>CM055972.1:51092500-51692500 GCA_029531755.1 Holothuria leucospilota
AAAGCTAACTTCTAACCTCCAGGAAATTTATCTTTCAGATTCCTTTTCTAGCCCTGTGCATCATAATTAAAGTGTTCCTTGGCTCAGGAAAAAAAAGCAGTATTCTATGTTTTAAACTTCCCACTAAACTGTTAAAACATCCACACTAAGTACTGCAGTTATGACAATTTTCATTGTTATCGGTACAAGCTGAAACTTTTCTAACCACATCCTTTCCCATTCACTTAGCACCCATATTGAGCCTTCTGCTGCAGCTAACCTATCCAACGAACTCTTTGTGTTCCTTGTTTGAAGCCTTTGTGGCAACAGCCACCACTACTATTTTGTCCAACAAAGTGCTCCAACAGACCAGTGTGTTCAAACAGAATGAGTGTTAACTTATCTTCGCTAAGTTGGGCTTGTGGTTTCAAGAAAATGTTAACCATCCTTGAGGTTTACTGTTTTTGGTTTCGATGATAAGAGAAACCAATGCATTCATGATGGCGTGTGCTTGTGTATGTATGTATGTATGTGTGAATGCGTGTGTGTATGTGTGGGAGTGTGTGTGTTTGTGACGTTTAGCTCGTTAACACGATATCTCAAGAAGGGAAACGCCAACAGTTCTCAAACTTGGTACATAGATGCCCCATATTAAGAGAAAGAACCCTATTGTTTTTGGTGGGGGTCAAAGGTCATCTAGGGTCAAACTCTGAAAACCTTGTTAACACAATATCTCAAGACAGGAAGCTTGGATGAATTTCATACTAACTATGTAGATGCGTTATGGTAAGGAGGAGAACCTATCGTTTTTGGTGGAGGTCAAAGGTCATCTAGGGTCACCGGGGTCAAACCCTGAAAACCTTGTTAACACGATATCTGGAGATATGAAGCTGCATAAATCTCATACTTAGTATGTAGATACCTTATGGTCAGAGAAAGAACCCTGTTGTTTTTGATGGAAGTTGAAGGTCATCTGGGGTCACCGAGGGTCAAAACCCGAAAACCTTGTTAACACGATATTTCAAGGTAGAAAGCTTGGATGTATTTCATACTTAGTATGTCGATGCGCTACAGTAGGAGAAAGAACCCTAGAGTTGTTGGTGAAGGTCAAAGGTCATCTGGGGTCACCAGTGGTCAAACCCTGAAAACTTTGTTAACACAATATCTCGAGTTAGGAAACTTGGATAAATTTCATACTAACTATGTAGATGCCTTATGGTCAGAGGAAGAGCCCTTTGTTTTTGGTGGAGGTAAAAGGTCATTTGTTGTCACCAGGGGTCAAACCCTGAAAATCTTGTTAGCACAATATCTCGATAAATTTCATAGTTAGTATGTAGATGCATTATGGTAAGACAAGGCATCTTGCCGTTTTTGGTTGAGGTCAAAGGTCATCTGGGGTTACTGGGGTTACTGGGGTTCCTTTTTGTAGGTGTCAAAGATCATATGGAGTCTCTGGGGGTCAAACGCTAAACACTAAGATCTTTATCTGGGGTTACAACAAACAGTTGATATGTAAATCCTATGTCTGACATAGCTGCATGTACGGTAGTTCAACCAGTACTTGAGCAGGGATCCCACTTGAGCAAGCTACATAATGTATATGCACTGTATTACAGCTTTTGAAACCAATTGGTTAGAAACTGAGCCGTAAGACCTCATCTAACCCCACTGGGTCGGCGATCACGGTGTGCACAGCGTAAATCTTTTGTTCTGCAGAAAAATATACGGTGCCCACCGACCCAATGGAACATACACCAAAACTATACTCAGCATGTATGGTTACTGTGCATTACATGCCCAGTGTCTGAGCTGAGTGTACACGCATGTCATGAGCTAGTCAGGGTAACCCTGACGCGAGGGAACGTTTACACTTTTTCACTTATCCCCGCTCTCGTCGAGGTGAAAGTGAAAAGACCAAATGCAAACGTTACCTCGCGGCAGGGTTACCCTTACTAATCATGTTTATGATACATGCCGCCTTCCATTGGTACGGTGCGCACGGTGTGCAACACTTCACTACTTGTGAAAAGCGTTTCATTGAGTCCTAAGTAGTGAAACGGATAGCAATACACTATTCAACAATAACATCGATACGTAGCCTGTACGTTGGACGTACACGTAAATGAGACGATGTTCGACGAACAGGCCAATGGCGTAGGAATCGATCATCAAAACAAGGACAAAACGGTCGCATTGAGTAATTACATCAATACTGAGCACCTAAATATGATTTGCGTCTTCAGATTTACAACTTCGAAGAGCTGTGTATCAATTTTACTAGCTGAAAGGTAAAATAGGAAGGTAACTTCATTCTTTATCTGCCTTCGCTACGTCCGCCATTTTGTCCTCAGTGGGCAACTCGAGTTGCTTAGAAAATTCCTAGTGCACCGGACGAGTTGACAGTTGTGATGGCAATAAAACGCTTTTCATGCGTAAATGACTGAGCTCACCGTACCAATGGGACGCCCTAATATTGCAATCTAAAATGGCAAGGTACAGTGTAGTGGAGTGCCTATATTGGAAGTTGAGTCTGATATGCACAGGTCCCAGGTCAGGATCGATCACAATGAGTGAGCAGACATTCAAAGTAGTTACCAGCAGGATGTGTGTTTTCAGTACACACATTCGTATTTTCGGCATAATTTTATTTAGGGTAGAGGGAGTTCAAGTTTGACAACAATTGGTTGTCAGCACAGAGCAGGGTATAGGGACTATATCCTGCTCTATGGTTGTCAGTGACAGTGAATGTACAGCCCAACATAATGTTGCATAGGTTGTGCATTACATTAGGCCATGAAGCCTAGCTTTCGTTAAAAACTTTGTTTGGAAGCATGTAGCAAGCTGTTTATTTCATGCTAAGCTGATCATTCGGTTGTTAAGATGCTTTGGCACCTTATGTAGGCTAACAAACTTCTCTGTCAAGCCTAGCCTATTTTGTGTTAGGCCTAGCCTAGGCCTAGGCTTATTAAGGCTATGAATTTTGACAGAAAGTTGACCGTAGATTTTGAAAGGAAATGTCAGTTTAGAGCTTGGCAGCTCTGCCAGTCTGATTAAGTCCAAATGTTTTTAAAAAATTCATCACCTGGGGTCACCAGAGGTCAAAATGAAAAAAGTTCCCAACCTAGGAACTAAACGATATGTGACGTCATGTGAAATAGGACTAGTCAAGAACATATATCATCAAAATCTCAATGCATTTTTGCATTCTGGTAAAAAAAAGAATAAGCTTCGAAGAGTGAAATAGCAAAGAGCTATTGCAGCCTTTGCAATTACAATTACTGATATCTTTAATTACTGGCTCAATATTTAAAACTCAAAGTGCAAACTGGGTTTATGTTACACAATCAGTATTCTAGAGTAAGTGAAAAAAGTTAATTTGTAAAAGACAGCATGTTTTTAAACATGTCGCTAATCGTCCACTGAATGCGGTTAACCTGGAAGGTAAAAAGTGGTCAACCCTGCTACTGCTGGTGAAAGCACAACGCGAAAATAGGTCACCATCAGGTGGATGGTAGGAAGGTACAATTAGTAGTTGATCTTTGCTTAGCATCGTACTTAAGGAGAAGAGAGAAATTGCAATACACTTTTTGTTCACACTTATAAACAAGCCCGCATACTCAGACACATACACACACACAGCTTTACGTTTGTGATGTTAGATGGAGTACAATATCTCATCTCCTACACTTGACAGGTAGGGGGTGGCATAATAATTTTGTCACGTGCTACCTTAAAAAAAGTACCCTTGATCAAACGTTGGTATTGTACTGAGCTTCAAGCCTATTTTAATACTTATGAATCGGATTATTAAATGTTTTAGCCCGGAATTCCCTTATTTTATTTTGCTTGACCCCTTGCGATTCATGCATTTGTGCATGTTTTCTCTTTTGACGACCTTGCGCGAGAAATGAGCTTCCTTCCAAACTTCTTTTTGCCGTACCATCCATTCTAGCCCATTTATTGGAATAACTGTGCATGTGTAAAAAAATAATGATTCAGAGCCTATTTCGTCATTCTGCGAAAGTTTGTTTCATTAACATTCCAGTTTTAGTGTTTTCAAAACAAATGAAGTGCATGTTCTGGCAAATACCCACTCTTGCAATCTTAGAACCTATGTACTAGAAGAAATTTTGAAACATTGCACGCCAACTGACTGTGCTGTTTGCTTAGACAGTGTCATAATAACTGCTTTTTAGAAACGATCACAACTAGAAATTTATAAGAAAATGTCCTGGACATAACGTCAGTAAGTTTTCCTAAAGAATAGTTTTGTTGGTATTTGAACTCAGCTGTCACAGAGAGTTTACCTGTAGGCATTGTTGCTCTGTGTAAAGAGAGCTTCACTGGAATTACTTTTCCATTGCGGCATAAAAACATTAAAATTATCAACGCTCGAAGTAAAGCTCGTTGCATCATCAAGTTGACACTGATCATTCTGGCCCAGGTAAAATGGTTAATTCAAGATTTTGTGATTATTTTCTTGCACATCAACTGCAATTATATTAAAATAGTTGAAAGCTCCTTTAAAATGCCTGCAATTTGATAGTACCTCAGTAATGCAGGAGATGCACCGTCTGGTCCCTAAACGTTGCCCTATGCTGTCCAGACGAACCATTTCAATGGGAGGGAAGCTCCTTGCGTCTCCTAATATTAAATAAAAGAACCTAAAAGCCTTTCTTTGATTTAAGGTCACATGTCACTTTTCGAAAGGTCATTCCTGCCCTGAATTCCCTACAATCGCATCTGTTCCAAATTACCTCCAAAAGTTGTTGATCTGTTACTGGGCTCTCCAAATAGTGGCTTAGGGCTGATACATATCTTGCTCCACTTGGGTACGGGCTTATTACTTTAGGAATAGTTTTCGTTTCCCACAAAAATTACTGCATATTATCCATAGTTTCACTGCCATTTAAAACAAAACATGACAGGAGTAAAGTGAAAAAAAAAAACAAAACAAAAAATAAAAAATAAATTAGACGAAATAAGGTTTTTATCTTTGTAAGGTTGTTTTTGAAGTGAATTAATTCCTTCCGTTAAAATTTTAGAGAAGGCTTTTTATTCCCTTCCACGTCGTTAAAAGAATACATTACCTAGACCTATGCACACTGCATGAGCGTTAACAAAATTTAATACACCAGAATTAGACCTCATTTTTCATTATTTTACATTTCCTCTACTCATTACAACACGTTGTAGCTTTATATAAACCGGTTATGAAAGTCTGGTGTAATTATCAAATAATGATGTGAATACAAAAAGAACAAGTCCTGGGGTTTTCCACTCCTAGTAAAAATTTGTGTTGAAACTAAAGAGCTAATAAAGTTGATCAAAACAGAGATTGTGGGATATACTTATGATTTAAATACTACTGGAGGTTTCTGAATATTAACGAATCCAACGTTTAATGACTGATGATTTCGAAACTGAACAAAAGAATAAACTGATGAAAACGAGAAATTATCTCCCAGATGTCTCGTGGCCAGGCTTAATTTGAAAATATATTCGATTGAAGACAGTCAGTTCCTTTGGTTAATTAATGTTTCCTTTTTCTCTACTTCTTTAAAAGTAACAAGTCGTCTTGTGGGACCTGATTTAATCAGCTTTTTAAATTGATTCAAAAAAGTTTGTGGACCTGTTTACGGTTTTAAATAATTTCATATCCTTTCTATTCAAGTTTGTCAAGACTCAAAACGTTATCCCGTAAAGGTAGCTTGTCTTGTAAAAAACTGAATGATGAATGCCAAGGGATGCACATGAATAAGAGAAAGGATAAGTGATATTTAAATGATTGTCAAGTGACAATTTTTCTCTGGTTTAGTGTAATATCCAAACGAAATAGTAGGCAGGACTTCATGTAGGCTTTGCTAAAAATATTGTTAAGAACGTTAATTGCAAAGCTTTAAGAGATTTGTGTTACCTTTCGTCTCATTTTTTTTTTTATTTTTCTTATATGTAGGGTTGCCTAGCCGTAGACGTTCATGTGTAAATTGTCACGTTTTACGGTACATGTTTCATTTGTCACGCGTGAATGGAGGGAAAAGATTACTATTGTCACAATCATTCATGTGTTACCTGTTCTCCTCTATTCACATTGCAAGCGTGAATCAAAGAATCAGCAGCATCTATTAGGGCATCATTCATTAAATGTTACACGTAACACGGCGTAACATCTGTGTACAAGTTTGCAAGGTGGACCCCTACAAAAGTAATTTGTGTACCGATGTGCAAGATATGAAACTGCAATGGGATCTTATACAACCAGATTAAAAAAAAGAGAGAAAAATCAAGCGCGAAAGAAACTAGTCAAAAGTGTTACCCGAAAGGGGGTTTGTCTCAATTAATTTATTCAATATGCCTATAGGCAACAATACCACATAGGTAATATCAGGTTTTGCCTGAATAGGGAGGGCTTCCTGGACAGGGCTAGCCACTGGACGCGCGGGAGTGGAGATATGAGGGTACAGATGACCATGAGGACATAGAGTTCGGTGGAAGACAGGACCTTTTAGGCCAAACCCGATTTTGTTGTCTGAATTCTGACGGGAAAGTTTCAAAAGTATAAGGTCGAAATAACTCTCATAAAATTGGAGCCACATTCAGACTAGTTTTGTAAAACTAAAAATATTTTCAAAGATTTTTTCTTTATTATTTATACTTTATGATTATATTGGCGGCCATTTTGTTTTTCAGCCACGCTGGTTGATATTGATAATATTTGTTGATAATTGGTGCTTATTTTTAGGTTTTTAAGTAACAACAGGATCTCACAGATAAGGATGGATTCATTCCCGCCAACTCTTGAAAACCTGTAAGTAGTCAAATATAAAAATGTGTATTGCTCATCAATATTGTTATAACTCTCTAATACGAAATCTTTACTTTGATACTCAAGGCTCACACAGTAGCAGAGTTGCAATCAATCATTTTTACTCAAGTCAAGTTCCAAGTCCTTTGAGAAAGCTTCTGAAAAAGTAGTCCTCAGAGTGTCATGATTACCTCTTATCGCGCAAGGCGCTTGTGTAAGTATATTTTTATGATGGAGCTCACGCATGCACACAAGTATGAAAATTCCTTGTTAAAGAGGCACTTTTGCTCTTCATTGGGATGGGGAAAATGTTAAGGGCAACAGGGGTCTTTGAAAAAATAAAGTACTAATAAGCTGCAGCTTAAAAAGATAGTGCAAACGTTTCACTCAATAAATGGAGATAAAGTGAGGTCAACAAGTATACTTGAAAGTTCATAGATAATTTTTATATTTAGGAGCCAGAAAATTGCATCTTGAAAGGTCCCCAGACCCCCTGTTATTGCCATTGACTGATGAATAATAAGTACTGGCTACCCTGTTTCCGAATTGCCAAGGTCACATTGCATAACACTACACGGTTTCATAAAATGGCTGCGGTTTGCTTACTAATCTTGATTGTCAGATACTAGACAAATGCGTTTCACAGGGTGTCATTGCGATATATTGTTGAAAACCCTCCCATACCATCAAGTCGTCACTCCTTCAACAATAATGAGTTTAGGCTTCGATATCATAATAGTGAACCCCCATGGGTTTGCATGTACCTCGATCCACACATACAAAGGTTATATTTAACACCATTCATTTTTCATGTGGTCTCATTTCTTGTCACTCATATTTCATAAACATAGAGCGTTCTTTTATTTTCATTCTTATTTGTTAGACAGGGCGTTTTAGCAAAACCAATCTGTGCAAAGAGCAGTGGGCCCCAAAAGGTTGGAAAGCACTGATGTTCACTAACTGAACGTGACGTGTTCTTGTAATTAGGGGTGAGCCTTGCCCTTGCAAGTATACTTTGAGATGGTTGCTTCAGTCTTTGCTAGACTACAGCTATACTTTTTCTCGACCCTTGAGTGTCTTTTCAATAGCCATCATACACAATGCAATCTTTGCACGCATGAATGAAAAGCTTGCGTTCCCCCGTATAAATTCCAGTTAAACCCAGCTGGATGTTTTCAACTAGGTTGAACTGGGATTTTCAACTGAGTTGAATGTGAGTTTGGAACGTCCTCAACTGGGTTTTGGTTAACCGGGGTTTGGTCAACTGGGGTTTAGTAACTGGGTTTTTATATCGGTTTTACTTTCAACTGGGCTTAACCAGGTTCTTCAAATTGGGTTCCTTTCAACTAGGCCTAACTGGGTTCTCACCAACTAGGACCACCTGTGTTTCTTTACTATAGCCAGTCTGAACTGCTTTTTTCCTATGGATTTGCTGCCAACAAGACCCAGACTGATCTATCGGGCTTTTCAATCAGTAGGTTTCTGAATCACTTTACACATAACAATACTTACCCATAACTTCCATGGGGCTAATTTATTCTTCCACTGTATCACTCTTTATAATCTATATAAATATGCACAGAACCATAACCATGTCTTGTAAGGCAAATGTTAAGCAGTCTGTCCTAAGATCAAAAGGAGCATATGGTATTTTTAACTGTGATGTACTTACTACTTGACAAAACACCTTTACAGAGTCAGTGAATGCACATTACATACTTAACCTTCACAAAGACATTCTGCAGAATAATGTCACATGCAGCTCATACCCTCTGCCAATGTATAGTCCAAAACGTCCTACCACTAACAGAAAAATGCACTGGAAAGTAAGACAGCTAATTAATCCAAGACAAATGTTTATTGAAAATTAAATCAATTTTACATTAGCCAAAAGCTGATTTGTACTAACATATCCAACATCTGCTTTCCAGTCTGCTGTATTAAAATATTACATTAGCTGGATACAGTTTGCGGTTTACAGGATTGTTTAAAGTCTGGGATCCACGTAGATTCATAACTGCTGCACAGGTCACTCCATCTTTTTAAGCATGTGAATGGATACTGTACTTTATGATGTAACATAACATAGAATAGAACACAACTTTTTGCAGGCGCGTAGCTGCGAAGGGGAGGGGGAGCTTGGGGGACCTGCCCCCCAGATGTTTGCTAGTCCCCCAGAAATTGTGTGTCCTAATGAAATGTGCAAACATTAAGGACGGCGATCAATGCCGTGACCCTTCATTTGATACCTAGCCCCCCCCCCCTTAAAAATTTCATCCTAGCTACGCTCCTGACTTTTGTGGTCTCCTCCATAATATACACATGTGCTATAGAGCAGTGCTGTGATAGATGCGGCTGTACATAAGGCTCATACAGTACTGTGCCCCATCGTGCATCTCTAGGTGTGAACTTACGGTGATCATTGTCTTTTATTATTCAAAAAAGCCAAACATGTATCAAGCATATAAAGTACATGTAAATAACACAGGTATAATGTACCCATGCAAGGTCTTTCACCACAGCACATGAGGAAAGTCCACTGGTTCTTACATGCTGCTTTAGGCCTATGGTTAAACACACAGGTATAACATATCTTGATTTTGACACCTGTTTTAAGTATTGCATGTATTGTAGACCCATGTCGGTATTTCATTGAGTAATATCTCATCACTGATATCGATACTGTTTCCTTTCGAAACATTGTAAATTCAGAGAGTTGCCATTCCAAATTGCAACTCCCTGGTAAATTAAGGGTTCCATAGTCTAACCCTTAACATCAGAGCTCCTTATGGAAGATGTTTCAACACAACGAAATGTTCAGGCACTGATACCATGACAAAAATTTTAAGCTAGCCATGCATGTACTTGTAAATGACGTGGAGTGTCAACTTTTATAATAATCTTCAGAGAAGGTAAATTGCCGTACTCCTTAAGTATGACTATGACACTGGAATTGCAAAATGCCTTGTGTGTCCGTTTTCTATTCAGCATTTACTGTTGTAGACAAATCAGCCAACTGTCTCCACCCCTGAGCCTGAACTACATACAGAGTGTATGACAATTCCAAAGATCACGCAGGGTTGACCACACCAAGCTGTGCTCCCTGTTGTGAAGAGAATGATTAATATCTGTCAATACAAGTTGTTGCAATGATGATACTTTTAAGAGCGCTGAAAAAGGTACTAGGGGTGGGGGTGAGGTGGGGAGGATGTTAATATTGAAAACCACATGAATGTTTCTATGTAAAAATAAACCACTATTGACTTTTCTTGGAAGAGAATGACCAATTCATATGCTGTTGTGATAGTTTCATTTAGTAGTATTCCTTATCTTTTGTTGAAATGAGCCCCATCCCGTTGAAATTTTGTTACCTTTTTCCGAAGATGTCAGTGACCAAAAATAAGAGCCGGTACAGTACAATATTGTAAGAGCTGAAGAATAAAAAGCAAGGAAATAAATCAAGATTTAGGTTTAAAATTTGCTGTGAGAAAACAAGTGAATTTCATCGATTATACAGACGGTTGATCACATCACTATTTAATAGGACTGTGTATAGTGTGCTACGGGTAAAAAAACCCATACACAGGCCTTTAATGGGGACTAGTTCAAAGCAGTTGCACTACATAAGTTGTCTTTGAGACGGTACGAGGATAAGCAGTCAAAGTTTGGTTTTCTTTCATTAGACTACAATGCTACGTAGTCAGGATTCAAACTGTGTCTTGAAGAGGCTATGGGGATACCTAGTGACTCAAAATTTAGGTTGTCTTTTACAATTGCAGTCATGATTCAAACTATGCCTTTAAGAGGCTACAAGGATACGCAGTGATGCATAGGCCCGTAGCCAAGAAAATAACAGAACTTCAGCCTGGCGGGGTATTACGTAATGGTGCCTAAGAATGTGCACCACTTAAGATGCTGATTATTACTATCGTGGTGCAAC
This sequence comes from Holothuria leucospilota, assembly GCA_029531755.1. Classification (NCBI taxonomy): domain Eukaryota; kingdom Metazoa; phylum Echinodermata; class Holothuroidea; order Aspidochirotida; family Holothuriidae; genus Holothuria; species Holothuria leucospilota. The sequence goes on from CM055972.1 coordinate 51,103,225, forward strand.
TGGATAGGGCCTAGGCCTATGGAATTTCACAAACCTCCACACGCTTTGTTAACTTTTCAGTTGACATAACAGAAAACAGAAGTTGTGATAAAAGTACCTGTTTGACTATTGTATGCATATGCCTAAAAATCAGTTTTCCCTTTTTGAATAATTTTACAGTACAAGTATACCTGTTGACAATAGGGAGTATCATAGGGGTATGTTTATTGACAACCTTTTTATATTTACGAAGGCATCATTTCACCAGAATTTAGAAATCGCATAAAGGTATGCCTATCTTTAATTTACAAAGGGACAATTCAACAACAGTTCGCTGATCACAAGATACTGGTAATTGCATGAACCAGTGTCTATGTTACCAAAGCCTAGGCTAGTTTGCCTAATTTTTATTTTCATCACTCTGCTTTCACAATCGCCAGTTTACTTCTTAGGTGCTCAAAATTCCAAGCAACTATACTAGATAGCCTAGATTCTTATTTTGAAGGCTCATGTTATGAATATGTGGGGAATCTGCTTAAAAATCAGGCTGTTTTTCCTTCTTCAACGGTTTGTCATACCTAGAACTACTGACAGTTTAGTAGGGAGTTGTGAGAAACGCTAGGCTGCACCTACTATACACAGTACATGTTGCTGTACCATCCTGCTATGACCTAACGTCGTGTACAAAGGCCTTATCAATATCTGGGCAAATTTTCATCTTTTTCTCGTAAAAGTGGGCAGTATACCTGGTTTAATATCAGAATAAAACTTAAACCATGATTTACTGTGATTATGATAGTTCTTCCAGAAAAAGAAGTTGACATTTGCAGGTGATTCGAGAGGACGGCAAACAGCAACTTTCAAAATTTGTAACTGTTTCAAGGTGATACAGTACTTCCACATAGTAAACTTCATTTTTCTGATGTGGGGCACCAACATTTTCCTAACCTCTATAATGCTTGTTAAACGTAAGATTTAAAGCCCTATTATTCAAATGTAAATACAGTAAACAAAACTTAATCCACGTTTTGGCCCTTTTAATCCATAAAATAGTCTCTTTAGCCCCTAGCAATCCCTAAATGCTAACAATATCAAGAAAATTCCTGCAACATTCAGCTTTTGACAACATTATGTTTGTACTGTGGAATGCCAAAAAGAGTCATAGCCTAAGATAGGTGGCCATGTTGAAGTCTTTAGGGCAGACAGATGGCCCAATGGAGCAAAAGGGGCTGTGTGAATGTTAAAAGTTAATGGGGGAATTTCCAAAAAGTGGACCCATTACCCTATATTCCCATATCCTCTCAGGGAACTCCTCCTTCTTGTGGTATTACTGAATTTGCGTCACTACCTGGAATCAGATAAACAACTAGTTCATAACATAAGCAATCCCAGTTCAACACAGTTCACTACCATGGTACCATATTCATTCCCAGGTGAAGCCGAGTTCGACCAAGTTGGATCACAGTTGAACCCAGTTAAAACCCTGTTCAACCCAGTTGAATCCTTGTTGAACCCAGTTGGATTTGCATCTGGGTTCAACTGGATTTGATACCGGGGTCTGTTTTTGAATAATTTTATGGTAAAAAGTCCATGTCACACTCGGCGAAAAGCACACTCATCCAATGTCGCCAGGTAAAATATGTTCAAGTCAAGTCACAAGACATTTTTCTTCACATTAAGTCGCAAATCACGAAAAAATACCACTTGAGTCGGACTTGAGTCCAAGGCAGTGACTCAAGCCAACAACTGCACAGTAAATGAAATGATGGTAACTGATTTTACTTTGGAAAAATTTCTGAATTGTAAGGAAACACATTTGAAATGTAATTGTTTAAAAAGAGTAAAAACGGATATTTATAATGCCTAATGGCGAACAATGATACACATACCACCATTGCATAATGACTGAGAACTCTGTACAAGGAAGTAGTAATCACGTACATGTTATATACTTAGTTTATTGAAACAGTTATTTTTCTTACTTACCTCATCTCCCTACAGTTAATGTATACGGAGATGAGACATTGCTCTTCACCTCAGGTCAAAAAAATGTGAAGCTGTGTATGGGTGTCTGAATGTGTGAGTAGGCGCGTTTGTGTGTTTAGCTTCTCGTTGGCTGAAGAGCTGTATATACAGGCAACCCAACTCACCGTGGAACTACACACAACGGAATCCACTACCTCATGCAACCTCATTAGAGGACGGTCTAACAGAAGTCGCTGATCTAGTTTTAACCATGGAAGTACTATGTTTTTACTAAACATCCGTGAGGGCCCTCTAGTTTCCATTACCATAGCAACCTTGCGATGGTCACCTCTTTCAAAGTCACTCACTGTTCTGTTTACTTTGACTTACACACTGTTTGGGCACCCATACGCACCTCCGCTTCCTTACCGGGACACGGGAAATGTCCCGGTAGGGAAAAGACTAAAATTGCCCAGCAGAGGAACTACCAGGGATCTAGTCGAGCAGACCTGCCTGTTTAGGGCGGGCTGCGGTGTCGGGCAAGCACATGCAGCTGCGCGTGCCCTCTCGTTGCAGTGGCCGAATTTTCGGGCAGCTACGCCAGTTTCGAACCGCGCGTGAGCTAGGAAAGACGTGCGAGCGGCGAGCTCCCGCCGGCAGCCCCGTGTCCCACTAGGGACATGTTGTTGAGTGCACCCATTACGCTTATTTGTGTCGTAGATGCGGGTATGCACGAACTGCAGTGATTTCAAACCTGTTGTCTGAAGATCATGAGCAATTCAACCTCAGTAAAGGAACCTGTAATCTAATGCTATCTTCCACACGTACCTACGGTATGTTGTGCGTAGCAACTAAATCGGAGAAGTAAACAAGCTCTAATTTCGTCATTTCTGCATCAAATTCGTTCAATTTTTCACTCTTTTGCAGGTAAATTGACTGCCCAATGCCTTAATGGTAAAATCTAAAGAACTGTTCATTACGCCAAAGAAATTATACCTCAGAACATTTGTACCCTCTTATGAATCATTTGGTTTCTAACAAACAAAAGTGCAATGTGAGATCCCAGAATCAGACCCATTAGTCCCGGAAAGAGGACAGAGAACGATCAGTGATTTCTGTTAGATCGATCTAGCATGCTCGCGAAAATGTAAAATTAATCTACATGGAAGATCATGTGCACACGATGCCTAGTATTAGCCAGCAATTACTCAGAAATATTAAGGCGAAAAGCTTGCTGTCAACACTGTGAGCTCCAGCTTACCTATAACTATAGCTACCAGAATCAAGAGAGCGAAATAGTTTCTACACATTCGCAACAATCAAATCCACTGTGCACATGGTGATAGCATACGTAAATGGTTGGAAGGCTGATAATGTTACTACAACTCTTCAAATGGTCAGCAGGAATGTTCTAGCATATATGACATGACACAAAGAACCAGAAAGTGGTAACTCCTCTGCAGTGTCAGTCTCCCTTGCATAAAATCTTCGTGTGATTTGTGCACGACATAATCTATATTTTTTTTAGATGTGGAGTTTTTTGTGATATAGAATTGTTGAAAAGAGAAAAAAAAAAACGATTTCATAATACTGTTTCATCACAAACCGTTCATCTTGATACTTTATTGGCATGTACTGAGTCCTGACTTTAAAATTCCTTTGGCTGTTGTTACCTTTATTTATCTCATTTAGCTATTTAGATGGTAACAAGATTTCAAATATTGAGAAAGACACTTTGCCATCAACCTTAACGTATTTGTGAGTATAACGGCAAATTCATACTTTCACACTTTACTTTTTTAGAGATACATTATTTAAATACGTCTACAGAACCTGTTTATTTGCATGAACTGTAAACTCAATATTAGAAAAGCATGTGTCGGAAGCTCCTCTTTATGTCTGTAAGTCTAATCTCATTTAAATCGGTAGATCGGTAGCTGGTCATAAAATTTTGAGCATGCGTGACCAATAAACGTCATAGGTCAAACATGACAAGTCTTATCAGGCGAAAGCGGTTTAAGCAATTATTTGCATATCAGTATGTTTATATAAATTACTATATTAAGTGACGTGTGGAGAACTGTTACAAAATAAAACTAGTATTTTCAGGTCAGTTACGTTTAAGTGGTGTATAAATAATGATTTCATCTCCTGCCTAAGTATTAGGTTATGAGATATGATGTGACTGATAGTTACTGTAACATTTAAATTTATCTTTCATTTTTCACTATCTTTCATTTCATCCTGAAGGGATCTCCGGCAAAATCCAATATTTGTAATCAACCCAGACGCATTCAAGAGTCTCAAAAGCCTAAAAACATTGTAAGTGGGAAACATCTCCGAGCATTTTCTTGGAATGTAACAAACCATGCATTATTGTTTAACTGAGCAATGTCACGAAAGATTGGCATTGACACCTAACATTTGATGCATGTGATACATGCCGAAGAAATCGCTTTCAGCGTAACATGTAATGTGTTACCCAATGGTGATGAACTGTATCGGTTCTAATATTATTCAATGATGTCCAACTCATTTCATAACATCTCTTTAAACATCTCACCGTTAGGTGGTTGCACAAAGACGTAGGAAACAATGCATTACAAACTGAAAGCTGTTTCTGTGTAGCCAATAATTTTCCCCAACTGATGCTGGGTCAGTGTGACAGTTCTTCGATGTCATTTTGTTCAGAGATGAAACTTCCAACACTGAGTTTCTTTACCACTAATTGTGCTGCACGCGAATACATTTGCTCAACGTTATCATACACCTCTCGCTGCAGGCGGATGTACGCCCTGAAGGTGGGGGTATGTTAAAGGTTATAGCTCGTTTCATCCAGGAAATGTATAAACTGTTACAGAGCATGCAATGCCAAGATAATTATTGCTTAACATGCTATGTAGGTGCTGTTATCTTACATTGAAGCCTTTAAAGAAAATTAACCATAGATATGTTGAAAACTGACTTGCAAAAAATGAAAGAATTAATGAGGAAAGGGCTAGCCTCGTGAGTATAATACAATACCTACCAAAACTTATTTCTGAAACATATAAGGACCACCATGGGGTTAAACACGGTAGCAATTAGGTCCTAAGTGCAACGTGCACACGCACTCCACAGTGTAAAAAAACCCTTATGTACTCAATTCATGAAAGATGTAGCGAACAATTTGACTTGGCGTCTGCAATAACTTATAACTAAATAGCACAATGTACAAACCAGCTTAACAAAAGCAACTTAAAAGTTTGACGCAGGGTCAATTTAGATCCATAAATCAACAGCCTGAGCTAAGTATAGAAATTGCTAAACGAAAGCAGAGTTTATACGGTATTTATATGGTATTGTCCATAAAACAAGCGGTTTTGGTAATACCGGATTTCACTGCTGTTAGAAGGAAGTTGTACCCGATAGAGATTTTTGTATCGTATTTGTATTAGAACACACCATTTAAGGTTTTACATAAATGGTTCTTCCGGAATCAAACCAGGGAGTTGTTATTCGAATGGAGATGGTACCAGAAGTTTAATTTACGCTAATACCTTAAGACCTATTTACGTATGAAAAGATTACCAACTATTAGCTGGTGATTAGATTTGTAAGGACTTAGGCTCTTAATTAAATGCTTTCAAATCTTTCTCCTTGCGACATTATTCACCTCTACTGACACTTTTAACAAGGGTCTTATATTGAAGAATGATTTGATGTGTAGGTTGGTATTTGCCATCATAGTGATGACCGCGCTTTTAATCTCAAAACGACTGCCAATGGAACCAGGGAATTGTTACGGATAGAACACGATCAATGCAAATGCCCCTACCCTATCTAAAGGCTATATGCAAATGACCTAAAGAGAAAGAAACCTAATGCTTTTACTTCATTCTGAAAAGTTTCCTCAAGTTTCTTACAATAGCTGGGCATATATCTATGTTCACAATTTTACATAAAATCAAGCCAATGTGATGTCATTTGCCACACCAAGCGATACCAGCGAGAAAATACGATTATTTTTCAGTCGACTGGCAATGCTATAGCAAAGGATAAAATCGCATTAGTTCTACTCCAGATGCAGGTGACGACAAACGCCTTTGTGTTAACTTTTTTTATCCAGCTTAGTTCTAAAAGAAATTTGAAGAGCAAGACAATTGAATGATTATTACTAGATGACTTTGAATGAACAAACCTCACTTCAAAGGAAGTTTTGATGAGCTATCTTAGCGGATGACAACTTCCTGACAAAACCTCACAAGTGCTGGAAACCTAAATCTCTCGAAGATGGACTAAACAAGGAGTTGTAACAACTCCCTGGACTGATAATGTTGAGTGGCGTAAGAGTTAAGTGTGGAAAGAAAGCAAAGCCGTCCCTCAAAGCATTGTGTATCAGTGCAAAAATACTCCCAGACATAAACTGTGGTACGGAAAATTTTCCGAGAATTACGGAATTACAAAGATCCAAGTCGGATCTTTATACTTCCGTATTTACATTATCCATCCTCTATAGTTCTGTAAAAGAAAAGTCTACCCAAATAACGCTGTACAAATATTCTTTAAAGTCAGTTATTACTGCTAGTACAGTAATGAGGGATAGATTGGAGAATACCCTTGTTGATTGTGGGATGATATCGGAGCGACTGGTGGGAGAGACGGGATATCACCTTTATAAGAGCCATCGAATGGGGTGCATTTCATGCTCAATACCAAGTTGAGGAAGAAGTACGGTTCGGGGATGAAGTCGTTGTTCACAAAAAAGGCATATGGATTAAATGCTAGTGAGCTGGGACGCTTTTTTTTGACGCCAGGTTTAAGGACGGAGTACAGTTGTGGCGGAATTGTTGTGTGCGTCTAAGGGCAAAATTGATTAACTGTTGTCAGCCAAAGGCAAGTGGAAAGACACCACTGAAAATTCTGTAACACTAGATGAAGTACGCCACATCGCTATATTCACTGCAATCGGATTATACTGGGTGGCGTGACTGCTCTACGACGCATCACTTAAATGAGAAGCAACAAACCCAGACAAGTTTATGGAAATGTATGGACTGTCTCAACAAGGTGGCCTATTATTTGAGGACAATTTACTAGGTTAAATGAAAATGTACCGGCTAGTATGCAGTAAAAGTGAACTTGGTATGTACAGTAGTGTCTGAAGGTAGGCAGCCATCTCTTAAGTATTTTTTTTACCTACACCTAGGTCTACCCCAGTGAAAGACCGTGATAGTGGGAGTGGATCGGTCAGAGCTATCAGTCAATTTAAAGTAGGCCGAGTGAGTAAAGGGAATATAAACTTGTTCCGGCACTGCCAGTAAAATGAGTTGTAAATTGATCTGGCAAATGTAAAATGCTTCCGGTGATGCAGTGCATCTGGTTGGACTGTCTGTGGAAAGTTATAAGCTAAAAGTTGCCTACTACCAGAAATTTCTGCAATCTGTGAAGCAGCAAGGCTAAGCCTAGGTCTAGATTTGCTAATAACCGATGTGGTTAACGAGAAATAAACCTACAGTTAGGCAGGATAGGGTACGTAAATCCTAAATATACGGGGAACTTCTTTGTTATTAACATTTCATTTTTATTTATTTCCAGTAAAAATAAAAATATTTATAAATAGGACATCAAAAGTGAGTTTTAATAAAATGTTAGTGAACAAAGACAAAAGTTTATACAAACGGTACAACAAGCATTTTGTACATATACAACAGCACGATAAATAAAGCTATTTCTTTACACATTAATTCTGAATTTTAGTGTGATTGCTGTCTTTCTCAGGTTATACCTAGTAGTTTCTCGAATTAGAGAGTTTCGTCCGGTATGCAAAGAATGTCTGTCATTTCTCTGTATGCATTTTACACTTCTAATGAACTCATTTTTAGCAACAATGTTTACAGTAATCATAGGAATGTCAAAATCTAGTTTAAAAGTTCTGAACAAACCTTTAAAAGAGTAATAATTCCTTTCTTATCTTTGATTAGTACAAATTGATGCCAAGCAGAAACAGCATGTATAAGGTGTTCTAAAATATTGGCAGTTCAAATTCTTTCCCTTACATCTGCATGAAAATATGGAACTATATACGATAGAACTGAGACTATGAAGTACACCCGTTTCGGTATTCTGCTTATATGATCATTGAAACTCAGTTTATAACCAATCAAAACACTTAGATATACTGTGTGATGAGTGTGTTCTAATTCAGCATCTTTAATCGAGATTTTAGTTAACGTACATGATACAAGACAGAGGACCACCTTGAGGAACTCCTACATTTATTTCCTATTTTTCCGTCAGATCTTTAGATATTTTTTCTCTAGAACAACCATTTACAAAATTTGACGTCCAATGTAACAACCGTGACTCTTCAATAAATCCTTGCAAGTCCTGAATCAAACGATTTGGAAGAACAGTGTTAGAAGCAATAGAAAAATAAAGAAATAACACTTTAGATAAAGTAGTATCTTTGCTATTTAACCCTGTGACAATATTGTGAATGAGAGTTTAAACGGCATCGATGTATGACAAGCCCTTCTAATAAGCAAATAGATTGCTATCTCCTTATTTATCAATAGTATGGGTTGTTTTAGGCACGATCTGCATACATCTAAAACTTATTCCGGCAATATGAATTGGTCTAAAATCATTTGCCGATCGTGGGGTCGACACTTTGGGTGTTGGGGCTACTATGGCATTTTTTCCACAAAGCCAGTATCACACATTGCGATGTACATTCATTGAAAATAGTTAATACCCACCAGGCTATATTTTTAGAGCCACCAGCTATACCATTCTTTACAGACTTAAGGCATTTTGTAACATTCTTTCCTTCAAATTTGAAATTCTCATTATTCGTACGTTCATCCAAATACAGGGGTACATCTAAGCATATGGAATCATTGAAGCGTCCTAAATAAGTAAAACTGCGACGATTTTGGAAGATTCTGGAAGACGTTTTTTCGTCTTCCATTCTCGTCCTGCGCCTTCTGGACGATGTTGGTAGAAAATGTCACTGCTTTTGGACAAATTTTCAAGATTACGAGTAAGGGGATGTCTTATTGAATAATAAGCCGGCTGTTAATACTTCAAAATGGAGATTTCTACCTCAATTATTGCCGCTTACTGCAGAGGGACAAATTTTATTGTATCTTCCATACACGAAGAAATCTTGAAGATTTACGACCCTGCTCGTTAATTTGATGCAGTTATACAATGGAATAGTTAAGGCAGGTGAATGTATAATTGTCCTATTTTTACTGACAGGACAATTTTTGAAGAGTTTAGCCGAAATCGACCAAAAGCAGTAATTTTTCGTCGCATTTTTTACTGGGTTAGTTTATTGCCATCTTTCTGCTTAGAGTTTGTTTTTGTTATTTTCTGGCGCGCGCACTGTTCTAAGTAGGTCCCACAGAGATTTATAGTCAGCAGCTACTTCCTGAAAAACAATGGCTCTTTTCTGATGTACGCGTCTGTTTATATCTCCCTATCTCTGTATCTTCTGTTCCAAAGTTATCGGTTATATGCCTCTATTGCACGTCGCTTGTCTTTTTCCCCGATCGTTTGATGTCAGCATCGGCTGGATTCCGTTTACTAAGAGTTGCTAATGGGGTTGCCTTCTTTGGAACACACACGTTGCTCACAAAGCTAATATAACATGATATTACTTCAACAAGTCCGTCTATATTATTGGAGCTTTCTCTAACAACGTTTCAATCACTAGTCAGTGGTATCCAACGCCTCTCGTAAAATATCGACGTTGTCCGTTGGTAAACCAGCTTTAAATTTCTCTTTCCTTGGTTGAACTTTCCTGTGCTTTTCAGTAGAAATTGGTAAAATATTAAGGGTAGTATGGTCGGAGCTTGAGGTGGGTGGCGCTGGTTTAACTTTGTAATATTCGCCTCTCGCTATCATAACATCGAGTTTGAAATTTGCTTGGAGATTTGTGACAAAATCCACAAAATTTCGATACCCCATTGTCTCTAGAAACGGAATGGTATCTCTGTTGCTGTCTCCTACAAATAATATATGGGACATTGGATTATCCTGTTGAATTTTAAGAAGTACGTTGCGCAGTTCTCTGCAAGCCACCTTGCAACGCTAAACAATACAAGTGAACGAGTACTACGATGACATGAGGTCGATTTGATAACCTCAAGAAACTGTTGTCTGTAAAGCTAAATACTCTACCGTGCCTGTTTGTCTTCCCTATTAGAAAATGTTGTCTCCAACTGACTCGTTGGTGTGAAAAGACCATAGGCCTTTGATGAGGGTGATACGGTGCTGCAGCGAAGCTGGTAGTTTATCTGCAGGATATAGGGCAGGCTTAATATGTACAGCAATGAGAGCTACATGTGCGCTTCTCAGCTGCTGTACAATGCTAGCATCATGAACATGATCTGTGTTGGAACGCCTTGGTGGACTGCCATCGTGGAATGCAGAGGAAAAGCACACTTAAAAATGAGGGCGCTACAATATCACTTTAGAACAAGAAATCTCAAAATGTCCATGAATATATCAGATCAAAGAAAAATCATTAGGCAAAATTTGCCTTTGCTGGAATCAGTCATAGCTACCGCAGTTTTTAGGGGAAAACTGCGGTTCCCAATTAAAGTACCCGACCACTGGTTCATTACTTCAATTAGCTGCTCCATTGAGCAGCAGCTTTGTTAAAAGCTTTGATGACTACTCTGGTACAACAGTAGCCCAGCACTGTGGGGTTTACATTACAACAAACAACAAATCCTGCCCTGTAATTAGTACTGGCAAAAAGAGATCAAATTAGTTATGGTCATTGAAGGTTAGATCAAATTTCAACCTTTAGGGCTATTGACAAATGCTTGAATGAGCACCTAATTGGTATTGATAACAACCCTTGACAAGTTTTGGCATAGGAAGATTTTGCGAAATGTAATCACGTTTTTTTTATTTTTTGCCTTTCATAATTTTATTCAACGCCTCAAAAGAAGCATTTCTACATTATTCATCGTCTTCTGCAGGGCAAAAAATCGGTTGCCTGAGATGTTTTTACTCAGCAAGTCAAACATTCCATTTCTACGTGACCCATAGTCCGCCCAAAGGCAATAAATCGGGAACTCCCATGTTGGAACCACAAACTGATATTGTTACGTGGCTATGAATTAAAACAAGGCTGTATGTACTCCGTCTTCAATCCTTGGTTCCTAACAGCTCCCTGGTTTCATTGAACGGTGTCAAATCACATATCAGGGAGCCTAACAGCTCCCTGCACATATTCTGTAAGGACCGTTTTCTAATGTTTCCCATGGCTTTATTAATTTCGACCAGAGCTGTCCAAGTTTCCATGGCACCAGAAACAATGTCACGTCCCTTGTCCTCTTTACCACCACTATCGGTCACGGTGCCTTCTACAGATTCTCTTCGCCGTCGACTCCCTCAGTTGCTATTACCAACAGCATATTACCTCTGTCGATTACGATACCTTCTTGTATTGGTTCTGATGTACTTTTGTTGGGGCTACTTCGAAGTGATCGTAGTATGAACTCTCATTGAAATGCACAGAGTCCTCAAGTTCCAAAAGAGCTCCTGTCTTTTTCCTCGAGGTCTCCGTGACTCTGTTTATGGATCTTCTCTACATGACGACGGAGAAAAACTTTTTAGCTTCTCTACATGACGACGGAGAAAGACTTTTAGCCGGCATTTACAGAAATAATGTTTTTTGGTTAGACATTCCAGTTGTTGGACCACTGCTCTATCTTGCGATGGTGTGACATGTACAATCTCGGATCATGACCCAGTTATTGCCTTTTTCTAACATTAAGACCCTTGCCAGCCGGGGAAGGATTTTGGAAAATGAACATAGCAAAGCAAGGTACACTGAACAATGAGGCAGACCTTTTTACCAGTTTTTGATAGTGGAATGACGTTAAGTCCAGTATCCAACGTTTTGCTTTTGAATACTGTCCAATAAGAGCTCGTCAAATAACTTGAGGCTGAAGAGATGCCCACCATTAGAGTCGCCCAGGTCGTCCTGAAGTAGGCATCATCGATCTTCGCGTGAAAGCGGTGCGTGACGTCCATGGTACAGTAGCAAGGACCCTCTCGACGTCCCAGAAGCTTATAGAAGCTTTTATGAGCAATTGTATACTGATTTGGATGCCAATAAGGGCCTTCAGCAGTCCCTGCTGGACAAAATCAGTAAGAACCGCTTTAAAAAGTAGAAAAACATTGGTGCACCTTTGACTATCAATGACCTCTGCAAGGCAGTAGCGAAGATGAAGGGTGGTAAATCGTTTTATCCAACGGGTTCCCAGTGGCGGTTTCCACCTCCTCGAAATCTTTGACTGCTTTCCTTGCTAGCTGAATGAACCCCTCGCATCGCACAAGTGTAATTACACCCCTCCCAAGTCTGGATCGAGAGACCTACGTGAGTTGAAAAATAAGCGGTTTACCACCATGTTGAATGCGGACTACGTTGATGGCTAAAACCTTTTTTACAGACAGGGTTGTGTTATGTTCGATCTTTTTGGCTGTTGCCATACAGGTGAGGTGCTAAGACACAGTATTCAGCAGAAACTTTGGTTGATGCGGTACTTAGTGAATAGGTAAAAGGCCATGATCCGCCACATGCGTTTGTCTCCTTTGATCAGTGGAAAGGAGTCGACATGGTTAACTATGGTTTTTCCTTCAAAGATTTGAAAAAGTGAAAGTTAACCCCAATACTGATTAGATTTATTTCGTTATGGTATCATAATGTAAATAGTCGTGTTGTGGTAAATTACCTTCCGTCGAACTCCTTTTCTGTTCACCGGTAGGAGCGGCAAAGTTTCCCTTTGTATCCCCTTTTGTTTTTTTTTGTTTTGTTTTGTTTTTTTTTTTTGTTTTTTTTTTTTTTTGTTTTTTGCTCAGTGAAACACTGACATAAGCCGTTCAGGTACATTCTTCGTTTAAGGGCTTTCCTGATACTCTGTCCACATTTTAGAAAGCAACTGTAGCCAGATTTAATTTCACAAACACAAAAGGGCGTCATCGACTGAAGTGGCGGTAAAACGTGAATGTCGTTCGCCCCCTCAGGAGTTGATGATTTCATTAAAATCAATGGCTTAGGTTTCGGGTTGGGTGTCCCCAGTCAGTTACATGGAATGAGAAAATTGACCTAGTGGAAGCCAAGGTGGCAGCATTTAGCTTTCCTTTCATTATTGTGGTCAGGGATAGGGCAGCTAGCTAAAAGAAGTGTGTGAATTCAGGACCCCAAGTTAGACGGCTTGGGCGGGAAACTGCCGTTCGCGTACTTTGTTTGCTACGGGGGGGGGGGGTATTCTTTCTTTGGTTCTTCCCGTCCCTGTTAAGAAATCGTTCACCCCCAAGTTGGATCAAAGTTTTCTGGTAAAAGACCGTGATGAAATTTATACATGAACATTCCAATTTGATAGCTGTTAAGTTCGAAAATATTTAAAATATTTGAGTCCATAAACAATGAGTACAATTAGTATTGTGTGGAACACTATGGATATTTCTAATAATCTTCTTTGGCAAATATGTAGACCTAAGTTACTTAACAAGTCTTTTGGCATTTCCCCAAATTAGTAAGGTATAGTTAAGATGAGAAAGTATTAGAGCATTATAAATCAATATCAGTGCATTTTTGAGGAGAAAGGTCTTGGTTTTATAGATGATACCATTTACACGGTCTATTGTTTTAGTGATATGAGAAACGTGTTCGTTCTAGTTCAGTGTATTGTCAATTAAGAGTTCTAAACATTTCGTGTATGATGACGGCTTAATAAAGTTGCCTCCAAGACAAAGATAAACATTTGAATCGTCGTATCGTTTGTTGTCAAAGATTAGTACTTCCGATTTTTTTAATTTAGGATAATTTGTTTGCATTGGACCAACATAAAATTTTAGGGAATTCCACTTATGCCTGTAAAATTACATCATTTAGGTTCTTATCTTGAAAAAAGAATTATTTTTTTCATCGGTAAAAAGAATAAAATCTGACACTTCCGTCTGATGCAGAAGAAATGTTATTTATATATAAAAGGAAAAGCAATGGACCAAGGATCGAGCCTTTGGGGAGACCTACATTGCAATTTAATTTATATGAGGACATACCATACCATAGGCTAATTTACTGAACTCTGTTCTTAAAGTAACTTTCGATCCAAGTATATGCAACTCCTAGAAAACCATAAGCGAACAGTTTGTTCAACGGAATTTGTGTGGTCAATGGCATAAAATGCCTTTGAAAGATAAATGAAAACTCCTATTGCGGAAAGTTTTTCGTCTAATGGTGTAAAAACTTTGTCTACTAGGTTAACAGCAGCCATGTCGGTTGAATAACCTTTGCGGAAGCCATACTGAAGAGACGTAAAGATATTATGCTTATGAGTAAAACTGGAACTCCTATTGTACATTAAACGTTTGGAAAGTTTTAAAACAGTGTAAAGGAGACACTGTCGTCCTATAGAGGGATTTCATATGACTTCACGCGCAATGGATTCCCAGGCACTGAAGGGCAGCAGTGAGCGAGTTTACAGCACATGCACACGGCATAAACATAGATACTACTTTGACACAATGGACGCGTGCCCGTCAAAACCAAAGAGACGCGCGATCTTGCCCTTCAAAATTGCGTCTAGTTGGTTAAGTCATATGAATGGAATCCCTCTATAGTTAGAGAACCGCTGTTTATCCCCATATTTGGAAATGGGGATTGTCTTAGCAAATTTTCAGTTCAGACTGGAAAACACCATTGAAAAAAAGAAAGATTCATGATATTCAAAATAATGCAACATTTAAATCATGCAATAGGGTATGCCACCCTCGAGGTACTTATGCTGTTTTAGTAACAACGCTCAGGATAGGACTTCTGTGTAGTAGCTCAATGGTATTACCGACTGCACGACAGTCACGCATCATAGGAATGATCAGACTTCTCAGGCTTCATCTAGGCTGTAAGTTTCCCGACCTCCGAAATACGCACACTCGAGTAAACATGTTCGTTCAATAAAACAATAGCATGAATAATGAGAGAATACTCAATAAGTTTTATTATGTTCATGAAGATTGCGTCCAAAGGAGATAGAGAATATGCAAATTTTATACCTGTCAGAAGGAAAGTTACTTTCCAACGCCTTGTATGTTTAAAGCCAATGTGTACGAGCAAGGGCTCTGACCTAACTCCTAAGTAACCAGAAAGGAACTTAAAATGTTTTGGTTTGCATAATATGAATATCCTATCCTAGCAAAAAAAAAAGTGTTGGTGGAATATAGCCTACAAAGTGTACAAAATATACATCTGTCGTAAAGGTGGAAGTCATTTACCTAATCTTCACTTTCAACACTTTGTTCAGAAATTTTAAGAAAGAATATTCTTTCAGACTATCTCTTTTAAAACCCCAAGACAAAATTGTAATATTTTCTGTAAATTATGTTAGTGCCAGAAAGGAATCACCTACATAAACGCAGCACTCTAACAATGCAAACCAATTGAGCATTAAGTCGATTTTTCAATTAGACAGTTACCTCTTTAAAATTGATACAATCTGGCTGGTTACGACTAAGTTCACTAAAAATTTTATTTACGATTTCCAGTCGAGCCTGAAATCTTGTAACTTATTTGTAACAGTATCTTCTGTTTATACAAAAGTTACAATAGATGCAAAAAAAAAAAAAATGCAAAGTTGTTTTTTTGACAATATGGTTATAAAAAACTTTGCATTTATGCACTAGATACAATACCATCCCAAATTATTAGACTGACTTACAAAAATGAGATTAAAACCTAAATTTGAAAAGATCATGCAGGGTGAAATAAAGGAGTTATAGCAGAGAAAAATTGCGATCTTTTAGCGGTGCTTCTACTTTTAATGTGGCTACGGAAGAGATGTAAACAACGTTTGATGCAGTCTTAAATTTTCTCACCCTGCAGTCAGCATTATGAGAGCGGGCAAATAGATGAGCAAATGTTGATTGTACTCATCGAAACTGATCTTCTAGTGGTGTTTATTTCTTCTCTTTAATAGACTGACTGACAACTATGGGATCTGCTGCCTCTTTGAAGAGACAACAGATTGCCAAGCACCTTCCTCACCCTTCAACACATGCAACTCTATGATTCCGAACAACATCCTTCGAGTTAGTTTGTGGGTTGTCTGTATGTTTTCTCTCATAACCAATGTAATTGTGATTGCTGGCAGAATAAAATCGAAAATCCCTGCCATACGGAACAAGTTTAGGACAACAGTTGGTGAAAGTCAAAACACATTTTTAATTAATTTGGCAATTGCTGACTACCTAACAGGAGTGTATCTTTGTGCCATTGGAATTGCAGATGCAGCTTTTGGTAAAGATTACTTTTTGTCTGCATTTGGTTGGAGGTCAGGAAACGCTTGTAAAGGGATTGGATTTATTGGTTTTTCTGCAAATGTTGCATCAATGTTAATTTTAACTTTCGTCAGTGTCGAGAGGTTCTGTACCATTGTTTTCCCATTCGGCAAAGACCTCTTTCGATCAAAGTTGACAGCAATAATATGCGTAGCCATATGGGTTACAAGTGGTGCAATGGCAATTGCGCCCATTATTTTGTCGGAATTTGTCACAGAGCTTTTTGGTTTTTCTGATGTATGCTTGGGCCTACCAATTAATTCTGTCCCCGAGATGTCGAATTTTCAAATTTCGGAAGTACCCCTGGGGGCTCCAGAAGCGGGCCTAGTTGCGACACGTAAGGATGCCGATATTAAAAGTCTGAAGTGGATTTACTCACAAATTGTATACATCTACTTCAGTGCCACCTGCGTATCAATAATAACATTTTGTTATATATCCATATTCATATCGGCAATTCGTTCTAAAATCCAATCAGGACGTCCTGGGAGCAACAAAGACGAGATCAAAATGGCTTTTAGGATTTTCATTATTGTGGGAACAGATTTGCTTTGTTGGCTGCCAGTCATAACAACAGGGATTTTGTCAACTACAGGCTATAAAATATCAGCGAATGCGTATGCCTGGTTTGCAATATTTGTGTTGCCCATAAACTCTGCTTTTAATCCGTTAATTTACACCCTTCCTGCAATAAAGAAGAGAAAGGAGAACGAACCATCATTTATTGCTAAATAAAGGGAGCTGTACAAGCGCGACATTGTTAAATCACGGTGAAAAAGGCACATGATTTTGCAAGTAATTCCTAATTATGCAGTAATTATGCAGCTGTTCAAAATAACTGATCCGACACAAAATATCATTTAAACAAGAGAATCGCATATTATTGAATTTTCTGTATGGGGAAAATGCAAATCAGATTAAATCAACACAAAACTGGATACATCAGTGTTTTAAATGGGCGCAAAATTTATTAGTGTCCCTGTAATGTGCAATTCTTGCATCGCTCTCTTTTCGTGAAACATTCCCGCTTCTGAAGATATAAAGTGTCCCCATGAAAGATTTGTCCCCAACAGTACCCCAGATACATACTTTATACTGCACTTCATATAGGCGTATGAAAAGGGGTATTCGAGGAACCATTCATACAGAGGGTACGCTAATTTTTCTTAGAATATATTGCTAGACATTAAGTTCAATACTACCATGTTTTAAATTTTACTGAGATAATATCCGCTAGACATGGAAATACTAACAACACTGGCAAAAACAAACTGAATAAAAGTTGAAAATTAAGTAAAATCTGGTTTAGTTTAGAAATTCTAATGTACTCTACATTTGGTAATTTCCTGTTCATCCTCAATTATATCTTGTATCACGGAGTGTTTCAGGGGAATCAAAAATAAAAACAGTGATGATTAATTGCCGAGCAGAATGAACATCAGACAACAAAAATGAAGAGCTACGCAAAACTAACTATTCTAATAATAACTAATCTGTAAAATCATTTATCATTTGCTCAAATGTGTTTTTTATTTTAAATTGTAGTCAGCTGTTAGTGTTGTAATGTTTTAGTGATCTTGTGTTAGATGCATTTTTGTGACAGTGTTGATTTATGAAATTTGTGTATATACGTGTGAAATGCTGTAGGCCGTACCGAGGTAAATGCTGGTAGGATTGCATGTAATGCTGACATCTCAGGAAAACGTATGATACAAAGTCCTGATGCAAAGTGAAGAAACTGATCTACATACTCAGACGGGGATCCAAGGGGGAGGGGGGGGGCTTTCCCGGCCTTTGGCCCCCTTTTTTCGCCACACCAACAATAACAAATACGCGAAAATTAGCATAATGTTAACCTAGGAGAAAATTCAAGGGGGCTTTCAGCCGCCCCCCCCTTTCAAAATGTCTGGATCCGCGCCTGATATTCATAATAATCAAACAACAAGAGTAGCTGCCAATACACCCTCTTAAAAGTTTATTTTTTTTTCTTAGAACCCCATCAAGCCAATGATGTGAAGTTAGTTGCTTATTATCAAGTGTAACATTTCATAGCCCAGTCAAACCTTCCATTCCTATTGGTTTCATGATCGATTTAATATTATTGTTATTATTGTTGTCATTGTTGTCGTCACTGTTGTCGTCATTGTTGTCGTCATTGTTGTCATTTTTGTCACTGTTGTCATAGCACCGAGATTAAAATGTATGGTAATAACTTACATTACGTAAGTAACGTTAATACTTACGTTTATGGTAGTCTCGTTCGTAGAAACTCTGGTAATTGTGATTGTTGTTACATTCGTTACAAATGCTAAGAGAAAAACGTGTTTTTAGCTGTAAATGATAGCATATTGTTGTGATTATGTGTATTTTTACAACATCTTATAAAGCCACAGTTAGTTTTAAAGTAATGCTTTGAAAGCCTCTACTACGATTGACAAGATTAAAAAGTCAGTCGGGTGATATAAGAAACAAAATGGATTCTCGTAAGTCCCACAAGACCACAAGACTATTTAATACTACAGGAATTTGAACTATCTAAAGAAAACGTCTCTTACAAAAGGCACGAAATTCTAAAAGAAAAAGGGACAAACCCTTTGGATTTCTTAAAATTTCTTCCTTTAATAAAAATTTCTTTAACAATCCACAGACTGGAAAAACTAGAGAATTCCTATAAAAGTTTCATCAGGATCTACAGAAAAGCTCTGTAGGGACGCTATAACTTGCACTCCTTAGAAGCTCTTGGAAACGTGTGAAATCTCATTGGATTTTTCTGAAAAAATAAGATTAATTTAGCTTTGTAAATAGTTCATTGAAGTGATATAATTTTGCAGTTATTCATAAGTTCCTACTATATATCCAAGGTATATAAAGATGCAGTTCTTTGTTGTCTCATAAAAACAAGAATTGTATGAAAAGACAAAGACGCCAGTCGTCAAAATCTCTCGCAAGTTTAGTGTAATTACATGTCCTTAATCTATGTTTTACTTGAAATGTTTGGTCTGATTTGACAATGATAGAGAACTTGACACTTCTCATCTGCTTTGAAGGTTTTGAGTCGGAATGTGGAGAGGAGTATACTAGCAGTTTTCATATTAGGCTAGATGCTAGTTGACTAGTAGAACTTATTTTGCTTGCATATTTTGTTTGAATTAAGTTTGAATTAAGCTTAAATTTAATATTTTGGGTTTGCATGGTGTAGATTAAGAAAATAATGTTGTACTTTAGAAAAAATACCTTTAAATAAGCTGTGATTGGTCTTGGACAGCCGCTATCATGTCGACGTAGAAACAAGCCTTACGTGGTGTTTGTGATCTTAATAGAGAATACAATGTACTGTTAACTAGAAACTTCAAGCGCATAAAACAGAGGGGATGAATGTAAAAAGAGGACCTTCTTCATTCACAATTTTATCGCTTTACTTTATGTTTAATGTTTATAGAGTGCATGGTAACTAATGAACATATATATATATATATATATATATATAAAACGCCAGAAGATCCCGTCTCTTTTTCATAATTTTTAAGGAATTGTACTAGAGTTATAAATGGAAATTTTGAAGGAAAACTCTTTCCTAGTTTTAGAGTATGGCATATGTACAGTTAGGTAAATACCTGTAAAGGAAAATGAGTAGTCATGACGTAAGTAACCCCTGAATTGATTCAAGGGCGGTTATCATGATGCGGTGAAGATGTACGTGCTGCTCAGTAAATTGACTGACGTGAGTTAATAACCCTTTCCTTTAATAATTTATCGAAAGTTGTCATACTTTGATAATCCAAGCAAAGGGTGGCTTTTTCGAAGCCCCTTAGTGACCACCTTTTACAAAAAAACGTCTTAATTCTGCATACACAGACAAATGTGTACCTATACATGTACTACGAGTTTTTCCTAATGTACTATGATGCACTATGTGCTAGATGTCCAGGCTGTACTATGGGCTTTGTCCTATATGTACTGTGGGATTTTCCTAAGCCTCTTCGGGAACACCGTTTGCAAAATACGTCTTAATTCTACAGAAATAGACAAATGTGCTCTAACAGAAGTATTAATAAGTATACTTATACGTTAGGCACACACTTGCATCACACTGAAAGTCTTGGCATTCCTTCACCATCTTAAAGTTAGCATTCAAAGACAGACAAAACGTACTACGGTGTGGTCCATTAAAATTGTAGGGTAATTCGGTAACGTTTTAAATTATTGCTTTCTCATCGTTGCAAAGAGCTTGCCTCTCTTGAAAAAAGAGTTATCGGGAAAAGTTAATGGTACAGTTAACACTAGTTCAATATTGAAACATTCCCTCAGTGACATGTTACTAAGCGTGGTTTTGCGTCTTTCCATTGTGCTGATTTTAATTTAAATTTCTGTATCTTGGTATTAATGTACTTTGTAAAAGTAGGATCTTCTGGCGTTCTTCGAAAAAAAATGAATGGTAATGTTAAATAAATGTGAAAAAACACACCGTTCTGATTGCTAAACTTCTCCATTTACAGAAAACCTACACACTCTATTCACTACCTCCACCCCACCCCCTTCACCACATATCCGGCAAATAGTAGTGGCGATGCACTTTAATGTAAGGCCTAAACACTCTTTGCTCAGAAAACAAAAAAGCCGTTGAACTTATTCATAGAACCAAAAGTTTTCACAATGGTTACCCCATCCTTTTTGTAAAGGAGTGAAGAGAAGAATCTCTTAACTAACACAAAATAGAATAAATGAGGAAGACAGAAAGAGATAAACCTTCATGCTTCTGTCAAGAGAGTATTGGAAGGCAGGCAGGAGTAAAATCTGATTCCGTTTCCCAGACCCCTAACGTATGGGAAATTGTCAGTCCCCAAGAGAGCCTTTGCTTAAAAATCACATTCCTTGTGTTTACATCCTTTCATGTTCCTGCTGACAGCACATTTCTTGATCAAAAAACCGCCTGAGAGTTGGAAGAGCTGCACAGGAGAACTACAACATAATGCTAGCTGAGGGCTTTGGCTAAGCAAATAGTACCTAAAGTAGCCCCTTCGAACAAAGGACAAAAGAAGCAAAGCGAATCGTAAACTGGTTCACCATTTTGGTTAGAGGCTAATTAGAGAGGATATTGCCATCAGAATAAAGTGCAATATTAAAATAAATGCATCGGACCCAGACGTGTGTGCAGTTGTATCTTGTCTTGTCACATTTTAAGCCAATCACAGTAGCGGTGTTCTGTGGTTACAAACGCTGTCCTACGCCGTGCACAAGTTATTGGTACAACTTGTCTCTGTTTGAGTTACTATGGCTTTTTAAACTCAGTCTGAAGCTTGTCTGAGGCTTGCAAAAAGTTAAGCTAAATATTCACGGACTATGCCCTTCGTGAATACCGACTAAGCAAGACACGCTTCGTAAGCGTGACTTATCAAGTTTTTGTGTTAAGGCTGTTGTGGATCTGGCCTCTGTTGCCTAATGTTATCAACCAATTACCAGGAAAGCAATTAACACTGAACGATTCTAGGGAGGCTTTTTCGTCATTTTGCAACCCAGGCTACTTTCCAGGCAGATAGAAGGAGATACATGATATCTATCATTCATTCACCATAAAGGTAAATAAGGAAATCAGTCTCCTCAATAGAGAGAAGGGACTGATCTAAGAACAACACACTTGTGTTTACTCAAAATGAAAAGTATATAAAATCCAGCTTGTCGTGTCCATTTATAAAAACATAAAATGCGCCGCTTTCATGTCTTTTAGAATGGCTTTCATTTTGGTTTTGAGATGATGATTTTTTTGTATAGACCCGTCGTGAAGGCCTTTCTTTTAATCAAGAAAATATATTAGGGACTACTAGATTTAGCAAATATTGAGGTAATACTTTGAAAATTCGAATAGCTACTTCACCTGTTGAGTGTTAATCGAGAATGACCAAAATGCTTCAAAACCTACGCCAAGACTAATTTGACAAAGTAGGCCTTTTTAAAGACAGGAGCATCTCCTGACCCATTGAAAAGGTAATGCTAAGTACATCTTTTTTCTTGAAAAGTGATTGTGACGCAACTAGAGGAGCTGGTAAAGGGCGATTTTCCCTGTTACGAAACCTCCAAAATTTCTGTCAAACTTTTTGTGTCACAGACTTGAAAAATTCCCTCAATGCAGCGTGGAGAAGCTTATGAAATAAATGGCCGTCTTGCTGTGCAAAATTCAAAACCCTTACTTTATACACATTTCAGACACTCACGAAAATCTTTTGGAGAGCTTCCAGTGCAACTAGTATGAATATGTAGTTCGCTTACATCGAATCCTTCAAGACATCTTGAGTAAAATGCTTACTCCTTACTCAAGTGTGTAGTTGGGGGAGGTAGGGAGCCCTTCCCCTGCCGAAAAATGATAGGAGAAAGGGGGAAAGAAAAAGACAATAAAAAGAAGAAAGAAAGAGCAAACTATTAACAAAATTGTTTAAAAAGCGTGCAGGGTTAGGTAGAACGTCTAGCTGAACTTATCTCTATTAAAATTCTACCAAAGTGGTTTACGACGAGAAGACTATAATGTGTGTAAACAGGTTACCGCTGAGCAATGATGCTAGTCTACAGATCCATGGGGATGAACATAATGATACACGCTAGGGGGGGGGGGTTAGTTGCATTGAACTCTCCTCACAAATTGGTCAAAGAAACAGAATATCTGGAATCTAGGGGCATCGATATGCCACATGTTTTCCATGTAGGTCTTCTAGGATGACTAAACACGCCAGTCTGGCAAGAGGACGTATTTTGGTGCTCAGTGGCGCCGAAAGGGGGAACGGGAGGTGTGTGCTTATATCTAATCGATTTCCGGAAATGTTTTTTTTTTTTTTCAAATGAACCCAAAAGGCGTTTAAGTTATAGATTTCTGTAGTGGGCAGGGAGAGGTGTCACGGTGTTTTCGACTGACTGGTGGGTTTGTTTTTATCATCTCATGTAAATCATTGAAAAATTTCAAATAATTACCAAAATTTTTGTGCGCTCCGTTCGCGCATTTGACCTAATTGCTGCACTTATTATCAGTGCGGTCAAAAAAGTAGCATTATTTATAGGTGAGCGTTCTACAAATAAGCCAATTGTTTGTGTGCATAAATCAAAATTTGTAGGGGCCGCTCATGAAGACGGGATTATGAGGCAATGTATAATGTTATGTAAATGAAAATATACACAACCAAAAAGTCTACTGAAGCGCTTAAAATTAAAAATAAATGCACTAAATACTAAGAGCTTTGATGGGTTTTTAACTTAAACTTAACTATTTTAATACCTTAACTCATTTGATGCTGTCTGGCAGGGCATTCCACAATTTAGGACCATAGACGGAAAACGACCTGTCAGCAAATGTGAAATTGCGTGTGAATGGTGCAGTAAGGGATATTGACTCCTGGTCACTGGATCGTAATCTGTACTTTGATTCAGGGGCTTCACGCAGTAAATACTTTAAATAATGTGGAGCGTCAGCGTTGAGAAATTTGAATACTAAAGATGGCATCTTTTGTTTAATACGTTGATGAATTTGAAGCCAGTGCAAAGATTTTAAACAGACCTTAGCGCTGGCGAATTAACTTTCACGTTGTAATGTGTTTATATAACATGCCGGTAATCCCATAAATATTGCATTAGTGTAATATAAGTGTGAGATGACAAGAGCTTGTACAATAGTAAGACAAGTACCATGGTCTAAATAATTTCACATAATTCGAGTTCGATGCAGTTCGTGCTTTAATCCAACATTTTGATCCATTATGATGGGGTAAAATATCTTTAACAATAAATGATTAACGTTTTTAAATTGTTTCCCGTTACGGATCTTTCACAGTCTACCGAAAGTCCCACTCCTTCTCTTCAGTTGAATTTTCTTTTACCCACATATGTACACTCGAGTGATTGCATAGAATTCTTTCACTTTTGGCAAGGAATCGAAAAGCATGGAGATAGTGGTATCCCAGCAACACATTAAGCTTTCAATGAAACTTGATTTGCATTTACTCAGCAAGATACTCATGCATAAAACATGTGTTGAATAAATTATGCATCTTCGAAATATTCAAATCATCAGGTTTTTGCAACTCGGGTACTATTTGATTTTCATCCTGACCTCAGTAGACGTGGAAAGAGTGCTTACGCTTTTTACTCACGTTTAATTACTTTCCCCTTAAACGCTGATATGTACTTGTTTTGCCATTGCACTTGGTGTGTTCTTTCAAATTATCATTCGCGAAATTCGTTCATATAATTTTACGTAAACTTTTGTTATTTAAGATTTTCTATTGTTGTTTAACATCTGCATAGTTGTGTACCATAAAATATCATTTGGAAGAAACCGTGAAACAAAAACCTCTGAAATACACAAGACAATCAGGTCCGGTTGTAAATAAGGTGGTTTCGAACGGTTGGATAATGGAATTGATGGGAGTCCTGTTGATGGTTTCTTTCGTGAAATCTTCAGAAGGTAAGTTTTCGAATTTTTCCAAGAACGAGTACGATACGTGGAGCCGCCAAGTGCATGGGGCAGTTTACCCCCAGGCATGCCCTTTGCTCACCATCCGCCTCCCCCCGTCTACTCGTGTGAAAAAGTAATAAGTAACTTTAAGGAGAAATGCATATATTCAGATATTGCCGCCATCCCCACCCCAATATCTCTTTGTCCCTCACTTGTTCCTCTACTTTTGAAATGCTGGTGTCGCCACTGCTTCCTCTTTTTCACAATACATATTACACAAATGCCAATAAAAACTACTCGCAGCCAGCAAACCTCCGAAATGCTGTCAGGTGTATGAAAGGGCCATAAACGGTTGTGTTTCTTCTAAAAGTGGTATCCGAAAGGACAACTATTCTTCAGAAGTAATGGATATGCCTGATAAGTTGCAAAACGTCTTCTGGCTGTGCGCCAGTTCACTAAGTTAGCAATATGACATCAAAGTGGGTTACCCCTTACACCAAAGCGTTCTCAGCTTTTTTCGTCTTTGCTTGCAACTTCTGCCATTCAAATATAAAGCACATTACAATGTTCAGAATATTCGACCCTGCCATGGCCTTTGCGATGCAGTCGTTACCTCTTTAAAGGTGCGTTCACACCAAAACCTAAATCTGCTGCGTTTTGCGGGCTGGACGCGAAATTTGTTATCTCAGAATGAATGGGGCGATTTTCTAAATTTTCATTGAAATGAAATGACCCCTATTTGTCCCGGGAAAAACGTTTCCACGTCCCGCCCCCAAAATGCAGCAGAAATCGGTTCTGGTGCGAACGCACCATAAGAAGGGGAATATGGAGGCGTATACTTTTCGCGTTAAAACGGGGCGAGAAATTATAATTCCATAGAATTGTTTTGTGGGCGAGTTTACGGATTCTCCCTAGAAAATCACGATAATGAAAGGAAATGTCCACGTAAAGCGTTAACGTGGAAATTGGAAGTTGCCCACGTAAGTCCTAGAAAACAGTATCACACTGCTTGGGCATTCGTTTCACATATTGACAATGGTTAGCAAACGTTATTCCAAAAGACTTCATATCAGTCATATGTAAGACTAAGTCATGCATCCAGGAAGTCAGGCTTTGAATGCCCATGAAGGCGTTGTTGAGTTAAACGATGATGAAACATGGTTTTGTTTTCTGAAGTTTTCTATCGATGCACACGGATCCAATCAGTTTCCTTTAAAAATTAGTAATTAGTTCACAAACTATCTTCACGTCGTGCGCAATCTCCGTCTGTTAACGAGTACTTTCAATGATATAGAGAATTATTCAGACATGTAATCAATAACTTCTTTTTATGGCCTCCAACTGAACACTTATTCTTCCTGTAATTTTGAACCAGCTTGACTGAGGCAATTCTCTGTGGGAGATTATCTCGCAGTTACTGAGATTGCAAAGGATTTACATCAGGGCTGCTCGTATAGTTTATAGGGCGGACAGGTTTATCATATCACTCCTGTAATTGGTTAAGTATCAGACTTCGTATCGATTACAAAATCCTCATTACAGCTTTATGGGGACCATTAAAACCGGTACTCCTACTTACCGCCTTGCTCTATTACATCAGCAAGCTATGTTAGACAAGTACGTTTGCACTATCACTTTCAACCTCCTGTTGAAATGTTACCGACAAGGTCTTCTGTGAACTTACTTTCCTAGATGCTGCATCCTATGGTACCCACTCCCGATTGATCTAAGGTCCTTGCATTACATTGTTCATTACATGCGTAGTATTAAAACCTTTCTTTTCTCCTAAATCTCTTTTGAATTTTGAGCACTCCAAAAGCGTGTTGCAAAAATCTTTTTTCCCTGTGTGCCCTATATCATGATCATAATCGTTGTTGTCGTCACACTAAAGCTGTGTGAAATACAATTATGAGAGAGACAAGCAATTTCGTACATTTTAGAGGATACAGATTACCTACTTCTGATCTGAATTTCTCCCCAGCTGCCATGAATAGGCTATATCACAATTATTCACATCGAAAATGTTTGTTGCAACATTTTTTTCTGTATACCGCTAAATATTGCGGGGGACATTTGATATTATCTCCCCCACTAATATTGGGGGACATGTCCCCCGTTCCCTTGTGATCGCCGCCCATGGCCCCAGCTGAAACAATGGCGAAGGCAGAGTTCAGGTCTTGTCAAGGTGAACAAGGAGCAAAAGTCATGCATAATGCGGTCAGTGGCGTACACGTGGGGAGGGCATCCAGCTAAAAGAATGGTGAGCGCAGAATTCAGGTCTGGTCACGGTGATCAAGAGGCCATAGTCATGCATGATGCGGTCAGTGGCTTACACAGGGAGAGACAATTGGGCCATGCCTCCCCCCTCACTGATGCTGATTTTTTCA
This sequence comes from Holothuria leucospilota, assembly GCA_029531755.1. Taxonomy (NCBI): domain Eukaryota; kingdom Metazoa; phylum Echinodermata; class Holothuroidea; order Aspidochirotida; family Holothuriidae; genus Holothuria; species Holothuria leucospilota. The sequence goes on from CM055972.1 coordinate 51,130,336, forward strand.
TCAAACCCTTAAAATAAGTAACACTAATTTCACTTCAAAAGGTATTATATGTAGCAGCAGATTGCACCTAAGTTTTCAAACATTTTCAAAGGGGGGACCCCTTTCCCTTTGACTCCTCTCCCAGGCCAGCGATCACACAACATACTCCTTGCCCCTCCCCGTGAGAGAAATCCTGGGTACGCTACTGGATGCGGTTAACTATGTTACCCCCTTGGCGGACATTTCCTTGACAGTTTTCTTGGTTTGAAGGATTCTTTTTCTTCAGCATGTACCACGAATTTTTATAGCGTTCTTAAATTGCTAGTCTTCTTCGTTTCTTGCATTTAGGTTGCCAGGTGTTGTGTTATTACTTTTTGCATGTTTATAATGAAGACCGCTAGGGAGTAACATAGCACATTGGTTAGAGAAGATAATATGGTTTGGCCTTTCAACAGGTTTGTGTTAGGATTTGCCTAACAGGGAAGATATCACCGGGGAGGGCAACCCGAAACCCTAACAAGATTTGCAAGTTCGCAAAAGGCTTGTAAACGCAACATTTGTGTTTTATAATGAAGAGTGTAGTAAAGAAAATATGAAAAATTGGACTTTTATTGAGATAAAAATCGGAAAATGATAGGATTTTTGGAGAACCTGCAGAACTTGAGAGCAGATTTGAAAAAATCTTTGGAACGACATGACTTAATAGGGATTACATACTTTATCATACGCATTTAGGCTCTTCAACGAAAGTGGAAGATATCTTCCGGGAGGGGGGACTGGTAGCCTTCCGGATGAGGGCTATAGCCCCCTGCCTCCAACTGGCGTTACTCCTGGTTGGTCCATTTTCTATTTTCAATAACTTATAGAGCAACATTGGTTCTCATGCAAATGCAGTCCAGAATGGCAGTGATTGCTCAAAAGTTGACTTAGGCTCACTAACTGTTGAATACTCGATTATTTGCATTTTCTCACAAATAATTGTAAAAATATTGTGCTTTCACTCAAAGAAATATGTCCTTTATTAGTTCAAGTAGTCACTTCCCTGTTTGCTGTGTATGTTATGAGTTGTTCCTGTAGAGGTTATGCTAGACCATAACGAAAGACTATCACATGTACAAATTAATTGGCAAAGTTCTCGTGTTAAGCGCAGTTACGGCTTTATTACAAGTTACGGTAATGTATAACCTACATATACCTAAATCACTTCTATGTGATCGACGCTAGGAAACATGACATTGTACACTGTAGAGAAAACTGACACTGGTTTTAGCTTCTGACAGCTTTGGTAGCATTCATTTTAAATCAAGTTAGCAGTAAAAGCCTACACAATGGTCACATTTAATAAAAACCTACAATTATAGTGCCCGCCACCGGAAGTTTGTAAGATTGGGAGCTGAACCACTCAGTTGCCAAGTTTGACATTTTCTTAGGATATCTTAAACGTTGGTAGACAGCTGTCTTTAAACTATAATATTTGGGTGTGCTATTTCAATGCCTTCAGTAAGAAATTGATGATGATATTATTGTGTTTTTGTTTTCATACAAAAAGATTATTTTCAAAGCAGAAATGGGTAAAACGGCAAGTAAAGGACTAACCCAGGAAAAAAATCCCATTAAAACCTGTAAGGTCCCATTCAATGGGATCCCATTGGATCCTATTAAGTCCCATTCAATGGGTTTCAACGTGGATTTTGGAACAGTGTTAGCAGGACCTAATGGGACCTAATGGGTTCTAATGGGATGCAATTGGGGTTCAATGGGTTTAATGGGTTTCGTCCAATGGGTGGTCAATGGGTCACAGTGGGTCTCTACCAACGGGACCAAACTAATGGGTCCCTTCCAAATAGTCCAATAGGACCAATGGGTCACCTCCAACAGGACTCAATGGGCCCTAATGGGTTTCTTCCAATAAGTCCAATAGGACGTCTTTTCTAACTGGTCCAATAGGACCCAATGGGTCACCTCCAACAGGACCCAATGGGACCTAATGGGTCTCTTTCAATGGATTCAATAGGTCCTTTGTAGCAGGTCTAATTGGTACCTTTCAATTGCCCAGCAGGTCAACGGTGGGTTCCTTCAAATGGGTACCAAGAGATGCCCATTGGATCCTGCCCACTGGCTCTCTGGACCTGTCACCTCCCAAATTTTGGTCACAAACCAGCTCCAACTAAATCAAGTACTTCTTTACAAATTATGTAGAGTGTAAATTAAATTTATGCTTTTTATTATCAAATTACATGAATGAATACAAAAAACCTGGGTGGCAATAACATGAGGCAAGAACAACAGTGACACTGTAACACACTCTTCAACAAGTCAAAGTTACTTGAAACAAAAATTATTGATGGCAACAATATTAAGGCACACAAATGTAACAGGACGAACATCTTTTAAAAAACTGGAAATGTACACGAGAATGTTAAGCATAGTACATAAAGTACTAAGACATGAAGACACATACATGTGTACTGAGTGAAGCAGATCCAGTGCACTGAAACTTGTAAACTTTACATACCAAAACTTCAACTACGTAGGCTATGTAACATTCATTTTTATCCTTTATTCATTCTTTGTTCTCTTGTGCAGCCATATTTTCCATGCCTTGTAGCAGTCAGTCTGAAAAAGATGATCACAGTACAACACCATTGGTGGCACTTTTCTTTACCTGTAATTAATGATAATGACAAACAAGCTTAACAGAGTTAGGAATATACAGACATACTTAAACTTTACAGGCTGAAAATTTAATTACACAGTTCATGCACTCAATGCACAGTACAATCCAAAAGAATACTTCCAATATAAAACATACAGTATACTTGGAAAGTGCAAGAGTTTATCCAAGCAAGAGTTTGGTAAACAATCCCTCTGTCAACTGGCACAGTGTGGTTTGTTTTGTTTTAGAAAAGCCAAACTGTGGCATGCATGGCACTGTCATACTGATGACCATATAAAGGTACTGAATGTTCCTTTTGCAGCAACATTTTCCTCCGAAACATGTTATTTGAAGTTCACAGTTTTAAACTAATACTGTAATGTACAGAAGAAACACTGCCCGTATATCATGACTTTAACACTTTTAAAGACTGTATGCAGCCATTCCATGTCAGTGTTCCACTGACTTACAGATCCTTCCTCGAGGTCAATTATTTTCAAAGCATTCTAAAGAGATTCACAGTCCCCACTCTGAGCACAAGGGGTGGTTATGAGAAAATGTTTCAACACAATGAAAGTTCAGGTGAGGACACAGCAGTATCTTATAGATGCAAAGTCTGACAATTGCTTGTGCATCAGTCATACTTCTTAATGTTCAGTACAAAATGTGGAGTTTCAGAACCTATTAATCGTCATGTGCAGGATTTTCAGTTCGGTGCTCCTACAGTATGATTATGACACTGGTGTTGTAGTCTCTCCATGTGTGTCTGCATCCGTTATATGATGTCTGTTGTACCCATATCAGTGATCTTTCTCAACCTCCAGGTTTGAGCTGTAAGCCTGTAGGCCTAAACATGGTACAGATCATGCAGGATTAGCCACAATATGATTTACTCCCTGTAACGAGAAAATGATAAATCTTCAAAATAACTGTACAGTAAACCAAATTGCTTCAATGTCACTGACATTGGTAGCATATTAGTAAGAGAGCTGGGATCTAAAATCTAAACATCAAAATATAAATAAAATGCATTGCATGTGACAGTTCAGGTATTTCATAGCTCTAGAGCATGCAGCAGTTTAATTTGGGTTACAATTTGCTGGAAAAATAAAAAAGAGGAAGGGGGCTAAATACTTTGACCACTAGCATTGATTGCATACCTTAAAATACTTTGTTTTCTTTTCTTGTGTTTAAATGTAATTCATATCAATAATTACAGTAACCTACACTTAACCAGTGATTTACAGTATTACAGTACAATTAACACAGGCAAAGTTAGAATCACAAAATTAAAAAATCACAAAATTACCTGAAGGGGAGCCAAAATTGCTGTCATGAGATTCATGACACCAGAAATCTTTGTTATCAAATTACTGGTGAACTGATGTTGGACTAGTCCACTTTAGAACTAGGTAATCAAGCCTTTACAGTACTGGTTTCCTGCATGCTGGTTCTGTTGTTAAATTGTAAATGGGTCATTCCGTGTTAAATCATCAGAGACTGTTGCTCGACTGACTCAAAAAATTCCGAAAACATTTGTGTGAACAGTCTGTCATGAAAATTGCATATATTCTAAAAATTTTAACGAAGGGATAAATATGAACTGTATCTTTTTGAAAAATTATCACACTTTTTTGAACTTGACCAACGTTGACCTTTTTGATCCAGAGGATGAGTAATTTTGTGCAGAAGAGTGACTTTACAAGCTGAACAAATGGAAATACCCAGAACTCTGAAATTTTGTTAGTTAGACGTTTTACCGCCAAGTTTCTAACCTTTTGTATTATGTGAGTACTTTCCATCTGAAGTACAGCACAAAGGTACTGTACAGTAAAATCTTTCAGAGGTATTGTACAGTAAAATCTTTCAGAGACTTCATTACACCATCAGAGATAATGTATCTCTGAAAATGCTTCATGTGGCACAATTCTGTGCACATCGAGTGAGATTTTTAAGGCGGTATTTCTTTAAAATGCACCCCAGGAAAAAACTATAGACCACATTCTGTATTCTTTGTATACCAGATAATTACCTTAAAAATTACCTATCAATGCAGGTACAATACCTACTCTACAGAGATTGATATCCAAACTTGGCCAAATGTGTGGCGGTAATATTCAAAACGTAAAATTTGGCCATTTTAGAAAGCAAAGTAACTTTACAAAACCACATTCGAAAAAAGGCATATTACAGGCACCTCTTTTAAAGAATTATCTGATATGGTTAATAGCTATGTACTGAGAAATAAGACCTCAACCATGACAAAAATGAAGAAATGTCATTTTGAGCACTGCCGATTTGCGGAATTTCAAGGAGCTTTAAATCCGTGGAGGAATTACGCTAAAATTTGCAGACTTGGCTACAATTTCCATGACAATTTACACAGGGGACCAGTCAAGTCACCCCCAGCAAAGTCCCCCTCAAAAAGTTGCCCCCTACAAAGTCGCCCCCAACAAAGTAGCCCCTTACAAAGCGGCGTTCAATTAAGTCGCCACTGGTAAAATTTCATCAAAAATGATTCCAGTAAATTAATAACAAACCAAAAGATAATCGTTCAGTCTATGTTCATGAACCATTTATGTGTAATAGGCCTACTTAGGTATGCCTCGGTCATACTACGGTACGCATGTAGACTACGTACATGGGATATATAATCGCGTACTATGTCCTCATATCTACTCAGTGTACTTACGTACTCCTGCATTTTGTATGAAACTGATGGACAGTGTTCGAGCGATATATATATATATATATATATATATATATATATATATATATATATATATATATATATATATACCTCAGAACTGTCGCCAAATTTACACATGAACGTTAAGTAACATTTGGTATAAAAGAAGTTAATGTGTTAAGTAATTAAAATTAAATTACAGCTAAGACTAGTTTTTCTAAACTTCAAAGAAACAAAATGTAATTAACGTTTGATGTTGGTTTCAAAATCACTGCAGACTGTGCGTAATTATGAGGCTAAAGCCTGACGTCAAATCAGCAAGAAAAATGCATATAGGCACTTGATAGCAGCTTATTAAAATGATTACTGTATCTTTGTTTCTATTATTGTTAATGCTTTTAAGAAATTTTGCCAGGACCACTTGTTGAACTGAGGGGCAACTTTGTCAGGGTGTGACCTTGTTAGGAGGCGAGTTTGTAAGGGGCGACTTTGCAAGGGAGCGACTTGACTGACAACCTTTACACAAATATTTTAGAGTCAGTTGAGCAACAACAGGCTCTACCAAATTGGGTAATTTGATGTGGAATGACCTGGAGGGGTACTTGACCGACCATGGGCCATCGTAATTTATATGCCTTGATCAGTGCATGCTGTGCTTGTCTTTTCAATATGTAGCCAGCTATACGTAGGAATTTCCAGAAACATCAAAACATAGGCCTAGGCCCGCTTTGTCTTCGTTCAATTTGGCTAGGCTTATCCCGCCAAGGCTAGGCCTAAACTCAGTGCAGCCAATCAAAGGCCTGAGTAAAATCATGCAGACATTAAGAGCTCCTCATCATGTAAATTGAACAGTACAGTAGGTTTGTCCTACGCACAGTTTTCGATTAGCACTTAAGTCGCTCAAAGACACAATTCAATGATGCACCGGGCTACTACCACTACCAGCTACCACTACTACTTCTACTTCTCTCAATAAACTGGCCCTAGCCTAACTGCCTAAGCCTACAGTACTAAAAGTATGTCCTTGTGCCACCCTTCATTTACTACGTACAGTATAGCTAACACTAGGCTGCAACTTCGATATTGACTTCATTGTTAGGCTAATGGCTTCTGTCCTGCACAAAGACTTCGCCAGTACTGCACAAATTTTTATCTTCTTTTAGGTTTTAGCAAGCTATTAACCTGTTTAAAAGAAAAATAAAACTCAAAATACTACTCACCAGTGTTTCTGATAGTTGTTCTAGGAGAAAGTAGTTGAGATTTCTAGGTCTTTCCAGAGAGTATTAGCAGGAAAGTTCAAAGCGAGACATAACTGTTTTTGTTGTGATGTAAGTATGGAACGCCAAAAGGTTCATTAACAGAACTTAGGCAAGGCAATGCCCACAAGTAGGACTAGAAGACAAAAGCTTGAACTGTTGTTCTTGAATATATTTCCTGCAACATTTGAGAAAAAGTTTGCTATTGCTTCACATCTAACATAGTTTCCTGCATACCCCCCCCCCCCCCTTCGTGGGCTGGAGTTGTAGAATATGCCCACGGTATTTCCCGCCTATCATAAGAGGCGACACCGTATGTGAACTGTATTTAAAACCGAACTTGAACTTGAACCCATAGGCGGGGTGATCAAGGAGGGACATGTCCCCAAATATTTTAGTGGGGCACATAATATCAAATGCCGCCCCCCCAAGTATTTAGAGGTACACAGATAAAAACATTTTCGATATGAATGATTGTGATATTGTATTCATGACAGCTGGAGAAAAAGTCGGATCAGAGATATGTGATCTGTGTCCTCTAGAATGCACCAAATCACTTGGCTCCAGGGGCTTTGCCCTGGACCCCAACAGGGGACCTATGGTTGTTCCCTGTTTCAGTGGCATATTTAGGAAGCCTTTGGGCCATGGTCCCTCTCAATGATGCCTATCTTTTAGCAGCTAAAAAGTTTTACTTCAAAAGGTAGCATATCTGGCACCAGATTGTTGTAAGGACACCCAATGTTTCAAAAAATTTCAAAGAGGAGGGGACCATTGGGCTATGGTCCCCCATCACTGATGCCGATTTTTTTTGTTTTAGTTCCTAAAAATACGTAAATTTTTTAACATAAGTGTTACTTCAAAATGTGGCATACGTGGCACCAGATTGCATGAAAGGACACTTAAGTTTTCAAAAATTTTCAAAGGGAAGGGGGACACCTAATTGGGTCATGGCCTCACTGATGCCTATTATCCTAGTTCCTAAAAATATTTAAAGTTTTTAACAAAAATTTTACTTCAAAAGGTAGCATATGTGGCACCAGATTGCATGTAAGGACACCTAATTTTTTATATCTTTTCAAAGGAGATGGGGACAACCCTCCCCTTAGACCCTCCCCAGGCAGGCGGTCACACAACATACTGCATGCTCCCCTCCCATGAGAGAAATTCTGTCTACGCCACTGCCCCTCTACCCCTGACCAGAGGCCCAAAGTGTTCACCCAAGCATCTGTTCCCCCAATAATTTTAACAGATCGCCGCCCCTGTTTGAACCATATTTGAAACCGAATGTAAACTTTACTTTTTATCTAGTTGACACTGTATAACACATTCGTGTTGGTGTTTCATTAAATCTCATCTACCTAACTAATTAACTAACCCATAAAACCCCGTCCCCCTTGGATTCCTTCCCTTGAAGCTGTCTCCAGCCAGCCTTTATTAGTAAAAACTGCCCATACCAGGGCCTTTTTGCAAGATATATGAACTGAAGGCATGTAAAGACGTTCTTAGCATCTTTCCTATTCTTGGGCCCTGCAAGGGGCCGGAGCTAGGGGACTGCCCGTGACCTGTTTTATCCAAGATTGGTGTAACCATTGTATGACGATACTGTAGTATTTGTGTGTCATTAACCTTCTCTAACACCTGAGATCAGAGAACAGACAATGGGCCTCTCACTTCCTACTGGATTCAGCAGGACCTGTAGTGTTCACCTCATTGGATTCAGTTAATAGTGGCCTTTCCATTACCAAACCCATCCCAGTAAAAGACACACATCTCGGAGTGCTGACTAAGCTCCACAGACTGCATGCATTTTCAGCTTTTTATTAAAATTTAACATCTAATGGGGTTCACTTCATTCCTAGCTATTAGATTCACTGGATTCTCACTGGATTCTCATTGGATTCAGTTGGGACTACCAGGATTCAATGGGAACCTGTTGATCTCAATAGGACCCGATTGATTTCAATGAGACCCACCACATATCCAATTGAATATAATGGGTCCCATTCAAACCCATTGCTTTCAATTATTACCCATTGTGCTCAGTTGGAACCACCCAATGGGATCTTATGAGTTACCCATTAAATTCATGGAGTCCCGTTGAATCCCGTCATACCCCATTCAAACCAATAAGGTCCCGTTGGAAGTTGCTATGAGAATCAGTGGGATTCAATGGGAATTGAATGAAACTTGTTGAGATGCATAAGCATGACGTAGGGTATCAGTGCGAAATGTTTACACAACATGACGCACATGGATGTCTAGTTTTAAAATATGGTGGGTTGTAGTGTGGCATGTTTACACAACATGACGCACATGGATGTCTAGTTTTAAAATATGGTGGGTTGTAGTGTGGCACTTTCGAAAATTGGAACCAGGTAATAACTGGCAAATACCTCTGTAGGTATAAACATATCATGTTTGGTATCAAAATAAAGTTATATAATCAAATTCAAGTGAAAGGGGGCACATCAGTTGCAAGTCCTCAATATGATTTTAAGACAAATACAGGTCACAAGGGGTCAATATTGTATACACGTCCTTTGCCTTTACGTATACAAGACAAGCGTAAAACTTGAATATACTACAGCTGCTGTTTGTGATATGGGCCCACTCCAACGGTGTTTGCATTAAGCTGGATTACAGCAGTATGTACCATTTTGTAAAAGCTCAAAAGTTCAGGTATTGCAGTCCTCAGAAAAGTAGAGCGCACTGGGTTTTTTTTTTTGATAATGAATGCTGCCTGTGACAGATTTAGTTATTTTTCAGGATGATTACATTTTTCAGGAATAATGTTCATAGCTGAAAATTCAAATCTGGCGTGTTTCAACACTACATTAACAGAATCTTTTGTCAAACCTGCAATAGTTATCAAATGTGTGAAAACATTGGTCTTTGAAATTGTTATTGATCACTTATGAAAGATATTTTTTTAATTTACTGGTCCACGTACATAGCCCTGTACCAAATGTCATAGGGTCGTCTAAGTATAGCTACCTATAGTTAGGTTATAAGTCTGTAGGGATGGGAAACGTACAAAGTTCTTAGTGATGAACACCTGGGGCTTGACACTGCTTCCTCTAAACATTTAAGAAAAGATAATTGATCACTATTAATGCCATGTATATTTTTAGTTTTGGGAAACCAATTGGGACTTGAAATCTCAACCCTACTGTTTTTTTTACTTGAAATGTCAAAATCCTGTTGTCGTGATCTGTAATTTTATTATTTGGACATAAAAGGTATTACACTTCTCCCTCTCTATTCCATAATCACAAGGATCGCCTTATAATTTTGATTTCAAAATAAAATATTAAGTTTCAGTCATTTAATTTTGACATGTTAATTAAAATTTCATCTGGCTATCTTGACTCTGAAATTATTGTCTCAACAAAATAGCCGACGTTCTGAGTTTTAATGTTGATAAGTGCCTTGAGAAGTCACAATTCTGATTTTTAAGTCACAATGTTGGAGCTAAACGTCAGTTTAATGAAATAAAATATCGAAATAATGATTTTTGAATGGTAAAAATAACAGACGAATGTGGCAGTAAAGCCATGTTTATGGCTTTAAAAGTAAACAAAAACGAAAGACAGAACTTGTAAACACTGCAAGTTAAATTTCAAAAAATAGAAGTTATTAAATAAACTTAACCAATAAAGAATATGAAGTTTATTAGTTATAAATATCAGTAAATATGTCTAAACCTTTCCTAAGTGAAGTAGAACTAAAGTGTTTGAAAAGCTGCCATTTTGGATTTGACCTTATATCGCCACTTTCTATGCGTGAATTTTGGTACATCTTTTCTTGGGTAACGGTATACTATACACTTCAACTACTACAAAACATGTTCAACTTAATGGTAGAAAATAGCATAAGTAACCATGAAATTGAATTCTTTTCCTGGGTAAAATTTTTTAAGGACTCCTTTTAATGGGACATTAAAGGGTAGCCGGAAGTCTACTAATGAAGGGAGGGGAGGATTTTTAAACTTGTCGAAATGTGCTTGAGTGGTAAGCGTCGGTGTGGTTGTGAGTTTGTCTGTGGGTGGATAGACAGGCATGTAGGCAAGAAAGTAGGTAGATCTGCCAATAGAACGCGCCGGTATATTCAATTTGGTCAAAAGTCACATATATCATACAATGTGGCAACAAAAACGTAGAAATGCAATGCAATGTAATAAATGGGTGAAACCGAAGATTTTGGATGGTAAATTTGTACAGGTAGGCTCCTCTAAAGTAAAACATTCCATGTGCGTAGTGCACTAGAAAAGGAGAACACATTACAACAACTGCCCACCCTAGGAAGTGACGTAAAATTCGTCCTTACTGTTTTGAAATGACGAAAATCCCCTATGTGTGTTTCGTTTAAACATCTAAGTTTTAAACTAGTTGCCAACTCTTTGAGTCTGTATGCGAGCACACCAAGAGTGGATTTGTACTTACATAGGTACTGACCTAGTATCGCGCCTTGCCACCGATTGCATTAAAATTGCTATCTAAAATCGTAGCATACTACTGGTACAACTGGGCACAAAAATCATATACTTGAAGTTTTATTTCAATGCAATGTTTTCCATATCAGTGCAATGTTTTCTCTTAAAATATGAACAGAAAAATTTTTGCCTAGTTTAATCTCTGACTTCTGACCTTCGACCTTTACTTGCCTTGGGTATGTTAGACAAAACTTCCCACCTCTGAGATACCTTCTCACCAAGTTGACAGAAAATCGGTCCAGCGGAATACCAGCAGATTTGACCCAAAAATTAACCTTTGACTTTTCATTACTAAACTTGTTACCTGGGTTGCCATAACAAGCTCTTAAATGGACATCCCCAATATATGTGTGAAGTTTCATGTCAGTGCAATATTTCCTCCCGAAATAATAGCCAAATATGTTTTTTTTTAAAAAATATGACCTTTGACCTTTCACCTTTACTTCATTTTCCATCCTAAGGTACCTTCCGCCTATGAGTCAATGAAAGTTGGTCTGGCACACCAGGAAGAGTTTTTGATATTAATTTCCACTTTAAAATGTAAATTGTTCCTTCCATCACCTGACCTTTAAACTCCGTTACCATGTCACGCACATAATTTTAGTACTAGATATGCTCAACATGTCTGAAGTGTCATATCAGTGCAATATTTTCCCTTGGAAATACAGTTAAAATGATTTTCACTAAGTTTGACCTTTGATCTCTGACGTGTGATCTTTCCTTCCTGTAGTGAGGGTGGAACAAGATTTCACACAGGGTACCTTCTTACTATGTTTGGAGAAAATCGGTCTGACGGCTTAGCTCACAAAGTGGAGCTTTTGGACCCATTTCTTATTTGAAAAACGTTTGACCTCCTCTTACGTAATCTTTGACTTCCGTTTTTTATGACAATCACATAGAAATCCCTTCATTTGTGTGAAGTTTCATGTTGGTGAATGTTACTTGCTCAACGCTGTAGGGAAAAGTTAAGAGCAAACGACAAAATAACATGACCTGGTTGTATAATTCTAGGGTGTGGGTGTTTCTCCTGTCTATTCGATCCCTCGCAGTTCTTCAATATGTCTCTATCTTCTCTTTTAGCTGACACTCCCTGACTTATTCCCCTGACCGCCACGGTGACGGTATGGGCTGCGCTCCTAGCCCTCTATAAACATGCCACTTGACTTCTATTGCTAGGGAAGGGTTAAAAACTTGTCACAATGTACCTGTTTGATTAATGTGTGGTAGGGCTGTGAGAGTGTGTTTAGGTAGGTAAGCACGTAGGCAGGTAGACTACCCTGTAAAATGGAGGGGATCCATTTGGGTCAAAAGCCACGTAAAAACGACTTGCTAGTGGAAAAAGAAGAAATCCGATGTAGAAAAAAATGCATCGCGTATATTACAATGGGTCTTTCGTGGGTGCAGTTAGGCCCTTCTTAAGTAGATGCAGCCATAAAAACATGTCTGTACGTGTAGTAAACAGAAATAGTGGACGCACGAAAAGTAGAAACGTTATGTAAGTACTGCCCAATCACCATTTCATTAACGGTTCATGTTCTTCTTTTTGTTCTTTGTTACTTGAAAGTGACATTGACTTCGCTGGCCTGTTTTTAAAAAAAATGGGAAACCTCCTATCTTAAGGTGTAACATTAAAACGTCTGAGTTTGGAAGTTTTTACTAATCTTTAAACATCACTCATTCAACTCCTTAGCACATTCAGGCGTACAAGATAATAGCAAAGTTGCATGGTTACCTAGCAACACCTTTTGCTCTCCATAAAGTTTGACTTGACTTTAAGCAAAACACATGTGCATAAAACGTGCTCAATAAAACCTCGAAAAAGCTGTCAAGCGTTTTGAATTATTCGGCGACCATTTAATATTTATCAGTGTAGAAAGTAAACCCTTCGCTAAATTTTTATTTTTTCTTAGCTTCAAACGCTGTCATCGACTCTTGTTGCCTTTGTCCTTTAAAGACGGTTAGAGGCCTCATTCGAGCTTTAATACGTGACGTAGGTGCTTGCTTTAAGTATTCTGGTGAAATTTGCGTTGAAAGTTTCAACGCAAATTTCAGACCTGTAACGTCAGAGTCCGGAACGGGCTACTGCGGGAAATGGACTAGGGACGAATTCCATGTTACTTAAGGCTATTTTGTTACTGGTTCACAGTCCATCACATGAATAATGAAATTTAGTCAAATGAAGTACACGGTGAGCCAGAGAATAGAATTGACTCCTGAAAATGCCCGTTTTAATTGAGTGTAACCGTAAATAGTACAAAAACCAATTTACGAAATGCTACATTGTCAAATGGCCAGACTCGGAACTGGCCCGAAATTTGAGGATCTGGAATCGGAATTGGCTTGAAATCGAAGGCTACTGGACTCGGAACTGGCCAGAAATGGTGGCCACTAGAATCAGAATAGACCCGGGATCGGGTTAGGTAGACTCGGACACAGGTCTGGTGCATGTGCGTATGTGTGGTATTCGAGATACCGCGACAACTTACATTTCCAACTCCATGTCAACTCGAACCATGTACGAGTGACATTAGTTCTTCACATAAATCTAGCCTCTTTTGTATTTTTGGAAATTTTGTAACCAATTATCTTCTCCATAATCTCGTGTTATCAAAATGGGAATGAATGATACCCATGAAAATTTATACAAGCTTCAATTTTTCATAGAAGCTTACATTTCTACTAACCTTTTTGGTCAAAGCAACAAAGTGAAAAACAAAGAAAACAAATACTGCATATTGATGAAAGGGAATAATTTAATCACTGCCTCTGCTTGCTTTTAGCTCAATTCCTGTGACAAATGTAGCACCTTCATTGGCTGATCTACCGAGGACTTTACGTCAACAGAGAATGAAAATTTCACCAAACTGCTTAAATTTAGTTCTTTTTTACATAACAAAGCTTTTTGTCATTCAAGTTTATTTTTTTCCTCTGCTGCATTCGTTTCATTCATTACTGTCACAATCGCTTAAAGCGGCACATTGCGTTGGTTCATGAAATTCACCAAATTTTGCCAAACCTGTTAAGTTTTCTTCACATACTAATGACAAATGGTCAAACTTAAACAATCCCCACACCTTGCATACAAATGTTTCATAAGTAAGTAATAAACTCTTCAATTCGGTTTTCAAAAATTCTTGACCAGACATTTTGTCAAATTATGCACACTACCGTTACGAGCCAGGATAACAAAAAATTCAAAATTTTAACTTTTTGCGTAACTGATGGATATAAAACTTGACTAATTATGCTAATAATAATCATTGTCATGTGGTAGTATACCCTTCAACACCCTCTTTAAGTTATTGATATCAACTCAATATGCCCCTTTAACATGCTTAATTTATAATCACTTTTATATATATTAAGATTTTCCCTTTGTATCGACAACTGTCATCATTGCGTTCTAAAAACATTTTGAAGGCAATTTGAAATCAGTTTAGATCTGCAATGCATTACAGAATCATTACAGAATCGGTTTTGACCTTTCACCTTTCAGTAAGCTTAAAACACATCTCCTAAACCAATGAGAATGATGAAGCTTCACTATTCTCTCTAAATTAAGTGCAAACCTTCTTTATTCAACCCTGGAATGGTTGGATACGTGATAATTACATTTCCATCCTGGATTAAATCTTGAGACGTACATTTGAGAACTTTGTCACATACCTAATTAAAACGTGCATCCTTTAATATTAGTAATTAGTTTGAAACGCCTCATTTGCGGTAGGTGCTTGAACCATCATTTTTTCAAGATACACGGGTGACCGATTGGATTTTTAGGGATAATCTTTAGTGTACCATTACCGAATATAAGTTACACAACTCAGACTAATAGATTTACCAGAATGTGGATGGAAAGAACCTGTCAGTTTAATTACAAAGTAGGTGTCAACTTTGTGTGACCACTAAGAAATATTGTTGATATTTTTTATGAACTCATTGTCAGCTCTAGTTTTCAGCAGTATTGATTATGTCTGGGTGAGTACTTACCTAACATTACTTTAAATGTAGCCACTGTCCTATGGGTGAGGAGGTAGAGTTGAGGGTGTTTGTTGCCCCAAAGTCTTCAGTGTATCTGTTGGAGAAGCTTATCATCTTAAAATTCCTTTCAACCCATGGAAGTCGATGGTAATGAATGCAGAGTTCAGAAAGATTTAATACAGTTTGTTTGAAAGTCGTCAGTAACTGACCTTTAAAACTCCTTCAACTCTTTTCACGCCTGCACACTAACAAAACATGCGTAAATACAAACAGTAACCTAGCAACACAATTTGCTTTCCATTAAATCGCATTGACGTAGCAGGAGCGACATGAATAAAACAGGTGTTCAATAAATATGTATCTTTGAAGTAATAAACAAGTATCAATTTTTTGGAAACACAAGTTGAATTATACTTTCATCCTGAATTCAGTAGACACAAAGCAAGGACTTATACATTTGACGGACTTTTTATTAGTTCTCATTAAAAACTTATTATCTACTTGTTTTGCCGTTGCATTAATGTATTCGTTTCCCTTATCACTGGTGAGATTTGCTGATGTATTGTTCACAAATAGTTTTGAAGATTTACCAGTTTAAAACATCTCCACCTTTGTTTCCATAAGATATCATTTTGAACAAAATTAAAATTTCAAAAATACGCCGCACAAACAGGTTCGTTGTCATATTAATTGTAACTAAGCGGCGGCTCAAATGTTGGATAATGGAAATATTGGGTATCTTGTTAACCTCCGGTCGCACCATACAACGATAATGATTCCGATACGATAACGATTTTAAAATAGGAATTGCAACTGTGCAATTCAATACAGTGGTCAGTCACACCAAACGATAACCGAATCGACAATCGTCACAATATCGTTCGAATTGTTGAGACGCAAAAACAAAATAACACGACAAAACGATATGATCAAATTCTAAATCAATGAGATGATTTATTTGTATGTGACGTAGCATCTCTCTCCTCTCGACAAATGAAAATCAGCCCCCACTGTTGTAAAGCTATAGTGCGCAAACACTAATATGCAAACAGCGTAGAAATGGCACCTTGCATGTTTTGTAAACTTTCTAGGCCGGGGCCATGCTTATGATACTTTGATTTTAGAGGCTGAGCGCGATACTATTACGAGCAACTATATGAGCTTCACAATGTGAACAAAAGGAAGCACTTGGATGTATGGAAAGTAAGTCTGAGCCTTCATTTGTTTAAAATGGTCGACTCGTTATACTGCATAGTTTGCTCATTTTGTTTATAGGAGCATCTTGTCTATTTACTTATGGTACATTGTAATTTGATAAATGGATTTATACTTATTTTTACAACAATGCATCTTACTCAGATGGAATAGCTATAAAAAAATTTCAATGGCAAAATATGCTGCATTTCGTAGGGACATAAAATTTAATGTATCTTCCACAAGTGTAACCTCCTAGAATAAGACAAGGCCAAGTACTTAATTTGTACGGTAACATAAAATACTTTCAAGTAAGACATACCGTTTGTGGCGGTGTACAACTTCATAACCCGGGCATTACCAATATAACACCTAGATGGAAGCGTTGCCATCTGATTCAGTTTTTTACCACTACACCTGTCCGAACGGAAATCACATGACAGTCTAAATATCACTCAAAGACTAACGTCATTCGTTTTACTATTTCAACACCTACATGTCCAGAAAACAAGGGTAGAATTGCATAGTAATCTGGCAACAAGCTTTACTCTTCATTAAATTTTCATCAAAACATATATTCTGGAAAACTCTAAACGAGCATCTTTAATTCATTAGGTTACCATATTAAATTTATATTAACTTCAATATATACACAAAAGTTCAGCTTAAACTGTTCTGCCAGATTACAATATGTGTGCCCTAAATACTGATATCTACTTGTTTCCATGTTGCTCTTAAAAGAGTTTAGGCTTGAATCCAGCTTTTACACGGTAGAGGCATTGTGTTGTTTGAGAATTTAACTGAAGCTACCACATCACTTTTAACCAAAGTTGAAATTAGAGCAAGCACATGTAACATCGGTAATTTACTTTTGTTTTTCGTTAAAAATTGCAAACAGTTTATCCTCTATCATACCATGCTATCGGAATTCGAATTCTTGGGAGGCATGGGAATTTTAACACAGATGTTTTAACGGAAGCTTGCACTTATTGTCAAAACAACAACCATAAAAAAGGAAACAAATCATTTCTTTTAAATGTGGATAAATGATAACAATCCTGCTTACTTCAAGTTTACTGATAATCACAAATGTAGTTACTGCATTTACTTCTTTACTGAGGAGTATGAGACATATCTGGGTAAATTGGATACGAAAATATCTAAACTGAGTCTTTTTTTTATTTCATAAATTACTTTTGCTTAAATGCGTCTCTCGATAGATTCGTTTCATTTATTACTCGTACGAATTTTGCACATAATGATTTATAAACACTTCTTTACGATTTCCCCCTGTGTTTAACAATTGGGTTTATTGTATACCATAAAATACCATTTCAAAGATGTGTTAAATAAGTGAAACATTTGACATAAATAACAGAAACAGGACGTTTTGATACTAATTGTAACTTTTGAGTCTTGGTAATGTTGGCTTATTGATAAATTACGTGCCCTTTAAATGATCTTGTTTGTGATATCCTTTGAAGGTAAGAAGTAATAAGATGCATTCAATAACGGTAATTCATCAAAACCCGTTCAGGAATATCCAAGGGTTTACGAATACTGCAGCAAACCTTAAGAGAAGCAAGACGGCTTTCAGGCAGAAAACTTATGATAAAGGATTTGCAACCACTTGTGTCTTTCCTGGCAGTTTATGTTCACCTATTACTGACGTAACAATCTTGACATTATTCTACGCTCATCGTCACTCTAACCTGCTTCCCGCACTGCAGCCCAACAAATAATGACTGACAGCATTCAAGTTCTCTAGTGTCATTCAGTTACATTTGAACATTACACTTACTTATCACTTCCCTAAGTTAATACAGATCTTATAAAAAAAACTTACCCACATCTTTCAAAACAACTAACTATTACACACATCTCCTTACAAAATGAGTATATCGGACTTCATTTTCCTCACGTTAATGACAGTCTCACCCTAGATGCACTATGATCTGAGATGTATATATAAGGAATTTTGTAACTTAACGATAATTTCATTCTTTAAGCTACTTTGTTTGAAACTTGTCATAAAAATAAAAATTTACGGAGACATTGTTTATGAAGGCACATAGTAAGCTTTAAAAATTGTAAGGAACACTCTTCGGTGTAAAAGTATGAATATAAGTTGGTTAATGACCTATCCCTAATAGATGTGCCGAATATGGCTAAAGAAAATCAGCTTAAATTTTAGGTAGGTATGAACGTTATTGTGAATATTTTATAAGATAGGAACATGCAACACTGTATTAATCATATCTGTCCTGTTTTTAGCAGAATAATGTATAGATGGATACTAATGTTTGGATAAGCTATGAGTGCTTGCAAATGATATAGATTCCAAGAAACTTTCAGACAACCATTTGGAGGGGGTGGGGCTGATTGCCTTCCATAAGGTCACCAAAGCATATAAGTACATGCAATCAATAAACTTCTTCCAGCGCATTGCCGTCAATAGTTTTGTAATACACAATTTAGAAAGCTAACCAATTCAAATACTCTTTGCAAACATACATGAAATATTGTGTCATTAATTGTTGAATGATACTTACATTAAAGTTACTTTAATTTCTTCTTAAAAAGTTATCAAACCTTTATCGAACCTTTATCGAACTCAATTCTCTAACCAAGTAGCACAACACAATGAACAGACAGACAATTTTCGTCAGTTGCTATTATAACTTTAAGAGGTAAAAGTTCTGATCCCTGTGAATTCTACTCTGCAAATCCCATAAATTTTAGATATCTGAAAGCTTCATACCTATGACCAATAACTTGAAACAAACATAAGCTGATGAGGTGGGGTCTGGGGGCTGCAGCCTCCTATGAAAAAATATCGATATCTGAGCAAACGATAGTCGTGTTCAGGGCAAAATTCATGTTATGCTGCTGTGGGAATATGTCCACCTGAAACAGATGATTAGTAACTAGGGTATATGACACCTTTGCATAACTGAACTCATTCAAGTATTACATAATAGTAAAGACAATGTTTCGAAACATAAAAAGTGACAAGTTCATAATAGCTATGCTAAACTTTTAATGGACATACAGTCTTTTACATATTATTCGAGTAACTTGGATACTGCAGCGTCGTTGAGAGGTAGGTGGGTATCTTTGATATCCAATTGAGAAACAAAATTAGTTGCATATTTTTGTTAGAACCCATACCGAGTGATAAAGATGTGCTTTGGTGTGGTTTTTCGATATTCAAACCCAAACGCTCACTCGTCGGTTTCGATAATACCAAGACCACTTGATACCGATAAAACATGGTACTTGGAAAACCCGAGACCAAACTGAAAACGGTTTGGAGTTAGCCAAACCCCCAAACAGACGACGTTTTCAGACTACTCGAGACCAACCCGAAAACCCGAAGCGAGCTTTCATGGAACAAGTTGTTCGTGATATAATGGACAAGATCTTCTACATGGTATGCAAATTAAAATAGTGCAAAATATACTCAGATATAGTCGGGTGATTTGGATGGACTTTAAATGGCATTCACCCTGGCACACAGAAACCACAACCTAGACAGGTTTTTCCATTTTTGTTCAGTGGGTGATGGTTATTGTATAGTAAGTGACATTAATTAACGACAATTGAATTGCTGGTTTTTCGGTTTTTCTCGGGTTGGGTCAAAAAGACAGACTACAAAAAAACCAAAGTGATGTCGGTTTCACGGGGGGGGGGGGGGGGGGTGTTATTAGCTGGAAATACATCGGAAAACTTTGAAGTTATTTTAATCCAACTTGATCCACTTCAAAGCGTGGAGAATACCCTATACTGGGGCATTATGGCGTTCAAATGCATTGAAAATTTTTGTGTGAACTAGGTAACCTCATTCTTCCCAAATCTATTCAAACAAAGCGACTTGACAGGCCACAAAGCTTTGATGTTCAACTAGTTGCCGACAGTCAGGAGCAAATTAATGTTCTTGAATACAAAACGACTGATTTATACCACCAAACAAAAAGGCGCGCACGACAGATGAATACTATACCTCTATGCAAATGAGCAAATAGGACAAAAGTACAAAAAATTAATTATAATTGATTTCTATCAATTCTCACATCGGCTTGCAAGTTGTAGAGTGCTCATCCCTTTTCAGCATGTGACTTAGACCACCACTGGTAACTTGTCAACAGCTACGAAATCCGTCGAAACTCTGAAATTAGTTTGCTACTCAAGAGACTGACAATGGTAAGGAAATGTGTGAAATGTTTTGACGTGATCCTAAAGATGTAGCAGACTGCTTGGCCTTGTGACACTGTGACCACATTTATTTGGGATTTGAAATTTCAAGAACAACCTGAAAAGAGTTTATATTCGACAACTAGTAGAGAGGAAACTAAGTAACTTTCTCCCATGTATCTCCATCTAATACCACCTTCTAGCCGTCTCCTAGTCAGACCACCCAACCGTCTGTCCGAAATCATCAAGACCACCCAAAACCGATTCTTTTTTGTGGCTAGTCTATGCACACCTTTAAGCCGCGGTCACACTGCAACGAATTCGGATCGGATTCCGATCCGATTTTTGTGAGTTTTTATTGCAATCTTCTCCATTTCGAGTCAGAAAGCGCCCAAAATTTGCTAACCAGTGTGAATATATGATTTGCATCAGAGATCTATGAAAATGAAATGTTAACTGATTTTTTTCGTGACGTCACACCGACGGACAGCTTTTATCGGACACGCGTAGTCCGATAATAGCTGGCTGTCGATGTGACGTCACGAAATAATTCGTATAAATTTAATTTTCGTAGTCCAGCGATAAAAATCATGTAATTACACAGGTTGGCAAATTTTGGGTTCTTTCCGACCCAAAATGGAGAAGATTTTAATAAAAACTCACAAAAATCGGATCAGAATCCGATCCGAATTCGTTGTAGTGTGACCGCGGCGTTAGTCAGCGTCCCATCTGAAAAACAAAACACAACGGGTATCTTTGTCTCTTTCATCTCCTCACTATTTAATGCAGTACGTGTTGATGTCACTTTAATGGACTAGATTGATTGACAGTATTTGATGTATAAAGGAAGGTTAATAATTAATACATTCAGCTCAATATTTTGTCGTTTCCCTGGTTACAGCAGGTTTAACTTCTTTGAGTGACAGTATGAGTTCTTTGGATTTTTATAAGTTTTCAGGTGTCGACACTGATTGTGTTGTCCTTCCATAGGAATAATTCGTCACTGGTAAGAAAATTACCATCAAATAGTTTCTTGTCATTATTTTTTGAAACAAGGGAATAAAAGAGAAATTTAAGTATTTGTTATTGGAACTTGAAAGTTAGGACAGAAGACTTCTCTTTGGAAGGAAGGCATTCCTGGATTTGGTGTTTTCACCAAAAGATGAAAACACACCTATGGTCTAACAATTTTTGAGGGTAGGTATCTTAATCGACAACTTGGTAGAGGTAAATCCCCCTGGAAGAGAGTAATAAATCATGTCAATGTATGCCTATGGCTCTAAATATATCAGAAGATTAACTTGCAATATGATATGACGCAGAGGTGATGCCCAGGGTTGGTAGTCCAGTCTGTATTTCTTCAAGAAAACTACAGACCCAATCTGAATAAAATGATATTACGTTTATCAAAGAACGGAAAAGCATAAGGTCTAATGTTCCTTTTTATTTTTCAATGCACTGACAATGCTATTCATGGATGGAGTTGTTTATTTAGTGACTGAAAATGATAGAGTGATTGATAAAATATAAATAAACGCTGCAAAAACAGTGAAAAATTTCCAGGCTTCTTTGAAAACCAAAATGCCCGTTCTCATTACAACAAGCTTAAACCATGCCTATCAGAGCACTATATGAATATTCAATGACTCACGCAGCTGCATGTACCGAAGTAGTGTGCATTTGGTAGGCTTGTATTGCCGAGATTACTCATGCATTAGCTGAAAGCACTGAGATTTTGAAGGCTGTGTCCCGCACATTACACCCGAACTTTTTTTTAAAAGAAAACCAGTATCGTATTTTAACCACAGTATGGAGGTTACTAGGTTTCACCTCCTAACACAATTCAAGAAGAGACTGGAATTCTAGTAACGGTAATCAGTTACACCTGTACACTTGTGTACTTGCCGCATCTCAAGA
Source organism: Holothuria leucospilota (assembly GCA_029531755.1). Classification (NCBI taxonomy): domain Eukaryota; kingdom Metazoa; phylum Echinodermata; class Holothuroidea; order Aspidochirotida; family Holothuriidae; genus Holothuria; species Holothuria leucospilota. Next base: position 51,152,694 of record CM055972.1, read on the forward strand.
TTTTGTCCTTTAGCGACACATGCAGATACATATAAAATATTCTACTTAACATATACAACGATGAACTAATTGATGAAAAATGTGTCACAATGTGTGTAGATACCAACAATAGCAAGGGGCACTAACTTAAAGCATGCCGATCCAAACTAGAATAAGTTCAAATCCTCACCTAGTCATGGTTGCCTAGAAGCCTGAATGCAAGCAGAAGTTCGAATCGACAATGTTTTTTACCTCTGTCAATTTCGGTTGATTCAGATTGTGTCTCAAGAGTTTCCAACATGCAAAAGAATTTGTACCTGTTGAATCAAGGCAACAACTGTGTACCTTTCAGCGGGGACGTAACACCTGGGGAAGTTAAGACCTTGCGGCCGAGTATAAACATCTCAGATGTCGGACCGTTTGACCATCGAGGATTTAAATGACTCAAGAATTATTTAATATTATTCCTAGGTTAGTTAGTTAGTTAGATGAGGTTTTACGGCCCAGTTTCCAACCAATTGGTTCAAGTCGAGACGGCCACGGCCTTTTTTCCAGTTGTAGCTCCCTGGCTTGTTTTCTCTTACTCCATTACTTATGCGGAGCATCACGCACAACAGCAGTAGGTTCCATTTTTAAAGTCTTTGGTATGACTTGACCTGGGAATTATCTCTAGGAGGTAGTACTCACATATTATGTAGATGATGACTCTCGTGAGTTAATAGATTTATAAATAAATAAATAAATTCATACTTTTTTCCTTTCTTGATAATTTTTTATGCTCCATGCAAAACATTTCATTGTTCTAGCTAGGAAGATAATTCCCATTTATCAATGTTTGGTAATCATCAAGAGGAGACTAGTTTGTTTCTAACATGTTACACTTTTGAAACTTTTAGAAGATAAAAATGAGTCCTCTTCGACACTTTAGTTCCAACCTTTGCCTTTGCATAGTCAGGCGTATGTGGAAGAGCATTAAAGTAACTCATTGACTGTTGAATTAAGCCATGCAGAACATCTTGGGTATTGAAGGAGAAAATGGTAAAAAATTACAAAGAAGGTGAAGCTGCGAAAATTTAGGTATCGTTTGTTCAATGTTGGTAAGGGAAAATAATAAAAAAACGTCAATCACTCATTCATACAAACATTCCATACCACTTTCTGTAAAAATGCCTTGCTTAAACTTCTTTTGGATCGTTTTAAATTCCTATTGGAAACCGGTAAGAGTGCACTCGCTCCCATGCGAAACGTTTTGGTGTCACAGCGTGTCACTATAGTGCACTGCTTGCAGCAGTCAGTACAATCAATAGCACTGCAAGGTGTTGGTGATGGAGGAGGCAGCGTAGATGTTGTAATCCCACACCATATAAATCCAGAGGATTGGTGTATGTTGTCCATATAGTTTGCATCCGGCGCGGATCCTTCCTTTGTGACTTCTTGCAAAGAAGGAGTTTTACTGGACAGGGGTCTAAGAGCAGGATTGTCCTCTCCTCTTTGGGAAGTTAAGTTCATTTATATGCTGGATGCAAAATTGTGCCAGATTTGGCAAAGTTTCGAAGTAAAGCTTATACATTGACGAATTTTCATAACTTATTGTATTCGACCTTATTGTTAGGGGTATGTTGGGTTGGAATAACAGAAAACAGTGTGTAGTATAAGTTGACGGGCTTGCAACTCCCCACCCCTGTTGAGGCCTTTTGTTGTAAGTTTGCTTATATGTAAAGTTGTGCTATCTTTGGCAAAACCTGGAACTGATAAAATGCTCAGAACGTCTTATTATTTAGTGATATTTTGGTTGTAGCATGGGACCCCGTCAAAGCCTGGTGCCATAAGACCAGCAAAGGGAAGCTCTGGTCTAATTAGAAAATGGCGATACTAACATAAAGAATTGGAATTCGGGCCATCAAAGTACAATGTCGAGTGAGTCAGATGGGTGTAGGAATAAACAAAGGGTCGTGGACTACGAAGTAATTAAATTTGAGTACATTAAAATTCAAAAAAACAAGGGTGGGCGCGAAGAGCTCAGTGAAAATACTTTGAAAAATGTCTAACGATAAATACATATTTCCGATTTTTGGTACATCCTGCTTAAACCTGGCAAATCATACCATATGTAACTTATGATGTTAGACTGCCCCACGATCCTTTCTTGATGCGTGGTCCTTGTAGACGTTAGGAATGTTCAAACAATATTCGGAAGTTTGCTTTGGATAAAATAATACTCCGCCACGTTATTACCAACAGTGGTCATGACATATGGAATACCTACTATTATGAAGCACACTCCTCAAAAATTTTGCATTTGCAATCAGTTTTATGACAAGTTTGCATTCAGTCTCTGCTCCGAGGAGTTTTCAGTTCCCCCAAAATGTGTCTACCAATTAGGATGCGAACCTGCTGCCTGGTAGTTCGTTAAATAGTTTAAATTGAATAAAATATTAAGAGGAATTCGAAAAAAAATTCTTTTGCTGTGCTCTTCTGTAATCGCTCTATGTACACGAGTAATTGGCTTGAGAATGGATTTCGCTCACAGATAGATAATGGGAAAAAGATTGAGACCGTAGTGATACAGTGTCAAATGACAACTGTTTCAAAGCACAACAGTGCGGCTAAAAGAGCACGGAACGCGGCAAAAATTTGATACATTGCAGAGAATTTGAGATTAGTCTGACACTAAGCAAACAATTTGTAATAGAAAATGACTTAAATACTCACTTAAAGAATATTAGGGCTATTGGTAATCTACTTACCCGAGCCGAAACTGAAAAACTTGTTCATGCCTTTGTTACTTCTAGGCTGGACTTAAATAATTCTTTATTCTACGGCATTTCTCAGTCTTCATTAGCTCCCCTCCAACGTGTGCAGAACATGGCGGCCAGGTTAATTACTGGTGCCTTGAAATACTATCATATAACCCCCATACTAAAGGATTTGCACTGGTTACCTATTTCTTATCGTGTAAAATACAAGATTGTCTTAATTGTTTATAAGGCTTTAAATGGTCTAACCCGTGAATACATAAATGACTTGGTTATTCTCTACAAACCCCTCCGTACCCTTCGCTCGTCTGGTGACAACCTACTTCAGGCCCCCAAAACAAGAACTAACGCTGGTGACCGTGCCTTTTTGGGTGGGGGTTAATCACTGTGGAATAGACTCCCAGCTGATATTAGGCATGCCCACAATTTAGAATCGTTTAAATTAAAACTTAAGTCTTTCTTGTTTCTTGAGGCCTTTTCTGTGTAAAGCGCCGCCGAACATATTTCTTATGATGGCGGCGCTATATTAAGTCATTTATTTATTATATTTATTCATTAAATAAATTCATCTGTCTAAAACGCATTTCACCCTACTTCCTTTTCAAATCTAAAAACGTTTTGGGGCCACTGCGTATGATAAGAATCCTTCCCAGGATGGCCTGTGTGCCGAACAGGTGGCATTTCAACGCCCTAGATTGTAGAAATGTCCACTCTATTATACAATTGTTTTTTGTAGTTTAACGCAGCACGTCGTTCCCCTCCCCTCGCATATGCCATTGTCGTCTCGTCTGTACATCTGTTGAACATCCTTGCTCAGCCATTCACCTGTTTTCGTCGTCGGATTCTTAAGTGAGATAATTTTAACTAGCAGCTCCACACAATCCCTAAAGAAAAAAACATTTTTGATACGTTTGTAAACAAATTTTCATGTTTTGTTCGTTTGATTCTTTCTCCTTTCCTTCTTTCCTTTTTTCTTTTTTTTTTCACGGCGAGAGGGGTGGGAGTGGGTAAGTCCTTCATTAGAACCCGTAGTTAGTTTTAGATCTATTTAGATTCTCCTTTGCTGTCACTTTTTTACGTTGCGGAAGATTTGCTACACTGAACCTTCATCGACGATATCAGTCGTTTGATTTCCATCTTCAGTTACGCAGACGACATTTTTATCTTCTTCCTGTACACACGGTTGCTTCCAGGGAGACAGAAAATGAAAAGTAAGTTAGGGCAATAAACGGGGAATGTACCATGAGAAAGGAGGGATATTGTGGCTTTCTACGGCAATGTCACTAAAAGGTTTAACGTACACAGTTATTTGTAAAGTGGTAATTGCAGTCATTAAAGGAGCTTCTGATGGCACCATTTAAGTAAATCTCTAAATATTAACTAGACTATGTAAAGAATAATTTGGGAAGGTCGTGAATCCGCAGACAGTGTACCACGGTCATTCACCACTGCATCTTAACAAAGCAATTTCTTGGTGTTCTCCCCTTATCCGGCTGTCTAATAATTTTTGGTCCAGGTCAATATTTTATCGGGGAGCATTACATTATTAAAATAATCAGTTAAAGTTTTTTCCTTGAGCATATTTATGGCATTTGTGAATATACTAAAAACTAGGTGAATTTCATCCAAAATTCTGCTCAATCCCGAAGAAAATATTCAGGAAGTTGCATTTCGCCAAATAGTTTGCTATGTTTTATAGAATAGTTCTTACACATAATTGTACAGTGTCACGTCAACCAAATGCTAATTCCACTCCTTTCAGCTGGAACAGGGAACTCCATACAAGACGTACGTTTGGCTGGTGGCCCTTCTAGCTCCTCCGGTAGGATTGAAGTACTCTTCAACAGAGAATGGAGAACAGTGTGTGATGATGGGTGGAACCTTACTAAATCCAATGTGGTGTGCAGACAGCTGGGCTATCAGGCTGCAGTAGTAACCTACAGAAGCGGGTTTTTTGGTGAGGGATCTGCATTTATCCGCTTGGACGAATTAGAGTGCATTGGTAACGAATCAGCCCTTTTGGAGTGCAAACAAGAAAACATCAGCGGTCTGGACTGCAATCTACGACAAGATGCCGGGGTACTTTGTGGAAGTAAGAACGTTTGGTTTGAATACATTCCTCTAAAATATAACCTTCAATTGGAAATGGGGAACAAATTATTAAATGACACATATTGAAACTCAGGTGGTTTCGACATATCAGTTAAAATTACCTTTTACATTGAAAAAATTCCCAACATGGATATCTTTTGACAAAATTGGGATAGTTCTTAACCAAACAGGTAAGGAGGTGGCAAACGGACCCAACCCTGGGTAAAAGTTTACCCAGATGTTTTTAGAGTGCAGTTTAGACCAGATCAATTCTTGTTAGCATGCAACAGAAAACTTTTTTCATTTTAACTGATATTGTTATGATTAAAAGAAAAAGTCCGGAAAAGTGTCAATAAGATTAAATAAACTAATCCAATCTCTTTCGAAAGTTATATTTCTAGTTATTGCTGTCTGTTATTGTTTATTGCAAACAACATTAACATTAGATCCACAGGACGAACAAACAGAAAACAAATCGAAAAAGTAATAAAACTGAAACGTGCAGGCCCCGTGATAGTAACATTTCACGATTTTTTTTACAATTCAAAAAGTACGGCAAATCAGAAAGAAAGAAGAAAAATAAAACAAAAACGAGAGAAATTAACCGCAACACTAGGTTAACCCTTTTAAAGTTATTTCAGGATGAAGGAAAAATATATTTTCAATTTCTACGTAAATATTTAGTACATTGATTGCAACTTGCAATCTGATTTCGTAATGATAACATGTGGGAATCACCATCACATATTCGCCACAGCCAATTAATAAACAGTTCGATTCTGAAATAATTTTCTGGATATACCTTGGAAAACGTTCGTCTTAACGACGTCTTAACTGCGCATGGACCTTTTAATAACACATATTAAACCGTATATACTGATACTACACCATGTTTGACATTCAGTATCATAATTAGGTTAAACTTATGTTCCCTGTTTAATCCAATTTACTTAAACAATCTTATCAACGCACTGGAGATTTTTATTTCTTTTTATCAAAACCATAGCAAACGTTTCGCCTTGTGTACTGATGCTGTGTTATAAAAACTGATTAAACATTCACAAACAGAGCAATTTTAAGGCCTGCATCACGAGCAACATTTGTAAAACATTCTCAAAACACTTCACTTGCAACAAACCCAAAACATGCTTGTTTTTGGTTTGTTGCACAGTGTAGACAGAGTAAAAACAATTTGAAAACATTTTGAAAATGTTTTGAAAATATTTTGACAAGAGTTGACAGCATGTTTTTGAATTTGTTGCCAGTGGATGCTTTGGAAATGTTTTGGGGATGTTTTGCAAATGTTGCTTTTGTATACAGGCCTTTAATGGTAAGATCAGAAATTATCCCCCAAACAGTTCTATCGAATATTCAAAGTCAACCATTTAAAATTTAATACATTTGGAAAAGTTGTAGTCACAGTATGTTATTTCTTTCTTTTCTATGTTTAGATGAAAGTGAATGGGGTAAGTTAATGTTGGATATTAAATAAAATACTACACATCAAAGGATTACGGAAAATCCATCTAAATTATCAATTTTCTTGTTTCCTAAATTTGTAGTGTCTGCACAACAGTCTATTCATTTACTCATTTTTAGGATTTATCTTCTTTACGTTTTTTGCTCATTGTTGACCTTTGAAAGAATGCAGTTTTTGCCAGCTCAGATGGATAAAACAAAACAGGAGTTTTAATGTCCAATGTATTCCTTTTCCCCAAACACCTCAATCTATCTTTTTGGCTTTCAGCCAATTGAAATCATTACAAGAAATCCGACTTTCTTGACTTTTTGTGAAAAAGGTTGTTTCAATATGATTCTTTAGTCATGGATATCCTTAGCACAGTCCAATAAAACCTAACGAAAGTTTTATAGTAAGCTATGTACCAGTATCATTGTACCCAAACCCACCAATCGCCTCTTACCGTTTAAGGAATGTACAGAAGGAAATTGTTCAAAAGCCCTTTAATAAAAAGGCATAGTGGATAAACACAATAGGCCTTGCATTGAAAAACCACTTGAAGATCGTGACAGAGTAATCTACGTGGACGGGGGGGGGGGGTGATTGTACCGTCCCGCTACGTGAAACTATTTTGGAATTGATATAAAATGGTAGTTCTTGTGTGATCTAAATTGTTTATTGAAACGAATTGACGTTTACCTCATACTCCCTCTGAGTAATCAAAGGATAATATGACATTTCTGAAACAACAGAGCAGGATTACTTCCAGAATGCAGCATAGTCTTAATGTATAACATTTGAGACATAATTGTGAGAGGATTCAACTTTCGTTTTGCACAAATGACATTTACCAGCCTTGTGGCAATGAAGAAAACTTATGTTTTTTTCTGAACAATTCTTTTTGTTGGTTTCTTGCCCTGTCTATGAAAAGTAGTAACAAATATCAGAACCCAGTAATGTACAAGTTTAAGCAAATAACCCTTTATTTACGTTATGCACAAATGCCAAACTGTATTAACTTGCTAGTTTTTTGTCTTCACAGATAGTAAACAGTGGAGTAAGTTACGCTTTTTCTTACATTTACATGATTTCAGTTTATTTTTTCTTCACTCCACACCATCACGTAACCTTCAACTATGTAATAAATTTAAGAAGAGAAGTTCAGCTTGATAGACAAGTGTTTGCAAAGATATGAATACCATATGTGCAAGAGGTGATTGAATTGCACCTGTAACCCGAAAAGCCTTACGATTTGCACCTTTGCTTAAATTTACATTTTGTTATCTTGATTTCACACTTTATAGCCTTACAACCAAACTTAATGCCCTTCAATTTCAATTCTATACACTGACATTTACACACTCTGAACGTCATTTTTCACTGTCACTTTTATTTTTATGAAACCAACCTCACACTTTCACTCTTTGCATGAATTCTATCATCTTTATATATTATTAAAAAATCATACCATTTCTTAATCTCATATTTTATAAACTTAATTATAATAATATAATCTCATAGTCTCTTATTTTATAAACTTAATTATAACGAGCTCTTTGTGTAACTGAATCTGTCACATCAAGAGATGAAATGTTCTTTGACGGAGGACATCTAAGCTCAGCTGGCGTTAAAGTTGGGAAAATCGTAAACATATGCATATGGTAAACATGAAAATCGGTTGAGGTCGAACTTGACTTGTGGGTATCTTGCATGAAATAAATCCTTTTGGTAAAAGTTAAATGCCATCAGATCCCCCCAAGAAGGGACACAGTGATACATATACCTATGCAGTACACTGTGAAGATAAAATTTCTTCTTTCTTTGGGTTTAAAGGTCAGCTTTCTTATTGGGTGTGCACCTTAAATATAATAGCCTAGTTAGCCATGACGTGGTGTATTTTTTTATCAAAAGGGAAATCCCAAAGATATTAGAACATTTATAGTGCACAAGGAATTTGGAAACCCCAGTACCAGTATTTTAGTTAAAGTCCGTTCTTCTATAGACAACAAATGGCCTTCTTTTTCGATCCAGTCCGAGTCCGAGTAACTTCATCTTAAATATTCTTTGTGATTAAGAGGGCATTCTAGGCTCTTTTATCCGGGAGTGCGGGGTCCAAGGCTTGTGTGGTCCAAACGTAACATTTGGGTGTAGACAAAAATGTAGAAATAAGAGGGGAGTACTTAACTTTGTTCAAATTGCATCGAATGCCTACTATACATACCACCAAAACCACAATTCTACCACTGTTTTAATAGTCTAAATCAGTGAACCAACTTACCCATGACGATCCGGGTTTCTTGATTCCGAGGTAAATTATTCAGTGGATATCCTATTCAGAGGATTTAAAGTACGTTACGTGTACTGTGTACAGCAAACAAAACGCTCATGATTAAAATATATCCTGCGAGTACAGGGTACACTTTAAAAAAAGATGGATCCACATTACTGCTGTCCCATAAAAAAGAAAAGACAAACTTGACAGCACATACAACACATCGAGGGAATTGCAGCTGAAACTTATACGTCTATGATGCAAAAACATTACTCCATAGCTACAGTCCGTAATCACAAATGATACAAACGATGTTTTGGCGTCATATCTCCCTCATTCACCTTTAAGCCCTTTTAATTTGTAACAGCGACCTTGTACATGCAAGCGCTTCTTCAAACATTAGTTCTGGCCATCTTAATCTTAAGCTACTGGCCCCACTCCCGGCGTGGATGAGAAAAAATATTTTTTAAGCACAGGCATCATAGAGTGTCTTGGTGAAACTAAGGTGGGCCAATTGAGTTAGATGGATAAGGCTCGGAGGCATTAGTGGAAATCCCGAGGGATGAGGGATATATCCCATACTTTTTGACAAAGGGGACGGCCTTCAAAAATACCCCCTGCCTCGTTGTCACAAACAATGCACATTAGTACGTCCGGTATTTTTACTTTGGTTATGAATTTCATAATGTTCTCGGAAAACTAATATAACATGAAACATTCATAAAGCTCAAATATCTTCGAGAATGCTCTTTTTTGCTCGATTCGCGAGAAATCGTCGTGGAGAAATTTCTCATATGTTGCATCTCAGTTTGACAGGGAACACTTTTCTAAAGTCTCATGCAACTTCAACCATCATTAACCCTCTCAGACCACAGTCAGTAGCATATCTACCAGTCGACTTGATTAAAATGCTATCGATGGTTTTTGGAAGGATGAATCTATTTAACGACGTTGAGATTGCAAAATAAAAGAAGGAACAGAAAAAGGGACGATATTTTAATGAATCTTGGATAACTCGTTTAATGCAAGATGAAATAAAAAACTCTAAATCTCTGAAATGATATTTATTGGGGCGCTTCACGTGCACCCATCGTAGTTAGTGGCACAATTGTTTATTCCATTAAGATAGCCTTAGTAGCATTTATTCTTACAAACAAATTGTGGCAAAAAATCCATTACTAAGCTAAAAAACTGTCTAGCACTGTAAAAAGCGATGGTAGAATGTAAAGAGCTGTGGAGTTCCAGTGCTCTCTGCGTGTCAAAGTGTGTATTTAACAAACAGTTGATACAATTTTCCAAAGTACTTTGCAATGGTTTGCATAACCTTAGGCTGAAAATGAGGCAGCGTGTGGAACACCAGAAACATGACATTGTGTAAACAAGTAACATGTGACAAACCGGGGTAATAGTAGGTAATGTGTGGAAATGTGTGGATTGATGATATTTGAGTGCAGAAACATAAGGATTTGATTTTTTACATTACCTTTAGTTGCCACACTTTGACCTGTTTTGCCACAATGTCAACCTCAAACACAGCCTTCCCCAGTTTTACCCAAATTTTTATGTGTGGCGATCGTGCAGGGAAAGGCTGTGGTTCCATGAGTTAAATTGGTATTGGTTCCAATGCCATTGGCGTATGACACCCCTAATGATCACATTCTACCCTATGTATTTGCATTTTCCCTGCCACATGTGATTGTGTGTGTGTTTACATGTGTCATGCCATTTTTGTTAAGGGTATTGTTGCAATGCAATTCCTATACCAGTCATCCAACTTTCCCATCCAAGGTCTCATTGAACCATCAAATCCATTTGTTAAATACCAAAAATAGTGAACAAATTGCAATTTTGAGAATTTGTTTAATGCTCATTACAGTACATTTTTAAACAGTGAAATAATTTATGCCCAGGGAAGCTCATCAAGTTCTCACGGCACATTCAGCATCGTTGGAGTTCTTACTGAACATAAGCATGAGAGGCGGGGCAGGGGGCATATGGCCTCCCAATTTGGACAAAAGTAGTCAATTCATTCGGGCAAATGAAAATGAGACAGCCAAGAAAATAAATTATGCCCTTACAGCGGAATCCAATTTCGGGCAACTTGATCAAAAATTCTAAATTCGGGCAAAATTATTTCTGACCCCTAGAAATATTGACCCCCGTACGTCTATGTCTCTGAACCCTCCTGTATGATAAACTCCCTACCTCCAGGTCTTTTATAATATAATAATTCTACATGGCTTCTGGGAGTGTAACTTAAACGAATATGGTGGCTATAGTTTACACAGGGAAGCTTTACTTTTTACCCCTTACCTTAATGAAAGAAAAAAAAAGCCAAATTATCATTTTGCGGGCTCTTTAGTGCGCATTCAGTGTCCCTCGAAAATAGTTGAATTCGTTATTCTAATACCTACATTTTTTAAATACCTCAGAGCTTCCGGGTGTTAGTCATGTGATCCCATTGGGATTGTTGTGACTAGATCCCAAGAGGGGTCCTAAGGCGTCCCCTGGACTCTACGCTTTCAGGTTAGCGATTCGCGCTCTCGCCTCGCCTTTAGGACCGTTAACTTGTCCTATCCTCTGATACTTTTATCAAAGCTCGGGGGTTAGTTCCACGGGAATCCAGATCAAAGAATTCAAGCAAGGAAATAATGATTACTTTGAGTTTTCTTGATTCCGGTGCTTGATTATGAAATTATTTATTCACAATTGATGTTAATTTCATTAATACAGACTAACTGGCTATACAATAAATAGACGCACTCACTAAACGCGTCACAATCTACACCTTGATCTCCCCGAGTCGGCTCAAAGTCTCTGGAAGGCCTTGAATGGTTGAAAGTAGTCAAATTGCACAGAGTAAATAAGTATTAAAGAATATTAAATTTGAATGAACCAATCAGAGGGGAAGAATAATGTAGAAAACCACATCCATTGACTCGAACAACTCTAGCGTCTTAATTACAATCCGGTGTGTGGCTAGGAATGTTCCAAGTCGATGTAAAGACATAATTTCCCAGAAATAGTAATTCACGGGCTAAACACCTCTGTACATAAATTAGGTCGACGACTGTTGACCGATGTTACATTAGTAAAAAATTATTAGTACATGAAAATAAGAAATGACTCTCCGCTGTTTATGCAAATACTTTAGACAACCATCCCAACCGAAAGATTCAAGGAGAGTAACATAAATATCTTAAAGTAATGTAAAAAAATGAAATAAGGATCCAGGAATAATCCCGGTGTAATAATTTATCAAAATCTTACCTGGCCTGGGAGTCAAGTTTCAATTTTCACACAGGTGTACACTATCGGGGAACGATTTTCCCAGTCACACATAAGTCCAGGGTGAGAGTGATTTACTCCTAAGAAGAAAGGGATGCTCTACTCAAGGGTAGATAAGCAGATGACCTTGTAGACGGTGTATTCAGGGATAGCCAAAGATGTTATACCGATTGATTTGAGGATTTATTGGATTAATGGACATTGGGGAAGTATGACTTCCGGGAAAAGTTGCATAGTGTAAGACACAATAAAGTTATTCAAGCTGTCCATGTAAAGTAAGAACGAAGCAACTTGCCAATAAGTGGTATCGAAAGAACCATAGTGGTAATATTTGAATCCATTTTAACTTGCTCAAGTTGTCCATAATATCACAAGTTCCTAGCATGTTCCCCTTTCCTTTCTCTTCACTCTTTCTCTTCACTTTTCCTTGCTTGGAACTTTGAGCTGGCCAAACCGTTTAAAACCTTCAGTGTCACTGATAATATTTCCTTTTACCTGCAAAGTTACACACATTTCTCCGGGAGGGGGGGGGGGGGGAATTCTCATCGAAAGCTGTGATGTCCTAATCATCCGCTCTCGATCGTTTTCGTTGGACAGTGAAGGAAAAGTTATGTATTCATCATATACAATACACTTTAAGCTGATGCATGGGCGTCAATCCTGGGGGGGGGGGGGGACGGGGAACAACCCATATATCGATGGGTAGGGGACACAATATCAAATGTCCCCCACATTTCCGTAAAAGAGTAGTGTCGTGGCTCTATTTGACTGGCTTTTTGAGTGGCATGTAGGTTTTTTGGGCAATTGTTAAGTGTCTCGATGCAGATTCTGAATGCAGATTTAATCAGGGAAATCTTATGTAATGACAAAATTTGGGCTCGCTTCGCGTGCATGCGTCACGGTTTGCACTCCTTTTCATGATCATTAAAAAGGTAAATATACATGGAACTATTCTGATCACAACACTTTCCGAAAACAGAAATACGTCTCCAAACATCTGAAGGGGCCTCGCATTAATATAGGATCATTCAATCAGTGGCGTACGCAGAGGGGAGGGCCATTCGGCTATGTCCCCTCTCACTGATTCCGATGTTTTTAAATTCCTAAAAATACGTAAATTTTCACACAGATTTTACTTCAAAAGGTAGCATACTTGGCACCAGATTGCATGAAAGGACACCAACTTTTTCAAAATTTTTAAATGGAGAGGGGGACACCCTATTGGGCCATGCCCCCTCTCACTGATGCCTATTTTTTTAGTTCCTAAAAATACGTAAATTTTTAATTCAAATTTTAATTCAAATTTTAATTCAGATTTTACTTCAAAAGGTAGCATATGTGCACCAGATTGCATGTAAGGACACCTAATTTTTTCAAAAAGTTTTAAAGGGGAGGGGACACCCTATTGGGATATGGTCTCCCTCACTGATACCTTTTTAAGTTCCTAAAAAACGTAAATTTTTTAACACAAACTTTACTTCAAAAGGAAACACATGTGGCACCAGGTTGCATGTAAAGACACCCCCTTCCCTTAGAACCCCTACCCCAGGCCGGCGGTCACACAACATACTGCATGCCCCCTCGAGAGAAATCTTGGGTACGTTACTGCATTCAGTCTGATTTGTAGCATGATGTGGAAGGTTGAAAGTACGTTGTTGCCTCTAAAACATTTTCAAAACTTTTTACCGAGCGCTTCGCCGAAACCATTATCGGTATAGATGGTGATTGTTAATACACTTACGACTAAAAAACATTCTGAAAATGTCCTTGCTAGTACTTCACACCTTTGCTATAATACGATCAGGTCCAAAAATATCCAGAAGATAGCACCATTTTGCATATAAGCAACCTTACATTAACAAACATTTCTCAAAGGGGACGGCTACGCCCCTCCCCTTAGACCCCTCCCCCAGGACGACACATTTATGTAGTGACAAAGGAAGGATCCCCACTGCTGCATACAAAACGCAGAGCGCATAAACAAAGTGCAATTTACACGCCCCCATTCAGTTGGAAAAAGCATCCAGCCTGTCGGAATTTGGGACCATTACACCCCCAAACATATCACCCTAGCAGCGGGCCTGGTCGGGTCCATGATCTCCGACAATGATCCACGCTGCGAAGCGTGGTTTCAGCTATTTTGGGACATGATGAAAATAACATCTTGAAGTAATTCCGTGGACTCAGTGTATTTCACCTGACAGATCATCTATGATGGACATGTTAACTTTGAAATGATAATTCTTATTAGCAAAGGACAACGTCAGTCATCAAGGGGGGGGGGGGGGGCTATAGGAAGACACTCCCTCTTCAAAACCAAGTGGATTGGTTTGTGTTAAGTCATGTATGTCCCCGTCCCCCCACATTTGAATACGGATTGACACCCCTGAGTTGATGGTACTATAAACTGAACAAGCTTGATTCATTGGCGCTTAAATTAGGTCTGTTCGTGAGCGACCACTACACGGCAACACTGTAAAGTAGAATGTCATGTGTAGACAAAATTTCGGTGTACATTTAACATAGTGTGTAGTCAATTCATCAGTGTCATATGTGCGAAAAGGGGTCACTGTTACAGGGGATATAATTATAAAATGACAGCTTCGTTGTACATCTGATCTGTCATTGCTAGCAGGGGACAGCATAATTAAACACTAGAACACACCTAAGCCTAACAAGATGAACGTAGCTGTCGTAGTAACCCTGGAAAGTTGATGCGATTTCAGCCTTCCGTGAGTCGGGGCTGAAGTTGGAGAGAGGTACCACACATGTGACCAAAGTAATGTCCCTGTAGCGACTCATAGGGAGAATTCATCAGTGAGAGAGATCTGCCTGCTGATGGACCCTTACCAAAATGTTCATCACTAGTGATGAATATAAAAGGCTTTACTTACCCCTTCACAAATTGAGTGGCACGCTCAATGTGCCCCTACATTTGGACGTCGGATGGTATACATTTCCAGCAAGGGGACGGGATTGAAGAGACGAGGGAGTGGGGAATAACTGGTACAACATTAATCGCAGGTTAAATGATATTGGTAATTATCATACTATGTATCGGTACTTTTCAATGATGTAGAAAAGCAAATAAACAAAACGAAACGAGTAATCCAAAGGGAAAATCTCTTCCCAGGCGATCTCCCGGCGATTTCATGTACGACATCAAATGCATACATCTTGCCCAAGCCCAGGAAAACCAGTGAAATTTCACACGGGGACATTGACTGGGCTTTTTTCCCAAAGATGCGATCCGTCACTGACATTAAGGAATAAAAAGACAGTTATCTTTTGCAGGGGTTGTTAAGTTAGTAATCATATTTAGCCAAAGGAACTCCTGTTTAATCAACGGAATTGATCCTCACTGGTTCAGTGTCTTTCCGTACAGAACACATAGAGTTGTCTCAGTCTACTCATTGCGGCCACTACTCACTATGGTCCTTGCACAGGTTAAGCTTATAGCAATGCCAAAGAGTTGCAATGAAGCAAACAATTTACGAAAAACAAAACTTGAACCAGCCGCTCACTTTTCCTATGGGTTGGGCAGGACATGTGTCACTTTCCGTAGTTTTAGAAGGCCAACTAACAGTCTAAGAGAAGTAGTATTTGAACTGAAAGAAAGTGAAGTTTTTAATTTTGTTCTTTTGTCTGTATTAATATTTTATAACCCCATGTGATTTTCATGTCCACAGTACATTGTAAGTAATAAAAACAACATTTTAGATTCTTATGACATACTAAAGTTGGTCTTGATATGTACAATGCAGCCGTATACTAGCATTACAAACAGAATGGTTGAATTGTGTGGATCAGATTTGCGTGCCTCCAAAAAAGGCTTAAACTAAGACTGTGGGAAATGCACTATCCACCCTTTGCATGTGTACATCTATCTGACGTAAACCACGTATTTGTACTTCTGATACAGATTTACCGTAATTTATAATAGTCCTTTCATCAGTCACCAGGAGAAAGGGATCATTGCATACACCTAGATTGCGTGTAAACTGGGTAAGGGATCTGGGGTGCTTCAGGGCTAGTATGAGGCAAAGCTCAATCTGAAATAATCACAGCATGACACAGAATTCAGGCTTGGCATACCAACGGAAACGAAAATTACAACAATTTAACAGTTGCTAAATGCCTCGTTAACACTGCAGGAAATTTTCATTTCCTTTCGAATTAGATGAAAACAACTGTGGAACATCGAAATGGTGTCGGGTACCCTTCCAAGGTTATGTGAAATGTGTTGAGTGTCAATATCCCAGTCCGTGGACGTTCCAAGAAGTATCAAGAATGATAAAACATGGTCAACATTTCAAAGGAATGTAAGTGATTGCACAGATATTTGTAATATGGTAAAAATATTTTGCGATTAATTCAAGTTAATGGTTTGTTTTTGGTTCTTTGTCTTTCATGAGGATTGTAAAGGATCCATGCTGATATCGGAGGAGAAAGAATGAACCGAAACAGATATCTAATCCTGCTACGTCAAAATATTTTTCTGCATTGACCAAAATCTTACTTCGTTTAATTAAATCTTACTTCATTATCAAATATCTTACGATTCTAAATAAATCATTCTTAATCAGACTTCGAGACAGCATGATCAGGAGAGGAGCAATATTCTTCTGTTACTTATATCGCTACCTTGATGTGTAGATAGACAATTTTTTGTTTCAAAAATGTCGTGAATCCTTGCAAAAAAGTTTTAAAAGTACTATTTTTCTGCCCGCTTCGGGCGTAGTCATTTCACATGTATCTTTTCCATTATAACTCTGCGTTTTGCATATTGGGTAAAATGGCTTTCCCAAGCTCAGAAAACCCTTGCCATGACCCTTCACCGTTAAGCCCTCTGAATGATTAATTCCGGCCGGAAGTTGGAGTTAAGGCTATAATTTAAAAAGTGTCAAATTTTGACTTTTGTGATTTGTTTAGTACCTCATTCCGAGTTTTCTGTCCGACAAAATGCTTGATACACGACTGATCATGGTATAGATTCTTTAACATAAAATAAACAAAACTTTGCTGAGAAATCGCACGCTAAAGAACGGCATCAACTATTTACATTACCATTTTAAAGTATCACACTCAGGCGTTTCCCCATTGGTATTATAAGTTTTAAGGAAAATGTATTTTTTCTTTTTTGCTTGGCTTTAGCAGCAAAAAGCTATTTATCGTGTGTTTTCGGCATGACGGCACACTTAAAAATGTCAACGGGCATGCTTTCTATGCAATATCAGCTCAGTCACGTTTTTTTTATTTGAGTAGTATCATTGTATCTTTGTTCCAGATCATTTATCGACAGTATGGGTTTTTGAGAGTTCGCAGTTACAAAGTTTTCCTACTGTAATGAAATGACTGAAAATGTACTATTGCCGTCTACTTTGAACTTTTAAAACTGATTTGAAATCGATAGAAAATTATTCACAATCCAACTTACTATCATTAATCGTGTTGTCAATGGTTACTACGATACTTTGCTTTAAATAGTCATCTGCTTGGACAACCACAGACGGGCGAGAACTTGACGTTCACTGATGCCTTGGGAAAATGGACGTGGACATATTTACAGCCCTTCAAAAATGGGTATGATAATGTCTTTTGTTTTCTGTTTAAGTTGTTTGAGATCAATAATCAATAGCTCCCACCAAATTTCTTAGTTTTTGTTACCGTCAATTGAGTTACGAATATCATAAATTAATATAACTTCATAATTACATTTTTCGGTTATGAAAGGTAGAATATATTCATATCAATATGGCATACCCAGTTATTAAAAGATAGAGGACGATTGGGACGCAGGGCGTCAGTGGTTGGTAGTTTGGTTAAATCAAACAACTACATAGTTCACTAAAAACCATGCATGGTCAGGGATTATTCAGCGACTACTATTCAGTGAGATACTTGGGTATCTCTGAGAGATTGTAAATTGTTGACAGAGAAGAAAGACACATGGTAGGTTTTTTCGAGGCGGAATATATCTCAAGCAATCATTGGGAAATTATCGTTGGACCTGTTTGGTTCTTAGTCTGCTATATCAACAGGCTACTGCATAATTGAAGAGCAGCCAAGACCGTCCATCTTTCTTGGAGCACTATGTTTCCTTTCATAGAAGGTAAAGTAGTATTTGTAATTCCTGAGGGAATTTATACCTACCCTGGACACCGTCCCCAGAGATACATCGAAAGACAACGCCGTCTATCCGCACTAATATGAGTAGAAGGTAGTACCCACAAACCAACCAGACAACGGTTCTACAATTGTTATCTACAAATGTGTGGGAAATAGAATCGTTTACAGAACATTTTTACATCATCATTTACAGACCGAATTTTTTCAAAAACGGTGAGCCTTAGGAGCGTTTTTCAACTTAAAGTCCCAATACGACTTTGTATAAAGAAATACTTCAACCGCCAAAAATCGTGAGAGCACGAGAGCCAGATATATGAGGCTGGTAAGAGTTTAAGAGGTTCTAACATACTAAGAAGGACAGTGAGTCTTAGCTTCTTTTGGGAGTAATCTTTGTCCGAAATGCAGATGTAGAATTCGGATTGCCAACTGAGATTCGAGTTCTCTCCTCGTAATGAGCCCCGAGTAAGGAGTATGAACCAATGAAAGTCTCTTTGTTTATGACTATTTATGAATAAACAACTAAAGGTGTCATGCCTACATGCTCAACTGAAAATGAACGCACGTAAAAAGTGCAGAGCATTCGCTTGTATACTCGACGGATGGACAGCACAAACAGCCTAGGACTATACTTAGGTTAGTGCATGTAGGCTTAGAAGTGAACTGTAGTTAGAAATAATTACCCACGTCAACAAAATTGCTGCACAATTAAAATGGAAAAGTAGGAAAACCTCACCTGAAATCCTTAGCAAGATAACGTGGCCTGGCACAGCGAGGCAAAATACATGTAGTCTAGCTATACGAACATGCACAGTCGCAGTCCGGCCGTCAATGTCGTCCAAGTTGACTGCTTGTGTGTTACGGCCCCATAGCTACATTTTTCGCCCCTATAAAAATGTCCCACATATTTCCTATAGGAAATCAGCATGTGGGATTTATGTGCGTTTTGGGGCATGTGGGGAAAAATTCCCACATAATTGTGGGGAAATTTCCACATAAATCCCACATGTTGGTTATCCTTCCTATATCGGGTTCTAGCATTATAGAATAGGGATATGTGGCCTTTGCTCAAGCCTTCATCATTATTTTTCATCTAATAATTAGAGGAGGCTCTCTAATGTTTAAATCTGCATTTTACAGTCAGAGTAAATGTTCCTGTGACTTTACAGTGAGTCCAAAAGAAAATTATGGCTCATAATGAAATGTAATTTCACCTTAAGTCCTTGCTAAACTGTGATACTCATGCTGTTTTTAAGTAAAAAACTTAAGTGGCATTTTATAGGTGGCATGCAAATCTGTGTGAAAGCCCGATGCAAAAGACAAAAATCCCAGCAACTGGTTTGAATGTTGCATCCTTAAAGCTAAATGATTATCCAAATTAGGCCACCACTGCATGGGCATATGTCCTTCTCAGATTGGTTACAGTACCTATCGTATGTCTTTGCAAAAATTAACTAGCTGAGCAACACAGTTTAGAAGTGGTTCCTTTTATAGGCTTCATCCTTAGTCCAGTATATTCTGAATAAGACAGCCATGATGCTATAAGGCTACTCCATACAATTGAACTCAAAAGAAATAGCACTGCATACAGCAGTCACTTACTAAACAGCAAACATACAGTGAATTCCCACATAGGAAGTTAAATTCCCATATGTGAAATTCAGTTTCCCATATGGGAAGTCAAATTCCCCATATGGGAAGTTGGGTTCTCTGTGTTGGTACATGCACAGTGTAGAGCTGTATAGTAAAGCATGTAGTGTATACTTGAACACCTCGTTGTGTACAACAAGCAGTGAGAGTGGTTGCTCACAGTTGTAGTGGAGTCAGTGGACTTATCCCTTACAAAAAAAAAATCCCACATATTTCCTAGAGGAAAAAAGGATTTACAACCAGGGAACTCCCTGCTCCGAGAGCTGAGGTGTATTTAAGAGGAACAGGGAGTTCTCTTACAACTCCCTGAGATGAAAGGGCTTTAGGGTTGAGGACTGTACCCTCTGATGCTGGGTGTTCAATTGATGAGGCAGATACTTAAGAAGCCGGGAAGTAAAGATAAATGAACTACCCCCATTGACGCCATATACGGCGAGAGTTGCGATCCAAAGATTAGAGCCTGGAGGCGAAAGATCTCCCAACTAGCGTAGTGGTAGGCAGGGCCGTAGCTAGGGTCATATGTTGGGTGGGGGGGGGGGGGGGTGAAGGTCCAAATTCCGACTGGATGGATATTTTTCCAACTGAATGGTGGCGCGTAAATTGCACCATATTTGCGCCCTGCGTTTACATGCAGCAGTGGGAATCCTTTCTTTGTCACTGCATAAAGGTGCCGTCGTGGGGGAGGTGTCTAACCCCTCCCCTTTGAGAAATTTTTGTTAATTTGAAGTTGCTTAGATGCAAAATGGAGCTATCTTTAGGTAATTTTTGAAGCTGATCGTATATGGCTAGAAAATGTCCATAATTAAATGAATTCTAATTTTTCCGACTGGTTTATTCTTTTTCCAAATGAGTGGTGGCCCGTAAATTGCATTTTCGTTTTTATGGGCGTTACTTTTGTATGATACAGCAGTGAGGATCCTTCCTTTGTCACTTCATAAAGGTACCGTCCTGGGGGAGGGACCTAAAGGGAGGGACACCCCCTCCCCTTTGAGAAATTTTTTTTTAAGGTAAGGTTGCTTGGATGCATAGCAATGACGACAACAAAATGTTCAGCATCTTCATCAACATAGGCTACACATCAAAAATGACAACTTTAGCAGATGCAAAATGGTGCTATCTTGGGATACTTTTGGAACTGATCATATATGGCTGGAAAATGTCCATAATTTAGTGAATACTAAGATTTGGTTAGGGAAAGTAGAAAGTATGTTGTCTAAGAGAAGAATACGTTGTCAACAAACCTCCTGAAGCCCCCCCCCCCTTTTGACCACTTCAGTGCCTTCTATTCTGGCATCTAATGCTAGCATATACCTGTATAGGCCTCCGGAGAAGCTCTGGATCAATTATATAAAATGGGGCAATGACATAATGTTTATTACCTAGCATCGAAATAATAATATGGAGTATGACGCCAAACACTTTACATCTATAGTATTTTTACTAATTTTGAACGAAAATCCAGACGAACAGCTTCCAGCAATGGGGAATGGGAGGGAGGGAGATGCGCAGGAGGGAGAGTATAGGAGCAGAAAAATGATACTAGACCTCCCAGACAGGTATAGCAAAAGAGATTTAGGACTAACAAGGGCGTTTTCAGAATGTACACCTAGTTTATGCTATAAAAGTTCACTGGTACGTTGTGCTTATAATGTTAATAAGTGGTACAACGTGGATTGTGAGGACTGGGCGCGAAGCGCGCCGAAATTTGGGACTAAACTTCATTGCCAAAATGAAAAACCTCCACGCAGGTTCACCCAGGGGTGGTGCTTTGATTTGCCGACATGGGGGGAAGCGCCCTGACTGGGGGCCAGCTACTCTAAGTCCCGACAGATGCAATGGGTTGCCGAACTCAAAATATAAGGCGCGCGAAGCGCGCCGAAAAATGTGGGGTTATATTGAATTTTCATTAAGGAAAGTTGAAAAAGTTTGGGATTTTATTGAAGAATCTGGACAAAACCAAGAAATATGTTCGGGTGACTGCATGGTCATCGTCGGGGATTACATTCTTCATCTAACCCATTAAGGATCTCCTACGAAACTGAAAGATCTTTCTCTTACAAAATATGTTTGCCCCGATGGCGAGGGTGAAGAAAGAATCTTCCAAAAGTTAGGAAAAAGAGGAAGGAACTTCGCAACGATGCATTTTCGTGTTTCTCTAGAATCACGCCTACACGGAAGAACAACATTTGTGGAAACGTTGAAATTCAGTATGTTTGAAACGGGGGCGTTACGACTAGACAGAACTATAGATGAAAGCGCACTTAGCGCGCGAAAATTTTTTGAAGTTATAGAAAGAATCGTTACAGAACTTACTGGCTACGGGCCTGATAAATAGACCTTTGGAATATTTTCTGAGTATATCTATGTCTTCACCAATATTAGTTATATAAAATTTTGCGCAATTTGGGGGTTGGGAAAAATTTGGGGAAGGGGGGGGGGGCTAAAGCGCCCTAGCTCCCATAGAACTGTGTCTGGTTGAATTACCTTAATAATGTTCATGAGACTGATTGTAAATCGTGACGCATGCGCGCGACGGGCGCCCAAATTTTCATTTAATAAGATTTCCATAATAATGAAACCTGCATTCGGAATCTGCATCGAGATACTTTCAATTGCCCAACAAACCAACATGCCACTCAAAAAGCCAGTCTTTTACCTGGTAATTTGTAAACAGCTTTCAACGTCTGCTGTTGTGCTTCTCCGAAAGTTGCTTTCGGAAGATATTGATAATAAGAACAACACTGATGTAAGGTTTGAAGTGCGGAGCGCGCGAAAATTTTGAGAGTTTAGAAGAATTTGCGAAAAAACGACAGCTTTGATTTGATTTTACGTGAGGAAAATAACGTTTGGTATTATTCTCACTTGGTCTAGTTGGAAAATATATACAAAGTTGACAAAGGCTCGGTCGGAAAATTGTGCTAGACTGAGATATCAGAAATTCCAACTGGCATTTCAGATTTTCCGACTATCGTCGCTCTGACGAACTTTGAGGGGGGGAAGGGGTGAGACACCCCACACACACCCCTGGTCGCGACGGCCCTGGTGGTGGGGCTCAGCGCCATCTACTGGATACACTAGGAGCTGCTGATGAATTTTTTTATAAATTTCGTAGCTTGCTCATTTTTGCTGTATTGGCTTGATCATAGACTTTAATTCAAATACAAAACTCTATGAATAATTAATGGAGAAATTAAGAAAAATGTTTTTTTTATTAATAATATTTCATTAAATGGCCTATTCGGAGCCAAACATAATTTCTTGGGGGCGCGTTAGACTACGTTAACTAACTCTTTAACCTAATATTCTGCGGCTTTAGACTCAGGTTTGGCAAAACTTTATTGCTTCTAACAAAGATTTGTCAAAAGGGACAATTGTCGCTGACCTATCAAGCACATAATCCCAATATTAAAGGGGAATGAACACCCAAAAGTTATTCTTCGTGGCTCTGTCATATGTGTACCAACTGCTACAAAGTACAAGACGTGGTTACAAATGAAACCTAAAAAAGGTTTTTAATCACTTGAAAGGCGTTTTTGTCATTTTTGGTTCGAGTGTGTTCCAACAAGAAATTGATCTGGACGTACCGCAGTGGAACATACATGCTCTGATTCCGAGTATGCGACATTTTCCAAAGATAAAACCTTTCCCTTCTTGTTATTGCGCAATGTCATATTAAAGTACACCGATAGGGCAGAAGCATGAAGTCTAGTAGCAATTAGTAAGTTTATATTCGGTTGCCTGGTTATCATCAGAAGGCATCGATGAATAGTGTACGCAAGGAAACCTATTAACCCAGATAACATGCCCAGCTGGACTTTAGCTGGGCTTAGGTGGGCTGACGGATGTAATTGGGATATTGGTGCTTTAGACAAGCTAGACTTGCCTATGGCCCGTTGGGAACGTAAAAAAAACATTTTACCGTTACTTCTGTAAATTTTTGTCCGAAACTGTTTTCAGTTTTCTTTGGGTTTTAGCTGGGCTATTGCTGGGCTTACCCAAACTGTGGAGCCCAGCAATAGCCCAGTTGGTGCCCAACTGGGCACGTTTGAAAATAAATGTCCTCGTTTTTGTTGTTCAGAAAATGATTATACCGATAAAAATTTGCTTCCAAAAATCAAGAGAAGAAAATAAAACATGATTTTATAATTATGCTAGAGCTGGGAGTGGGATAATAACGGGCTTTCTAAACCAGTGGAGCCCAGTTGTGGCCCGGCTGGGCCACACATTCCTGTATGAATATTTTTCACTCTCCTAAAATTTCTTTTGTTGACTTTTGTAGCACTGACACTTTCAGGTTAAAGGTAGGCATGTATAGTTACAGCTAAATTAGTCTTGAAATTTAGGTGGTTTATGGGCTCTAGCCCGGCTAAGAAAGCAAATTTTTGCTTCAGCAAATGTATGTCCATTGCTGGCTATAGCGTCTTGGCCACGGAATCATTTTCTTCAAAATTTGTATCATCGTTAAATTTATACCTATCTCTGTGCGTAATTTGGTAAAACAAACTTGTTGAGTACTTTCTTTTTTGCAAAATAATTGATTGTGTTTTTTTCTTTGCAGGGCCTTTACAGATTTAAACATAGAAGTTATAGACGAAGGGGATTTCAAGGGATTTACTAATCTAAAAACTTTGTAAGTATTGTTAAGACGCATTGTTATAAACAAATCTCTGCCAACCCAGAGCTTTTATAATTTGATTTAGCAACATCATATCCTTTTAAAAACATACCAAACAGAAAGCTGATTAATGTTGTTATCTTGCATTTATTTTACACCTTGACATATTTCAGTTTCAGTTTCTTATATTCCAGTATACATAAAATAAGATTTTATAAAGAGGATCAAAAGTGAATATATAAAAATACAAAATTATAAAAGAAATAAAAGGATTAGCACAACACGATAAGATTACATATCAAAATTGCAAAAACACATCCAAAAGGTCATAAAACAGGATCTAAAACTCCATTCTGAATGAAAAAGGCAGCTCTGTAAATAAACGAATTTTTAAAAAGTATGTCTAAAACTTGGAATGACCGCAGTATTTGTTAAATTGTAGTTGGCTTTATTGCACAATGAAGTCAGCCATATGAAGGGAATGATCTTTGGAGTTAAGAATATTTTGGTAAGTCTGACAAATTTCCTTCTGGCAGCAAGACTAACCTGATTTTCGAGTGAGTCGTAATCAAGGCAAAATATCTTAGCACAGTATTTCAGAAAACTCTTAATTCTTTTCTTGTCTTGTATGTGAATGAAATGGTACTAGACTGGGACCGCATAAATAATATGAGGTACTATAGAGGCATCAAATACTTTCATACTCGTTTCAAAGGTAATATGAAGTGTATTATACATTAACGAGGAAACAATGTAATACACTTTAGATAAAATCTTTGAAATATGGTTAGTAAAAGTTAGCTTATCGTCGATGCAGACTCCCAGGTACATTGTGTAAGGAACACGCTCGACACATGAACCATGAATCACATTTTCTCCTCTTTTGTCTTCCTTTATGGTTAATATTGATATTTTCAAACACCATTTCTTTACTTTTCTTTGGATTTAGAAGAAAGTTCTTTTCATCGCGAGTGCTGACAATTTCGAAATAAAATCTTGATAGTCACATTGATTTTAGTGATGAGTAAGTTTTGAGATGTTGCAAGATACAGATGTCTCATCAGCATATTTAATTACAGAGCAGTTTGAATTAGAACGTATTTCATCAGCATAGATAGTAAATAATAGCGCTGATAGGGGACCACCTTGTGGAACGCCAACTCTTATCTCAGAAGGAGACGAATATCCTTCTGTAATTTTACTTGTCTGGACCAACTTTGGGGGAAATCTACTAGCCAGTGAATAAGCCAGCTTTCATTGATAAAACTACAAAGTTCACTTATTAGGCGGTTTGGTAAAACAGTGTTAAAAGCACTTGAAAAGTTAAGGAATAAAACTTTGGATATTGTTGTGACTTTCATATTTAGTCCAGACACGATACCAAGCACAAGGGTAAGAATCCCATCTGCACATGAAACTCCCTTTTTATATATGCAATTTGGTTGGAATCACCTCGTTTGAGGATGGACAGCATTATAAATGGAAGTAATAATTTTTGCAAAGAGTTGAAGCTTCTAGCTTTTCTAACAGTTTGTTCAAGTGGGCTATAAAATAAAACGTTAAACTTTGGCAAGTTAATTTTACATCTCCTATTTCAATACCTGTAATAAAAGGCTGTAACTTGACCAAAGGTGATACCTATTTCGATAATGGGTTTCCACAATAATCATGGTTCTTCCATGGTTTATTGAGGAACATTTTGTAAGATACCCAAAATTCATTTATGGCAAAGGACAGTAGTCCTGAAAAGTTAGGAGGCATGTTTTTTGTAGTCCGGGATTCTGGATGATCTGGATTCATTTCTTCTCTCCACAAGTCCTTAGGAGTTAGCAGGGGCGTTAAAATATTAATGGATAACAAAAAATTGGATGCCGATACACATATCATTATACAGGTTTTGCTGTGTTCGTATACACCTACTGCCATTGTGCTTGGTGCTCAGCATAAACAATGGAGTAGGGAAAACAAGCCAGTGAGCCACAACTGGAAAAAAGGCCGTGGCCGGCCCGACTTAACCCAATTGGTTAGAAAGTGAGCCGTAAAACCACATCTAACTCTACCTCTTACTCTTAAGATGTCGGACTCAGGTTCCAAATAAATCCATCCAAGCAGGCACTGAACCAAAATCTAGTTAACTATTTGATTAGATTTGGTTAATTTTGAACAGAAAATGGATAGTTGTAAACCAAAACTAGTAAATATTTGATCCTTTTCAAGTAGGTTCACATTTGATCCGTTTTTTGTTCAATTTGAACCGTACGTTTTTAGAATGTAGAAGAAAGCGATAGAAGTGATTTGATGTGTCACATGTTTAGACGCTTCATGTGCATTGAGAGTTGAGGACAACAGTTAGAGTCAAAGGCGTAACTGCTATATATTTAAGCAACGATCATATGGAGATAATTAAAACTATAAAAATAATTACAAATATATTCACACCGCTTAAACATACTCAGTGCACAAAATACTGTTATATTCAATACCCAAAATAGTCACACAAATGATACTTCACTCCTCTTACACATATTTAAAGCTACACTCGAATTATGGCCCTTTGGCTTTACGTTAATACTTTAAAACAGTACCCCTAATTATTTTAAGACTATAAGTTCCCAGTGGATTGCTGTCCTCCCCTTATTGGGGAATTTTTAAAGTCTCTTGGCTGATCTAAGTCGGTACGATACGGCATTTAGGCAAAGGGTAGCCTGCCGTTCCAATGGTTTGTCCGTTTTCTCCCACAATAATTGGTCTGTTGTTCGTTAAGGATGAACCCAAAGTTTTCTCGGCGCTTCGCGCACCGTAGCAGCTTGGTCATATTACTTTCTTGACAGTTCCCTTCTAGATAGCCAATTGTAAAAGCTCTCTTCCTCTACGATATAACACATGCAGCAGCATATCTCGTCTCATATCGCAAAGCCTAGATATTGGCTTTCTCTGAAGGTACAGTAAGCCGCTCAGGTAGTGAGGTATGCCTATTTCATCAGAGAAGAGATGTGAACACGGTAGCATGAATGTTATTCCTGGTAGGGGCAACTGCTCATACAGTTGTTCTTTTTTTGCTCTAATGACTCTATATTCTTTTTATGTCTACCAAAAGCGTGCTGTATGCAATACTACGCTAAATATCTTGGGCAAACTCTTGCAGGCTTTTGAATTTCTTATTTCACTTACAAAACAGTAGGTCTGTAGATATTTGTAACATAAATAAACACAGAAGCTATGGCAAAAAGTAATCTCCTTGAATTTAACATTTAGCAACAAATTAATAGCCACATGATTAAAAGAGCCACTCATGGATTGCTATTCCTAGGTTTACTAATTCTATCGGAGGCTACTGCGCTTTCCCTGTAAACATGAAAGCTTAGTTTAGCACCGAGTTGTTTATGTGATTTGTAAGATGTATTGCCCGATAACAATGCACACTCTTTTTATAGATCCTTTTAAAAATCGTGTGACGTTGGCAATAGAATCTGTCCTCTTCGAAAATTCAAGTCTAAGGAAACATTTACAGAAGTTACCCTGGATTACCTCAGATATTCTTAACTCTGATTGTACTAAGAATTTCTTGTATGGCGCTAATAATATAAACCCTACCCGATGATAGCACTCTTTCATACAGAAACTATAAGAATAAATTAAACACCATATTTCTCAATGATGAAAAGTCCCACTGTAACAACTTCTTTACTTAGAATAAGAACAATAGCAAAAAGACATATTCTTTTATCAATAGGTTGCTGACTAGAGGGGGAGGGAAGCTTAAATTGTACTGGGTCAAGTCGCATCCTATAATGGTTCAGTTGTGATGGACTTAGCTGGACTAAGTTTAACAGTTTTTCAACCATTGATGAAAACCTTACCAATGAACTGAGAGGTTATTTAAGTTTCGAGTCTTATTTTAATCATATCGTTATAACAAATTCCTGTGTCTTCCACAGGGGCGTCGCTAGGACATTCTGAAAAAAAGGGGGGGGGCCATGTTTTGCCGACTAAAGACAAGAAAACGCCGACACAAAAATGACGTTCGCAGCACAAAGCAAACGTATGCCGGGTCAGCATTTGGACGATTTTCAACCTCATGGGAATTACAATAAAGCAATAAACTATCTTCAAC
Organism: Holothuria leucospilota; assembly: GCA_029531755.1. Taxonomy (NCBI): domain Eukaryota; kingdom Metazoa; phylum Echinodermata; class Holothuroidea; order Aspidochirotida; family Holothuriidae; genus Holothuria; species Holothuria leucospilota. The sequence goes on from CM055972.1 coordinate 51,181,044, forward strand.
GCGTTTCATGTGCAATGGAAAGACCACTAAACACACGATTTGAACTCACGATTTTTCTTTGTCGGTACTTTTCCGCCATATTGAACTTACAATGTCATGTGCTCTAGTACAAAAGTTTGAAAAGTCCAGCTTTAATTATACAATGTTAGATAACATCATTACGAATAGGGATTGTGGAATTTTGCAATGTTTGACCTAGTTTTTGTAAATATTTCATTCATTTTTGATGCCATTTTGTTTTTGCACTATCTCGGTTAACCTAAATCTCGCAACAAAAATTCCGGAAATTAACTTTGTACAAAATTTAAAGCCAAAATCCATTCTCCTCAAAAAACTTTAGGTCAGTCATAACAAATATGTTAAGCTTATTTGAATTTATTTGTTTAAACTTACCATCACATATCTTTTATCCAGTGCTGTAGTGCTCGAGACCGGTCTTGGACTCGAGACGGTCTCGAGTCACGATTTTAAGGACTCGGGCTCGTGACTCGGACTCGAAAGGCAAGGACTCCGACTCGGTCTCGCACAGTTTGGACTCGTGACTCGGCTCTAAATTTCACGAGGCCGGGCTCGAGACCTGCAGAATTTGGGGTTTACTTTTATGAAATTAAGCCATCGTCACACACCATTTACAGGGTCCTCTGTGGTTTCTGTACAACTCAACAAGACACCTACGTGTTTGCAATATGTGTTGTATTGTATAGATGATATTCATAAAAATTGTACTGTAAAATCGTATATGGGGGGGGGGGGTCCTTAATTATTTTCGCTGGTGGCCAACATTAATAATCGGGAAGACCTTACGGGTCATAGCCAGACGCATACACATGATTTTGCCTTTGAGATTCATTCTGAAATCGTTAGCTTTCCACCTGAATGTGTGAAGTTTAGTGGCCTCGGGTTCAGAGTAGAGTAGAGCAGAATGGAATAAAAAGGAATTTCTAGGGGTATTTACAAAATAGTGGACATAAACCTGCAGTGGATACTTATATATCTGTAAATGACACTGACTGCTTCCTCAATAGATGATCACACCAGGGAGTTGCAACTCCCTGATTACACGTAACACAATTTGGCAGTTTGACCATTATTTTGTAATATCCTCAATCCAGACTAACTAAGCGGGTAACAAATAAGATAATGTCATATTAACTGGCGCAATTCTATGTTGATAAGTGTTTAGCTGGGGAGAAGGTGGTTTGTCGTGACTCTATCTGAGCTTAGGGTCACTATTCCTTGGGTTCATATAGCGTAACAAGAATATTGTTTTGGTCAAACTGCCTCCTTTATTGCCTTGAGTGACAGGTTACCAGGCTGTGTAAGTTGTAGTTTGATACGTACCACATTCTTTACTCTGAAATACCATAATTAGCAATCGTACAGTTCAAATTTCAAAAGGCAAATAAGAGAAAAATGTTCGGCCTACATATGTTTCTATCAAAGTGCATATCGTCTCTTCACATTTCGTAAGTTCATTTCAACTGGCCTGCCTAACTACCTCCTCACCACCACTGGATTACTTATGTCAGAATAATGGCCCGTCGATTTGACTACAAAGTGAGCATGTGAGTGGGTGGGTTGGGGATTAATGATGATGGTATGGTTTTCACCGAGTTTGTAGCTGATGGCTTGGTGAATGTAGGAGCTAAAATTCAAGGTAGGTCTGCATCCAGAGAATTCCAACTGTCGAAGCCTATACCGGTCAATCAGGCCCGTAGCCAGACAAGGAACTGAAGGGGGCGAAATATTTTTTCAGAGGGGAAGCGAGACGTATAAAAATGCATTAAGGCAATGATAATTTTTTATCTTCTTGGACAAAAATATTTTCAGGGGAGGGTTTGCCCCCCCCCCCCGTCACCCGGCGACGGTTTGCTGCCAATCTTACTTCACTGTAACCAAGATGTAGCCAGTCACTACTCTATTAGCGCACCCACTTGGTTCCAAAACTGATGTGATGTCATGTCAGCACAATTGTTTTGTGTAGTTGGCAAATGTGTATCCTCAATGCTCCTTCTTCAATAAGCGTTTGGTACTAGTCACCCTCAGGAGTGGAAACGGTGGGCAGAATTGGGGCTCATTCGTAAAGAAGAGTGGCGATCTCATCAGGGGGCTGTGAGAACTTCCTGCTCTCAAAGACCTATTTCCACATAGCAATTTCAAAGGGTTGTGGGGTAATGTTTTGGTTCGCATCTTTGTAGTCAATGGCATTTTGCTGTGGCAAAAGACGACCAACACCAAAACTCTCGGACTATCCCGCAATGCTTTGTAGTTGCTATTTGAAAAAAGGTCTGTGTGAAGAGTACCAAATACATGTCTTCGCGTGCAGGATCCGGTGGGCTCCCGGACCATTACAGAAAAGGCCGATGCGATTCTCTTTTCTGATGTGGAACTTAAAGAGCAGACCAACAAACGCGAAAAAATATTGACAGCTTTCAGCAAGTCTTCATAGAAATACTAAATGATCGATCATTGGAAAGACAGCCACCCTACCTCTAGGAGCAGCTTTCACGCCTACACCGATTTTACCAACCAACCTATACGTCAATTCCTGCCTATCCACCTATTCGAAACAAAAGCAGTACCATGTTTGGTATAAATGCAGTAATAACACATGGCCAATAAACAAGTAAAAAGAGAACCGTCTCCAGGAAAGGGTGTGATATTTTATGATTTTGGCATGCAGAAAGTTCAATACCTTGCTACTGAACCGAAATTTTTCTGTCACAGACTTGAAGTTGGAAATTGGGAGTTCGGCTGTCAAAAATTCAGCATTCACACTTAGTAACAAGGCCTACTGAAAAAATTACCAAGATGGGACGGGTGTGGAACCCCTCTAGCGACATTCTTGGCCGCATGAGGAGTTGGAATATTAACTGAACGGCTGCCCTAAATGACGTACTAGTATGATGAGTAGTTACAATAGATGTAGGGAAGTTTTTCTTCCCTTCTCATTCCAAAAAATTCTCCTTTCTAAAATGCCTTCAATACTGATAATCATGGGCGTGGATCATGGGGGACGGGGGGAGGAGTCCCCCTCACTTTTTTGGAAGGGGGACAACTCCAAAAAGTTCCCCTCACTTTTTCAAAATGATGAAAACTAAAAACTGTGATTAATTGCATTTTAACATAGATTACAAATTGACACTACATTTTAAGAGCTTTCTCTTCCCCCACACCTATGGAGATGGATCCACGCCACTGTTGATAACTCTCGATTTTTGGTGCATATTTTCCATGCTATTTCTTAGTCTCAGTTTCTTGACGGGCTGGAAACCTTGTGGGCGAAATGTGGCCCACGAGTTACCATTCAGACGCCAGGGCCTGTATCATAACCCACAATAGTATTGCATAAAAGACAGTGTAAAATTTGATCATTTGTGAATTTCTGGTCTTATTGTACACTTTTCCATAGCGGGGACTCGGAACTCGGACTCGGACTCGAATCTTGTGACTCGGTCTCGGACTCGAATGCCAGTGACGAGTCTGGGACTCGGTAGATGAGAACTCGGACTCGAAAGGGGGGACTCGACTACAGCACTGCTTTCATCTGTAAAAAGGGAACATTATGACTTATCCTTTCGCATTCATCCTTTAGTTTTTTTTTTTTTTTGTCTAGAAGAAGAAGCAGCACATTAAATCAGTCTGCAATTTTTAAGAAATGGTTTTATTCTAAGCGGGAAGAGATGGAGAACAATTTAGCAAGAACATTGTCAAAACTCTAGCTTAGCGTCTGTTGCCATAAAATAAAAGGCTTTTTCAGAGGAGAAAATGATGTTTCACAGTTATCACCGTTTCCAGCTCAATGCTACTTTGCAAATATTTAGTCCTCTAAACTAGCGGATAAATTGTTGAGAGTTACATTGTAAATTAAAATTTTAAGAAAATTCTACAAAAACTTTACTAAATGCCAACAAATGACCACGGATATTTTGGAGAAGTAGGATTTTCTAATAAATGATAAAGTAAATTGTTACTCTCCACAATGATTGCCCAATTTGGTACGGTCACATGAGCGTTTCATCAGTACGCGTTAAAATAGGTCAAGGTATAACTGTGTACAGCGCATCATGCAGTGTGCAGTCCAGTCTTTCTTGTTGTCTTTGAAGAAGAAGCAAGAAAAAGTATAGCTTTACGACCCGATAACACCCTTACTGAGTCTCATTATTGAAACATTTCGTTTTGCACGCAACTGGGCCTCCCATTTTTTTTTATCTTCAACAGTCTGTATTCATGCAGGACATAAGTATGTAACGTTGTCAGAATGTTTAAACAAGACCACGATGGATCAGGTCGACCTTAAATTAAAGATTAAATGACTCTTTTAATGTATTTTATATTTTTTTTATTTTCAAATCTATCGGACGGGTGTCAATATTCTATTAAGGGAAATTAACTTAATGTAATTCGTCAGGAGTTGCATTTCAAATGGTGTTCTTTGTGTAAGTGTATGACGGACAATCAATTACTGATAGTACTTCTAAAAAGCCTGCTTGGCATTTTTCGAATTGATATGGAAAGACTGGTTACAATTCTGAGGGGACAAAAACGTATGTAAGTTGCGGGTGTTTGCTGTCTTTATCTGCTGAATGCTAAACGTAAATCATTTCATAAACAGAATCTTTAAAATACTGTTCCATGCATAAATATTTCTGCAATGAAAAGAAATGAGACGTCATTCAAACAAATATTAAAATGGCCTGGAACATTTATAGAAAACGATGTTGTTCAACTCTAAAGCACTGCGCCTTACTAAACCATTTTACGGTTTCAGCCTCAATCACCCCTTTATTGTTGTAATCGAGGTAAGTATGTTTATAAGTATAATCGTTGCTATTTTGGCTTCATTATAGAAGCACAATTAACATCAAGCGTACCAACGCAATGGCAGCTCACGAGGTACCTTAATACTAGATGATGGCTTCATTCAAACAGTTTATCTTTCATCTGCACCACGCCACTCCAACTAAATTCAATCTTTTAAAAATCCATTTCCAAGCATTTAGTGGTTCTCTGTATTCTGAAGTGATTTCTATTTGTTTCTAAATAATATGCTATTAGTAACAGATACAACAGATCTCAGACAACAGAAAAATATCAGGGTTTTTACTGGCATCAAGCAGAGTCAAGATGACTTCTGACTACTGTACTCAGCAAAATTTTGTGTAGAAAATTTAAACTCAGAATCCATATTCTATTAAGTATGTATTAGGTCAGTCACAGCTTCTAGTTATAGCTTATTTGTATTAGTCACAAGTCATTTATTTGTGGATGTTTTTTTACTAAAACATAACCTGAAAACATGAATTAGGCTGTCTATAATACTAGACGATGGCTCCGTTAAAATAGTTTATCTTTCATCTTCAACACACCATTCCCCCCTAAAAAACTCAATATTTTAATAATCCGTCCACGTATCAACATTTAGTGGCTCTCTGTATTTTTAAGAAAATTCTGTGCGTTTCCAAATAATGTGTTAAGTAAAAGCTACAACAGATGTCAGGAATCAGAAAAATATCAAGGATTTGGTATAGCATTGAGGGGAGTGGAGATGATTTCTGACGATTGCACTTATCAAAGATTTCCCTGTAGAAAATTTGAAACTCAAATCCATTCTCTCTTAAAAATATATTAGATCAGATATAGCTCATAGTTATAGCCTATTTGTATTTTACAAATTCATTCACTTGTCGATGTTTTATACTAAAAGATAACCTGAAAACATGAGAACAAAACTGAACAATTAGAATAATCATGTTATTTGTATCTAACATTAGCCAATATTTCACCAACTTCAAGAACTGATGAGATCCCTACATTCATAATTTATACCGCGTTGACGTTAACCAATGTAAAATTGTCTAGAAATGGCTGCATTATTTCACGTTTGTACATTATTCTTTGATTGTAAAACAAAATATCGTGACTTGAAAGGGTTTTTGCATGAAAAATCAATCTTTCTGATATTTCTTTCTTAAGAAATTTAAGTCACAACAACATTCAACAGATTGCACCAGAAACATTTCCATCAGAGCTCGAATATCTGTAAGTAGTGAACAACATGACTTTTCTGTTTCACATTCATTCTTTAGATTTTTTCGTCAAGAAGGAGAAAGAGCTCATTATATCAGTCTGCAACCTTTACGAGATAGTTTTAGTGTTAATATGAAGAAATGAAAAACCTTACAGCAAGAAAATTGTCAAAACTCCAGCTCGGCGTCTGTTGCCATAAAATAAAAAGCTTTTACAGAAGAGCAAATTATGATGTTTAACAGTTGTCACTTTTTCGACCCATTACCACTTTAACCAGCAGATAAATTGTTAAAAGTTACATTTAAAATGCAACCTTTAAGAAAATTCCACAAAAATTTTAATAATTGCTAACTCAGACCAACATTTTTTGTTTTAGTAAGATTTTCTAATGAATGATAAAGTACATCGTTTACTTTCGACAATGATTGGACACTTTTGTAAGGGTCACATAAGCGTTACATCAATACGCGTTAAAAAGTTCAAGGTAAAAACACTATGCAGCGCATCATGTGCATGCCGTATCCAGTTCAGTCTTTTGTTTGTTGTCCCTGAAGAAGCAGCAAGATGAATAGGGGTTTAAAGACCTGGTAACACCCTTACTGAGCCTCATGTTGTAACATTTGTTGTTTTCCACGTTTCTGATTCTCTCTTTTTTTATCCGCAACAGTCTGTATTCATACAGTAACATAAATATGTAATGTTGTCAGTATGTTTGAACAAGACCACGTTGAAGCATCCAGTTCGACCTTAAATTCAAGATATAATCATTCTTCCAAATTGAATGTAATTTATAGGTTTTGGTTTCCAAATCTATCAGTGTCAGTTTTTATTAAAGGGGCTCATTGAGTCGATATCGATTATTTTGTGACTAGTGTGAAGGAAATAATTGCATGAAAATGCTTCTTATTAGCCCCATTGCTCATGTTTCACTTTCTCTAGTGACCAAAAAATGTGAAATTTGTAGTTTTTATGGGGTTTTAGAGCTTCCAATACCAAGTTTGTCCAAGCTTATGATAGACCAACCTCTCTTGATAAACAACACTTATGAACAATTGTGACCTTCAATCACATCATCTGTTGGTATTGAAGTTGCAAGCCTGTCAATGCAGTTGGGATAAGCCTTACTCATTGGTTGTCTTTGAACAGGGGTTGCATATGATTAATACCTAACTGTAAAAAGTTTTTGGTCACGAATTTGTAAGAAATGATTTTAATCATCAATTACCCTATCATTACCATTTCAGTTGTGTAACAGATGTGCAGAATCTCTTAGTTTGAACATTCACTATTAAGATGTGAGTAAACCTCAACAGGTGTGAAAAAAAATCATGAATTACGTGAACCAACTCAATGTGCCCCTTTAAGAGGAACTAACACAGTCTAGTACGTCAGAAGTAGTATTTGAAAAAAGAGTCTCTGTGAAAGTGTATGACGGACGTTACAGTAGCATAAATATGTAACGTCGTCAGAATGTTAGAACAAGACCACGTTGAAGCATCCAGTTCGACCTTAAATTCAAGATGTAATCATTCTTCCAATGCAATTTATAGCCTTTGGTTTTCAGATCTATCAGTGTCAATTTTCTATTAAGAGGAATTAGCTCAGTCTAATAGGTCAGAAGTTGTATTTGAAATGATGGTCTTTGTGTAGGCGTATGACGGACGATCAATTAGTGATAGTCCTTCTGAAAAAGCTTGCTTGACATTTCTCTAATTGATATGAAAAGGATGTAAAGGATTCGGGTGGACAAAAACGTTTGCAAGTTGTAGGTGTTTGTTTTCGTTTCAGTTGTTTATCTGCTGAATGTTATACAGATATCATTTCATGAACAGATTCTGTAAAAGATTGTTCCAGCAGAAACATTTCTGCAATGAAAAGAAATGAGATGTCATTAAAACAAATATGAAAATGCCCTGGAATATTTATACAAAACGAATGTTGATCAATTTTAAGCACTGAGCCTTACTAAACTATGTCACGATTTTAGCCTCAATCACCCCTTTATTGTTGTGCTTGAGGTAAGTATGTTTAGAAGTTATCATTGTTGCTATTTTGGCTTCGTTATAGAAGCACAATAACATCAAACGTAATATCGCAATGGCAGCTCACGAGGTACCTTAATACAAGACGGAGGCTTCATTCAAACAGTTTCTTTCCTCTGCACCACACCACTCCCCTTTAAAAACCTCAATATTTTAATAATCCACGTATCAGCATTTAGTGGCTCTCTGTATTTTTAAACGATTTCTATGCGTTGCAAAATAATGTGTTAAGTCAAAGATTCAACAAATTTCCGAAATCAGAAAAATATCAGGGTTTTTGTGTAGCATTGAGGGAAGTAGAGATGATTTCTGACTTTTGTAATGATCCAAAATTTCCCAGTAGAAAATTTAAGCCCAAATCCATTCTTTCTTAAAAGAAAAGTAGGTCAGCCATAGCTCATAGTTATAGTCTATTTGTATTTTACAATTCATTAACTTGTCCATGTTTTACACTTAAACATAACCTGAAAACATGAAAACCAAACTGAACAATTAAAATAATCAGGGAGTTGCTCTGGAATAATCATATAATTTTTTTCTAATAACAATTTTTGACCAATTTATAGAACAAGGGAGTTGTCAAATAGAAAATCCCTGAAAGAACTAATGAAATCCTTATATTCATAATTTATGCCGCTTTGACGTTAACCAATGTAAAATTGTCTAGAAGTGACTGCATTATTTCGCACATTATTCTTTGATTGTAACACATATTATAATGACCTAAAAGGGGTTTTAAATGAAAGATCAATCTTTCTTATATTTCTTTCATAAGATATTTAAGTCACAACAACATTCAACAGATTGCACCAAAAACATTTCCATCACAGCTCAAACGTCTGTAAGTAGTGAACAACGTGACTTTTCTGTTTCACATTCATCCGTTAGTTGTTTCGTCAAGAAGGAGAAACAGCTCATCAAATCAGTTTGTAGTCTTTGTGAGATAGTTGTTTCTGTAAATGTGAAGAAATGAAAAACCTTATAACAGGAACATTGTCAAAACTCCAGATTGTTGTTCGTTGCCATAAAACGAATTGCTTTTACAGAAGAGGAAATTATGATGTTTAACAGTTGCCACTTTTCGACCTTCTACGACTTTGCAAATACTTAGTCCTCTAAACCAGCAGATAAATTGCTGAGAGCTACATTGCAAATGAAAACTAAGAAAATTCCACAAAAATTTTAATAATTGCTAACAAATGACCACCACTTTTTTGTTTTAGTAAGATTTTCTAATGAAGGATAAAGTAAATCGTTTACCTCCGACAATGATTGAACAATTTTGCAAGGGTCACATAAGCGATACATCAGTACGCGTCAAGTTGATTAAGGTAAAAACACTGTGCAGCGCATCATGTGCATGCAGTCTCCAGTTCAGTCTTTTGTTTGTTGCCTTGAAGACACAGCAAGATGAATAGGGGTTGACGACCTGATAACACCCTTACTGAGCCTCATATTGTAACAGTTGTTTCCCACCTTCTGGATCTCTTCATTTTTATACGCAACAGTCGGTATTAATACAGTAATATAAATATGTAATGCCGTCAGTATGTTTGAACAACACCACGTTGAAGCATCCAGTTCGACCTTAACTTCAAGATGTAATGATTCTTCTAATGTAATTTATAGGTTTTGGTTTTAAAAACTATCAGTGTCAATTTTGATAAAGAGGAACTAACTCAGTCTAGTACGTCAGATGTTATATTTGAAATAAGGGTCTCTGTGAAAGTGTATGACGGACGATCAATTAGTGATAGTCCTTCTGAAAAAGCCTGCTTGTCATTTTTCGAATTGATATGGAAATGATGTTAAGGATTTGAGTGAACAAAGAGTATGCAAGTTGTAGGAGTTTGTTTTTGTTTCAGTTATTTATCTGCTGAATGCTATACGGAAATCATTTAATGAACAGAACCTGTAAAAGATTGATCCAGAAGAAACATTACTGCAATGAAGAGAAATGAGACGTCATTAAAACCAATATGAAAATGCCGTGGAACATCTATACAAAACTATGTTGTTTAATTCTTAAGCAAGGAGTCTTAATAAACGATGTCACGTTTTTTGACCTCAATGACCCCTTTATTGTTGTACTAAAGGTAAGTATGCCTAGAAGTATAATCGTTGCTATTTTGGCTTTATTATAGAAGCACAATTAACATCAAGCGTATCAACGCAATGGCAGCTCACGAGGTACCTTGATACTAGACGGTGCCTCCATAAAAGCAGTTTATCTTTCATCTGCACCACACAACTCCTCCCTAAAAAAACTCAATATTTTAATAATCCACGTATCAGCTTTTAGTTTCTCTCTGTACTTTTAACAAAATTGTATAGGTTTCTAAATAATGTGTTAAGTGAAAGATAAAACAGATCTCAAGAATCAGAAAAATATCAGGGTATTTGCGTAGCATTGAGGGAAGAAGAGATGATTTTATGAAGTAGAGGTGATAATATTCACACATTATTCTTTGATTGTAACACATAATATATTGACCTAATAGGGGTTTTAAATGAAAGATCAATATTTCTTATATTTCTTCCTTAAGATATTTAAGTCACAACAACATTCAACAGATTGCACCAGAAACATTTCCATCACAGCTCAGACGTCTGTAAGTAGTGAACAACGTGAATTTCTGTTTTATATTCATTCTTTAGTTGTTTCGTCAAGAAGGAGAAACAGCTCATCAAATCAGTTTGTAGTCTTTGTGAGATAGTTTGACTCCAAATGTGAAGAAATGAAATCCCTTATAGCAGGAACATTGTCAAAATTCCAGACTGTTGTTCGTTGCCATAAAACGAATTGCTTTTACAGAAGAGGAAATTATGATGTTTAACAGTTGTCAATTTTTCGACCTTTTACGACTTTGCAAATTCTTAGTCCTCTAAACCAGCAGATAAATTGCTGAGAGTTACAATGCAAATGAAAACTAAGAAAATTCCACAAAAATTTTAATAACTGCTAACAAATGACCACCACTTTTTTGTTTTAGTAAGATTTTCTAATGAAGGATAAAGTAAATCGTTTACCTCCGACAATGATTGAACAATTTTGCAAGGGTCACATAAGCGATACATCAGTACGCGTCAAGTTGATTAAGGTAAAAACATTGTGCAGCGTTTCATATGCATGCAGTCTCCAGTTCAGTCTTTTGTTTGTTGTCTTTGAAGAAGCAGCAAGATGAATAGGGGTTGACGACCTGATAACACCCTTACTGAACCTCATATTGTAACATTTGTTTTCCACGTTCTGATTCTCTCCATTTTTATACGCAACAGTCGGTATTAATACAGTAATATAAATATGTAATGCCGTCAGTATGTTTGAACAACACCACTTTGAAGCATCCAGTTTGACCCTAAAGTCAAGACGGACTAATCATTCTTATAATGTAATTTATAGGTTTTGTTTTTCAAATCTATCAGTGTCAATTTTCTATTAAGAGGAATTAACTTAGTCTAATACGCCAGAAGTTGTATTTGCATTAAGGGGCTTTGTTAAAGTGTATGACGGACGACCAATTAGTGATAGTCCTGAAAAAAATTGCTTGACATTTTTCGAAGTGATATGGAAAAGAAGTTAAGGATGTGAGTGGGAAAAACGTATGCAAGTTGTTGGCGTTTGTTTTCGTTTCAGTTATTTATCTGCTGATGCTATACGGAAATCATTTCATGAACAGAACCTGTAAAATATTGTTCCAGCAGAAACATTTCTGCAATAAAAAGAAATGAGACGTCATTAAAACAAATATGAAAATGCCCTGAAACATTTTGAAAAACGATGTTGTTCAACCCTTAAGCACTGAGCCTTACTAAATCATGTCACGGTATTAGCCTCAATGACCCCTTCATTTTTGTACTAGAGATAAGTTTGTTCAGAAGAATAATCTTTGCCATTGTGGCTTCATTATGAAAGTACAATTAACATCAAGCGTATCGACGCAACGGGAGCTAACGAGGTACCTTACTACTAGACGATGGCTCCGTTTAAACAGTTTTTCTTTCATCTGCACCACACAACTCCCCCTTAAAAAACTCAATATTTTTATAATCCGCGTATCAGCTTTTAGTTTCTCTCTGTATTTTTAAGAGAATTCTATACGTTTCCAAATAATGTGTTAAGTGAAAGATACAACAGATCTAAGGAATCAGAAAAAATCAGGTTTTTGTCTAGCATTGAGGGGAATAAAGATGATTTCTGACTACTGTACTGTTTAAGATTTCCCCCAGGTAGGCAATTTAAAGCCCAAATCCATTTTCTCTCTAAAATATTTTAGATCAGCCATTGCTCATAGTTATAGTCTGTTTGTATTTTTCACAATTCATTTACTTGTCGATGTTTTATATTTAACATAACCTGAGAACATGAAAACCAAACTGAACAATTAAAACATTCGTGTTTATTTGTATCTAATTTTAGCCATCACTGTGAATTTTTCACCATCTTATGGATTTGATTACATCCCAATATTCATAATTTATACCGCATTGACGTTTACCACTGTTAACTTGTGAAGAAGTGACTGAATTACTTCACGTTCACACATTATTCTTTGATTGTTAAACATAATATAGTGACTTAAACGGATTTTTACATGAAAGATCAATCTTTCTTATATTTCTTCCTTAAGAGATTTAAGTCACAACAACATTCAACAGATTGCACCGGAAACATTACCTTCAGATCTCGAAGCTCTGTAAGTAGTGGACAACATGACTTTTCTCTTTCACTTTCATCCTTTAGTTGTTCCGTCAAGAAAAAGAAACAGCTCATCAAATGAGTCTGTAATCTTCAAGAAATATTTTACTGTAAACGTTAAGAAATAAATCAAATTATAGTAGGAACATTGTCAAAATTACAGCTTACCGTCTATTGCCATAAAATGAAAGGCTTTCATAGAAGAGCTAAAGATGTTTAACAGTTGTCACGTTTTGAACCAGTTACAACTTTGCAAATACTTAGTCCTCTAAACCAGCAGATAAAATGTTGAGGGTTACATTGCAAATAAAGTATTAAGAAAATTCCACAAAAATTTTAATAATTGCTAACTTAGACCACCATTTTTTGTTTTAGTAAGATTTCCTAATGAAGGATAAAGCGTAAAGTGAAAGCTACAACAGATCTAAGGAATTAGAAAAATATCATAGTTTTTTTTTAGCTTTGAGGAAAGTAGAGATGATTTCTGACTATTGTACTTATCGAAGATTTCCTTGTAAAAAATTTGAAACCCAAATCCATTCTCTCTTAAAAAATATATTCGGTCTGCAATAGCTCATAGTTATAGCCTATTTGTGTTTTTCAAAATTCATTTACTTGTCGATGTTTTATACTAAAACATAACCTGAAAACATGAAAACCAAACTAAAGAATTAGAATAATCATGTTTATTTGTATCTAGTATTAGCCCTTAGTGTCAATTTTTACCAATTTATAGAACTGATGAAATCCTTTTATTCATAACTTATACTGCATTGACGTTAACCCATGTAAAATTGTCTAGAAGTGACTGTATTATTTCACGTTTACACATTATTCTTTGATTGTAAAACATAATATATTGACTTTAAAGAATTTGTTATATGAAAATTAAATCTTTCTTATATATCTTTCTTAAGAGATTTAAGTCACAACAACATTCAACAGTTTGCACCGGAAACTTTACCATCAGCGCTCTGGGAACTGTAAGTAGCGAACAGCATGACCTATCTGTTTCGCATTCATCTTTTAGTTACTTCGTCAAGAAGGAAAAACAGCTCATTAAATCAACCTGTAATCTTTACGAATTGATTTTACTGTAAATGTGAAGAAATGAAAAACCTTATAACAAGAACATCGTCAAAACTGCAGATTAACGTCAGTTCCCATTAAATGAAAGGCTTTTACAGAAGAGCAAATTATGATGTGTAACAGTTGTCACTTTCTTGACCCCTTACGACTTTGCAAATACTTAGTCCTATAAACCAGCAGACAAATTCTTGAGAGTTACATTGCAAATGAAAACTTTAAGAAAATTCCACAAAAATTTTAATAACTGCTAAGAAATGACCACCATTTTTCTGTTTTAGTAAAATTTGCTAATGAATGATAAATATAAATCGTTTACTTTCGACAATGATTGGACAATTTTACAAGGGTCAAATATGCGTTACATCAGTACGCGTTAAAATAGGTCAAGGTAAAAACACTGTACAGCGCATCATGTTCACGCAGTATGCAGTTCAGTCTTTTGTTTGCTGTCTTTGAAGGAGCAGGAAGCTGAATAAGGGTTGACGACCTGATAACACCCTTACTGAGCCTCTTATCGTAACATTTGTTTTCCACGTTACTGGGCCTCTCCTTTTTAACCGCATAAGTCTGTATTCAAGCAGTAACATCAATTTGTAACGTAGTCAGTATGTTTGAACATCACCAGTTGAAGCATCTAGGTTGACCTTAAATTCAAGATGTAATGATCCTTCTAATGTAATTTATGAACTTTGTTTTTTTTTTCAAATCTATCGGTGTCAATTTTCTATTAAGAGGAATTAACTCTGTGTTATACGTCAGAAGTTGTATTTGAAATGAAGGTCTTCGTGTAAGTGTATGACGGACGATCAACCAGTGATAGTCTTAAAGTGAAGGGATGAAGGACTATATAGCAAGAATTCTTACAAAACCCCAGCTTGGCATCTTTTCCCATTAATCAAAGGCTTATAAAGAGGAGCAAATGATGTTTAACAGTCACGGTTTCTAACTCGTTGCGACTTTGCAAAAATATCGTCATCAGATAACTTAAGGTTAACAATGCAAAATCAAATTTTAAGAAAATTTGACAAAGATTTTAATCCATTGTAACGAATGACCACGGTTATTGTGTTTTAGTAGAATTTTCTAATCAATAATTAATGTTAAATTCTTAAGCAAGGCGCCTTACTAGTCGATGTCACGATTTCAGCTTCGACGATCCTTCTAATGCTTTACCTGAGGTAATTATGTTTTAGAAGTATGATTAGTGCTTTTTTGGCTTTATTACGGAGGCATAGTTAATATCGAGCGTATCAATGCAATAGCAGCTTACGAAATACCTTAATACTAGACGACGGATGCATTAATTTAAAAAAGTTCATATTTTATCTGCACCACACCACCCCACCCCCACCACCACCACCAAAACACAATCTTTTAATAATCCATTTATCAGCATTTAGTGGTTCTCTGTATTCTATAGAGAATTCTGTGCGTTTCTAAATAATGTGTTAGGTGAAAGATACAACAGATCTCAGGAAACAGAAAAATATCAGGGTTTTGATTTAGTATGAGGTGAGTAGGGATGAACTCTGACTACTGTACTAAGCAAAGATTTCCCTGTAGGAAATTTAAAGTCCAAATCCATTCTCTCTTAAAAACACATTAGGTCAGTCAAAGCTAATAGTTATAGCTTATTTGTACTTTTCACAATTCATTTAATTTTCGATGATTTATACTAAAACATAACCTGAAAACATGAAAACCAAACCGAACAATTAGATACATCGTGTTTATTTGTATCTAATTTTATCCCTAAGTGTGATTTTTCACCAACTTATAGAACTGATGAGATCCCTATATTCATAATTTATACCACATTGACGTTAACCAATGTAAAATTGTCTGGAGGTGGCCGTATTTTTCACGTTCACACATTATTCGTTGATTGTAAAACATGATAAATTGACATAAGAGGATTTGGTATATGAAAAATCAATCTTTCTTATATATCTTCCTTAAGGAATTTAAGTCACAACAACATTCAACAGATTGCACCGGAAACATTACCATCAGAGCTCAGATTTCTGTAAGTAGTGAACAATATGACTTATTTGGTTCGCATTTATCCTATAGTTGTTGTTTCCAGAAGAAGAAACAGCACATTAAATCAGTCTGCAATCTTTAAAAGATTGTCTTTATCCTAAACGTGAAGAGATTAAGAACAATATAGCAAGAATATTTTCAAAAAACCAGCTTTGCGTCTGTTGTGATAAAATCATACAGAGAAGCGAGTGATGTTTAACAGTTGTCACGGTCCCTAACTTGTTGCGAATTTGCTAAAATACCGTCTAATAACCAACAGATAAATTGTTGAGAGTAACATTTGCAATGAAAAATTTAAGGAATTTTCAAAATAAATATTAATAAATACGTATTACAACCAAAACAGAAGACTCCTAAGTAAAGCTGCCTCCACAGACTAACAAACAGAATCTAACATAAACAGAGTATTGCAAGAGAAATAAGAAAGTTAAATAGCATGAAGTAACAAGGGCTTTTAGCCTGCCGTTACATTATTTTGACCTTGATTACAGAGTTTGTTAAATTCAGCATAGCGTTCAAATTGTGCTTGTAAAACGTAAGGGTTGTGCAATATTTTGTCGTAGCAGCTTTGTACACTTTACACATGTTTAACGTTGATGTGTTTGCAACAGCCATATGAGGGCATATGTAAAATTCTAAGTAGAGTATAGTGGTAAGAGTGGGCTCGAAGCCCTTGTCATTTTTGGCTTTTAAACTTCCCTATTTCTCTTGCAATACTCTCTGTACGTTAGATTCTGTTCGTTAGTCCGTGCAAGACGGCTTTACCTCGGAGTCTGCTGTTTTGGGTGTAATACTTGTTTGTCACGGGGATTAAGTTATTTTTGTACAGGCCACATTCATTGCCGGGGAGGGCGTTTATTCATTGCCTAGAGTTTGCTCACCTTGTTTACTGTTATCTTCAGGCTCGTCTCTACCCAGGACAAGTATTGAAGACAACTGACAAAGGCTACTTATTGTGTATTGTGCTGAGGCTTGGGTATGTCAGAACCCAGGCGGTAATCCCTTATTGTTTAGATCAAGTCTAAATTAGTAAGTGGTAAACAAGTCGAGAAAGAAAACCAGTTAGCCGGTGTCGGAAACAGACGTGTTTTTCTTGACGAAGAATGGAGTTTAGTTAGGTTAGACGGCAGGCTTCACGTCCTGAAGCCCCCAGCCTAGTACTAAAGCGAGCAGGTTACACTAATTGGGTTAAACCTATCTCAGTTCCTTATGAAGAGTGTTATTCTGTCAGTATTTGAAGTCTGTACTTTTATATTGTGATGTTTTAATGAACAGTGTTATTGGAAGTACATGAGCTTTCAGTATTTCTGGTTGTCGGAGAATTCTTTTCGTGTTTCGTGGCTGTTCTACTACCTGGCCGATTAAAATACAACATCTAGGGCCAAAATCTCCAGTCTACTGGCCTCAAAGCTATTATCTCGAAAACAACACCCCCGTTACAATATATTGACTTAAAAGGATTTTTATATGAATTATCAATCTTTTATTATATTTCTTCCTTAAGGGATTTAAGTCACAACAACATTCAACAGATTGCACCGGAAACATTACCATCAGATCTCTTGGATCTGTAAGTAGTGAACATTATGACTTATTTGTTTCCCATTAATCAAATAGTTGTTTCGATAAGAAGGAGAAATAGCTCATTAAATCAGTCTGCAATCTTTAAGAGATAATTTTACTCTAGGTGTGAAGAGATGAAGAACAAAATTGCAAGAACATTGTGAAAACTCCAGCTTTGCGTCTGTTGCCGTAATATAAAAAGCTTATACACGGAGAAAATGATGTATAACAGTTGTCACGGTTTCCGACTCATTACGACTTTGCAAATACTAAGTCCTCTAAACCAGCAGATAAATTGCTGAGAGTAACATTACCAATAAAAATTGTGGGAAAATTCCTCAAAAATTTTAATAAATGCCAGCAAATGACCGTGGTTACTGTACTATAGTCACATCTTAAAATGAATGATAAGGTAAATCTTTACTTTCGACAATGATTGCCCAATTTTGTTAAGGTCAGATTATTTAGTGTTTCATTTGTACGCGTTAAAAGAGCCCAGGCTCTCTTGCTGCCTTTGAACAAGCAGGAAGAGGAAGTAGGAGTTAACGACCTGATAACATCCTTACTGAGCCTCATATTGCGACATTGTTTGAATGCCGCTGGACCTCTCCTGTTTTATCCGCAACAGTCTGTATTCCTACACTAACAAAAATATGTAACATCTTCAGTATGTTTGAACAACACCACGTTGAATTATCCAGGTTGAGCTTAAATTTAAGTTGTAATCATTTTTCTAATGTAATTTATAGCTTTTGGTTTTCAGATCTTTCGGTGTCAATATTCTATTTAGAGAAATTTACTCAGTGTATAATACGTCAGAAGTTGTATCCAAAATGAGGCTCTTTGCGTAAGTGCACGGCGGACGATCAATTAGAGATACTTCTTCTGAAAAAAAAGCTTGATTGACATTTTTCTAATTGATTGGATATTATGTTTAGGGTTCTTAGTTACGGACAAACACGTATGCAAGTTGAAGAAAGTTGTAGGCGTTTGATGCTGTTTCAGTTATTTATCTGCTGAATGCTAAACGGAAATCATTTCATGAACAGAATCATTCTGTAAAAGATTTCAGAAATTAATCAGGCGTCATTGAAACCAATATGAAAATGCCATGAAACATTTGAATTAAACGATGTTGTTAAATTCTTACGCAAGGAGCTTTACTAAACCATATCACGATTTTAGCCTCAACGATCCGTCGTTTGCTTCACCTTAGGTAGTCATGTTTCAGAAGTATAATTAGTCATCTTTTGGCTTCGGTATAGAAGCACAAATAACATCAAGAGTATCAATGCAATAGCACCTTACAAAATACCTTAATACTAGGTGATGGTTTCATTAAATTATCTTTTATCTGCATCTCACCACCCCTACCAAAACACAATCTTTTAATAGTCCATTTACCAGCATTTAGTGGTTATCTGTGTCCTCAAGAGAATTTTATGAGTTTTATGATAATGTGTTAAGTGAAAGACACAATAGATCACAGGAAACAGAAAAATTAGGGTTTTTATTAGGAGAGCAGAGATGAACTCTGACTACTGTACTGATTAAAGATTTCTTTGTAGAAAATTTAAAACCTAAATCCATTCTCTCTTAAAAATATTAGATCAGTCATAGTGAATAGTTATAACTTATTTGTATTTTTTACAATTCATTTAATTTTCAATGTTTTATACTAAAACATAATCTGAAAAAAAAAGAAAACCAAATTGAAAAATTAGACTAATCGTGTTCATTCGCATCTAATTTTAGTCTTAAGTTTGAATTTTTTACCATCTTATAGAACTGATTAGATCCCTATATTCATAATTTATACCGCATTGACGTTAACCAAGTTAAAAATTGTCTATAACTGTCTGTATCATTTTATGTTAACACATTATTCTTTGATTGTAAAACATAATAAATTGACATACAGGATTTGTTATATGAAAAATCATTCTTTATTACATTTCTACCTTAAGATGTTTAAGTCACAACAACATTCAAGAGATTGAACCGGAAACATTACCTTCAGAGGTCTTAATTCTGTAAGTAGCGGACAACACGACTATATTTATTTCGATTTCATTCTATAACAATTGTTTCGTCTAGAAGTAGAAACAGCACATTAAATTTATTCTAAACATGAAGAGATGAAGAACAATATAGCAAGAATATTTTCAAAACACCTGCTTGGCGTCTGTTGCCATTAACTCAAAAGATCATACAGAGGAGGATATGATGTTCAACATTTGTCACGGTTTGTAAATGGTTGCGACTTTGCAAAAATATCGTCCTATAAAGCAAAAGCAAATTTTAAGAAAATTTGTCAAACATTTTATCCATGGTAACGAATGACCACGCTTATTGTGTTTTGGTAGGATTTTCTAATCAATAATGAAGTACACCGTTTACTTTCGACAATGATTGCCCAACTTTGCAAGGGTCACACTACGTTTCATTAGTAAATTAAAAAAAAGACGAAGGTAAAACAGTGTACAGCGCATCATGTTCCATGTTTACGTAGTGTACAGTTTAGTGTTTTTGTTTTGTTTTAATTTTTTGTAGAAGCAGCATGATGAAGTAGGGGTTGACAACCTGATAACACCCTGACTGAGCCTCATATTGCAACACTTTTGTTTTCCACGTTACTTGGCCTCTTCTTTTTTATCCGCAACAGTCTGTGTTCATACAGTAACATAAATATGTAACGTCGTCAGTATGTTTGAACAACACCACGTTGAATCATTCAGGTTGACCTTGAATTCAAGTTGTAATCATTCCTCTAATGTAATTTATAGCCTTTGGTGTTCAGATCTTTCGGTGTCAATATTCTATCTAGGGAAATACGTCAGAAGTTGTATATGAAATAAGGTTCTTTGCGTAAGTGTATGACGGACGATCAATTAGTGATAGTCCTTCTGAAAAAGCTTGCTTGACATTTCACTAATTGATATGGAAAGCATGTTTAGGATTCTGAGTCACGAGCAAACACGTATGCAAGTTGTAGCACGTTGTAGGTGTTTTTTGTTGTTTCAGTTATTTATCTGCTACATGCTAAAATGGAAATCATTTCATGAACAGAATCATTCTGTAAAAGATTGTTCCACCAAAAAAAAAAAATTGATGAGACGCCATTAAACAAATATGAAAATGGCATGAAACATTTATACGAAACCATGGGCGCCAATCCTGGGGGGACGGGGGACATGTTCCCCCCACATTTCGATGGGTGGGGGACACAATATCAAATGTCCCCCCCCCCCACATTTGCGTAAAAGAGTAGTGCCGTGGCTCTATTTGACTGGCTTTTTTAGTGGTATGTAGGTTTGTTGGGCAATTGTTAAGTGTCTCGATGCAGATTTCGTCAGGGAAATCTTATATAATGACAAAACTTGGGCGCGCTTCTCGCGCATGCGTCACGGTTTGCACTTCTCCTCATGACCATTAAAAAGGTAAAAATATGGAACTATTCTGATCACAACACTCTCCGAAAACAGACATACATCTCCAAACATCTGAAAGGGTCTCTCATCAATATGGGATCATTCAATCAGTGGCGTACGCAGAGGGGAGGGCCATTCGGCCATGCCCCCTCACTTATTCCGAATTTTTTAAGTTCCTAAAAATACGTAAATTCTTTAATACAAATTTGACTTCAAAGGGTAGCATATTTGGCACCAGATTGCATGTAAGGACACCTTATTTTTCAAAAATTTCCAAAGGGGAGGGGGACACCCCTCCCCCAGGCCGGCGGTCACACAACATACTGCATGCCCTGCCCCCTTGAGACATATCCTGGGTACGCCACTGTATTCAGTCTAATTTGTAGCATGATGTGGAAGGTTAAAAATACTTTGTTGCCGTTAAACATTTTCCAAAATTTTTACAGAGCGCTTTGACGATGCCATTATCGGTATAGATGGTGACTGTTAATACACTTACGACTTAAAAGCATTCTGAAAACGTCCTTGCTAGTCCTTCACAACTTTGCTATACTACGATCAGCTCCAAAAATATCCCAAAGATAGCACCATTTTGCATCTAAGCAACCTTAAATTAACAACAAATTTCTCAAAGGGGAGGAGGCGCCCCTCCCCTTAGACCCCTCCCCAGGATGACACCTTTATATAGTGACAAAGGAAGGTTCCCCACTGCTGTATACAAACGCAGGGGCATAAAAAGGTGCAATTTACGCGCAGCCACTGCAGTTAGTAAAAGCATCTAGCCAGTCGGGAAAATTAGAATTCACTAAATTATGGACATTTTCCAGCCATATACGATCAGCTCCAAAAATACCCCAAAGATAGCAACATTTTGCATCTAGGCAATCTTAAATTAACAAAAATTCCCCTCCCCTTAGATCCCTCCCCCAGGACGACACATTTATGTAGTGACAAAGGAAGGATCCCCACTGCTGCATACAAAACTCATAGCGCTCATAAACAAAGTGCAATTTACACGTCTCCACTCAGTTGGAAAAAAACATCCAGCCAGTCGGAATTTGGGACGATCACCTTCACACCCCAAAACATGTCACCCTAGCAACGGGCCTGATCGGGTCCATGATCTCCGACAATGATCCACGCTGCGAAGCGTGGTTTCAGCCATTTTGGGACATGGTAAAATGTATTTCACCTGGCAGATCTCAATGATGGTAATGTTAACTTTGAAATGATAATTCTTATTAGACAGGCCCGTAGCCAGGCCGGGGCACGAGGGGGCCGTGCCTCCCGTGCGGACCACTGTGCCCCCCTATACGGAAAATCGATCGAAAATAAAATTTTAGTACATGTAAACGGTGACCCTGGTATTACACCAAGCGATTTGTAACCAAAAATGATCCCAAAAGGAGTTTAATAATGAACATATTTTGTTCTCTGTAACATTTTTGTTCTAAAATCACAACAATTTTCGCGCGCTACGCGCGCTTTCATCTTTAGTTACATATAGTTTTAACACCCGTTTCAGATATGTTGGCTTAATTTATAAATGTACAGGTTCCACAATTAGGCTATTGTTCTTTCGTGTAGGTGTGATTCCCCGGAAAAACACAAAACTGAATCCATAAGAAGTTCCATCCTCTTTCTCTTACGATCGGGAAGATTCTTAATTCAGACTCAAAATCATGATAATCATTTTGTATGAAACGTTAAGTGTTTCAATGTCCAGGGGTGGTGGAAGGGGGCATCCCCTCACGAACAGTCCCCCGGCGTCTTGGTTTTGTTCTTAAAGACAGACACTCATCACCCCAAATACAGTTTGGTTGGGAGAAAGCAAAATTCTCAATTGGTCATAGGTGAATGCTCTTTGATAAACATCAAAGCTCACAACACACAGTATGCGCAGAGAACGTTCTGGTTACATATTATCATTAGCGGCTCGCCATAGGGGCACGGGGGGGCACTTGCCCCCCCAAAAGTTTGCAAAGCATGGTCTTCAATTTTCAAAAATAAAAATAATAAATAAAAAAACATGTAATTCGAGATGAGTTAGGCCCTCCCTTTTCCTTGAGTGGGCTTAAAATTAAAGGAGTGAATAACTTTCCAATGCAATGCGAAAGTTAAACATTAATAAAGTGCTTTAAAAACGCCATTTTTTCTGCGCGCTTCGCGCGCGTTTTCCCAGTTGCTTGTTTGCTACTACCGATATATACTTCAGACATCACAAATGGACCTGCCGTTAGTGCGAGCTAAGGTAATCAAATAAATGATCACAAATATCACAGAGTGATATTTGTAATCTGATTATCTTAGGCATCATAATGTCATTTACAGAGTGTAACGGTAATGCTGGAGTTAAATGCCCATAGTTTTGCAGACACTTCAGAGCTCTCGGGGTCATTAGATACACAATCCGTTAGCCGTGTTGATTATCATCCACGGCTAAAAGCAGTTTTGCTAGGGTGTCACCTGGCCAGATTAGCATAGGTATCTGTCTACAAAAAGTTGTAACGGGCATGAAGTCTTAAAGTATTGTGTTTCCCATAGAAGAAGAGGTTTTCCTTCCCTTGTCCAAATTGACAGCGCCGTTGGTCCACGAGCGGTCTTATGACTGTCAAATGGCCTGTTATAAGCAAAAGGTTCTCTACCTCTGTGCTAAAGTATATACCGTTTCAATTGATTTGAAATAAACACACCAGTCAATCTCAGCTCAGTGTGACGAGACTTTTGACTAGTGGCCTAGCTATTTGTATATAGGATGAGACGTCGTTCTGAGTTAGGGGAATCCCCTCCCCCTGTAAAAAATTCGTTTCGGAACAGTGCTGAGATCCAAAATCCTAGTGCTATCATTTCATCGTTTTCAAGTGTCTTCATGCTCGAAATTTTCGTTAGTTTATGAAAACAATCCAAAAAGCCAACATTTTATGGCTTCTTGGCAAAGCTGAAACATATTGTGGCACAATGAAAGAAACAATAAAATATTTAAAGGTGGGGCTCATTTTATACAAATGGATCAATCCGCTTTGCCCATTTCACCTGCCTCTTACTCCACCCCTATGGTAGTACGGTAGCGACAGGTTTATATGGTTGTATTTATTTTTAAAGTAGTCAGCTCATGACTGACTGCCTGAAATGGTTTTTGAAGAGCTTTTGAAGACTACATGGGGCATCGCTGTAATACATAATAATAATAACCATACTCCCATAGGCGTGGGAGGCAGGGGGCTGGGGCAGCAGCTCCACCAACAAAATATTTTTGTGAAAATTCGGGCAGTATTCTGAGAATATTTCGGGCACCTACTGAAAGAAAAATAATGCAATATGTAGCTTAACGGAAGTCGATACTTTAAAAAAACTTCCTTGGTAATTAAAACATAGTTCTGATTTGGATTGCACCAGTACCTATATATTCGGTATTAATTCACCAGTGTGTTTTTAATTGGTTAAACTTATATATTATAATTATCAGTGGTGTATTTGAGGAGCCATTAGGCCATGCACCCCTCACTGACGCCGATTTTTTTTTTGTACCTTAAACTAAAACACAAAATTTTACTTCAAAGGTAGCATATGTGGCACCAGATTGCATGTATGGCCACCTAATTTTTCCAAAAATTTTCAAAGGGGAGGGGCACACCCCCTCCCCTTAGACCCCTCCCCCAGGCCGGCGATCACACAACATAGTGCCTGCCCACCCCCATGAGAGAAATCTTGGCTACACCACTGATTGTTAGCAGCATTTTTGTAACGACTTTCCCCAGAATTATAACCAATATGGAATAGCTAGTAACATGGCAAATTATTGTATGTAATTGGCATGCGGTGTGATAACGGACGCATGCCTAAATGATATGTACATTAACATTTAGGACGAGCGCTGAGCGCTCGGAAATTTTTGTTTCTATCTTTCGGGCAGATCGTTACAGCCCCCCCCCCTAATCAACTTGGGCCCCTACGCCTATGCATACTCCTGTTGAGGCTATATTACTATCCGGAGCTGACCATTAATATTGCTCGGGGGGGGGGGGTCTTCCGAACCTTCCTGAATACGGACTTGAGTTTGCCCCCCAAACAAAATTTCTTAGAGCCGCCCATGCATATTATGGCCTTGTACGCCGAACAGGATATGCCCTTAAGCAATAAACTAGGTTTGTGTCTGCACAAGGAGGGGCTCAACACAGTTTTGGAAGGAGTAACTTAGTCGGGAGAATTGGAACTGTCTAGGACGAAGAGGGCACATTCTTCCATAGAAACCCACATTTTCTAACTTTCCTTACTTAGAACCAAATATTTTCAATTTTTCTTCAACAGAGCCCCAAATTTTTCGCCGGTCGCCCAAAATTTCGCTTTCAGGTATCCAATCTGTAACCCATTGCTTCTGACGGGGCTTCGAGTTGCTGGACCTCTTAGGGGAGCTTGGTTCCTTCGTCGGGCTTATCTTTCCACCACCCCTTGCTGAGTCTGTATGCAGGTTTTACCGTGGTAAATAATTTTCCTGCAAAATTTCGGCGCGCTTCGCGCGCATTTCTCACAAACGAAGTAATATCACCCATGAACATTATAAGTACAAACATTCAAGTGAACTCTTCCAGCCAAAGCTATGTGAAGTCTCAAAGTTAGATCCCTTACATCAAGGGGCTTTCATGTAGTAATCTAGTACCTTGAGTAACATTCGCTCCGCGACGACTATACGGTTTGAAGCTACATTCGTACCAAAAATTTATTCCCAAATTTACTTTTTCTCATGTTTTTTTTTCATGTAAAATTTCGTTCAAAGTAGAAATACGATAATGACCATCCGAATTGTGAACTGTGAAGACATTGGTGTACTCTCACTGTCATTCAAAGTCCTGCTCAAAGCTCCATGCTAGTGTTCCCATATTGTTAATTTGCCACATATTCGGGGAATTTCCCTCTGGGTCCTAACAAAATCATACTGGATCACACCAAGCCTGCCTAATGGCAGCCCCTGGTCCCGCCTCGCCTTTGGCAAAGTACTTAACCGGCTTCACCTGCGCTTGCTGAGCTGAAGATATATCGTGGTTATAGTTCCCTTCACTTGTGGACAATTTCTACGTCTCTGTATTGCAAGCGGAGGGAAAAATTTCCATCAGAAGAGTGAAATTTTCGCGCGCTTCGGCGAGCGTATGTGCACACGTAAAACCATGTGCGGTAAGCTTGAGATATAATCCCCTGTCGTTCCGTCAAACTGTAATCCTGTGGTGGTACTACTGACAACAAACATAATCTTCTTCGGTGCCCCTCTATGAGGTTTCGGTGCCCCCCTATATCAGAATTCCTGGCTACGGGCCTGTTATTAGAATAGGGCGTCAGTCATCATAAGGGGGTAGGGGGTGGAGGAAAGGGCCTATAGGAAGACACCACTCTTCAAAACCAAAGGGATTGGTTTGGGCTAAGTCATGTATGTCCCCCGTCCCCCCCCCCCCCACATTTGAATACGGATTGACGCCCCTGGTCACAACTACTTTTCGTTTTCCTTTAAAGCGGAAATCCCTCAAATATTGCACTATTTGCTATCTATACGTCCTCCTGAAATTACAATTTTTCGCCAAGGGGGAGGGAGACACCCGTTCCCTTTAGTCCCCTCCCCCAGGCCACAGATCAGTAATGCCCACTTTTTTCCCCCTTAACAAAAATGTGTATGTGCGGCCTTGTGTATTACCATTTTTCATGGACTGCTCTTTTCTCCATTATCTGAGAAATGGCAGACATGAGATTCGAATTTCAAGGCTGGGCACACACAGCTTAAAACACGTGGGAAGTACCGTTTCCGGCCATCTGGAGGGTTTGTAAAGCCAAAAATTTTCTTGCACGCTCCGCGCCAACTCATGGTAGCGCTCCGCTTAGATAGTCTTTCCAGCCTGACCCTCGGCGGTGCCCGCCCCCATTTGTTACCTAGGTCCCCCTAGAAATTTCATCCTAGCTACGCCCCTGCGTCATTGAAGCAATATGAAAAATTCGTGAAACATTTTGACAAAAAGTTGTTGTTAAACCCTAAATACTGAGCCATACTTAGTCGAGTCAAGACTTTCAGCCTTAATGAGCTCTTTAATGTTGCACCCGGGTTATACATGTCTTAGAAGCATAATCATAGCTCTTTGGAATTCCTGATGCAAGCACAGTTTACAATGAGCAAACTAGCACAATAACAGCTTACAAAATGCATTCATACTAGAGGACGGCTCCATGAATACAGTAACGTTTATCTGCATCTGTTCCACCTCCACCCCCAAAGTACAATTCTTTAATAGTACATCTATCCCCTTTAAGTAGTTCCATGGCTTCCATAAAGAGGTCAATGTTAATGAGTTTCTAAATTATTTTGTTCGGTGATAGATACAAGACACTTTAGGAAAGAGGAATAATGTGGGTTTTTGCTTTCGATTGAAGGAAGTAGATATAAACCCTGACTACCGTACTCAGCAAAGATTTTTTAAAATGTAAAACCCGCAAAAAATATATTATGCCACTCATGTCTCATAAACATAGCTTAGTTTCATTCCTACAAATCATTTACTTGTCAATTTTTGGGTAAAAAAGTTAAACAAAAAACATGAAAACCAACATGAATAAATACTATGACCGTGTTAAAGTTAATCCCATGTTAGCCCACAGTTCTAAGTGTCAACTTTTTATCAAGTTATGGAAATGATAAGATCCCTAGATATTTAATTTAAACCACATGTACGTTAGCCAAGTTTAGAAATTGTCAATAGGAGTTTGAATTATTTCACGTTCATAAACTGTATTCTTTGATTGCAAAACAAAATTAGTTTGACTTAAAAGGGTATGTTATATGAAAATCATTCTTCCTTATAATTTTTCCTTAAGGGATTTAAGTCACAACAACATTTCACAGATCGCACCGAATACGTTACCGTCAGGGCTTCGAAATTTGTAAGTAGTGACCAACAAGACTAATGAGTGTCGTATTCATCCTATAGTTGTTCCGTCTAGACGAAGAGTTGCATATTAAATCAAACTGATATCTTTAAGAATTATTTTCATTCTAAACGCGAATCGATGAAGAACAAACAAGCAGGAACATTTTCAAACCTCTAGCTTGGCATATGTTGCCGTAATTTCAATGGCTTATACGTAGGAGCAGATGATGTTTAACAATCCTCACAGTTTTTGACTCTTTGGGACTTTGCAAAAATTTCGTCCTCTCAACCAGCAGAATTATTGTTGAAGTTACACTACTGATGGAGACTTTAAGGAAATTATACCCAAAAAAGAAAAACAATTATCCATGGTAACAAATAACTACGGGTATTGTTTTTTTGTAAAGTTTTCTATCGACTGATAATACACCGTTTACTTTGAAAACGATTGTCTTCAATTTTCGGGGTCATGAAACATGAAAAGCTAAGTGAATAATTACAATAACCGCGTTTTTTATTCCATGTTAGCCCGTAATTGTCAAATGTTCACCAAGTTATAGAACTGATAAGATTTCTAGATTCATGATTG
This sequence comes from Holothuria leucospilota, assembly GCA_029531755.1. Taxonomy (NCBI): domain Eukaryota; kingdom Metazoa; phylum Echinodermata; class Holothuroidea; order Aspidochirotida; family Holothuriidae; genus Holothuria; species Holothuria leucospilota. The sequence continues at coordinate 51,209,432 of CM055972.1, forward strand.
AAATCATTTTGACGTTACCAAGTTAAAATTTTTTAATAAGAGTCTGCATTATTTCACGTTTATAAACATGAGTGTGAAACATATTTTGTTTGATATACAAGGATTTCTTACATGGTAAATCAATTATATTTCTTCCTTAATTAAGGAATTTAAGTCACAACAACATTTCACAGATTGCACAGAATACTTTACCGTTGGGGCTTTCGGACCTGTAAGTAGTGAACAACAAAAATTATCTGTCTTGCATAAATCCTATAGTTGTTATGCTAGAAGTAGAAAAAGCACATTAAATAAGACTACAACCTTTAAAATTGGTTTCATTCTAAAGATGAAGAGATGAAGAACAAAGTAGCAAGGAAACTTTCAAAATTTCATCTTGACGTCTGTTGTCATTACATGTTGTTATTCAAAGGCTTTTTACAGAGGAGCATATGATGTTTAATAATCTTCACGATCTCTGATTCGTTGCGACTTTGCAAAAATGTTGTCCTCTCAGCCAGCAGGTATATTGTTGAGAGCCACATTGCAAATGCAAATCTTACGAAAATTCTACAAAAATGTTAATGAATGGTAACAAATGACCAATGGTATTGTGTTTTATTGAGGTTTTCTAATAACTGATATAATATACCGCTTACTTGTGACAATGATTGCCTAATTTGTTTAGGGTCCCATGAGTGTCACATCAGTACCCGTTAAAATAGGTCATAGTAAAAAGCTGTACAGCGCAGCATGTGTCACCAGCATGCATTCTAGTTTTTTTTTTTTTTTCTTTTCTTGAGATAGCGGCAATTCGAAGGTGTTATCAACCTGACAACGACCTTACTTAGCCGCATATTGAACATTTGCACTGCACATCACTGGTCCCCTCCCTTTTATCCGACACAGTCTGTAATCATTAAGTCACATCAATATATAACGTCGTCAGTAAGTTTGAACACCGTAATTCAAGATTTTATCATTCTTCTAGTGTTATTATTTCGGCTGGTTTTAAAATCTGTCGATTTTCAATATTCTATTAGCAGAAATTAATGAAAACAGTGTAATAGTCAGAACTTTTATTTGAAATCACGTTCTTTGTGTAAGTGTATGGCGATCAATTAGTATCAGTGTTTTTTACGAGCTTACTTGGCATTTTCCTAAATGATACGGAAAGGATCCTCAGGATTCTGATTGGTCGAAATGTCTGTATGAGAGGATGAATTTGGGAACGGCACGAAATAAGATATTATTGAAACAAATATGAAAGTATGATGTAATATTTTGAAAAAAAAGATGCTCTTAAATTTTTAAACACTGAGCCATACTAAATCATGTCACGATGTTAGCCCTAATGACCTTTCTATTGTTGTACCAGAGGTAATTATATTTTAGAAGTATCACCAGGGCTCTTTTGGTTTCGAGCAAATCAACGCAATATCAGCTTACAGAATACATTAATACTGGAGGACGGCTTCGTTAAAACATTTTATTTTTTGTCTGCATTCCCCCGGAACGAAGTTAAAAGTTTAGTGCTACACCGATTATCATTTAGTTGTTCTATGTATTTCTAAGGGACGTCAATAAGTTTCTAAATAATTTTCTCAATGAAAATACAACACACCTCAGAAAAAAAAGAAAAGAAAAAAGAAACAGTGTTCTTACTTAGCATTGAGGGGGACAGAGATGAACTTCATCTAACATACTGGGCAAAGATTACTTTGAAGGAATTTAAAGCCCAAATTATTCTCTCTTGAAAAATATATGAGGAATTTAAGAAATATAGCCTTAATCCCAGTCCCACCATCAAGGCTTTTGGTGCAAATGGCTACGAATGTAGAAGTCGTGGACCTTCGTTCCAATTCTTACTGTGTTGTTGTTGAGGTGCTAGTGATTCGGGGCAGTTCTCCTCTATTCGCGCGAGAGCCACGACAGTTTTTAAATGTTCAAAACATTCGTGGTCAGGTCACGATTTTACTTAGTTCGTACTGTATTCTTACTGTGTTCGTACCCGTGCGTACTTGCAATCTTCCCCTATCGAGTGATTCGTGGTGGTGGCTGTCAATTATTTTCCCACGCTTCAAGCAGAATATAGTACGCTACACTACGAACTACTGCACATCCAGTACGAACCACAGCGAACAAAGTAAACATAGTAAAAAAGTGTCATATGTGTACTGCGTTCTTTGTGATTCGCACTGTGTTCGCAATAGTTCGTACTTGATGCGTACAGCTGCTTCTTGGAGTAGTACCCTGATGCGTAGTAGTTGGTAGTATAGCGTACTACATTCTGTCTGAAGCGAGGGAAAATAATTGACAGCCACTGCCACGAATCACTCGATAGGGGAAGATTGCCAGTAGGCACGGGTACGAACACAGTAAGCAGTCCGGGAGATTCTCCCGTTTGGGAGAAAACCAAAATTCTCCGGAACGGGGGAAAATTTATGCAAAAACAAGGTTAAGCAAGAATAAAAACTACTCAAAAACGGCGTGGAGAACCACCAATCAGGACGTGGCTTTTCTGTAGCTATGACAATAAACCTTCTGAATATACATTTAATTCCATTACATTAGACCGACAATTTTTGCAAGGGGGTTCCAAAACCCATTCGCCATTGGCAATGTACACAAAAAACGCGTGGAATTGTGGATAAAATAGACAAAATGGCGGCGCCCATGACCAATTTTTCTCCCGATTGGGAGAAAAGTAGATTCTCCCGAATGGGGGAATCTCCCGAACTGGTAAGAATGCAGTACGAACACAGTAAAATCGTGACTTGACCACGAATGTTCCGAACATTTGAAAATTGTCGTGGCCCTCCCGCGAATAGACGAGAACTGCCCCGAATCACTAGAACTCCAACACGAACCCAGTAAAAATTGGGAGGAATGTCCACGATTTCTACATTCGTAGCCATTTGCCACCCAGTCGTGATGGTGGGACTGGGGCTGAATGACCTCTCTAATATTAAGTTTCAATTTTTTCCTAACTTGTAGAACTGGTAAGATCCCTAGATTCATAGTGTTATACCGCATAAACGTTAACCAAGTTAAAAATTGCCAAATGGAGTCTGTATATTTCAAATTAAAACACATTATTATTTGATTGAAAGGCATAATTTGTTTCATATGAAAGGATTTGTTATAAGGAAAGTCAACCTTTCTTATATTTTTTACTTAAGGAACTTAAGCCACAACAATATTTCACGGATTGCGCCGGATTCATTACCGCCCCTTTGCTTAGACCTGTAAGTAGTGAACAACAAGGTTTATCTGTCTCGCACTCATCCTTTGATTTTTTCGTCTGGGGATAAAAGAAGCACATTAATTCAGACTGCAATTTTGAAGAATTGGTTTCATTGTAAACATGAAGAGATGTACAACAAAATAGCAAGAACATTGTCAAAACTCCCTCCCGATCCTCATGGCTTGTACAATAATTACTGATCTGTGCTATAGTTTCGTAGCAGGTGCTCCTGAAATTGTTAAGCGTTGAGTGATTTACACGTAAATAGTTAATTTTAGACAGGAGCTTTCGAGTACTCCGCATGGTACAGTGGTAAAGAGTATAGACTCTTAACACCTTGTTCCGGAGTTCTTGGTTCGATTCCCCGTAAAGACTATTCTTGTTTCTGTTTTTAGGGTTATTCTTAGTAAGAGGATAGGGTTAGGGGAAATATTCGTGATTTTTATTTGCCTTTTTTTGCCAAGAGATATTAGCATATCACAGTAATTACTGGAAATGGTCTTCAACTAGGTACAGTAGTTAATGTACAAGCCATGAGAATTGCCTGAAACTCCGGCTTCTCGTCTGTTACCATAAAATCAAAAGCCCATACAGCAGAGCAAATGATGTTTAACACGGCTTCTAACTCGCTGCGACTTTGCAAAAAAAAAAAAAAAAAAAAAACTCATCCTTTTAGCCAGCAGATTTATTGTTGAGAGCTACATTGTTAATGCAAATCTTAAGAAAATTTTACAAAAGTTTTAATCCATGGTAACAAATTACCACGGGTATTGTGCTTTAGTAAGATTTTCTAAAGAGTAACAAAATATACCGTTTTCTTTCGACAATGATTGCCTAGTTGTTTAGGCTCGCATGGGCATCACATCAGTACCCGTTCGAATAGTTAGTGTGAAAACAGTGTATAGTGCGGCATGTGCATGTAGTATGCAGTCCAGTGTTGTATTTATTTTTTGAAGTAATATGTAATGTCGTCAGTATGTTTGAATGCCACCAAGTTGGAGCAGCCAGGTCGACCTTCAATTCAAGTTTTTACTATTCTCTAGTGAAATTTATTTGTTTTTTGATTTTTTGAAGTTATCGATTTCAATATTCTATTAGGAGAAATTAATAGAGTGTTATACATCAGAAGTTGTATTTGAAATCAAGTTCTTTGTGTAAGTGTATGACGATCGTATAGTGGCAGTCCTCCTGAAAAAGCTTGTTTGGCATTTTTGTAAATTATATACAAAAGATGCTAAGGATTCTGAGTGGGTACAAAAATGTCTGTATGTTTGTAGGCGTTTGTTATGGTGTCAGTTATCTGCTTGAGTACTGATGGAAAATCATTTATGAACAGAACCCGTGAAACATTGTTGAAGCAGGATTAATCCTGCGATGACAAGAAAAAATACGTCATTGAAACAAATACAAAAAATATCATAAAACATTTTGCAAACACTGTTTGTTAAATTCTTAAACAATGAGCCATACTAAACCATGTCACTATTTTTAGCCTTAATGACCTCTTTATTGTTGTATCCAAGGTAATTATATTGTATCATCAGGGCTATTTGAGCTTACTGATAGAATCACAATTTCTTCGAGCAAACTAACTAACGCAATGTCAGTTTACAAACTAAATTAATACTAGGAGACTGCTTCATTAAAACATTACATTCTTTATCTCCATCCTCGAAAACAAACTTAGTTCTTTAGTACAACATCTATCAGCATTTAGTGGTTCTTTGGTTTCTTCAGAGAAGTCAATGAGTTTCTAAATAAGTTTGTTCAGTAAAACATGCAACACATCTCAGGAAAAAGATAAAAATCAGGGTTTTTACTTTCCATTGAAGGGAGTGGATATAAACTCTGACCACCGTACTGAGCAAAGATTTCTTTGTAGAAATTTATAGCATAAATCCATTTTTCTTATAAAATATATTAGGTCACTCATAACTCATCCGTATAGCTTAAGTTGATTCCTACAATTCTATAACATCATTTTTTTACAATAAAAAAGTAACTTAAAACATCAAATCCAAAATGAACAAATAGAATGTTCGTGTTTATTTGTATCCCATGTTAGCAACAAAGTTTCAAATTTTCTCCATGTTGTAGAACTAACATGTTCCACAAGTTCATAATTTATATCGCATTAACGTTAATTAGGTTGAATATTGTCAGTTAGAGTCTGTATTATTTCAGGTGTACATGCATTATCCTACGATTAAAGGGCATAATTCTTTTGATATGAAAGGATTTGTTACATGAAAAATCAGTCTTTCTTATATTTCTTCCTTAAGGGACTTAAGTCACAACAGTATCTCACAGAATGTGCTCTACACATTACCGTCATCCATAGATAACATGTAAGTAGTGAATTACATGACCAATCTGTCTTGCATTCATCCTATAGTTGTTTCGTGTACACGTAGAATAGCACATTAAATAAGACTTCAATCTTGTAAAATTAGATTCAAACTTAACGTGAATAGATGAAGAAAAAAATAAAAAAAAAAACATTTTCAAACTCCAGGTTAGCGTCTGTTGCGGTAAAATCAATGACTGTTGCAGAGGATCAAATGATGTTTAACAATCATCACAGGTTCTAACTTGTTTGGACTTTGCAACAATATCGTCCTCTCAACCAGCAGATTTATTATTGAGAGTCACATTGCAAATGCAATCTTTAAGAAAATTATACAAAATCTTCAATTATTGGTAACAAATGACCAAGGGTATTGTATTTTAGTTAGATTTATAACGACTGTTAAAATACAAGTTTACTTTTGATAATGATTGCCTAATGTTTTAAAGGTTGTATTGTCGTTACATCAGTACGCGTTAAAATAGGTCAAGGGAAAAACAGCGTACGGCTCATCATGTAAAAATGTGTGTAGTCTAAAGCTTTTTGAAGAAGAAGAAGAAATGGCAAGATGACGTAGAGGTTAACGAATTGATAACACCCTTACTGAACCTCATATTGCAACATTTGTTTTTCACGTCACTGACCCCCTTTTTTATCCGACGTAGTATATAATCATGCATCATCATCAGTATGTAACGTTGCTAGTATGTTTGAAAGCCACAACGTTGAAGCAACCGGGTCTACCTTAAATTCAAGCTTTTATCATTACATTAGGAGGATTTTCTTTTAATCTAACTAATTCTTCAGTTTTCAAATCTATTGCTTTCAATACTCTATTAGGAGAAATTAAATCAGTGTAATACGTCAGATGTTGTATTTGAAATAACGTTCGTTGTGTAGGTATATGAAGATCAATTAGTGACACTGCTTCTGAAAAAACTTGCTTGACATTTTCTAGGAAATGATATGGAAAGAATGCTTAGGATTCTGAGTGGAAAAAATCGTCTACAAGTTGTTGTTCGTTAATTATCGTGTCAGTTATTTATCTGCTGGAAGCGAAACGGAAATCATTTCATGAACAGAACCTGTAAACTTTCCAGCAGGGTTAGTTCCACAATGACACGAAAGGGAACGCCATTGAAACAAATATGAAAATATCATGAAACAGTAACTTACTAAACCTTGTCACAGTTTTAGCCTTAATGACCTCTCTGCTGTTGATCCCGAGCTAATTACGTTTTAAAAGTATAATCACGACTGCCGTTCTGAGCAAAGAATTCTTTGCAGAAATTATAGCCCAAACCCATTCTCGCTTTAAAAATGTATTAGGTCAGTTTTCATTCATCCTTATAGCTTATTTTTATTCCTTCAATTTATTTACTTGTGGATTATTCATAGTAAAAAATAAACAGAAAACATAAAAACCCACATTAAGAATTAGAATGATCGTTGTTGTTTGTATCCAGTGTTAGGAAACAAGTGTCAAATTTTCACAAGGTTGTAGAACTGAAAAGATCTCTAGTTTCGTAACTTGGAACGCCTTTACGTTAACCAGGTTAAAAATTGTCAATTAAAGTCTATTATATCACGTTTACACAATTTATTCTTTGATTAAAAAGCATGATTTTGTTGATGTGAAAAAAATTGTTGAATGAAAAATCAATCTTTCTTACATTTTTTCCTTAAGGGACTTAAGTCACAACAGTATTTCACAGATTGCGATTTATACATTACCGTCATGGACAAATTACCTGTAAGTAGTAAACGACATGACTTATCTGTCTCGCATTCATTCTATAGTTGTTTCGTTTAGAAGTAGAAGCAGCACATTAAATCAGACTGCAAGTTTTAAGAATTTGTTTCATTTTAAACATGAAGAGATGACGAACACAATCGTAAGAACATTTTCAAAACTCCAGTTTTTCGTCTGTTGCCACAAAATTAGTGGTTGCTACAGAGGGGAATATGATGTTCAACATTCCTCATAAGTTCTAACCCGTTTGGACTTTGCAAACGTTCGTCCTCTCGACTAGCAGATTTATTGTTGAAAGTCACATTGCAAATCCAATCTTTCAGGAAATTCTACGAAAAGAAAAAATCTACGGTAACAAGTAACCACGGATATTGTGTTTTAATCAGTGACGCCGCCAGAGGTTGGCCATGGTGGTAATGGTGGGGGGTCACTACTACTACTACTGGTTTTCACCAGGAGGGAATCCTTCTTTGGTCACTTTGGACAGGTGATTTCTTGGAGGAGGGATGTGACTGGATTAGGTGTCCACCTTCCCTTTGAGAAATTTTTGTTCATTTAAGATGACTTAGATACAAACTGGTGATATCTGTGATGAATTTTCGAACTGATCATATCACAATTAAGTTAATTCTTACTTATGGTTGGTTCTAAAGGAAAGACGTGTTGTTTAAGTGAATTAGTAACAACTCCTCTCCTTGAAAATATTCATATTTAGGTAAGGTGGATTAGATGAATAATGGTGGTATCTTTGGAAAATGTTTCAATAAATTACATGCTTAAATTTTTTTTTATTAAGTGATATTTTAGCTTTGGTATGGCACTCGTTGTAAAAAGAAATGCATAACGACAAGTACCCGCTACGAATGTTGCCGTATATCCTACTCATGGTATCATATTGCTCTAAGATTCTCTATTTATGAAGGGTCCCTGCAGAGGTCAGAGGTGTTTTTTTTTTTTGGAAAGATTTTTTGGTCAGAATAATGTATTATTGCCCGGCCAATAATGGTTATGGAATATGGCGTGTGTACCGTGACGAATGCGCGTGAAGCGCACCGAAAGTTGACATTAAAAATCATATCCAGAACAAAAATGGCCTACAGGCTTTGTACTGAGACACTTAAAATTCCTAACAAAGTACATTTACCAATTGGAGAGCGAGTCTTCTGTCTAGTAATTTTTGTAAGATTTCAATTTTCAAAAAAATATGTCTTCCACTGAATTCCACTACTTTGCATTCCCGCAGTACTATATCCCCCCCCCCCCCCGTAATGACTCCTGTTCACAGGAACAATTGAGGCAATTTAGACTTACCATTGAAAGCTGCGAATATGCCACATGCGGTGAGGCTGCAAGCCCGCGGAGTGCGCGAAAACTTCAGTACTTTGAGAAGACTGTGCGAGAATTTCGATAGTCTGAGAACGACTTGTGATAAAAAAGATTAAAATAGATTCATCATTTAGTCAGAAACTCACCACACCCTACCCCATATAGAAACTTATGGCTTTAACGCCTTTGTTGCTTATTTTAAAATTTTCGGGAAAATTTTTGGAAATCGATTGGGGGCACGTGCCCCCACATGCCCCCCCACCCTTGAGCGTCACATCAGTACTCGTCAAAGTAGGCCAGGGTGAAAACGTTGTAATGGTTACAATCTTCCTTATCTGTTGAATGCTGATAGAAAATCATTAGTGCACAGAATCTTCAAAGCATCTTTCCAGCAGGATTTATCCTTCAATGACACGAAATGGGACGTCATTGGAGCAAACATGAAAATTTCATGAAACATTTTGATAAAACGATGTTGTTAAATTCTCAAACACTGAACCATATTAAGCCATGTTACGATTTCAGCCTTAATGGCCTCTCTATTGTTGTACCCTAGGTAATTATGTTTTGAAAGTGCAATCAGGGCTGTTTTGGGTTTCTGAACTATGCTTCTATCATTAAAACAGATTCTCATTCAACAGCTAACAGCTAACAAAATACATTCATACTAGCGGACGGCTTCATTAGAACAGTTTATCTTTTACCTGCATTTCTCGACTTGTTCCAAAATGTTTAATCCCTATTGCTGAATCTACCAGCTTTTAGTCCTGCTGTGTTTTTTAAGTTTTTTTCAATGAGCTTCTAAATTATTTTGGTCAGATAAAGATACAGTACACCCCCGGAAAAAGAAAAAATCAGGGTTTTGTACTTAGAATTGACGGGGGTAGGGATGAACTCTGACTAATATACTGGGCAAAGATTTCTTTGTAGGAATTAAAAGTCCAACATCCATTTTCTCTTGAAAAATATATTAGATCACTCATAAATTATCCCTATAGCTTATTTTTATTCTTTCATTTTTTTTTTCTTCTCCAATTTTTAAAGTAACAAAAATAAACGGAAAACATGCAAACCAAAATAAATAATTAGAATGACCGCGTTTGTTAGCCAATAATTGTCAAATGTTCACCATGTTATAAGTGATAAGTTCTCTAGATTCATGATTCAAACCACATTGAAGTTACCAAGTTAACAATTGTAAATAATAGTCTCGATATAAAAGGATATGTTTTATGGACTATCAATCTTTCTTATATTTCTTCCTTAAGAGACTTAAGTCACAACAACATTTCACAGATTGCACCGGGAATTTTAACATCAGGGATCTCATATCTGTAAGTAGTAAACAACATGACTTATCTGTCTCGCATTCATCCTATAGTTGTTTTGTCTAGAAGTAAAAGCGGCATATTAAAGCAGACCCCAGTGTTTAATAACTAGTTTCAATTTAAACGTGGATAGATGAAGAACGCAATTAAAAGAACATTTTCAAAACTCCAGCTTGGCGTCTGTTGTCATAACATCAAAGGCTTATACAGAGTAGCATATGAGGTTGATTAATCCTCACGGTTTCTAACTGGTTTCGACCTTGCCAAAATTTCGTCCTCACAATCAGCATATTTTTTGTTGAGAGCCACATTATTTGCAAATGCAAATCGTAAGAAAATTTTACAAAAGTTTTAATCCATGGTAACAATTAACCACGGGCACTGAGTTCAAGTAAGGTTTTCAAACGACTGATAAAATATTCCGTTTACTTTTGACAGTAATTGCCGAATTTGTTTCATGGTCGCATGAGTGTCACATCAGTACGCGTAAAAATAAGTCAGGGTGGAAAAACTGTATAACTCAACATGTGAAAGCAGTATATATATAGTCCAGTTTTTTTTTTTTTTTGAAGTACCGGCAAAATGAAATAGGGGATAGCGGCCTGATAACACCCTCACTGAGTCTCTTATTGCACCATTTCTTTTTCAAGTCACAGGTCCTCCCCTTTTTATCCGAAACGGTTTTTTATCATGCAGTAACATCAATATGTAACATTCCCAGTAAATTTGAACGCCACCACGTAGTAACAGTCAGGTCTACCTTAAATTCAAGCTTTCATCATTCTTCTAATGTATCATATTTCCGTTGGTTTGCAAATCTATTGGTTTCAATATTCCATTAGGAGAAATTAAGTCAGTGTAATACTTCAGATGTTGTTTTGAAAATGGCTTTCTTTGTGTAAATGTACGACCATCAGTCAGTGACAGTCAATTTTAAAGAGCTTGTTTGGCATTGTTTTTAATGTTAAGGAAAGGATGCGTAGGATTCTGAATCAACAAATCTTTTGTATGTTCTTTGCGTTTGTTATAGTGTCAGTTATTTATCTACCGAGTGCTGATAGGAAATCATTCATGAATGGAGTGTGTAAAACATTGCTTCAGCAGAATTAACCCTGTAATGACACGGAATGAAACGTCATTGAAACAAATATGAAAATACCATGAAACGTTTTGAAAAAAAAGATGTTGTTTAATGCTCAAACACTGGGCCATCCAAAATTTTAGCCTTAATAACATCTCTATTATTGTACGCGATGTAATTATGTTTTAGAAGTATAATAATTAACAAAATAATCAGTAACATCCCTTACTGTACCATGCAGACGCAATTCCACATTTGCTGACAGGTCTTTTCCGTCTATGGTCCTAAGTTGCGGAATGCCCAGCCAGAAAGCATCAGATGTAGTTCAAGCATAACTAAATATAAACGAAATATTTAAGGCTAAGTTCAAAACCCACCTGTTTAACGAATCATTTAGTATTTAATAGATTTATTTTTTTTAAATGCCTCAGAAAATCCTTGTTTTTGCAGTGCCCTATATCAAGTTTCATTTACATTACATAACATTATATTAAATTACAATCAGGGATGTTTTGGCTTCCTGATAGAGGCACAATTTACATCGAGCAAATAAACGTAATGACAGCTCGCCAAATGCATATTAATTCTAGAGGACAGCTTCATTAAAACATTTTATCTTTCATCTCCGAAACAAACTCAATCCAACATTACATCTATCAGCATTTAGTGGTTTTGTGGATTCTTAAGACAAGTTAAAGAGTTTCTAAATAATTTTCTTCAGCGCAAGATACAGCATACTTAAAAAAGACTAAAAATAGGAATTTTACTTAACACTGAGGGGAACAGAGACAAAAGGTGACTACCGTACTAAAAAACGATTTCTTTTAGAAATTTGAAGTCCAAATCCATTTTCTTTAAAAATATATGAGGGTCACTTATACCTCCACCTTATAGTTTATTTTTATTCCCAAAATTTATTTACTTGTCGAATTTTTTCATTCAAAAGAAATGAAGCGAAAAATGACAACCAAAGTAAACATGAGAATGATCATGTTGATTTGTTTTTTTATGTTTACCCGTAAGTTTTAAATTTTTCAAAGTTTTAGAACTGATAAGATCCCTAAATTTACAGTTATTCCCCATTAACCTTAGCTAAGTTAAATATTATCAGTAAGAGTCTGTATTATTTTACGTTTATACACATTATCCTTGATTGTAAAACGTAATAACTTTTGATATAAAAGAGATTGTTTTATGGGAAATAAATCTTCCTTATTTTCCTTCCTTAAGGAATTTAAGTCACAACAACATCTCACAGATTGCACCGAATACGTTACCGTCAGGGCCTTTCATTCTGTAAGTAATGAACAGCATGACCTATCTGTATTGCATTCGTCCTATAATTATTTCGTCTAGACAAAGAAATAGCACATTTTATCAGACTGTAAACTTTAAGAATTAGTTTCATTCTTAACATGAAGAGATAAAGAACACAATAGTAAGAAAATTTTCCAAACTCCAGCTTGGCGTCTGTTGTCATAAAGTTAAGGCTTACACAGAGGAGCATATGATGTTTAACAATCCTCACGGTTTCTAACTCGTCGCGACTTTGCCAACATTTCTTCCTCTCAATCATCAGATATATTGTTGAGAGTCACATTGTAAACTCAAATATTAAGAAAATTTTACTTAATTTCAAATCCATGTTAACAAATTACCATGATACTGAGATTTTGTTAGATTCTCTAACGACTGATGCAATATACTGTTTAATTTTGGCAATGATTGACTAATTTTTTGGTCGCATGAGCGTCACATCATGCGCGTTAAAATAGGGTGACAAACGTGTATAGAGCCTCATTGGCAAGGAGTATGAAGTCCAATGTTTTTTAATGTAGCGGCAAGATGAAGTAAGAGTTAACGAACTGATAACACCCTTACTGAGCCTGATTTTGAACCATTTGTTTTTCGCGTCACTGGTCCTCTCCCTTTTATCCGAAACAGTCTGTAACATGCAGTGACAGTCTTTTTGGAAGAGCTAGCCTGGCATTGTTTGAAATGATTATGGAAAAAGATGCTTAGGATTCTGAGTGGACAAAATGTTTGAATGTTTGTGGGCGTTTGTAATGGTGCCATTTTTATATCTACTGAATGCTAATCGAAAATCATTTATGAATAGCATCCGTGAAACATTGTTCCAGCAGGATTGATCGTGTTTATTTGTATCCCACGTTAGTTCCTAAGTTTCAAATTTTCACCAAGTTATATTAAACATAAGATCCCTAAATTCATATTTTTATACCGCATTGATGTTAAATAAGTTAAAAATTGTCTGTAAGTATCTGCATTATTTCCTGTTTATACACAATATCCTTTGTTTAAAATAAGAAACTAGTTTGATTTTAAAGAGATTGTTATATGGAAAAAAAATTTTCCTTATGTTTCTTCCTTAAGAGACTTAAGTCACAACAACATTTCACAGATTGCACCGAATACGTTACCGGCAGGTCTTTATGAACTGTAAGTAGTGAACAACATGACTTATCTGTCTCGAATTCATCCTATAGTTGTTTCGCGTAGAGCTAGAAATAGCACAATGAATCAGACTGTGGTTTTAAAAATTGGTTTCACTAAACAGGAAGAGATCAAGAACATAATAACAAAAATATATTCAAAACTTCAGCTTGGCGTCTATAGTCAAACATTCAAAGGCAGAGACTCATACAATGTTTAACAATGCTAGTGGTTTCTAATTCGTTGCAACTTTACGGAAATGTCGTCCTCTTAATCAGAAGAGTCATTGTTGAGAGTCACATTGCAAACGCAAATATTAAGAAAATTCTAAAAAAAAAAAAATCAAAATTTGTAGTCCATGGTAATAAATAACCACGGGCATTGTGATTTCTTTGGATTTTTGAACCACTAATAAAAGCTAAGTTTACTTTTCATAATGATAGCCTAATTTTTTTAGAGTCGCATAAGCGTCACATCAGTACTCGTTAAAATAAGTCAGAGTGAAAACAAGTGTATAGCATATCATATGCGAGCATTATGTAGTCCATTGTTTTTTTTTTCCCTTTCTTTTGAAGTAGGGGCAAGAATTAGTGGAGTTTACAAATTGATAACACCCTTACTGAGCCTGTTTTGTACCATTTGTTTTGCACGCCACTATTCCTCTCCTTTATATCCAAAGCAGTTTGTAATCATACAGTGTTGAACATCGATACCTAACGTAGTATGTTTGAACGCCTACACGTTGAAGCAACCAGGTCGATCTTACAGTGATATTACCTGTTCAAGAAAAGAGAAATACATATGGCCTAATGTTTTTCTTTATTTGTCAATACACTAACTATACTATTCATGGAGGGAGTTGTTTATGTAGTGACTGGGAAAGGTAGTGTGAATGGTAAAATATAAAGTAACAGTGAGAAAACAGTCAAATTCTACAGGCTATTTTGAAAAAACCGTCCTCATTACAAATAGCTCAAACCACGCCTATCACAACACTATATGAATATTCAGCTGTAGGCCTATGTACCGAAGTACTGTGCATGGGATTATACTCATGCATTGGCTGGTAATAGAGTGATTTTGAAGGTTGTATACTGCACAGCACTCTTGAGGTTTTGAAAAAAGCACCTGTTTCCATCATACTACCCGTTTTAGTGAATTTCAACCCTAACAGTATTCAAGAAGACACTTGCATACTACGCTTGTAACGGTAACCAGTTACACCTCTATACACTTGCTTACTTTCCCGCATCCCAAGTCTTTGTCCTTGAGCGATAGGCTAGGTCTACAAAACAAATGATCTACGTAAAATGGACAAAGATACACTAATTGAGGAAAAATGTGTCGAGTTTGTAGATGTCGACAACTAACAAGGGCACTAACCTGAAGTATGATAGTCGTAGTCGTAAAATTGTATATCTCGATTCGATTTCCTCTGTGAGCAATGTATTATTTCCCTCAGTCAACTTCGATTGTTGTGGATGGTTTCTGCAAGAGTTTCCAACATGTAAAATAATTTGTGTCTGTTGTATCAGAACTCCCTGGTTGAATCAAGGCAACTGTGTACATTTTAGCTGGGAAACGTAACAGGGAAAGAATTTCCAGGTAGTAGCTCCATAGTATGACCTTGCGACAGAGGGTAAGCATCTCAGATGTCAGACTCCAAGCTGATATCGTTGACCATCGATGATTTGAATGACTCAAGAATTGTTAGATATAATTCGTCGGAAGTAGTACTTACATATTATATCGATGGCCAGTCGCGTGGGTAACTCGAGTTAGATTTACTCGTATTTTCTTGAGTCTGCCTTCAGAATCATGCAGAAACACTCTGCGATGATCACGAAAGCTCACAAACTGCACAAATTTTACTGTCTTTCCCTTCCAGGTAGCAACCCTTCCTGATACTCAGTCCCAACTTGTTGTGTTATCGAGTAGCTCACGAGGGCTGTAGTTTGTTCCGAAATTGGTCGGGTGGACTTCAACAGAAATTTCTCTTTTCAAATTAATATCATGGAGCCAATAAAACCTTTCGGATATCAGTTCCATGGTACTATATGCCTACAGTCAGTTTTCAAGTACTTAGGCTATAGCGTGAACAGCCTATCAAGTGTTCAGTGTTCGTTCGCTGGCATATACGTGGGCACCTTTCGTTGTGCTGCCTTTTTCATATTCATATATTAGAGAACTCCCATTGGTTTGTTCACCCAGGAGTGGGACTGAATGGAATAAAAATTGTGTGGAAACATTTTCGATTTTCATAGTTTTTGTCGTTATTTTTATGATAATTGAAACATTATTTGGAACAACTACTTCTGTGAGGGATCTTTATTTATCTTTATTGTTCGGATGGACTACTTAAGCTTTATTCCAACACTCTGGAAAAGGCAGTGTTATGTATTTCCCTTTCTTAAACAGGTAGTATTACTTTAAGCCCAACCTTTTATCATCCTTCTTAATGTAATTTATTTCTGTCGGTTTTCAGATCTATCGGTTTTAATTTTCTGTTAGGGTATATGAACTCATTGTAATACGTCAGGAGTTGTATTTGAAATTACGTTCCTTTTCTTTACGTGTATGACGATCAATAAGTGACAGTTCCTGTGAGTGGAAGAGCGTGCTTGGCAGTGTTTAAAATGATTATGTATAGGATGTCCATGATTCTGAGTTGACAAAACGTGTGTATGTTTGCAGGTGTTTGTTATGGTGCCAATTATTTATCTGCCGAACGCTGATCGAAAATCTTTCATGAACAGAATCTGTAAAACAATGTTCCAGCAGGATTAATCTTGCTATGACATAAAATGAGACCTCATTGAAACAAATATGACAACATCATAAAATACTTGAAAAAAAGATGTTAAATTTTTAAAAACTGAGTCATACTAAACCACGTCACGATGTTAGCCTTAATGACCTCTGTATTGTTGAACAAATCAACGCAATAGCAGCTCACAAAATACATTCATACTAGAGGACGTCTTCACTAAAACATTTTGTCTTTTATTTGCATTCAACGAAACAAACTCGATCCTTTCATTCTGCATCTATCAGCATGTAGGTTTCTGTAGATTCTTACGAGAAGTCAACCAGCTTCCTAATAATTTTGTTTACTAAAAGATAAAACACACCCTCAAAAATAAAACAATAAAAATCAGGGTTTTACTTAGCTTTGAAGGGAAAAGAGATAAACTCTGACTACCGTACTGAGCAAAGATTTCTTTGTAGAAATTTAGAGCCCAAATCCATGTTTTCTGGAAAAATATATCCTTACCAAAAAGGAATGTGTCGCATGACACATGTGAACACATATGATCAAATGTGACAGGGTATAGAAAAATGCATAAGGAAAATAGTTTCGTTATGAGTGGTGACAAATTTGGTACTGGAACCAATCTGACCCACGGAGCCACGCTTTTCCCTGCATGATTGTCACACCTATAAATCTGGGTCAAAGTGGGGGAAAATTTGTTACGTTGACACATGTGGCAAACCAGGTCAAAGTGTGACACACAAGACCAGTGAAAGAAATCGAATTATTGAATTTAATTTACTCAGCACCACACCTCTCCTCCACCCACACATTTCCACACTCTACCTACTTTGCCCTAGTATACCACATGTTACCAGTGTCAATACGTGTTTTTTTTGTTTTCCACAAATTGCCTCATGTTTAACCTGTACAATTACAGGTCAATGCACGGCACTGTGGA
Organism: Holothuria leucospilota; assembly: GCA_029531755.1. NCBI lineage: Eukaryota > Metazoa > Echinodermata > Holothuroidea > Aspidochirotida > Holothuriidae > Holothuria > Holothuria leucospilota. The sequence goes on from CM055972.1 coordinate 51,226,660, forward strand.
AATGTGAGTCAACTGTTTATTAATAACACACATTGTCATGCAAACATTTACAGAAACTTCACGACTCTCTACATCCAACCATATTTTTCCATAGTTTGATACAGTATTTCAAGGATGGTATTGAAACCTTTGCCACACAATTTTTGAAAGGGTATTAGGGTCACTCATAACCTGACCTTATAGCTTATATTTATTGCTACAATTTATGTACTCGTAGAATTTTTAGATTAAAAAATTAAACTGAAAATATAAAAACCAAAATGAACATTTAGAATGACCGTGCTTATTTTATCCCATGCTGGTTAAAAAGTGTCAAAGTTTCAAAAAGTTACAACTTGATAAGATCCCTAGATTCATAATGTATAGCTCATCAGCGTTAGGTTAGTTACATATTGGCAATGAGAGTTTGTATTATTTCAAGCTCGCACTCCTTATTCTTTGATTGAAAAACATTATTTGTTAGATGTGAAATGATTTGTTATATGGAAAATCAATCTTTTCCCTATTTTTCTTAAGGGACTTAAGTCACAACGCTATTTCACAGATTTTGCCGAATGCATTACCGGCATTGTGTTTAGACCTGTAAGTAGTGAACGACAAGAATTATCTGTCTCGCATTCATCGTATAGTTCTTTTGTCTTGAAAACGAAGTAGCTCATTAAATCCAGTTGTAATCTTTAAGAATTGAATCATTCTAAACATGACGAGATGTATATAGAACAAAGTAGCAAGAACAGTTCAAAACTCCATCTTGACGTCTGTCACCATAAAATCAAAGGATTCTACAGAGGAGCATATGATGTTTTACAATCCTCACGGTTTCTAACTCGTTGCAACTTTCCTAAGTTCCGTCCTCTCAACCAACAGCTATGTTGTTGGGGTTTACATTGCAAATGCAAATCTTAAGAAAATTGCACAAAAGTTTTAATTCATGATAAAAAATGATCAAGGGTACTTTGATTTATTTTGATTTTCTAACGATTAATAAAATATACCGTTCACTTTTGGCAATGATTGCCTATTTTTTAGGGTCGCATGAGTGTCACACCAGTACCAGTTAAAATAGGTCAGGATAAAAAATGTTTAGCGCAGCATGTGCACCCATTATGTATTCCAGTGTTTTATTTGATTACCTTTTTCTTTTGAAGGAGCGGCAAGAACACCCTTACTGCACTTATTGCACCCCATTTGCTTTGCACGTTACTGGTCCCCCTCCCTTTTTATCCAAAACAGTCGGTAATCACAGTAAAATGAATATGTAACGTCGTCAGTATGTTTGAACGCCTACACATTGAAGCACACAGATCGATCTTTCAAGTTTTTGTTATTATTCTAATGTTATTTATGTCTGTTGGTTTTTAAATCTCTCGGTTTCAATTTTCTATTACGAGAAATGAACTCAGTGTTAAACGTCAGAAGTTGTATTTAAAATTACATTCTTAGTGTAAGTGTATGACAACCAATTAGTGACAGCCCTTCTTAAAAAAAGCGTGCTTGGCATTTTTTTCTGAATGACATAGGAAGGATGCTTATAAGTCTGAGTGGACGAGATGTTTGTTGGCGTTTGCTATCGTGTCCGTCACTTATTTATCTGTTGAATGCTAAACGGACATCATTTTGTGAACAGAATCTGTAAAACATTTTTCCAGTAGGTTTTTATGTGCACTAATACGAAAGAAGACTCCATTGAAATGAATGTGAAAATAGAAAACATTTCGACAAGTCGATGCTCAATTATTAAACACTGAGCTTCTAAACCATTTCATGATGTTAGCCTCACTGGCATCTCTATTGTTGTACTCTAGGTCATTATGATTAAGAAGTATAATCAGTGTCGTCTGGACCTCCTGACAGAAGAAGTACAACTTATATCGAGCAAATCAACTCAGTAATAGCTTACAGTCTGAGAATACTTACATACTAGATGACGGCTTCATTATAACTGTATTTTATCAGCACCCCATTCCCCGAAAAAAAATCAATTCTTTAACACTCCATCTATCAGCATTCAGTGGTGCTGTGAATTTTTAAGAAAAGTCATGAGTTTCTAAATAATATTGTCCAGTAAAGAGGTCATGGTTTTTACAAAACATTGAGAAGAATAGAGATAAACGATGACTGCCTTATTGAGCAAAGATTTCTTTGTAGAAATTTATAGCCCAAACCCATTCTCTCTTAAAAACGTGTTAGGTGAGTTATAGCTCATCGATATAGCTTATTTGTATTTGTACAAATAATTTACTTGTCGGGTTTTTACAGTAAAGAAAATATATTGAAAACATGAAAACGAATGTGAACAATAAGAATGATAGTGTTTATTTGTATCCCATTTTAGCCCATAAGCGTCACATTTTCACCAAGTTATTGAACTGAAAAGGTCCCTGATTCATTACTGTTCCGCATTAACGTAAGCTAACTTAAATATTATCAGTAGGAGTCTGAGTGTATTATTCCACGTTAACACACTCTATTCTTTGTTTGAAAGGATCATTTGTTTAATATGAAAGTATTTATTATGTGGAAAATTAATCGTTCTTATATTTTTTCCTTAAGGGACTTAAGTCACAACAGTATTGCACAGATTGGACTGTTTACATTACCGTCGTTCACAGATTCGATGTAAGTAATGGACAACTTGACTAACCTGTCCTCTTTCATCCTATAGTTGGTTCATCTAGAAGTAGAAGCAGAACATTAAATTAAACCACAATCTTTAAGAATTGGTTGCATTCAAAACGTGAGTAGATGAAGAATACAATAGCAAGAACATTTTCAAAACAGTATTCCAGCTTGGCGTCTGTTGTCATAAAATCAACAGCTTATACAGAGGAGCAACTAACGTTTAAGCATTCTCATCTTTGCCACTTTGCAAAAATTTTGTCGTCTCAATCAGCAGATTTATTGTTCAGAGTCACATTGCAAATGCAAATTTTAAGAAAATTCTACAAAATTTTAATTAAGTTCATTTTGACAAATTCCTGTGGGTATTGTGTTTTAATAAGATTTAATAACGAATGATGCAATATACCGTGTACTTTTGACAATGATTGGCTAATGTTTTTAGGTTACATTAGCGTCACATAAGAATGCGTTAAAAAGGTGCACGCTGTATGTGGTCCAGTGCTTTTATTTTTGAAGAAGCATAAAGGTGAAGTAGGGGTTGACATCCTGATAACAGCCTTGCTGAGATTCTTTTTGCACCATTTAATTTGTCCGTCACTGGTCTCATCCTTTTGTATCCGAAACAGTATGTGATCATGCAGTAACATTAATGTGTAACGTCGTCAGTCTGTTTGGACTCCACCACGTTGAAGCAGCCAGGTCGACCTTTAAATTAGGTTTTTACATTCTCCTAGTGTAATTTTTTCCTTTTGGTTTTTTAAATCTATCGGTTTCAATATTCTGTTCGGAGAAATGAAACTCAGTGCAATACTTCGAAAGTTGTATTTGAAATCACGTTCTTTGTGTAAATATATGACGATCAATTAGTGACAGCCCTTCTGAAAAAGCATGCTTGGCATTTTTGTAAATGATATGGAAAGGATGTTAAGGATTCTGAGTGAACAAAATGTCTGCATGATTGTAGGCGTTTGTTATCATCAGTCATTTATCTGATGAATGCTGATCAGGCGCGAAGCCAAGGAGGGGGAGTGAAGGGGGCAGCCGCCCCCTCCTTGAGCATATTTTTGTATTTGTAATGAATTTTGTGATATTTTAGTAACTCAAAATAAAAAAAAATGTTTAGATGTAACTTAAAAGGCCTGGGAAGTGCCATTTCTAGCGATCTCGGAGACATTTTCGGCCAACATTTTCTTGTACGCTTCGCGCCAAACCTAAGGTGGCGCTACGCTTAGATAGTTTGCCAACAGGCTTCGCCCCCTCCTTTGCAAATTTCCAGCTACGCGTCTAATGCTAATCAAAAATAATTCATGAACAGATCCTGTAAAACAATGTTCAAGCAGGATTCATCCTATAACGACAAGAAATGAGATGCGACTGACACATATATGATAATATCATGACACCTTTTGATTAAACGATGTTTTTAAGTTCTTGAACACTGGGTCATACTTAACCATGTCACGATTTTAGCCTAAATGACCTCTCTATTACTGTGCCCGAGGTAATTATGTTTTGGAAGTATAACCAGGGCTATTTGGGTTTTTCTGATAGGAGAACAACTTACACCAAGCAAATCAACGCAATAACAACTTACAAAATACATTAATATTAGTGGAAGGCTCATTAAAACATTTTATCTTTTATCTACACACCGAGAAAAACAACTCAATATATTAATATTACATCTATCAGCATTTAATGGTTTTGTGGATTCTTAAGAGAAATCAAAAGTTTGTAAATACTTTTTTGCAGTGAAAGATAGAACTCATATCTAGAAAAAGAAAAAAAGACGGGGTTTTTACTTGGCATTGAGAGAAATAGAGATAAACTCTATATCATACTGACCAAAGATTTCTTAGTAAAAATATAAGCTCAAATCCATTCTCTCTTAAAAAATATATTATGTTTCTTCATAATTCAACCTTTTAGCCAATTTGTTATCCTGCAGTTCATTTATTTGTAGATTTTTTACGGTAAAAAAATAAACTGAAAACATGAAAACCAAAATTAACAATTAGCATGATTGTGTTGATTGTATCCCATGTTAACCCATCAGTGTCAAATTTTCCCCAAGAAATAGTACCGATAAGATCTCTACAGTCATTAAAAACGCATTAACGTTAACCAAGTTAAAAATTGTCGAAAATTGTCTGTATTATTTCTCGTTCACACAACTTTATTCTTTGATTGAAAAACGTTAATTTCTTTAATATGAAAGGATTTGTTATATGGAAAAATGAATCTTTCGTATAGTTCTTCCTTAAGAGACTTAAGTCACAACAATATTTTACAGATTTTCCCCGATGCATTAACATCATTTAAGATTACTTGCCGAAGGCAAAAGGAATGAATGCAGTCACGATGGCGTGTGTATGAGTGTGTAAGAAGTGGCGGATTTAGACGGGGGCGCACCCGGAGCGCGCCCCCCCCCCCTAAAATTTTCCAAGGTTTGTTTTTTTACCTTCGTAGAACGGATCATTTCGCCTACTTGAATCTTCATCATGTTGTATTGTCTTATAACTGCTACAAAATAATAGCAGTTTAAAAGTATACAGTTTCAAGTTTTTTGATGGAATGGCAACAGGGTGACATCGAAGATCTCGACCGTATCTCGCAACTTATAGGGCATGGGAATGGCCATTTCCTGCAATCTGGGAGGATTATTTTGCAAAATTTCACTCTTACGCTACGTGCGAACCAATGATTGCTTACGGCTTACAGATACTGGGAAAGTCGAACTCCAAACTGGTCATTTGTCAAATAGCGTACAAGGAAGGGGCAGAGGGCAGACTGTCACCAAATTTCCACAAGATCTTAATTTCTGGCATGGGTTTGCACAGCCATTTGAGTCTTAAAAATCTAGCATGTTGTAATTCAACTCAAAATTCCTATAGTGCCCGAATTCTTCCAAAGATTTGCCAGAAAAGTTAAAAAGCGTCAAAAAAACTTTTATTCCTCAGCCTCTTTTTATAGTCTTGCGCAACAGTTTGCCCGAAAAGTCGAATCTCCCAATTCTTTGAAGCATTTTTCCGAAAACATAAGAAAGCATCATAGTCAAAGTAAAAATTTCATGACGAAACGAAAAGAACACAAAAATTCGCGACACATCCGGGTCGTTATGGAAAAACAATTTTTTCCTCAGTCTCACTTCATAGTCCGCGTGCAGAACTAAACTTTGCCCCAAATGGTAGAATATTCCCTCGAAAGTTGTAAAAAAGTTCTGGGATGTTTTCACATTGCTAGATTACACTGACAGACGGGAGGGTGTATAGGTGTATACAAAGCCCAAAAATTTTGTCCAAAGAAATTAATCAAAGACCATTTTTGGACGTGTCATATTTCTTTTATGACAATACTACAGTAGTCATCATAAGGCGAAGATTCGGTTTAGTCGGACGTTATTCGGGCAGCTATGTGTGGTCACGATTTTGAATTTTTCAATGTGAGCCACCGTCAATTGTGCAAAACTTGCTACTTATAGGCTGCAGGGCTTTTAACCCCAAATCGGGCAACGGTAAAAGTATCTTTTTCTTCAATTTCACATATGAATTTAGTGTGAGAAAATATTCCCATAAGTCCACCTGAAAATTCTTCAAAGCCATCTTGGAACGTGACATACCAATTTTTCTCAGAAGGTGTTAGTAGTAAACTCAGTAGCGTGCGCACGGGGGGGGGGGGGACGGGTGGGCCATGGGCCCCACTCTATAAGTTGTCGGAGGACAAATCAACTGGTCGGGGAAATCGGGAGCAGTCTGACCTACTCTGCGGAGCAAACAGGCGCGCTCTCCCATGTGTGTTTTAATATGCTTCAAAATGTTTGTCAAATATAGCACCATTTGCATCTCAGCTCATCTTTCTTAGGCAAAAGTTGTCTAGACCCCTCCCAGGACAGCAAAGAATCAAACCTTGCGCACCTCTGTTATTAAAACTTGTTTTACCTTCCCAAAAGGTTTACCACTAAATTAATAGCAGTTCTGAAAAAAAAAACGGTAAAATCATCTATTGAATCTATAATTTGACGAGTATGATTTTTTTAATTAATCATCTAATTAATCATCTATTATAAGCCAAGGAGGAGGGGCGAAGGGGACAGTCCCACCTTAATTTCTAGTATTCTATGTTATTTTTTTACAATATTGCTAGTGTTTCCCCAAATTACAAGCGGTAAATAGGCCTGGGAAGTGCCATTTTCCCAGCTATCTGGGAGGCATTTTGAGCCAAAATTTCCTTGCGCTCCGCGCCACAACGAAGGTGGCGCGGAGCGCTGAGAGTCTGTCTATGGGCTACGTCTCCCCCTCTCCTCAAATAAACTGCGCACGCCACTGAGTAAATTCATCTATAGTTTGGGGAGTTCGGGCAGCAATATAGACAGTGGGCATAAATTCAGTGGACCTTCAGTTCGGACAAGTGTCGTAAAAGATAGCGCAGTCAAGTCCTAAGCATGTTTTCAATTCCGTTTGTATGGTTTTTCTGTCCACGGAAAGGTTACAAGACCATTTCATCCACTGGTTAGTGGTACATGTTTTTCACTGACCTAGCCATCAGGGGCAGAATGCCCGCACAGAAATTTTAGGGACGCGGTCGACGATGTTTGAAAAAATGAAGTGGATTCAAAAATAAAACGGCGAGAGGAGGGACGGATGGGATGTTGTTCGGGTGGAAGGGTGAAGGTTAGAGGCCTAGAGCTAGAAGGAGGGTAATTGGGAAATATTTCTTCACAACTGTGATCTTTTTATGATATTGAAAACTATGACGAACAACAGATTAACAGAACAATGTTGGCGTCCACATCGTATTTCGTTTTCGTAAAAATTATGAATAATATTATTCATTGATAGAATGAAAATCAAGACATTTCAGCACATCGGATCTAGTGTGAAAAGAAGCAAAATATAGCACGATTTTTTAAGCCCTTCGGGACAGCAAAAAAAAATTCAAAAGGAAAGGGGACACTCCATGACGGCGGTCAAGAACGGGAACTCATGAATAGACTTTGCGCAGGGCATTTTATTTGGTGATTTTTCTAATCATTATTGCAATTTTCTCATTTTTAATTGAATGGGAAAATTTTTTTGCAAACGAAAGCTCAAAATATCGACTGCTTAGACCTCTACTTACAAGCATGGGAAAATGCCATTTCCGGCTATCTGAGGGGTCGCGATTTTTCAAAATTTTCTGTACGCTCCGCGCCAAACGATGGTGGCGCTCCGCTTAGATAGTCGTTCGGGCGGATGTTTGGCCGTCAGCGCGGCCCATAACGAAAAATCCTAGATCCGCCCCTGGTAAGTGTGGGTTTGTTTGACTGTCAGCGTGTGGACATATACAATGGATTTCTAGGTCCTCTGAAGGGAATTTCAATGGATTCTCAAGCCCTCATAAGTTTAATGATAAATAGTCTATTGTTAAAGTTAGGGTTAAGGAAGCAAACACAAAGAGGTATACAATAAGTCCCTCGATGTCTGTGTGAAGAAAACCAGGGCGTATGCGTGTATATGCTTGTGTCTTTGTAACACTTGTCTTGTAAACACGATATTTTAAGATAGCAATGATGGATACTTTCCATACTTGACACATGGGTATAACATATACAAGAGAAATAACCCTGTTTGTATTTGTGACAGCAGAGTCTACCAGTTTACACACTGGTCAAAAAACCAAAAACATGTAAACAAAGATATCTCAAGTTAGAACGGTAGGGGTACTTTCCAAGCCTGTTGTGTTTTGATAGAGATCAAAGTTTTATCTGAGGTCAATGCGGTTAAAAACTTCGGAAACCTTGGGAAATGGCTTGTAAACACGATATTCAAGATGAAAATGATGGATACTTTGCATGCTTCGTTATAGATTACTCATATGAAGAGGGAAAAAAAAAACGCCTATTGTTATTGCTGGAGGTAAGAGGTCATTTCAGTTAAACAGAGAGTCAAAAACAAAAAACCCTATAATGGATATATCAAGTGAAAGCATGGATACTCTAAATACCTGCATGGGCATGACAGTTTTAAGCACTGAATGGACAAAAGATGAATTTCATCAGGGTTAGATAAACATTTCACAACTGCCCTAATTAATAAGATCATATAAATAGCATACTATATTAAAGCTAACACCCGAATTGGATTTGTCAGAAAACAAACAATCTTATACATCCAACCAACAGATTGTCGATCAGTTTTCTTTTTAATCAAAATCAAAACAATTAAGTAAGCTGTATGTAATGTATGTATGTATGTATGTATGTATGTCTGTATGTATGTAGCCATGAATGAATGCATGCATGAATGCATGTATGTATGTAATGTATGTATGTATGTATGGTATGTATGTATGTATGTATGTATGTATGTTTTGCATGTATGTATGCACTCAGCAACATGTCCTTAACAGGACACGGTACAGCCGGCGAGAGCTCCGTTCTCGCAACGTCTTTCCTAGCTCACGCCCGAGCTCGAAACTTGGCGTAGCTGCCCGAAAAATTCCGTCGCTGCAACGAGAAGTCTCGCGCGGCCTGCACGTGCCTGCCTTGGCAAGCAAGCCCGCCTTCCAGACACGTACGTCTGCTGGGTTAGTTGGAGGTAAGCCAGGCTAATGGGGAAATCCCGCGAATTCCTTTACACGGTACATTTCCCGCGTAACCGGCCTAATGGAAGCGAGGGTTGAGTAATGGTGCACCCGCGGTGTGTGAGCGCTCCTTGTGGGCTAAGGTGCACCCGCGATCCTGTGGCTATGAGGTGCACTCACAACATGGCCTTAGACAGGACACGGTACAGGCCGGCGACTGAGCTCCGTTCTCGCAACACGTCTTTCCTAGCTCACGCGGAGACGGAGCTCGAAACTGGCGTAGCTGCCCGAAAAATTCCGTTCGCTGCAACGAGAAGTGCGCGCGGCTGCACGTGCCTGCCTTGGCAAGCAGCCCGCCTTCCAGACACGTACGTCTGATGGGTTAGGTGGAGCGTCAGACAGGCTAATGGCACTGGGTTTACCCTTTTCCGTAGGCAAATTTGGGTGTTAAAAAAATCCTGCTTTATCGCTAATTTTTTGTACGTTTTAAAAGTTCGTAGGGTTTATCATGGTAACTGGGCCCAAATGCTTAATGTTGGCAGAAAAAAGCCTTTTAAAAAAGGGAAAGCTTTTTTTTCCCAAATTTTTGAGATTAAAAATTGCCCCTAATTATCGAGTATTGGGGGGGCCTAAAATTTTAATAAAATTAAAAATTTTCCCCTTTTTACAAAAAATTCGGATTTAGGTTTATGAAAATTTAAACACCCATGAAAGGAAAAATTTTCGGTTTTCAGGTAATTTTAAAACCCCCTTTCCAAAATTTTCCCAAACTTTTTTGGTAAAACACCCTTACAAAAAAGTTTTTTTTAGGGTTTGGGGGCCCCCTTTTTTCCTTTTGGTATTAACCTTTGCAGGGGGGCCCCCCCCAAAAAGGTTAAAAGGCTTTTTCGCCCGGGGGTTTTATTTTTTGAATATTCCAAAAACTTTTTCACCATCTGTAATTTTAAAAATTTTAAAATGTTTATTTTTTAGAAAATTTTACATTTTTTTTAATTTTTGGGGGTTTTTCTTTAATTGAAATATTTTAACCTTAAAAGACGAAATTTAATCGGGGAAAAAAGGGCAAAATTTTCGTAATTTTTTTTTAGTTTTTTTAAAAAAATTTTAATCATTTAAGGAATTTTTTAATCAAAGGGGATTTTGCAAAAAGGAAAAATGCTTTTTTCCTTAATTTTAATTTTTTTGGGGTTAAGTTATTGAATTTTTTTAAAAAAAAGGGTTTAATTTGGTTAAGCAATAATTAAAAAACCCCTTTAATTTTAAATTTTTAAAAAAAGGGTTTAACCTTAATTTTTCAGGATTTTAGAAAAGGGAGGGGAAAACCCTGGGCAAACGGGCCCCCCCTTCGAAAAAAGAACCTAAAAATTTGGAAAAAAAATTTGAAATTTTGACGATTTTTTTCACTTTGGGAAAAATCCCATATTGTAACGTTTTTGGACCGTTAAAAAAGGTGTGTCAAAAAGGGGAAAATTTTTGGGGGAAATTTTTAAAAACTTTTTTTAAAAAATTTTTCCCCAAACCCCCCAAAAACCAAATTTTAAAAACCAATTTTAAAAGGGATTTTTTTTAAAAAAAATTTTTAAAAAAATTTTTTTTTTAAAAAAAAAATTTTTTTTTAAAAAAAATTTTTTTTTAAAAAAGCAAAAAAAATTAAAAAAATTTTTTTAAAAAAAAATTTTTTTTTTGGGGTTTAAGGAAAAGTTTTTTTAAAAAAAAAGGGAATTTTTTCCCTTTTCCCCCCGTTTTTTTTTAAAAAAATTTTAAATTTTTTTTAAAAATTTTTTTTTAAAAAAAAAAAAAAAAGGGGGGGTTTTCCCCTTTTTTTCCCCCCTTTAAAAATTTTTTTAAACTTTTTTTTTTTTTTTTTAAAAACCCCCCCCCAAAAAATTTTCCCTTTTTTTAAAAACCCCCAAAAAACCCCCTTGAAATTTTTTCCCCCCAAAATAAAAAATTTTTTTTTTTTTCCCCCCTTTTTTTGAAACCCAAAACCCCCAAAAAAAAAAACCCCCCCCCCCCTTCCCCGTTTTTTAAAAATTTTTTTCACCCTTTTTTTTTTTTGTTTTAAAAAAAGGGAAAATTTTTTTTCCCTTTTTTAAAAAAAATTTTTTTGGAAAAGGCCCCTTTTAAAAAAGAAAAATTTTCCAAAATTCCAAAAAACCCCCAAAATTTTTCCCCCCCTAAAAGGGAAAAAACCCTTTTATTTTTTTTTTTAAAAAACCCCCCAAAATTTTAAAAACCTTTTTTTAAAAACCCCTTTTTTTTTTAAAAAAAAAAATTTTTTAATTTTTTTTAAAAAAAAAATTTTTTCCCCTTTTTAAAAAATTAAAAAAAAAACCCCAATCACCCCCAAAAAATTTTTTTTTAAAATTTTTAAACCAAAAAACCCAACCCTTTTGGGGGGGGCCCCCCCCTTTAACCCGGGTTAAAAAAAAAGGGGGGAAAAAAAAAAAGGGGGGGTTTTTTTTTTTTTTAAAATTATTGGGGGAAAAAAAAAAAAAAACCCCCAAAAAACCCCCCAAAAACCTTTTAAAATTCCCCCCAAAAGGAAAAAATTTTTTTCCAAATCCTTTTTTTAAAAAGGGGAAGGGCCCTTTTTTTTTCCCAAAAACCCTTTTTTTTTAAAAAAATTTTTTTAAATTTCCCCTTTTCCCTTTTTCCTTTTTTTTTTAAAAAAAAACCCCGAAAAAACCGGTTTTTTTGGGGGAAAAATTAATGCAAAATTTTTGTTTCAAAACCCCATAAAATTTTTTAAAATTTTAAAAAAATTTCGTTTTTCTTTTTTTTTACCCCCAAAATTTCCCAAAAAAAAAAGGGGGGGTTTAAACTTTTTTTTGGGTTTTTAATATTTGGGAAAAAACCCCCCCCCCTTTTTTAAATTTTTACAAAAAAAAAAAAATTTTGGGGAAAAAAAAAAAAAACCCCTTTTAAAAAAAAAAAAAAAAAAAAAAAAACCTTTTTTAAAAAAAAAAATTTTTAACCCCCGGGGCTTTTTTTTTTTCCCCCCAAATTTTTTTTGGGTTCACCACCCCCCCCCGGTTTTTTTTTTTGGTTTCCCCCAAAAAACCCGGAAAAAAATAAAAAAAAACCCCTTTTTTGGGGAAAAAAAAGGGGAAAACCCCCCCAAAAAAAGTTCCTTGGGGCCCCCGGGTTTTTTTTTCCCCCCAAACCCCGGGAGGGAAAAAATCCCCCAAAAATTTAGGTTTTTTTTTAAATTTTTTTTTTAAAAAAAAAAACCCCCCCAAATTTAAGGGGGGGTTTTTTAAAATTAAATTTTTTTTTTAAAAAATTTTTAAAAATTTTTTTTTTTAAAAAATTCCCCCTTTTTTTTTTAATTTTTCGAACCTTTTTTTAAAAAAAAAAAGTTTTTGGAATTTTTTAAAAAAATTTTTTTTAAAAATAAAATTTTTAAAAAAAAAATTTTTTTTGGGGGGGGAAAAAACCCCCTTTTTAAAATTTTTTGGGGGGCCCTTCCTTTGGGCCCCCCCGGGGGGGTTTTTCCCCGGGGGGGAAAAAAATTTTTTCCCTTTTTTTTTTTTAACCCCCCCGGGGGGGGGCCCCCCCAAAAATTTTAAAAAAAAAATTTTTTTCCCCCAAAAAAAAACCTTTTTTTGGGATTTTTTTTAAAAAATTTTTTTTTCCCCTTTTTTTTTAAAAAATTGGGAAGGGGGGGGGGGAAAAAAAAATTTTTGGTGGGGGGGGGGGGGTTTTTTTTAAAAAAAAATTTTTTTTGGGGGAATGGGGGGTTTTTTTGGGAAAAAAAAAAATTTTTAAACCCCCTTTTTTAAAAAAAAAATTTTTTTTTTTTTTTAAAAAAAAACCCCCCCCCCTTTTTTTTTTTTAAAAGGGTTTTTTTTTGGGGAAATTTTTTAAATTAAGGGGGCCCCCAAAATTTTTCCTTTTTTAAAGGGTTTTTAAAAAAAATTGGGGAAAAGTTTGTTTTTTTCCCCCAAAAAAATTTTTAAAAAAATTTTTTTTCCAAAAAAAAAAATTTGGGCCCCTTAAAAAAAAAAAAAAAATTTTTCCCCCCCTTTTAAACCCCAAAAACCAAAAAAAAATTTTTAAAAAAAAAAAAAAATTTTTTCCCCCCCCAAAAAAAAACCCCCTTTGGGGGGTTGAATTTCCCTGTAAATTTTCCCGGGCCCCGAGGGATTTTTTGGGAGCATCGGGGCCCCAGGGGCCCCCCCGTTTTTCGACCCCTGCAATCTCGAAAAAAAAAATTTGGGGGTTGTACTAATTTTAAATCACCGGGGGTAGAGTGAGGCACAATTTGGTCCTTTTACAGTTTTTAAAATTTTAAATGCACAAAAAAAACTCGATCAAACAGCAGTCGGGAACATGTATGCCCTCAAAATTTAAAAAGGAATTTATTTTTCCTCACGTCCAGGTACTGGCAGTGGGGGTACTTTAAGGTATAAGAAAATTTGAAAAGGGGGAAGGGGGGTTTTCGGGAAAGTAAAACCCAAAACCCTTTTTCAGAAAGGGGCCCCCAAGTCACCAAAAGAAAAAAATTTGGTCTTTTGGGAAAAAATTTTTTTTTCATGGAGATGAAGGTCTGGTAGACTGAAAGTCTACAATATTAAAGATTGAAAACAGGGAATTTCCTTTGGACAAAAAACATCAAACTTTTTTTTGACTGCTGTTAAATTAGGGCAGGGTTGTAAAGGGTAAGTAGACCCCCCCAAAATATATAATGTAGGGGACCCTTGCTCATCTTTGTGTGGTTCAGAATTGATTAAATGGTTTTTTGGGATGAGCGCATATCCTTTCATATATCTTTAAAGGTCCCAGTTAAGTATAATTTTAAACCCTCTTTGGTAAAAGTGTTTTTGGTTCTATTCATTGCTAATTCCCACATTTTTTTTAAAAACCAAGGACCATATTGTCTCAACATCATGTGAAGATATGACTATACTCCTGGGTCCCAAAAAGCCTTCATTAGTTAAACCAATAGCCCCATAGAAAACAGTACGCTATTTCTATTTTTAAAAAAAACCCAACAGCAAGTAAGGGGGATATTAGGGACGGGAAAAAAGGGAACAGAAATTAATTATTTTGCCCAAAACTTGAAAAATTTGAAAATCCTGATAAATGTGGGGGGGTTGCAAAGACGTGAGACAGTAAAACAGTCCCTATATTTAAAACCTAGGTTTTTAGATTAATTTGGCTTTGATCAACTACAAAAAAACTTTCGGGAACAAAGGCATTTTCCAAAAAATTTTTTGTAAATTTTGACATTTTAATAAGATCAAAAAGGCTTTTTCATTTTAAAAATTTTTCCCCTCCAAAGATCCCAAAAAATATCGGGTTTTTTATGTACATGAAAGAGTAAAGTGGGTGAAACTTTTTTCCCAAACCCCAAAGAAAATTTTACAGGCTGCAGGGTTGGGGAACCCTGAGAAGTTTTCATAAGGAGGTCCTTTATTCTATAAAAATGGAGAAATTGGGTTTTAAACCCCTTTTCTCACATTCATCTCCCAAATTCCGGGCACTGTATTTACAAAAAATTTTTCCCAAAAATTTTTTTAAACTTAGCTTTGTAATTAGAAACCCAAAAACCCTTTTTTTAATTTCCAAAAAAAAAATTTCCCCTTTTCACGGGCCTTCTTTTCACCACAAAAATTGAAAAAAGGGGGGAATCTGCCTTTCTTTTTGGGAGATTTAAAATGCAAATTATCATGGTCTGTTATCATAAAGGGGAACTAGTTTATTCTCCTTTTTAGTCAGGGGCATAGCTAATTTTTTTGGGGGGGGGGGGGAAGAAAAAAAAATTTCCAACGGGATTTTAATCTTGAAGTAATGAGGGCCTATCTAAGCGTAGCCCCACCATACCTGGCGTTAGCACCCCGGAAAAAATTAGATTAAAAACTCCGAATTCCCTTTAAAATGACATTTTCCGGGGCCTTGTCAGTAACCCTTCCGAGGGTATTTTGTTTTAAAAACATAAAAATTTGTTGTAAGGGGTTTCAAATGAATTTTTTTTATTTATTTCCAAAAAGAGACTGGGAAATTTTCCAACAGAGGCCTTCAGAGGCTTTGGGGGGGGGGGCGGACTACCCACTTCCCCCCCCTCTAGCTAGCCACGGCCTCTAGTTTCCTTTTCCCCCCCAAAAAATTTGTAACCAACGGTAACACTTTTCCTTTTCCACCCAAAATGTTTGGGAAATTTTTTGGCAAAACCACACTGGGCCCCCCCCCTTTACCCCCCCCTTGGGCCTATTTTTCCAAGGTATGAGAAAGTACTACCAGGTAGAAAGTTTATCCCTTTTCATAAAAATTTTTAAAAAGTGGCCCTAACACATAAAAGTGAAAAAAACGGGAGATTTACAAAACATATAGTACAACCAGAATACAAAAATGCATTGGGGTTTTCCGTGAAAATATGTTTTTTTCCCAAATAAACCCATGATGTCCCATACTTTAAAACGGTGAAATGCATTTTTAAACCATTTTGGGGAAAAAAATTACAGTTCTGTTTTTCCTATTTAGCCCTTGAGAATTTTTTTGGGGGAAATTTTTGCTTTTTGGACCTCTGGTAAACCCATGAAACTTTCTTGGGAATTCGGGGAAAAAATTTTTTGGTTTTTTTACCTCTGGTGACTTGCAGATGCCCTTTAAACCTCCCCCAAAAAGCAATAGGGTCCATCTTTTCCCAAAAACCCCTCCACATACTAATAAAAATCTACCCAAAGCTTTCCCCCCCCCCCCCTTTTTTGAGATATTGTGTTAAAAAGGGTTTTTCCAGTTTTGACCTCCGGACCCTAGGGGACCTTTGAACCCCAAAAAACAAGGGGGAAACATTTTTCTCACTATAAAACTTTAAATTTTAACCATGTAAAAAACCCTATTCAAGTTTCCAAACCTGGAGATATCGTTTTGACAAGGTTTTCAGACTTTTGACCTCTGGGGGACCCCAAAATGACCTTTGCCCTCCCCCAAAAAAACAATGGGGATTCATCTTCTCACTAAAACTCATCCACATATAAGTATGAAATCTACCCAAGCTTCCTCCCTGGAGATTCGTTTTAAAAAATTTTTAAAGTTTTTAACCCCCATTTGCCCCAAAGAATTTTTGACCCCCACAAAAAATGATATGATTCTTTCCTTATATAACACTCACATACAAAGTTAAAAATTTTTCAAGTTTCCCCTATTTTGAAGATTTTCCGTTTTAACCGGGTTTTTAAAGGGTTTGACCCCCTGCCCCCAGATACCTTTCCCCCCTCCCCCAAAAATCATGGGGTTCTTCCTCATACCATAAGGGCTTTCTACATAAAAAAGGTACAAAATTCACCCAAAGCTTCCTACCAAAAGGATTTTGGGTTTTTAAAAAAGGGGTTTTCAGAGTGACCCCCGGGGTGACCCCACAACCTTTGACCCCCAAACCAAAAAAAAATAGCGTTTTTCCTCTAAATTTGGGGGGCATTAGTACCAAGTTTAAGAACTGCAGAGTTTCCCTTTTGAAAATCGTTTTTAACGAGCAGTGTCACAAAACCAAAACATACACACACAACATATTTTTAAATGCTCCCAAAAAGGGGACGCCGGGTTTTTTCCCCCCCATTCCCCGTGGACGCCAAAATAAACTCATAGCATGATACTGCAAAAAAAAAGATGCCCCTTTGAAACAGCAAAAAATGAGGGCGCTAAAAATGTTTCCATTCGAGGGCATACTTATCAAAATTGTGAGTGTGTATGGGATTTTCCCAGGTAACCGTGGACTAACATGAAAACACACGCTTACCAGCAAACGGGGAGGGCCCACAACACACCCCCCAAGGGGGACTTTTAATTATTTCGTTAAATTCAATAGATATCTTTTTTTCCCTGCATCATTTTGACTAAAAAAGCTTTTTTAAAAACCTTGTTCAAACGAGAGCCCCCCCAAATTTTTGTCGCCCCCGTTTGGTGGGTTTGTTTTTAAAAAAAAGTCCCCGTTTTTGACGGCATTTAAAAAAGCACACCCCCAAAGCACACTACATACAAAACATACTACACCCCCAACACCATCATGAATGCATGGGTTTTTTTTCAAAAAATTTTTCAAAAAAATTTTTTACATACCCTTAAAACCCCCAAAGTATTTTGGGAAGTAATTTTTTAAATTCGCCCATCCAAGCAGATTTTTGAATTTTGGGATTTCTTTGCCAACACTGACAATTTCATATGAAAACCACCCAACATGCACATCTGACATGCAGCATACTTTTGGGCTACGTACACATAAAACAACCACTGTTAGGGGAGGGTGAAAAGGGAAACGGGCGAAATCCTAAAAATTTTTAAATTTTTTTCAACCCCCCCCCCCCCCTTTTTTTTTTTTTTTTTTTTTTTTTTTGGTTTTTTTTTTAAAAAAAATCTGAAAAGGGGGCCTTTGACTCTGTACTTTTGGCAGCTCCCACTATTGCTGAAAAAATATTTTCATCCTTTTAAAAAATTTCCCAATATGACTTTGTATACAAATTTTGGGAAATGAGAGAAATGATTTGGTGCTTAAGGTTACTTAAAAAACCCAAAAATAACAAGGAAAATGATTTTTTGGGAGAAAAAGACTTAAAAAAGGGAAAGGGTTTGTTTTAAACAAATCGGGCCTTTTAAATATATAGCTTTTTCAATATGCAAAAAGGGTTTTTTTTATCACGGTGGAAGTTTTTAGATCATTATGAA
The DNA here is from genome assembly GCA_029531755.1 of Holothuria leucospilota. Lineage (NCBI taxonomy): Eukaryota > Metazoa > Echinodermata > Holothuroidea > Aspidochirotida > Holothuriidae > Holothuria > Holothuria leucospilota. The sequence continues at coordinate 51,244,507 of CM055972.1, forward strand.
TATTCTTTACTCAGCTGCTTGGGGAAAATATGTTAACATCATGTCGTTTACTGTCCGGGCACTATGCGGGGCCCGTGTCATCTACTGCATACGCCCCGCTTAGGGTATTTTCATTGTGTCAAATTTAAAAGGGCTAATGCTAGTTATATGTGCTTGAGGGCCACGAAGAATTAGCTATAGGGCCATAACACCAAGCATAAAACCTGCCTGACATTGGCTGCCGGGCCTCGGTGTGAATGTTCGATAGCCTGCCTTTTTATTTTTGCCCGCTGTGCGAGGCAAATTTATCCTTGTTAATTTCAGGTGAGCTTTTCCCCCTTTTTTCCCGGGTTATTTGTGAGAAATTTTTTGAGGCGGGGGTTAATTTTTTCTAATAAAATTTTAAATTCTAAGCCTACACTAACCTGAGTGTAGTCCTAGTTTTTGAAGTCCACCCTTCGAATTTTAACCAGAAAATTTGTTTCTGCCCTGTTTAGGTCCCGTACATTTCCTACAGTTAAAGCATGTGGGGGCAAGGCACCTAAAATTTGGGTTTTTTTCCTGAATAACCCCCAAAACAGATTTTCCCTTTGGTTATACTTGTGAGGGTGGTTTCATTACGAGGAGAGAACTAAAATTTTTCCATTTGCAACCCAAAATTTTAACATCTCCCTTTTTTGGAAAGATTACCCCCCGATAGGACTAAGACTGTTCTTCTAAGTATTTTAGAACCTTAAACTGTTACCAAATTTCAAAAAGATCTGGCTCCCGTGCTATGACAAATTTTTGGGGGTTTTTGAAGTATTTTTTTTAAACAAAGTCGTTTTGGGACTTTTTAACCCGGATCCACAGGAAAAATTGAAACACAAATGTTTAATCAAGTATGCACGGGTACTGAACACAACGGGCTACTGACCAGTTAAAACCCTAATAGGAATCACAGAGGTAAGGGAGATTGGCCCAAACTTTTCACGAAACTAACTTTTAAAAGGCTGGGGGAAAGGGATTACTAATTTTCAATTTCTGAAAGGACTTAACAAGTGAATGCACAAAATGGTTGATTTGTGTTGAAGGAAACATCCTTCTTAAGATCCTAAAGCAGTTATCCATTGAATTCTACATGAAATATAGCCCATTTTGTGGCCCCCCTTTGGCCCGGTTTTTTAGTTTAAAACTTCAAAAATGCTATGCAACACAAATGGGGAAAATTTTTGGAATTAATGGATACTGTTTAAGGATTTTAAGAAGGGGGCCCCTTAACAACAAAAAATTTTTTGACCAAAATCCCTTTCCAAGGAAAATTTAAATTGTTTCCCCCCCCATTTGAAAGGAGTCCGTTTAAAATTTTTTAAAACCGGGGTTTCTATTTTTTAATGGGGGAAATTGCCATTTTAAAAATTTTAATTTTTGGGGAAATTTTAAAAAAACCTTTGGTCAGTAAGCTGGTTTTTTTGGTACAAATTTAAAACCTGTGCATTAACCCTTTTTTACAAAAACAGGGGTTTTTGGTATTTTCTTTTTTAAACCTTTTTGATTTCCGGTTTTTTAAAAAGTTTCCCCCCGGGGAATTAAAACCAACCTTTTGTTAGGTTTAAAAGGGAACAAAACTTCAACCGCCAAAAAATTGTCCCAAAAGGACTTTAAAAAAAAAAAAAGGAGGAGCCAGATAAAATGAAGTTGGTAACATTTTTAGAGGTTTTAACATACTTAGAAGAAAAAAGTCTTAGCTCCTATCGGGAGGTAATCTTTTCCCAAAAAAGGGAGATGTTGAATTTGGATTGCAAACTGGAAAATTTTAAATTCTCCCTCGTAATAAATTTCCCCTCAAAAAGTATGAACCAATGAAAATTTGTTTAAAGATTATTCCCTGAAAAAACAAAATATGGTTCCTTGCCTACATGGCCCCAAAATGTAGTGAAAATGTACGCACCTAAACGTGCAAAAGCATTTTTCTGGTTTTATTCGAAAGGGTGGACTTCACAAAATAGGATACAAATAAGGTTTAAATGGGAGGGTTTGAATTGAATTTAGTTAGAAAAAAATTACCCGCGCCCTCAAAAATTTCTGCCAAAATAAAAAGTAAAAAAGGGGAAAAAAATCACCCGAAAAACCAAGCAAGATAACTTTTCCTCGCACACGAGGCAAAATCCCGGGAGGGTATACAAAATGCACCCGCCCCAGTCCGGCAGCCAATGTCAGGCAGGTTAAATGCTTTGTGTTTTTATGGCCCTATAGCTATATTTTTCGTTTTTTTTTTATCAAGCAAAAAATCATAAAACTAGCATTAGTCTTTTATTAGTACCCCAATTTAAAATACCGTAAACGAGTGCGAGCAGTTTGAGTAAACTGGCGCATAGTGCTGGACAGTCATCGACAGATGTGATCCCTATCCGAAGCAGCTGAGTAAAGAAATTTTATAATGAAACTAGAACTTCCCCCCCCTGAAAAAACCTTGTTTCAAAATTGAAAAAGCTGATTTTATTAACAGCCCCTGATTTGTTTTTAAAAAAACCTTTCACTTTTGTAAGTCTTTTTTTTCCAAAAAAATTTTATTTCCTTTTTATGTTTGGGTTTTTAAAAACCTTAAAACACCACTCATTTCCCCTCATCCAAAATTTAAAACCAAAATCAAATTGGGGCTTTAAATGGATGAAGAAAAATTTATCAGGGAAAAGTGCAGCTTTCCAACAGTACGAGTCAATGGCCCATTTGCAGATTTTTTTTCCCAAAAGCCGAAAAAAATTAAAATTTCTAGGATTTCGCCAGTTAAAAATTTTTCACCGTCCCATAACTGGTTGTGTAGTGTACGTATGCCCAAAAGTATGCTGATGTCAATGTGCCCCGTGGCTGGTTTCAATAGGGCTTGATACAGTGTTTGGGATGAACCCATATTAACAGTCTGCTTGGATGGGCGAAAAATTTTAAAACATTACTTCCAATAAAACTTGGGGGTTTAAGGGGGATGTAAAAAAAAAATTGGTTTAAAGATTTGTTTAAAGAAAAACCCCAAAAGCATTATGATGGTGGGGTGTGTGATGTATGTTTTGGGATGATGTTTGCGTGGGTGGGGTGGGTTTTTTAAATCGTCCCAAACGGGGAGGTTTTTTTGAATACACACCTACCAATCGGGGACCACTGAATTTGGGGGCGCGTCCCCGTTTGAAAAAATGGTTTTTTTAAAAAGCTTTTTTAGTCAAAAAGATGCCCGCAAAGCAATATTATTGAATTTAACGAAATATATTTAAAAGTCCCCCAAAATTTAGATAGTTTTGTGGTACGTCCTCGTTTGTGGGTAAGCGTGTGTACAGTTATGTCCACGGTTCCTGTGGAAAATCAAATACACACTCAAATAATAAGTATGCGTCGAATGGAAAAATTTTGAGCGCCCCCATTTTTTTTCTGTTTTCAAAGGAAATCTTTTTTTTTGCAGTATGCATCTTGACTTTTTTTAAGGACTCCCCGGGGGGAATGGTAAAATACAGGCGTTCCCCCTTTTGGGAGCCTTTACAAATTGTGTGTGTGTTATTGGGGGTGTTTTTTGACACTGCCGTTAACACGATATCTCAAGAAGGGAAAATCTGGGCAGTTCCCTTAAAATTGGTACCTAGATGCCCTTTGAGAGGAAGAAACCCCTATTGTTTTTGGGGGGGCAAAGGTCATGTGGGGCACCGGGGTTTAAAAATCTGAAAACCTGTTAAAACAAAATCTTAAAGGGGGGGAAAACTTGGATGAATTTCCCCTACTTTTTATGTAATGCGTTTTGGGAGAGGAAGAACCCCATGATTTTTTTGGAGGGGGAAAGGGGCATTGGGGTCAAGGGGGTTTAAAACCTTGAAAAACCCGGGGTTAAAACCCATATCTCCCAAATAGGGAACTTGAATAAGTTTCATCTTTTTTATTAGTTTGTTATGTAAGAGAAAGAACATATCATTTTTTGTGGAGGTTCCCCAAAATTCATTTTGGGGGCATTTGGGGGTTAAACTCTTAAAAACTTTTAACACATATTCCAGGTAGGAAACTTGGATTTGATTTTTATACCTTTTGTATGTGGATGAGTTATAGTGGAAGATTAATCCCATTTTTTTTTGGTGGGGGTCCAAAAGGGGACTGGGGGCACCAAGGTCAATTTTTCTGAAAAAATTGTCAAAAAGATATCCCAGGTAGGGGAAAATTTTTAGATTTCTTACAAAGGTAAAATTTATGTGGGTTTTAGTGAGAAGAGTACCCCGTTTTTTTTTGGTTTTCAAAAGGGCCCTTAGGGTACGGGAGGTCAAAAACTGGAAACCTTTTTAAAAAAATTTTCAAGGGAGAAAGCTTGGATAGATTTTATACAAATATGTGGGTGTGTTTTTGGGGAAAAAAAATGGGCCCCCTTGGCCCTTTTTGGGGGAGTCAAAGGCCCCGCCCCCCCGTCAAAAGGTAAAAAAAAACAAAAATTTTCCCCAAAAAATTCCCCCAAAAATGTTACATGGGTTCAAGAGGTCAAAGAGCAAAATTTCCCAAGAATTTTCAAGACCAAAAAGGAATAAAAAACTGTATTTTTCCAACCCTGTTAAGATAGCATTTCCCCCGTTGAAAGGGTATGGGGCATCATGGGGTTTATTTTGGGAAAAGAAATTATCATCAAAAACCCCAATTCTTTTTGTATTCTGGTTTACTATATGTTTAGTAATCTCCAGTTATTCAACTTTAAAGTGTTTACCACTTTAAAATTTTTTTATTAAATGTTAAGGGGTTACTACCTGGTAGTACTACTCATACCTTTGGGTACATGGCCAGGGCTAGGCCGAGTTTGGTTTTAGCCCAAACCTTTCCCAACCCTTTTTTTATGGAAAAGGGAAAAATGTTTTACCCGTTGGGTTTCCCAAAGTATTGGGGAGAAAAGGGAAAATAGAGGCAGGGGCTAGCTAGAGGGGGGGAAGTGGGAGGGCCCCCCCCCACAAAAACCCCTTTAAAGGCCCCCTGTTGGAAATTTCTAGTCTCTGTTGGAAAAAAATAAAAAAAATTTTTTTGAAAAAAATTACAACAATTCTTAGTTTTTAAGGGAAATTAACATCGAAAGGTTTTCTGAAAGGGCCCGGAAGTGTCATTTAAGGGAATCCGGAGATATTTAAACTAATTTTTTCCGGTGTACACCCAGTGAGGGGGGCGCTACGCTTAGATAGGAAATCATTACTTCAAAAAATAAACTTTTGGGAATTTTTTTCTTCCCCCCCCCCCACAAAAATATTTTAGCTTTTTGCCACTGCTAAGGGGGGGATAAACAGTTCCCACTTTATGATAGGGCAGACCTGGATAAATTTTCATTTAACTTTAAATATGAAAGGCAGATACCCCCTTCTTTCAATTGTGTGGTGAAGGGAAAAAGGGCTGGGGAAAAGGGGACCCCTTTTATTTTGGATAAAAAAAGGTTTTGGGGTTTCTAATGTACAAAGCTAAAATTGGGAAAAAATTTGGGGGGAAAATTTTTTTGTAAAAACAGTGCAGGAATTTTTGGGAGATATGTTAGAAAGGGAATTGACCCCAAAGCCCCATTGTTTAAGAATAAAGGACCACCTTATGAAACTTCTCAGGGTCCTACCCTGGGAGCCAAAAATTGTCTTTGGGTTTTTGGGAAATTTTGTTTCACCCCAAAAAAATGGGGAAAAATCTTTCAGTGGGACATAAAAACCAGAAATTTTTTTGGGTTTTTTGGAGGGGGAAAAATTTTTAAAAAAGAAAGAGCTTTAAAATCTTATTAATGTCAAAATTTACAAAAAAGTTGGAACTGCCTTTGTTTCCCGAAAATTTTTTTGTAGTTGATCAAGAGGGCCAAAATTAAAACAAACACCTAGGTTGTAAATTAGGTACTGTATACTGTCTTTACTGTCTTTTTCAAGCCACCCACAGATCAGGGTTTCAAATTTTTTCAAGTTGTGACAAAAAAATTTAATTTTTGTTCTTTTTACCCGTCATAATATGCCTCTATACTTGCTGTTTGGGGTTAAATAGCACTACTGTACCGTACTATTGGGGCTAAAGGTTTAACTTAAAGAAAGGCTTTGGTACCTAGGAAAGTATATTATATCTTCCATGATGTTGAGACAATTGGTCCTTGTTTTTAAAACCCTGGTGAGAATTAGCAATGAAAAAAACCAATCACTTTTTCCATGATTTTAACCTTTTACATGTTTCCTGGGACCTTTAAAAAATATGAAAGGGGTATGCGCCCCATCTAAAAATTTACTTTTAAACAATTTTGAACCAACCCCAAAGATGAGCAAGGTTTTCCCCTACAATATATTGGGAAATTACTTCCCCTTTTCAAGCCCCGCCCTAATTTTAACAGCAAATAAAATAGATTTTAGTCCAATGGAAATTCAATTAGTCAAACTTTAATATTTTAGACTTTTATCTACCAGACCTTCACTCCATGAAATAAAAGTTTTTTCCCCATAGACCAAATTTTTTTCCTCTGGGGACTTGGCCCCCCTTTTCTGAAAAAGGTTTTTGATTTTTTTTTTTTCCCCCCGACATTTTAAAAAAAAAATATTTTTTTTTTTAAAAAAAAATTTAAAAAAAATTTTTAAATTTTTAAATTTAAAAAAAAAAAAGGGAATTTTTTTTTTTGGGGAAAATGGGGGGGAAAAAAAACCCCCCAAAAAAAAAAAAGGGGGGGGGAAAAATTTTTCCCCCAAAATTTTTTTAAAAAAATTTAAAAAAAAATTTTTTTTTTAAAAAAAAATTTTTTTTTTTTTAAAAAAAACTGCCCCCCCTTTTGGGGGGAAAAAAAAATTTTTTTTTAAATTTAATTTTAAACCCCTTTTTTTAAAAAAAATTTTTTTTAAAAACCCCAAAATTTTTAAAAATAAAAAAAAAAAAAAAAAAAAATTTCCCTGAAAGGGGTTTTTTTTAAAATTTTTTTTTTGCAAAAAAAAAAAAAAATTTTTTAAAAAAACCCCCAAAAATTTTTTGGGGTTAATTTTTTTTTCCCCCCCTCCTTTTAAAACCCAAAAAAAGAAAAAAAATTTTTAAAAAAAAAGGAAATTTTTAAATTTTTTTTTGCTAAAGTTTTTATTTAAAAAAAATTTTTCCCCCCCTTGGGGTTTTTTTTTTTGGGTTTTTTTTTTTCCCCCCTTTTTTAAATTTTAAAAATTTTGGGCCCCCCAAAAAAAATTTGGGGGTTTTTAAAAAAATTTTTTTTTTTTAAAAACCCCTTTTGGGGGAAAAAAAAAATTTTTTTTCCCCCTTTTTCCCCCTTTCCCCTTTTTAAAAAACAAAAAAAGGGGGGGGGGGGGGGGGGCCCCCCCCAAAAAAAAATTTTTTTTAAAAAAAAAAAAATTTTCCCCAAAAAAAAAATTTTTAAAATTGCCCCTTTTTTTCCCCTTTAAAAAAATTTTGGAAAACCCCCAAAGGTTGTTTCCCTTTTTAAAAAAAAAAAAAATTTTTTTTTTTCCCCAAAAAAAAATTTTTGGGAAAAAAAAAACCCCCCCAAAAACCCCCTGCCAAAAAAAAACCCAAAAAAAACCATTTTTTTTGGGTTTTCCCCCTTTTTTTAAAAACCAAAAAACCTTTTTTTGGGGGGGGGGGGAAAAAAATTTGAAAAAACCTCCCCCCCAAAAATTTTTCCCCCCCGGGGGGGAAGGGAGCCCCTGGGCCCCGGGGGGGAAAAAAAATTTTTCCCCCCGGGGGGTTTTAACCCAAACTTTTTTTTTTCCCTTTTTTTTTAAAAAAAAAAAAACCCTTTTTTCCTTTTTTTTCCCCCCCCCTTTTTTTTTTTTTTTAAAAAAAAAAGGGGGGTTTTTTAAAAATTTTTTTCCCCCCCAAAAAAAATTTTTTGGTTTTTAAAACGAAAAAATTAAAAAAAAAAAAAATTTTTTTCCCCCCTTTTTTTTTTTATATTTTTTAAAAAATATTAAAAATTTTCTTTTTTTTTTTAAAAAATTTTTTAATTTGGTTTTTTTAAAAAAAGGGGGGTTTTTTTTTAAAAACCCCCCGGGGGGAACGGGTTTTTTTAAAAAAAAAAAAAGGGGGCCCCCCCTTTTTCCAATTTAAAAGGGGCCCCCTTTTTTTTTAAAATTTTTTGAAAAAAAATCCCCAAAAAAAAAAGGGTTTTTTTTTTGGGTTTTTGGGGGAAATTTTCCTTAACCCTTTTTTTAAAAAAAAATTTTTCCCCTTTTTTGGCCCTTTCCTTTTAAAGGTTAAAAAACCCCTTTCCCCCCAAAAAAAAAAAACCCCCCCCAAAGGGGGGGTTTTTTTTTTTTTTAAAAAAAAAAATTTTTTTAAATTAAAAATTAGGAAAACCCCTTTTTTTTTTATAAAAAATTTTTTTTTTTTTTTTTAAAAATTTTGGAAACGGGTTTTTTAAAAATTTTTTCCGGGGGAAAAAAACCCCAAAATTTTTCCCCCCTTTTTATTTTTTTGGGCCCCCTTTTTTTGGCCCCAAAAAAAAAGGGGGGGCCCCGGGAAAATTTGGGGCCCCGGGGGAAAAAAAAAATTTTTTTTTAAAATTTTTTAAATTCCTTTTTTTTTTTAAAAACAAATTTTTTTAAAAAAAAAAAAAAATTTTTTTTTAAAAAGGAAAGGGTTTTTGGCCAAAAACTGAAAAAAAAGGGGGGCCCCCCCAAATTTTGGAACCGGGAAAAAAGGGAGGGGTTTTTTTTTTTAAAAAAAAATTTTTAAATTTTTTTTGATTTAAATTTTTTTTTTCCTTTTTCAAAAGGGAAAAAATTTTTTTTAAATTAAAAAATTTTTTTTGGGGGGGGAAAAAAATTTTTTTTTTAAAAAAAATTTCTTAACCGGGGGGGAAAAAAACTTTTGAAAAAAAGGGGGGGTTTTTTTTTTAAAAAAAACCCCCCGGGGAAAGGGGGCCCCTTTAAACCCCAAAAGAAAAGGGTTTTTTTCCCAAAAAATTTCCCCCCAAATTTGGTTTTAAAAAGGGGGGGAAAAAAAAAATTAAATTTTTTCCCTTTTTTTTTTTTGGTTTTTGGAAAAAAAAAAAGGGAAAAATTTTTGGCCCCAAAAAACCGGGGTTTTTGGGGGGGGGGAAAAAAAAAAACTTGGGGGAAATTTTTTTTTTGGGGGGAAAAAAAAATTTTTTAAAAGGGGGGGGAAAAAAAAAATTTTTTTTAAAATTTTTTAAAAAAAATTTTTTAAAAAGGAAAAAAATTTTGGGGGGGGGAAAATTTTAAAAATTTTTAAAAGGAAAATTTTTTAATGGTTTTGGTTTTTTCCAAAAAAAATTTTGGGTTTTTGGGGGTTTTTCCCCCCTTTTTTTTTGGTTTTTTTTTTTAAAAAAGGGGGGAAAAAAAAATTCCCCTGAAAAACCAAAACTTTTAAAAAAAATTTTTATAAAATTTTAAAAAACCCCCAAAAAAAAATTTTTTTTTAAAAAACTTTTTTTTTTTTTTTCCCTTTTTTTTTTTTTAAAAAAAAAAACCCTTTGGGGGGGGGAAAAAAAAAAAACCCCCCTTTTTTTTTTTTTTTTTTTCCCCTTTTTGGTTTTTTAAAAAATTTTTTTTTCGGGGCCCCCAAAAAAATTTTCCCCCTTTTAAAAAAAAAATTTTTTAAAAAAAAAAAAACCCCCCCCTTTTTTAAAAAAAAAAAGGGGGGGGGCCCCAAATTTTTTTTTAAAAAAACCCCCAAAAATTTTTCCCCCCCAAAAATTTTTTTTTTCCCATTTTTTTTAAAAATTTTTTTAAAATTTTTTAAAAAAAAGGTTTTTTTTTAAAAAAAAGGGTAAAAAGGAAAAAACCCGGGGGTTTTCCCCTTTTTTTTCCCCCCCTTTTTTTTAAAAAAACCCCAAAAATTTTTTTTAATTTTTTAAAAAAAATTTTAAAAAGTTAAATTTCTTTTTTCCCCCCGCCCCTTTGGGGGGCCCCCCCTTTTTTTTTTTTTGGGGTTTTTTCCCCTTTTCCCCTTTTTAAATTTAAAAAAACCCCTTTAAAACCCGGGGGGGGGGTTTTTTTTTTTTTTCCCCCCCCGGGCCTTTTTGGGGTTTTTTTTTGGGGCCCTTTAAAAAACCCCCCCCCCAAAAAAAAAAAAAAATATTTTTTTTAATCTTTTTTAAATTTTTAAAAAATTTTTAAAAAGGAAATTAAAAAAACCCTTTTTTTTAAAAAAAAAATTTAAAAAAGGGGAAAAAAACCCCGGAAAATTAAAAATTTTTAAAATTTTTTTTAAAAACCCCCCTTTTTTTTCCCAAAAAAAATGTTTTTGGGAATTTTTTTTTAAAATTTTTCAAACGGGGGGGAAAAAAGGGAAAAAAAAAAGGGGTTTTTTTTTTTTTTTCCCCCCCGGGGGGGGAAAAAAAAAAATTTTTTTCCGGGGCCCCAAATTAAACCAAAAAAAAAATTTTTTTAAAAATTTTTTTAAAAATTTTTTTTTAAAAAAAATTTTTTTTTTGGGGGGGAAACCCCCGGGAAACCCCCCCCCCTTTTTTTAAAAAAATTTTTTTAAAAAATTTTTTAAAAATTTTTAAAAAAAATTTTTTTAAAAAAAAAGGGGGGGTTTTTTTAAAAATTTCTTTTTTTTAAAAACCCCAATTCCCTTTTAACAAAATTTTTTTTCCTTTTTTCCCCCCTTTAAGGGGAAAAATTTTTTTTTTTTCCCCCTTTTTTTTAAAAAGGGGCCCCTTTCCCCCAATTTTATTTTTCAAAGCCCATTATGATGTTTAAAAAAAGGTTCCATTAAAAATGCTATCAAGCAGTCTCCCTTACTTTTCCCAAAGTAAGGGACATGTACAAAAAAATTGTCATGCCAAAATTTTGCCTGCAGTTCCCAAATAGGGTCAGCTGTACGGTTCCCCATACTTCAGTTTTTAAAGCCCAAACGACACCCCTCATCCTTAAATTATATAAAATGCTAATAATTTAGTACAAATTTATAAGACTTTCAAATTTAATTTTCAAACTTGAGGACATGAGGGGAAAATGAATACAGTACTAGTGAATATTCAGGATGTTAATTTTCCCTAAAACCCCCGGGGTCGAAATAACCCTTAAACCTTGGGGGCCTCCCGGGGCCCCTAGACCTGGAATCTGGGGGCCCAAATGGGAAATAAAGGGGCCCAAAACTTACAAAAAAAAAAGGGACTGATACAATGTACGGGGGGCTTTTTAGGGTGCTTGAAAACATGTAGTATGGGTTATAATATTAAGGCAAGCTGAGGCTGAAACAAAGCCTAAAAACCCTCTGTCCCACCCTCTTAGCCCATGTTGCTTTCAGGCTAGTATACATTTTCATAATGTTCTCGTAACCCCGGGAAAGTTTTTTCCCCGGTAAAAGGAAGGGCGTTCAGTTCCCGCTCGACCACCCCTTTCGTCAGTTGATTTTTTAGGTCCCCTACTTACTCGGACTGACATCTAGGGTTTGAAAATTTCCGTTTAATCTCCAAACGTTAAAAACGGTCGGAAAAAAATTTGTTTACCGTTTAAACGGTTCTTTATTCTAAACCCAAACCCTTTGAAACCCCCTTTAAATGGCCTCTTTGATCATTCACTTTGATATTCCCAGTATGCGAAAGGGCTTTTAAAATCTGTACGTAAAAATCTAGCGAAACATTCGTGATTTTTTTTTAATTCCCCAAATTTGCCAAAGAAAAGGAACGAAGCATTTTAAAATTTGAGTCAGTGATCGTAAATTTGAACAGGGCCCCTCGTTTTTATATCAGGCCGAAATAACGCATGTCCATGGCCATGTTTCCTTTCCCCCTGTTTAAAAAAGCAAAAGTTCAAGTGACACGCATTTTCCAAGGGAAAAATTTGATTTTAAAAAGGGGCCTTTTTTTAATGCAAACATTAAAAACTTAGGCTACGCACCTGCTTGTACAAAAATTTTACATCCCTCCAACAAAAATTGGGGGATTTGGTTTTGGAAAAAAAAAATTTTTCGAAAAGTTTCTTTACCGTAAATTACCAGTTGTTTCATCCCTCCTTTGCCCAATTTTACGATAGGTACTTTTTTTGTTATCATGCATTTTAATTTTTTGAAACAAAAAGTGTGCCTTTTACTTTTGTGATTTAAACAAAAAAAGATGGCTTGAACATTTCCCCAAAAGAAAATAAAGTTTTTGCCTTTTACTTTTGGAAATTTTAAAAAAAAACGATGTCCAGAATTTACCCCAAAGAACGAAATTTTCGTTTTTCCCCGCCCATCCCCAGTACTATAGCTCCTTGATTTGCACGCAGCAAGCGGACCCCAAAGGGGCCCAGCATGACTTTAAAAACAGATATTTAATTTTGGATATTAGTGCGTGCATGAATTTGATTGCTAAAGAAAACCCCAAAAAAACACACTTTTGCGCGCCTACACTGGGCCTTTTTTATGTATAGGTAAAGCAGGTGGATGGTTTTTTAAAGCTGCACTGAAAAAACGCCGCAAATTTTTGGGCTTTTTTTAGTGACATCGGTTTTAAAGTCCCCGCGTTTAGTGATCTTCCCTGTTGTGACAAAGCAGACTCTTTATGAGTAAAGTTTAACTGATTTCAGAAAAAATTTTGTATTTTGGGGATTTTTTTTTGACTGTTTTCCCTAGGAATCCCAGGCTTTGCGAGATATCGATCGTTTTTATGTGTTTAAAGTCGCAGAAAGACATAGACCAGGACTGAAGTGCTAAATATGAAGTGTACTAAGATTTGTCAACTGCTATCTCTATGAATGACGGATCTGCCGGAAATAAATCCAACGTTAGGTGCGTATCCAGGGAGTGTTGGGGGCGTTCGTCTCCTGGTTGAAGGAAACAAGAAAGAGAAAAAGGGAAAGGAAAACGAAAAAGAAAAAGAAAATGAAACAGGAAAAGGAAAGAAAGAAAGAAAGAAAGAAAGAAAGAAAGAAAGAAAGAAAGAAAGAAAGAAAGAAAGAAAGAAAGAAAGAAAGAAAGAAAGAAAGAAAGAAAGAAAGAAAGAAAGAAAGAAAGAAAGAAAGAAAGAAAGAAAGAAAGAAAGAAAGAAAGAAAGAAAGAAGAAAGGAAAAGGGGAAAAGGAAGGGCAATGAGGCAAATGACACAAGAAAGATTGAAAAGTAATAAAATGCTATCGTATGCATTTACAGGACCAACACGAGTTTTAACATGATAATAATGTAAATTAATTTTGATACTCATTACAGAATCCTTTTACATAGAAACGTCTTTTACATACCTGGCGGCAGCATGGAAAGGAGAGAGGCTGGTGCTCCAAGTCAATTTTCGACCAAAAATGTAAAATTACCGAAAGCGTTAGACTTAAATATTTCAGATGTCAGTGTTTTCGAACGAATGGTTGATGAAACCTATTTTAATTGCTTTCTGTCGCAAATCTTTTCCAACGCACCAAAATTTCTCACCTTTCGCGGGCTTTCAAGTTTAATTTGATAGCTCCGTTTTTCTCGTCCATACGCGTGATTATTGCGGCACACAGGCTTTCTTGCAAAGATGCGAAGAAGGGGAGCACTTTGCAGGTTTTTCTCTATCTTGAGGAAGACTTGTTTAAAGGAAAATTGAAAGTACAGCCAACTGTACTTGAAAAATAGTATAAAAATCATTTTCATAGTATGCTATGCTATGATGTCAAATGACCAGACTAGGAATTGGCCCCGAATTGGAGACACAGAAATCGGAACTGGGTTAGGTGGACTTAGATATCGAAAGCAGATCTTGAGGTACTAACTAGAAAATGTGGTTACGAAAATCGTAACCACTTACTGTCCATGATTGTTTCTGTGCTGGTATTTTGAAATGTCCTCAGTGGTTATGCTAGCTCAGTAGCGTAGCCAGGATTGTGTCATGGGGAGGGTTTTGGAGTACGACATGAGGGAAAGGTCTAAGGTGAGGGAGAAAAACGGCTATTTTAGGTCTCCAGATGCAAAATGGTGCAATGTTTGTGCCTCAAATGTAATAAAGTTTATAGTGATCATGTGTTTTTGCAATTATATTTTTCAAGGTTGGGTCATGGGGGTATTCAACCCCCAAAACCCTCCTCGTGGGTACACCACTGTGCTAGCTTTAGAATATCGCTCTTTCAATTTTCAGAGTTGGCACAATGAAGATGTGAGAAAGATCGACCAAATCCGTCAGACAATAGGCCTATATGTACTTGAAGATAATTAAATCCTCTTCATGCACCGAAATTTGAGTGACAGATCACTTTGCTTTTACTGTTTGACTTCGAGAAGCACAAATTTTGGGCTTTGCATGGAGGAAATGGTAGGCCTACTCTCAAGGTCTTGTGGGAAGTATTCAAAAATATTTCATGTCTAAACAAATAAGCCTGTAGCTGTACCGACTATCTCCGCAGATATCATCACAATGGACTTATAGTAGGCTGCAAGCTTCATTTCTTGCTTCAGAATGCTTCAAGAAATCTCACCTTTCGTGATTGACCTTGCCTACATACTCTAAGCAATCGACCAATCAGCAAACGCGACAGCACTTATAGCGGTACAGTGTGTGTGTCAATGGCAGCTCCCTGGTTTTACGACATAAGAAGTGTGCGTAGAGTAGGCCTACTGTGTGCGAAATACGACAGTACGACCATGTGCCACAATATACTGTAGGCCTACTACTTTTTAGGTAGTTTGACTTACTCAAGCCATTCTTAACATAACAATAAAATACAAAACTACTAAAATAAAAACCAATCATGCTCATCTCCATTCCAACCAAAAGTGACCAAGAAGTTTCGTTCCCATCTACATGATTCACTCTACATAATGAGCTTAATGGCAGAACAAAGCACTCAGTGAGAATCAAGAAACATTGAACGAAAGAACTGCTTCTCGAAAATGAGAAGCTTGCCTAGGGTACTGTCCATGACGTCATGGACAGTACAATAAGGTATCATTCATAGCATGTTGTACATGATTTGCAGTACATGTATTTTTCGTTACACAATTTTACAAATTTGCTTTTTGTTTCAGCTTTTTGCGTGTTCCCATTCCGCTAGCCTATTAATACCGTTTTATAAATACATTTGCATTTGCGCATTTTAATCTTCGTGTTATGGCGTGTTTAGCATGTCAAATATGTTTCATACGGGCGTTCTGTGCATGATAGTCTCCTCAGGGAATTTATTCCTTTTTTTGCCCCTGACTTCTTGTTAAACCCGCTCCCGTTACACCACTCCCTCCATATCAGTGGCGGGAATCACAAATTGTGCCCCGCACCTCCGAAATCCAGCAAACGCCACTGTTGTATGTTTCGTTTAAACATACAATGAAAGATACAGATAGGCAGCTGATGGGGGCGTGTTGATCAGAAAATCGGCAGAAGAGTACAGGACTATATATATAGAAAGACATGAAGACACCACGAGAGACATGGGCTAAGCCTATACGGTTCTGCGCTTTAAACGAAACTAAAAATATTGTTAACTTTGCTTGGCGTCGATTCGTTCTACATGATCAATTATTCCATTGCAGATATTTCGGAGAATAGCACAAGTTTATTTCGATCACAAAGGATTACAATCGTTTGTTACCTTTGTTGACATAGGTGCATAGTGCTATCTGAACTAACTAGTTTCGCTTTTCTGTAAGTATAAAAAGAGGGACCTATGGGACTGAGGCATTCCAGCAAATCTATCTAGCCCACGACGATCACTCAACCATCGAACGTACCCTGAAGATGGCCAAGCAATCAAAGCTCCCTGATATTTTGGTAAGTTGTAATATGTTTTAAACTCATGTAATAACTTTTTTCTTGAAAACCAAAGTTTTTAATTTCAATCACCTTTAATCTTGTTGAAGTAATAGGCATGACAACCTACCAGAAATTGTTTACAGAGAGTCCCACTATTTCTAATGAGATCAAGTCATTATGGACACTTTCCTAGTTGTGACGACAGACTGATTAAAAAATAGTTTTGAAACAGTCGCGAACTAAGATGGGATGAACGTTCCGTCCTAGGTAGGCTACCAGTCTTGACGGGTCTCCATACACCAGCCAAAAATCACGAAATAACGGGAATTTTTAAAAAAGTAATCAGCTCAAAGGTTTGCCTAAGACAGTACCATTATGGGTCCAAACTACTCTATGGAAACAAAAAATTCTCAAGGGAGAGGTGTCACCCCTCCCCTTCTGTCGACACCAATTCTCTTGGGACCAGCCAAAACAAAAAAAAAATCACTTAATGAAAACTTTTCAACAAAATATCAGTTCAAAGCTTTGCCCAAAATAGCACCAGTTTTTATCTAAGCCATTAGAAATAAAAAAAAAATAGACCTTACTCAAGGAAGGCACCAACTCATGGCTTGGGAAAGAAAGGGTCCACCCCAGGTGTTATCTATCCTAGGTACGCACTGCTTTCAAAGTTACGATTACCAAGCCATAAAATGTGGTTCTTGCGTAATCCAGTTTTAGAATGTTAGATTTAGTTGCTTGCAACTTATAATGGAATGAGCCCACACTTTGTGTTGATTTGTTTGACATGGCTTAAAAAATGAAAAATTCGGAAATTTACGATAAATTATATGCAGTCCCTGACAGCGACTAGTCGCCCCGACAGTTTACCTGTTTTTGCTCTCAAGAGGACAATTTCTCTAATATGAACCCAAAATTTTCGGCACACTACGCGCGCTGTATAGTCACTCCAATTTCTTTATTAGTTCCATTGCACATAGCTACACAGCACAAGTACTGCCCACCTTACCAAGTAACACGTAGGCAGAGTACAACGTTTATGTAAACGTCGTAATTTCATCCCATTTCGCAAAGCCTAGTTGCTGTTTTCTTGTGTGTGTCATGCTGTACGATCAGTTGGTGAGGGACTCACGGAACAAAGTCTGGCTATTTCATCGGGAGTCCAGGTGGTTCTATACTATAACACAGGGCTGTCACCTCTCATGCATTCAGCGTGTGGGTCACGCAATCTCAAGCGCTCACGATTTAGCATCAGTTCCTCACGCAATGTCTCAGTATGTGTAGAAAATTCCACTTCCAACGCAAACGATGCGTCCGGTGTCGGTAAAACGCCAGTTATCACACGACCTGAGTTCCTTCTCGTCCAACTGATCATAGTCTGCAGTAGCTGACCGTAGTGCATTATACAGTAATACATGCCGGTAGGCCTCAGAATTTCCAGTTTTTCGAAGGCCTATTTTATACGTGAACAAAATGTCTCCTAAAAATTTCCAGGAACATGAATTCTGGGGATGCAGTAATAAGGCACGGGAAGTGTCATTTCCTGCAATCTAGGGTATTTCTGGCAAAAAGTCCCCCTGGCGTCAGTAGTCTCCCAGTGAATCTCACTCTCACCAAAGTTTACAGCCCTGTATGAGAGGCCTACAGTGTATGTTATCCCCGATACGGTCTACAACCCTTACAATTTTTTCTTTTTTTTTTCTTAATGATTACATATGTTTTTTGGGTGTAAGCCTACCACAAATTTTTGCGCGCTTTGCAATTTCACGATTCAGATTCAAAAGAACACTATCAGTGAACAACACTTATGTGTCTGGTATGTGTTACATGTACAGTCAGCCGAATGTTTGTAACCTACATTGCAGAATGCAGAACGTACCCTTATGCAGTCTTTAAAAAATCGGAAAATTTAGGTGCTTGCCCCCCCCCCACCCCTGGAAAAAAGTCTAGCTATGCTACTGGTGGATCCACAACTTGGAGCGATAATGACTTAGCTTATGAAACTTCTCCCTACTAATTCCACTGGGCTAGAAGCGAGTCTGTTGTTTAATGCTGCTTTTCATGTGCTTGAAAACGGACACAGCCAACACCGAAAAGAAACCTAAACACAATTCGTAGTGTGCCAAATATTTGCCTACGAAGCAGGCTTTACGGCATAAACCGTGTTCAGTTATATCCCTGAGAAGCATTAAAGAGGCAATTTTTATTCTATGATTGTGGCTTTGAATCCCATACTTCTGACTTTACAATTTCATTATTATGACTTTTAAGGTGCAATTAAGGTCTGATCTAGACAACATGTGATATTAAAAGATTAGGGAAGAAATTAAAAGGAGAAATTGTAATATTTGACCTTAAATGATAATTTTCAAAGTAAAATAATTAGATTGAAAAACAATAATTAACTTAAAAGTGTAAGATCTTGTCAAGAAATCAAATGAGAAGTAAATTATTTAACCTTAAAGTTATAAATAACAAGACTGAAATCAAACTTACGACTGATATAGTAAGAATAATGTAATTAACGGTGAAAATGTTGACCTTGAAGTCAAAATACTAAAATTAGCAGTCATAACCCTGACATAAAAATCAAAGGTTTGGCTTTTATAGGAAACTAATTGATTGTCAAAGTAATAGAAAAGTCGAAATAATGTAATTTACTGTTAAGAGTGTGCCTTTACTAGTAAATATCTTGGGGTTCAAAATAAAAAAATAACCTAAAAAAAAAAAATACTGTTTATGTCAAATGTAAAAAGTAAAGTTAAAACAACGAGATTAACAGTGAAAATTTTTACATGTCCTTGTGTCAATTGTAAGAGGCCTCACCATTATGGTGAACATTTCAACGGTACCAGAACTAAAAGCAAATACAAGCAGAGCTACATTATTCTGCGAAGGAATAAGTAGCCTGAGTCCAAAATTGGCTAGTTGAAAGTTTCCCCTAGTGGTAACATGGTAAACAAAACGATGTTGCTGAAAATCTGAAAATGTTGACTTTTAAAGTCATGTTTGACTTACATTCTCACAATTTCTAACCTTTATTCTCAATATTTTGACTAAGGGTGTCAAACGTATTGACAATTTAAACTGTTTTTGTATTTTTCATCCCAAGTGATTTTGAAAGACAAAATACTGACTTTTTTATCTCAATATATCAATACTTAATCTTTATAATATGACTTTAAGCTCAAATTGTGACTATATGATGCTTTCTTTTAATATTTATATTTTACTTTGTACTTTACATGTCCACCTTTAAAATCAAACCCAAAGGGCTTGAGAGTTTGGCATGTTTACTCAGAATCTCACAAAGTTGAGCTTGTATTCATCTGTCGTGGCAGCTCAATTCAAAAATTTAATGTCCCTCTTTTGTTGTTCACATATCAGAAATTTGACTTATCAAGTAAAAATTATTGCATTTTATAATCAATGTTTTGACTTCTGCGTTCATTATATTTATTCTAATTTTGATATGTTGAGCGTGAACTCGAACATTTTAAAACTCATTAATTTTAAACTCAAAATAATGACTTTCAAAATCAAAATAATAAAATTTGAAGTCACAAACTTTGACTTAAAAGTCAGAGTTTGTACTTGTCCAAAGATATCCTCAGAAAATATTTCATTTTTATCACTATTTTACGTTTTTGGAAGTCGAGTTTTTCTTTTATATTTTCGTCGCTTTTATTGAGTTTTATGGTCACAATTTAACATTGAATCTCATAATTTTGGCTTATTAAATAAATAGTAAAGGCTTGTTTTCATTAATTTGACTTTAATCTTCATTACTTTTACTTTTTAAGACAAACTTTAAGATTCACTTTAACTTTTAAACGCAAAAGTTTGATTAAAACTTAAAATAAAAAGTTTTAAGTCAAAGTATTGACTTGAGTTAGAAAATATAAATGTTGAATTTGAAAACAAAATGCCAGTATTGTGCCTCCTAATCGTGGCTGAAAAATTCAAACTTTATATTTTTACTTTCATAACATTGACTTTAATTTTCCTTATTATCTCATCGCTCTGTGAGGAGGCTCAGATAGTGTAGTCACTTTGCTAGTTGAGCTATACACGGCAATGCCAGCTGAAATAGCAACTGTTGTCATGGTAACCGTTAATTTTCGCAAGTTATTATTCTAAGGAGATAACCCATGGTGGGGTACCCCAGTGTGACCGAAAGTCCATTACTGAGGGAGGGGTCGAGTGTGTGTGTTGTTGTGTATGTCCAATTTTCTTTTGTTAATATTTCCTAAATGGACGAGGTGATTTTCTTTAAACTTGGTGGGAAGGTACCCTACGTACACGACGTAGACAGTTTGTACCACACTCATTACCGGAAATAAAGGTTTAAGGTCAGAGGCCAAAGGTCATATTATGTGAATCACTCTTTAATATCTAAGAGAAAACGTCCTACTGACATGAAACTTCACACATATCATTACTATATGTAGTACTAGCAAAATATGTGATTCTCATGGTAACAGATGTCAAAGGTCACTTGATGGAAGGGAGTATGTATATTTTTAAGCGAAAATGTTTGTCACGGACTTCTCCTAGTGGGCCGGACCGATTCTCTTCAAACTTTTTGAGAAAGTGCCTCAGGGTAGGAAATTGTGTCTTGCTGACCCCCGGAAGTAAAGGTCAAAAGTCAGAGGTCAAAGGTCAAATTGCGTTAAAATAATTGTGTCAAATTCCAAGATGAAACATTGCCCTGACATGATACTTCACACATATTATAGGGATGTCAAGTTCTGTCAAAATATGTGGTTGCCATGGCAACCGAGGTCAAAGGTCATGAAACTGCTACTAGTAGGCTGGACCGATTTTCTCAAAACTTGCTGGGAAGTACCCCAGTGTAGGAAAATGTGTCTCGCAGACCTGCGGAAGTAAAGGTCAAAGGCCAAATTGTCTAAAATCTTCTATTTGGGCATAGTTCTAAGAGGAAACATATTATAGGGATTACCGAAATTCTTCAAACTTGCTGAAGTGGTGTCCCAAGGGAGGAAATTGTGTCTTGCAGACCCCCCGAAAGTAAAGGTCAAAGGTTAGAGATCAAAGGCCAAACTCTCTAAAGTCGTCTATTTGGTCATAATTCCAAGAGTTCCAAAAGTCAAAGGTCATAGGCCAAAGGTGCAGAAATCTTTTTTCCACATGTAATAGGTTCATTGGTGACGTGGTTGAGTCGCCATTGTTACTGTTGTCACATTGAATGACATGTGTGCTAGGTATGAGTTACGCAGCTCGGTGGATTACCCCCTTGTTTTGACTTTAAATTTCATTCTTGCTAGTTTGGATCATGATAATGTTAATTTAAAACTGACTGGTTTGAGTTTTAAAGTCAATGTAATTAGTATTCAAGTTTCATGCCAGACTTTCTAGTAGGAGTTTAGCCATTTAATCTTGATTCTTTGCCAGTGTCGAACGTTTTACTTCCAATCTTACTTTTTTGACTATTTAAGTTTGCCAGTTTTCATTCTGATATTTTACCGTATTAAATAAAAATTCTGAATTTTCAACACACAGTTTTAAGAACCAACAAACATTTTTAAGAACAGTTACAATAAAAATAAACTCCGCCCACTAAAGTATACTCTTCCATTACGTCATTAAGTGTAAATTTACAGACACTTAAACAGTGAATTTGTGCGATGGAAACCAAGGACATAAGCATTTTTTGTGATGATTTCAAATTATCATCGTTAAAATGATTTGGAAGTAACACTTATAGATTTTTGTAACGTTTGAAACAACCATCACTCCTGTCTTTTAAATGACTTAAAACAGATTTTGTTCAAAATAAATGTAAATTAACATAATTTTAAAAATAGGGTTGTAACCTTGTACACAATTTTCCTAAAAGACTAAAAATTAACAAAATGTGTTTAAAGAATGAATTTTTTTAAAAAAACCGAACCAATATTTCAATTAACTATTCTTGATTCCTTGCCGAAGGCAAAAGGAATATACGCAATCAGCCGGGCGAGCTTGAGTATGTGTATGTGTGTGTTTGTCAGTCTTGGCCTGTAAACACAACATTACTAATGCATTCTTGGTACAGAAGAAGGTTTCATATTGTGTCTGGTGGAGGTCAAACGTCATTTGAGGTCACCAGATATCAGAAACCCAAAACCTCGTATAAACACGATAATTCAAGATAAAAATGATGGATACTTTAAATACGTAGTGTACAGCTTTTTATATTAAGAAGAACCGTATCGGTTTTGCTGGAGGTCAAAGTTTATCTGAGATTCGCAGAGCTGAACTACCGCGAAAACCTTGCAAACTGCTTGTAAACTCGATATCTCAGAAAAAAAACGATGATGGGTACTTTTCATACGGTACTTGGTGTATAGATTTGTCATATGAAGACCAAGCTTCCTATTGTTTTTGGTGAAGGTCAAAGGTCGTTTGCGGTTACCAGAGGTCAAACTTTAAAATTATGTAAATATAGTATGTCCACTATAAGGCAACATCCGGCACCACCCGCCACCCTAACTAGACTGAAAGCTCCTGACATGTACTATTTTCTTTCGGCAAGGCCCCATAGTACGGACGATCTGGTTTTATGGTGAAAAAATAAGTATTGGTCACAAAACAGTTAATTTATGTAAAACAGAAAGCCCCAGAGTAAAAATGTTTGTAAATTTACAGACGTTTTTATCAGAGTACAGTCAAATCCGGTTATTATTTAGGCCTATTTTCATTAGTTTGACTTATTTTCATAATTTTGATTTCAAATCTCATTTTGTTTTTACTTTTTTAACCTTTCTTTTAAATTTTCATATTTTTTATCTAAATTTCTGACAAATATTTTGACCTAAAATTTTATTACCCTGGTTTTAATATAAATCCCTGACTTTTAACATCAAAATTTCAGTCAAAAGATAGAGAGTAAATGTCACACTTTTGACTTTTAATCCGTATTTCTTAGTTTTTATAATATTACATTGTCTAAAACACTGTTTTTATTTAAAAAAATCAAAAATGAGACTGAAAAGTCAAAAGAATGAGATGAAAAGTCAACATTATGACAGTGAAAATTGCTAAAAGACTATACACTAAAATTTTGAGTAACTGTTTCATATTACCGCATAAAAACACCCTACCGAACTGTCGCACTCACCCCAACCCAAGAAAATTATATATCCTAAGGAAGCAATTTTGGACCCACGCCATTGAATCACTAAATAGGTTATATGGCTTTGCTTGTTTATACTTCTGTTCTTATATATCTGTTACCATTATGACTTTTAGCATAATAATGAAGGCCTCTTATACTTGACATAGGGTTCATATGGGCCAATTTGAGAAAGGTACTTTCGCAAATGAAAATTCCATTTTAAGGACCTATATTTTTAAATGTAAGATAGCTACTGAAGATTTGACATAAGATTCTGTAAATCACTTTAGCCCCTAATACTCAGCTGTTTATCTTTTTCTCACGAACAGTTATTATCCTCCAAAATTACAAGAAATTCAACTGGTAGCATTCATGAAAATTGATTACTAGGCAATACTTTTTAGGAGGTCGTGGGATCTGAAGAACTGGAAAACTTCAGTGAATTAACTTTATCTCCAAAGCCACATTCTGACGGACTCCAATTAAAATCTAAGAGATATAAAGATATTTGTTAATTTGATACATTATGGCCCTACTATTTTAGCTAAGTTTAGGTTTTATAATAAGATGGGCCCCAGAATCGTTCAAGTACCGAATTAAAACGGGTGGTCTCTTGGGTGGAACGTACCTGGTCCTTGGTCCTTGGGTGGTCTCTTGTTCAAAAGACTATGCGGCGCCTCTCCACCCTTGGGCTTGGGTCTAGGCAGGGGTAGACGTACATCTTAGGGGATTAGGGCACTTCAGCTTTGGGGACCCACCAGGTGGGGTTAAGAACAATTTAGAGGTGGAGGCTTATGCGAAACGTTATCTTAGTCTACCGCCATTATCAGCTGACGAGTACAATTTTTTACTGAAAATGGTCCCGGATTGTCAGAAGTGACAGATTACAGGCTTTGTAAATCGTGCTGAAACGTATACATAGTATGTACAAAAGTACTTACACCGTTTTTGATACACACGAATTTTTTAATTTTCAACTTTTTATGTCATTAAACAAAGTGATTTCTAAATATATTCTTTCCATACGGGCTACTCTAACTGGTGACCGGGCAAATGTTAACATGTTCCTTATAAATCCGACCCTGAATCCAAGTATCAGTATGTAGGGTGCTTATAGCTAGTAGTATCTAAGGGTTAGCCTCGGCGGCAGACCGGAGAGCGAAAATCCCCGAAGCCTAGGCAACTAGGTACATTTACTTTTTAGAAAAATGTGGACATTAAAAAGGAGTATTTAGTCATGTTAAAATAAGCACTGGTCAGAAGATCATTTGACCATTATTTCTAAAGTAACCTCAGTCTATTAGTCAGTGTGGGCTAATAATAGGTAATTGGCGTTAATCCGCTTAGAAAAGTATGCCTGGATGGGGCAGGGGGTTGACATGACGCTATCTAAGAGAAGCAGCCTCACTTGGGTAGAGCGTAAGGTTCCACGAAGTTTTGCCAGATTGGCGGAATCACATTTACCAGGAACTAAGTCCAACCTATCCTGCCATATTAAGATATAGGCTAAGGCTTCTCTTCAATTTCATGATGAAACAATATTTTCATTGCTGCCTTTTGTGAGTTGTATGTTCCCATGTGTCAAGTTGTTTTTGACAATGCACTATCACCAAGTAAATCAAACATTAGTATAGGAGACTTCTTATGACCAGCAAACTCCTATTGTGTGTTCATTTAAGTTTACTATGACGTCTGATATGGTCATTTATAGAATTTCGCTTCAATAAAGTTCCGTAAGCAGACTTTGGTAGGCATTTTGATACACTGTTTCGAAAGTTCAACACTACCAAAAACACTGAAATCCCTCTCCTGGGATTTTTGTTTTTGGTAGGGGATTATGGCACATATTGTAATAAATTTGCCCGACTGTAAAGTGTATATAACATCTAGCTAATGCCTCATGATCGCTTTGATGATTGTTTGGTGAATGCATACCATTGGATACTAAAAGACGCTGATGGTTATGCATATGGTAGCCCGGTTCCCTAACTGAAATTTTCGGTGAAGACTGCCCTCAATATTGAATCGACTACTGTCTGACAATTGTGATCTCCGCTGTCTGCGCGTAGAATGAAAAGGTTGCTCAATAGCTGCTAACTCCATGCTCCAAATCACAGGCCATGGCTGTAAGACTAAATCTAAAATGTACAAATAGAGTCTCAAGTCCTTTCATGTCATAAGATTTCCTTGCAAGCCCAGATAAAACATTCATGTTCCCTTTCAGTGATCTGCTATAGGTTTGTATGCCGGATTCATTTACTGTTCTGACCAAAACAAGGCTCAGCTCACATACATGTTTGGATGCCTCTGTTGACCGTCTAGGAGCTCTCTATTTCTATCTGTTGGGAATGAAACATTATGTGCTTTGTATTTATTTACAATGACCTCAAATGACATTTGATCCTATTCTTGAGCTACCTGATTACCGCCACAAAGTGTCAATAACATTTATTTCTACTTCTACCGTGGAATAAGAGGCATTTATGCATATTCAAAAGATTATCCTCTCAAATGACATTTCAACTTGAATTTGTGAATTCACATGGTGGGCAATCGTTTGAGGATAAGTGTGACCAACTTTACAGAACAACCAGTTTCTGTTTTTTATGAGAATAAAATCAATTTGTGTATGTTCAACTCTTAATGACCTTAAATTTCCAAGATTCCAAAATGGAATACTACATGAGAATACCTGTAACCAAGTTTCGATAAGGTCCTTTTCTACTTGAGGGTACAGAAACATTCTGTCATTTTAAAACAAAGGCCACTCAGATTTGTAGACTCGATTCATGAGACTAAGACTCGATTCGCTATGTTTGTGACTTGACTTCAGGCTGCTAGCACCGACTTGCGACTTAACTTGGACTTGCGAAAATGGACTTGCGACCTGACTTGGGCTTACAATAAATGACTTGTCACCAACGCAAGTCTGAAGCTAAAGCTAGTTTAGCGACGTGATAATAATTTACAAAACCCTCACGCATTTTGTTAATCTTGGCGAATGTTTACAGCTTTGCTCTCTTACTTTTGATGGGTGGATTTCTCCCAAAAGTTTCCTTTCCAGTTTTGTATTTGAAGCTAGTTACCACCATTACCAAAACATTGAGAGTTATAGCCTAGCTTGTTAGAATAAAAAAGACATGCAATCTTCATGGGAAAATTGAAGCATAATGCTTGCTTTATTTGCCATTCAGTTTCTGCTTCAGTTCTTGAATGGATTCCAACCCATATCTGGTTTTTTCTTAATATGTATGACCCCTTAAGGGAATTCAATTCAACCCTATTTAAGTTCACTGTTGCCTTTACAAATGGATTACATTGGACGATGGTGTGAACAGGGAGCTGTCACCAGTGGCAGCTACTTGGTTTGATGTCTAGCAAGCCATCGAAGATCAAACAAGCACCAGTGTTCAAAACTTCCAAGGGCTGTGTATTTACATGGAACCAAGAGGTGCTGGAGTTAGAAATAATACTAATGTGGTTTGTAAAGGAGCAAAAGAGGTATAAGGTAACGCTTTGCAGTAGGCAAAGGCTTTTGGTAAATTTCTCCATTCTTTCTCATTTCGCAGGAGGTGTAACCATGTTCAACGTTTTCAAAGGAATCAAGGCGATAGCTTCTTCTAAGCCACACAATGTGACAAAACTTAAAACATTAATTTGTAAGCTGACTGCATAGCAATGCGATAATGGATAAATTATTAGGAATATAGCAGACGACGTAAACCTATTATTACTTAGTTTTCAGAACCTTTCACTTTTCATGAATCTTAAAACAGTACAAGCAAAAGAAATTGGTGGTGCTAACGGTTATCGCACAATTGCCACCTGGACAATTTCCCCTGAGAGCTCCCCCCTCCCCGGAACAATTTCAGACAGGACTATTCCCATCCTAGACAATTCCCAGCCGGGGAAATTCCAAATTTTCTGGTGAGGAATGAATCTGTGGGGTAATTGTCGGGGTTGGGAATTGTCCAGGAGGATTGTCTTTTGGGAATTTTCCCGTAGGAAGTTATCCTGTCAAGAGTGTTACCAGTTTGATGAGTTTGATCTTGACAGTCGGGGAAATTTGAGAATTTTCCTCTCTTGTGCAAGTATCAGCTCCCTGATTCAAGCAATCCGCCTAAACATTTCTTCGAAGAGAGCTTGCTGCCCATAACAGATTAAGATATGTCACATGCAGGGATATAGAAACGGGAGAGTTGGACACTGGGGACACGTGCCGCCAGATTTCAGAAAAATATAAAAAGTGCCCCTTTTGAAAATGAAAATAACCCTGCCTGCTTCTTGTGAAATATACTTTCACTAATATCTAACTGATCCGGAATACAGCAAAATCAGATTGAACTTTAAACATGAAAAAAGAGCAATCAGTTAACCTCCTCCGATAGAGCTTTTCTTTTTCTTTTGGCACAACCATACCCCCCCCCCTTTCACCAGGATTTTGCCATATTATTTTGTCTGACAACAGGAGGAGGCTGATGTTAAACAATTCCAAGTGGTAATTTTTATTGTAAGAGATAGCATACGTCAGTATTTCAGTTTCACAAGGAGGGGGTGGGCACGTGCCTTGTGTGTCATGTGCCCACTGTGTTCTGTCTTGCTACTCTTTCTTCATTGTTATTTTTAATTAATTGTAGAAAGAGCGCACAGCACGCATTCCGGAGGAAACATTTTTATCACCAAAAGTTGCAATAAGTTACCAACATTAGGTTTTTACGAAAATACAGTCATTTCCGCACGGGACCATGTTACTCTGGCTCCATTTTTGAGGTCATGTGTATGTGAGCTAGTACTCAGAGTCAAGGCTGACCTTTGCTAGAAGCATTTTACAATCTTTCTCTTTACACTGAGACAATTTTCTACTTTTCGGTATACTTTTAAAGCCTTTACACAGATGTCATTTGACGGAAAAAAGCTACCTATTCAACCAATACCGTGAAGTGGAAGTTGGGGATACCATTGATTGTCACTCAGGTGTCATTTACAAAGCAGAACCTAAGGAGAGAAATTACTTTGACATTAAGTCCAGGCCCATCTTACAATTTGATGGATATACCCGTGATATTCAGTCAAGTGAAGATATATCCAGAACTATTTCAGCAAGCTGTAACCTATTAGCGGGAGGTCAATTCGGCATGGGTGCTTCAATGGCAGGAACCTTTCAACGAACCTATCAAAACCACAGAGGCCGAAAACTGAAACTGTGGACTTATGACTTTTCTTTGGTAAGAATTTTTAGTTTTCCATGTTTATCGAATATGCGCAATATTCATTTGAATAAAAGAAGGTAAGACCCGGTCAAAAATTATGATAGAACAATTTTCTCAACCATTTGGTTTGAACAGTTTGAATTATTCACAACTGGAATTACGTCTCTTTTGAGTTTAACTTGAAACGTTCTCTTTTTTGGGATTTTTCTCTCGTTTCCTCCTTACCTTCTCTAAGACGAGGGGCGCTTGTCACTAATGATTTGGAATGTTCAGACCTTTTCCTCGATTTTACCAGCTATAGACTGTGGCCCAAAGGCCTAAAAGTGCTCTATTTCTTGACTTCCGGGAAGTACTTGAGAATGGCTTAGAAACATTGGGAATGATGTACTAAGACATATTTTACATGTTACCACTTTCCAAAGTTGCACATTTATGAGTAATTACGGAAAATACACTCTTTTGGTTGCTGGGGAAATTTTTCCCTAGCAACGGTACATTATGCTCAGAATAAAGACAAAATCCAAACTTTGAATGATGGGACAAAAGAATAAATGTCATTTTCTTTTCAAAAGAAGACTCATTTACATACGTTTTTTGATTTATTAAAAAAAAACACATTTTTGGTTGCTATGGAAAATTTGTCTAGCAACAGTACTCAGAAAGCAGAATAACCACTAAATCTAAACTTCCATTTATGGGAACACAGAAGAAATATCATTTCTTTTTCAAAGCGAAAATAATTTATGTTCATTTTTTGAAAGTAATATGAAAACACACTTCTTTGGTTGCTAAGGAAAATTTTCCCTAGCAAAAGTAGTTAAAAAACAGAACAGACACGCAAAATCTTAGCTTCCAATTATGAAAATACAGAAGAATTGTCATTTCCCTTGCGAGACGAAAGAATGTATGCACAATTTTTGAAATGAAAAATTCACTTTTTGGGTTGCTAAGGAAAGTTTCCCCTAGCAACAGTAGTCAAAAACCAGAATAAAGACAAAATCCAACCATCCAAGTATAGAAATGTTGGAAGCATGTCATTTACCTTTTAAACAAAAACAATTTATGCAAAATGTTCAATTTATCTTCAAAATTCACTTTTTGGGTTGAGAACCATGGGAAATCATGAGAAAAAACACCTCAGATGACAATATGTCAATGATAATACTGTACATTAATTGGTTGCTAAGGATAACTTTCCCTAGCAACGAAAGCGTAAACACATAATAAAGACAACTAAAAAGTTTCATACTGTGTAAACAGATATTTCAAAGAATAAAAAATACAATTTTTTTGAGTCTTTTCAGGAGAAATTTGCCAAAATGGTGAGAATGAAGAAAAAACAAAATGTTTTGGTTGGTGGGCATAATTTTCAACAGCAACTGAAGTTACAGTACTTATACAGAATAGAAACAAATTGTGACTCATGTAAATAAATGATTTCAGTTCATTAGAATTACCAACATCTCTTATAATTAGGTTGAATATCAGATGTACTACACAAATGATGGTAGTAACATACAAATTTAATCAATAATAACTGACAAACACTGTTCTATATCGGTTGTCTACTAGCATTTCAGCAGACCCCTTTTACATACTTCATAATGAAATGATGAAGCTTGAAAAGCTTTCAGACAGTCGGATCGAATATTGCTTGTAACCTTTCATCTCCATATGTACATTAAGTGTAGAGGGTATAATACCAGAGTGCCCTTAATATGCCCCCCCCCCAACATACATACACATGCTCTTACTCAGTAACAATGCTATTCCACTCTAGTTTCTTCAGAGGCTGCCTACCTCCACCCTATTGCTGACCTAACTAAAACATAAACTTTAACAAACAGAACTTCAAGCAGAAGTCACAGCGTACCTAAGATCAACATTGCATTTCACCCTCGTCATGCCATAAAACTGGTTAAGCAGTATCTGGATTTATTCAGACATCCAGCCTCAATTCAACACACCCTTTACTCACCCTTTACTCGTAAAAGAACTGCCCATACAATGAGCAACTTACATGCATAACATTGTGAAATGTTCATATAACAAACATCCGCATCACAGTAGGTATGGTCAGAAACAACAATTCTGATACATCCAAACCAAAAGAATGGTTTGAACATGTGTCTTTTTAAGAAAGATCATGTAAGAATCAATTGTTGATTGTGGCATAATATTTTCCAATCCAGCAAGTTTTGCTGGAAGATACTATCCTGTATTATCACACTTATATGAGTTCCTGTGAGTGCCGCTTCACAGTAGTTGGTGGATTCTAGGAGTGTACCACATTAATTGAAACGTACCACCAATATTGAGAGACTTTTTATTGCTTCTTTCACTGCTTCATATTACACGAATTGAAAGCATCACATTTTCACATCATATTCAGAAGTGCATGACAATATCATATCATAGCATCCTTGAGCCCCTTGAGTCCCTAATATTTGAAAAAATGGTCCTCTTCAAATCTCAGAGTTGATGGATATAAAAGGATGAAATATAGGAATATTCTTTAAACAAATTCAAATAGATCATCACTGGTTGCTCACTTGTTGCACCGGGCATTTCACTCCCAGCAGGTGCCTCTGGTCTCGAAGCTGCAATTAAAAAAATGGCCAAAGTTCAATCACCAAAATACAGTTACAAGACAAGACTTGTTTTAGACATTTTATGAACTGTATACTGGTTCTGAATATCAGCATCAGAAAGAATCTTCAGCTTTAAAGAATTGTTACAATCAAATGCATGTGACACATGAGAGGTAGGGGGAGACTGTAACCTGAAAGTTATTTGAAAACCCCAAAATTCAGTCAGAATTTTTTAGTTCTTTGGGCACAGTTCTGCTTAAAACGCATAGACATTCGGGCAAAAGAAATCGACCCCCCTTCCAAACCAAACGGACCCATAACCATATGGTTGTAAAAGTTTTTGACTCTTGGATATATCACATTCCTAGGAACTGCAACAGTTAAAGCAACACCCACTTGAAATGGTGTCTGTCAGAAAGTCAGAAAGCAGCTTGTGAGTAACTGCTTGAGCCAGGTGCATACCAAAGGGGGTTGTGCCCCATGCAATTCTAATGCCCTTCCCACCAGGAGCCTCCAAACTGGAAAATTCAAAGGTGATCCAAATTACATTTTGTATTTGAATCCCCTGGTGGAATTTTGGACATATGCCCACTAACCCCCCTAAAAATTTTCTGACAACTTAATGCTACTATCGTCAGTTGTTCCTACAGTAGATGCAGGGAAACAGTCAGGGGCTAGTTTGCTAGTTTGCATAATCTGCTTTATACTTTACAAATGGTACAGTACATATGCCTATGGATCCATGTTACACATTAGTATACTTGCAGGAAAATGTACCATCACTGATCAATGTTTTCTCTAAACGACCATATATACCGTAGTCTCTATAAAGACAATAACAAATATGCTGATCAATAATCGTCGTCATGGTTTTAAATAATGTGATAAGTCTAACCGTAATTAGTTATATATACTCTTCTGTGTCACCCAGAGGGGCACTCAGTATTTTTAAAAGGGTAACAATTTACACCTCTATGCAGCATTGAATAAGATATGGATCTTTCAGAAAGCCTTGTCTTTGTGCATTTTAAAACGCTTTGTTTAGCACACTTAACCACATTTCCATGGAGCTACTGTAATTAATGGGTCTGCCTTAGGCAAGTAATAGGCTGATGCATGGTAACCCATCCTCAACCTACACAATAGCATTGCATTATAATGCTATTGTGTAGGTTGAGGATGGGTTACCATGCATCAGCCTATTACTTGCCTAAGGCACTGCATTATAATGCAATTCAGTGACATGCACCGTTTGACCAATGATTGGTTTACACCAACAACTTGAAAAACAAAAATAGATTAAAGAAAAATAAAGCTAAAGTTTTCCATCTTTCATAGACATTTAGCAGTACGGCCCTCAGACAGGGCTGTGTATTAAATGTTACATACGTGTCACAATTAGGCACACGCCTAGGTGTAGGGTCTGAGAAGCTTCCAGCACCCAGCTATCATGGCACCGTTCTTTCAGACTAGCTTAGCATAACCTATATATTATGCAGTTTTGTATATTTTACCTTACGTTTAAAACACAAATTACAGAATACCCCCATGAGATGTAAGCTCTGTTTCTTCACTGACTATGCAGTCACTGAGTTGCCTCATTCGTAGCCAAAGAATAGTGGTATAAGAATCTAGTCAGAAAGAGGTGAGTTGTTTTCAAATTACAATTTTGCCAGCAGAATCCGTCACCTTAACTTTTCCCAAACAGATTTTCATATGCGGAGTATTCTGCAGTTAATACCATTTAAATACACTGAGAAAGTCAAATTACTCAGGCCCGTCGGAACCGCTACGGTAAGTACGGTATTTACCGTACCACTTTTCAGCTAAAAGAGAGAGAGAGAGATCTTAGCAGAACTCTCCAAAAAGAAAAGATATATCTGCGGCAGAGGGTCAAGAATGTGCCAGTAAAACTGTCTCCATCCTTGCCAAAAAGCGTGACCAGTTCGAGTCGTTTTGGGTCAATGTCACGTCAGAAGCCGAAAAATTGGCCGTTGATAAACCGGAACAGAAACGGCAGAGGAAAGTGCCGGCCAGATTGGTTTCTGGTTTGGCCAAGGATATGCCCCCAGAATCGGTGGAGGACTACTTCAGGCGAATATACCTGGAGGCATTTGACAGCATTGTCAACTGTATTCGCGATAGATTTGATCAGGAGGGTTACAAAACCTACTCAAAACTACAGCAGCTGCTCCTCAAAACGTGCAACAAACAGCATGTTGACGAAGAACTGCTCAACTTTGTGTGAGACTTTTACGGTGAGGATCTCCGCAAGGGCGAGCTCAGAATCCAACTAGAAACCCTTGGGAAAACCATGAAAGCCACGTTAGAACCCAATGCCAAACAATCAGAGTGGACTTTGCCAGAGGTTGTCGACCACATGCGAGGGTTGAGGCCCTGTAATCGTGAGCTCCTCTCACAAGTGTGCACGCTTATCAAACTCATTTTAGTAATGCATGCGACAAATGCAGTAAGTGAACGCTCATTTAGTGCTTTGAAGCGCATAAAGAGCTATTTATGGTCTACAACAGTGGTTCTCAAACGCGGCCCTTAGGGCCGCATGCGGCCCCCGGGCCCTGTAGGTGCGGCCCCTGAATTGATTTTAGGTTTTGAGAAAAATACTCAACAAGAACAAAACGTAGCAAAGTAAGAAACTACTTTATGTAATATAAAGTTACTAGGCTACTTGACACCTTCCAAGTTTGCTCTCCTGAAGCCCAGTTGCCTACGTAACAAGCTGTCCGGTATATTCCTTGTTCAGTCATATCAGGGAGCTGGAAGTCTTCCAGCTCCCTGGTCATATGTAGAGAAGAGTAATTTCGCGTGCCTCGTTGTTGACAATCATGTTACGTACACGGTGGCTTGTATTTGTGACAAAGCTTGTAGCAAAGTTACATCCGGGAAATTTAATTACGACGTGAGGTGACTGTACAATTGTAAAAAACGTATCGTGTTGAACGTTTGTTAATTGGTTCATGAAATTAGAATTTCTGTAAATTCTATTTCGGCACTAACAATATTTTCGACGTTTTATATGAACTAGCTCTTTCCACAGCCCTGTAAGATGAAAAAGAATCATTTAATCAAAGCTTTTTTGACTTTTGTGAATGCGGTCCTGGAACTAAGCAGGCCCACTTCTCTATCTGACCGCGACTGAGAATAACTGATCAAGAGCTTCCTCACATACTGGCCACTAACGAAGGATAAGTTCAGAACTGTTGTGACTTCATCCGTTTCAGAGTGCGGTTTTTCGGCAACCTACTTAGTTTGACTGTTTGGAATGCTAGATGTTTCTCCTATACCTCAAACCGACCCATGATGAACATCAAAATGAACAAACTGGTGACTCACGCATGCTTGACGCAGAATATTGTAGACGGGTGGCGCCAGGCGGGGGGAGGTGCAGGGGGCCGCCATGACCCCTATTGTCGGGAAAACTCCATTTTCGTCGGAGAGTCTTAATGGGTACGATAAAGTATGTGATCCCCGACGACGACCAGCCGCAGCAACAAACTCCTTTATTTTGCCCTTAATAGGGCATATTGCCCATTAAACACCACTATTTCTCATATTTTCTTTAATAGTAATCCCGAAATTTTCGGCACGCTTCGTGCGCCAAAATTTCGCGTTTGCCATTCTTTGGGCAACGCAGCCGATCTGTCGGAGTGCGATTTCCTGCAGTCTAGAGCCCCTCGAAATCAAATTTTTCTCACCTCAGCCCCAACCATGGTCGGGCTGAGGTCGGGTTGCTGCTGAAGTGCAGATTGTCCTCTTAAGGAACCTCTTCCTGTAAAAACTTCGTATCCCTACCTTTGTTTGCCGTAGATACAGCCTGAGGTCCCCCCTGCGGCCCTCGACCTCTTTCCAGCCTCTCCATTTGGCCCTTACCCTCAAAAAGTTTGAGAACCACTGGTCTACAATGACCCAGCAGCGATTCAACCACCTTATGATCTTACATGTACACAAAGATTATACAGATCGATTGAATCTGGTTGATGCAGCCAATGAATTTACCAGTGCCAAAGACCATCGACGCTCGGTGTTTGGTAGTTTTCCAGTGATTTGAGTTCGCAGTAGAACTTCGGACTTCTTTACTTATTAGATTTTGGATCGCAGACCGCAGCATCGACTGAAGAATCGGTAAGTAAATCAGTAAAATCAATATTTCACTTGTATTTACTTCCCATGGAAATACGCAATTTCATTTTTCAAAATCCAAAAGCTTCAAGGGGGCTTCGCTCCCTTGAACCCCACGAGGGGCTCTGCCCCTTCGAACACCGAAAAATACCCCGAAAAATAACGTACCACTT
Source organism: Holothuria leucospilota (assembly GCA_029531755.1). Classification (NCBI taxonomy): domain Eukaryota; kingdom Metazoa; phylum Echinodermata; class Holothuroidea; order Aspidochirotida; family Holothuriidae; genus Holothuria; species Holothuria leucospilota. The sequence goes on from CM055972.1 coordinate 51,279,311, forward strand.
TTAAATACCTTCCGACGGGCCTGAAATTACTTATCTTAATTGATGTGTCTCTGCCTTCCCCTTCAATGCCCTCTGAACGTTACACTAAATAGTGAAAGGTGTATCGCATGCACTGTAGACTGAAGGCTGTGGTAAAAGCATGTCCTAGCAATAGGTTTAACTTTACGTACTGGTTTAGCGACGTGACTAGCGAACACGACAGTTCCTGCATCATGTTCTTAGCTGCTACGGTCTCACAGCAGGTCAGATCCTTCCAAACAGAAATGCAATGCTCGACTCTTTCCAATAGGCTTGGAAATAGGTGCAATTAACCCTCAAAAGTAAGCTTCATGCATCTAATTTTTCATGTTTTATGTTCAGAATCTTGCGAACTAGAAGAGTTCAGTAACTGTGTTATTGCAGGTGCATGTACATAATTCTGTAATGTTTACATTCCATCAAAGTCATGTGGTACTCTAGTTGATCTGCTATTGGTTGCTGCCACTAATTCTTGCGCAGTCATATGGCACGTTCGTGAACATTTATGTTTACAAATTTTGGCTGATATTTCAGTGAATATTGTTACGGGGATCGGGGGTTTTGATCCAAAAATAACTAGAACGAATCAATTATAGGTTCCAACTTGTATTTTCTTCGTGATCTCTTCTCTAGATCTCAATATAACATAGATGGCACTTTTTACCATTAATAATCAATTAGTGCCATCGTAACATAACCCCCTCGCCCACAAAACGAGGTCCTCCGACCCTGATAGCACAAAAACGTTGGGCCAACGTTGGAAGAAGGTTGAAGTTTTTGTTGGAACCACATTGGGGAAATGTTATTTGAAGGTTGGCTGCTCATTGTGAAAACTTTGGCCCAATATATTGGCTTAGCAATGGACCAACGTTGTGCCACTGTCCACCCAACATGTTGAATTGACAATGGCTCAACGTTGAGCCAATGTTAATCCTGCAAGTTGTTGCAATACAGGGCCAACATTACAACAACTTTTATCCAATACGTTGTTGTTACAATGAACCAAAGTTGGAAGAATGTTGTAGGTATTGTTGGCAGCACATTGGGAAAATGTTATTTGAAGGTTGGCTGTTCATTGTGAAAACGTTGGCCCAATATATTGGCTTATCAATGGACCAACGTTGTGCCTCTGTCCACCCAACATGTTGAATTGACAATGGCTCAACAGTGTGCCAATGTTAATCCTGCAAGTTGTTGCAATACAGGGCCAACATTACAACAACTTTTATCCAATATGTTGTTGTTACAATGAACCAACGTTGGTAGAATGTTGTAGGTATTGTTGGCAGCACATTGGGAAAATGTTATTTGAAGGTTGGCTGCTCATTGTGAAAACGTTGACCCAATATATTGGCCTATCAATCGACCAACGTTGTGCTACCGTCCACCGAACATGTTGAATTGACAATAGCTCAACAGTGTGCCAATGTTAATCCTGCAAGTTTTTGCAATGCAGGGCCAACATTACAACAACTTTTATCCAATATGTTGTTGTTACAATGGACCAACGTTGGAAGAATGTTGTAGGTATTGTTGGCAGCAGACTGGGAAAATGTTATTTGAAGGTTGGCTGCTCATTTCGAAAACATTGGCCCAATATGTTGTTTAATCAATGGACCAACGTGTCCACCCAACATGTTGAATTGACAATGTTGCAACGTTGTTCCAACGTTAATCCTACAACCTGTTGCACCAAAGGAGCAACAAGTTGTACATAGTTGGCATTACGTTGGGCCAACTACACTATGCTTGTTTTTTAGAACTTCCCTCCAATAACTGCTCATTATGGGATACCATAATGAAATATCTCAGAGAAGTTACCTTCTGCAAGTTTAAAAGCTACCAGCATTGCTACTTACATGCTTTTTTTTCCAAAAGTCCCCTGACTCTCTGGCGAAGAGCCAGGGGCGAAAACCAAACAATACTCCCGAAGGAGTTCTGCTCCCCGAAGGAGTAACAACGTCCCCAAGGGACAAACTTTGACTTAACTGACACCACCTGACAGTGGTCCCGTTCTAGACTGGCTGAATAGAACAGGTCCCACCCTGGGAGCTCCGCCGTCGTGATCACGGAAACTCCTGCGCCAGCTAGCCACTTTTAAAAGCAGTAGGATTTTAATATAAATCATGTGAATGTTCGTTTGGCTGTTATATATATTCAGTGAGACGTGTTTGATATTATTAACCCTAATAACACAATTTTTTTCATGATATTCCAATTTCTCCTTCTTTTAGTTGCATTGTACAACTGAGAAGCATGATTTTCTGCAATAATTCACCATTACCAGTCACAATTTATTTCAATCAAACCTGTTTTGAGGGATAAACAAAAATTTGCTATTAAAAATTCAGAATGTTCCATTCAGATGAAAGGTGTATAAACCTGGTGCTCCAACATAATTCTTTAGCATTTAAACATTTTTCTTAAATTGTCTCGGCAGAACTTTCTACTAGAAAAGTAAACATTTTGCAAAATATTCACTGTGAATGTAAAATTTAGAAACAGCTGCTATTAAAGGAATTGTGAGGTTGGCTTGATACCAAAATGATCGGGTAAATATTATTTAAGTGGACTATGGTTGGGCCAATGTTGGGCCACTTACCGGTTCCCAACCGAAACTAATGTCAGCGTTAAACAGCCCATCACTGGAATCCAGTGTTCGGGTTGGGCCAACCATGGGTTGTAGGCCGAATTTTAAGTAGCCTTCAGATTCAGCACATCTGTTGAGGTGTGACTTTTAATGTAACTCGTTCAATTCACATATGCGCTGTTGCTGTCCTACATTTAACATTATATTAAGGTAAGCGCCAAAGAAGAAATTTTGAACACCTATTTACTGCTTTGACAGTTCTATGAAGTCTCTTATAGTGAATGTTTTATTACGGTATTATTGGTCACGGCCTATAAAAATTTCAGTAGTTTAGGATTTAGTCCAATGTTGGTTCAATAGTGATGCCCAACAGTTTGTCACTTAATTAAAACTGGGTAAATATTGGTTAATTACATAATTACCGACGGTTGGCTAAATATGGCTGGCTCAATATTGGCTGAAGACATATGGACCAACGGTTGATTTGGAAGTTGTTCAAAGACGGTTTAAGGTAAAGCAGCTACTTGAAGTTTGTCTATAGGCCTACTCTTAGCCCAACGTTGGCGCAGTAAATAAAATCCAAGTTTGGGCCAACGTTGAAGAAACGAATTACACCCAACTGTTGGCTGACATTTGCTGATCCAACGTCAGTCAAAGGAATGAAAGCCAGCTGTTGGCCGTCTACTGTTAGCCCAAAGTTGGTATAGTACGTAAAATCCAACAGTTGGGTGCTTAACGTTGGCCCAACGTTGATGAAATGAATTACGCCCAACTGTTGGCTGACTTTGGATGGACCAACGTCAGTTAAAGGAATAAGCGCCAACTGTTTGCCGTCTTACGTTAGCTTAACGTTTGATAAGTAAATAAAATCCAACAGTTGGGTGCTTAACGTTGGATCAACGTTGATAAATTGAATTACGTCCAACTGTTGGTTGACTTTTGTTAGTCCAACGTCAGTCAAAGGAATAAACGCCAACTGTTGGCCGTCTTACGTTAGCCCAACGTTTGATAAGTAAATAAAATCCAACAGTTGAGTGCTTAACGTTGGATCAACGTTCATAAAATGAATTACGCCCAACTGCTTGCTGACTTTTGTTGGTCCAACGTCAGTTAAAGGAATGAAAGCCAACTGTTGGCCGTCTTACGTTAGCCCAACGTTTGATAAGTAAATAAAATCCAACAGGTGGGTGCTAAAAGTTGGTCCAACGTTAGTGCAACATTGTAATGTCGTACGGGCGGCAAAAAATGTTGGTCTTAAGTTGGACCAACACTCTTTTGCCAACACAACACATTACCAACGCTTGCCAACATTTACCAACTATTTTCCAACGTTGGTCCAATTTATTGTGCTATCTGGGAGAGTAGTATTTTTTCGGTGGTACATTGTTGGGCCAATGTTGGGCCGCTTACCATTGGCCCACCGAAACTAATGTGGGCCTTTAGCAATCCATCACAGAAATCCAGTGTTCGGGTTGGGCCAACCATAGGTTGTAGACCGACTTTTAAGTGTTCTCCAGATTCAGCACATCAGTCGAGGGATGACTTATAACTAAACTCTTTCAAACTGTCACATACACTATTGATCTTTTATATTAAACATAATATCACAGATAAAGTGCCGCTGATGAATTTTGAACCTCTGTTTACTGCTTTGACAGGCCTATAAATAAATTCTCTGATACTGTTTTATTACTGTATGATAGTAACGGCCTTTAGAAACTTCAAAAAAAAATTTAAGTGTTGGTCCAACGTTGGTTCAATATATGATTCCCAACAGTTGGCAACTTTAAACTGGCTCAACGTTGGTTTCTTACATAATGTCTAAAATAAGGCCTATCAGTCGGCGGGGCAATGTGTGCCCAACGTTGGTTAAATGAATGTAGCCCATCCTTTGGTTGGTACATGTTGGCCCCATGTTGGTTTAACAAGTAAGGCACAACATTTGGTTGGTACATGTTGGTCCAGTGTTAAACGAATAAGGCCTAACAGTTGGCTGGGCAATGTTCGCCCATCGTTGGTTAAAGGAATGTGGCCAACAGTTGGTTGGTACATGTTGACCCCACACTGGTTTAACGAGTAAGGCCCAACATTTGGTTGGTACATGTTGGTCCAATGTTGGTTAAACGAATAAGGCCTAACAGTTGGCTGGGCAATGTTCGCCCATCGTTGGTTAAAGGAATGTGGCCCAACAGTTGGTTGGTACATGTTGGCCCCACATTGGTTTAACGAGTAAGGCCCAACATTTGGTTGGTACACGTTGGTCCAACGTTGGTTAAACGAATAAGGCCTAACAGTTGGGCTGACTAATGTTCGCCCAACGTTGGTTCAATATATGTGACCCAACAGTTGGTTGGTATATGTTGGCCCAATGTTGTTTGACCGAAGAAAGCCCTACTGTTGGATGGATAATGTTGGCCTAACATTGGTTCAATGAATGAAACCCAACAATTGTTTGGTAAATGTTGGCCCAACGTTGGAAAAATGTTAGAGTGCACAACAGTTGTTGACTATAGGTTGGTCTTGCGTTGGTCCAACATTTATGTGCCAACACAACTTATTGCCAATGTCTGCCAACATTTGCCGACCATTTGCCAATGTTGGTCCAACAAAGTGTGCTATCTGGGGAGTTGAATTTATATAAGACAGACCCTCTTCATGCATACAGTAGCTAAAGTAAACAAGCATCGTGAGAAGAACATATGCCATTAACATGCACAGGTCACTAGTAGTAAACCCACATATTAAACTCCAACAATCCAACTCGAACACACCACCAGGGTAGCGACTCCCCAGACGGACATGAACAGGCCGGGCATGGTATAATAACATGAGTTTGGCTATTAAATCTTGATGCATAAACATTAAAGGTATGCTATATAAGATCCACACAAATAAATTGGAAGGGGGTGCAGCAGATGTTACCCTCAGCAGCATGTGAAACCAATCATCAGATCACAGGGAAAAGGTAAAAGTCAATTGTATCAACAGAACACTTCGCAAAAGTAAAAGAACATTCATCTAACATGGTGTTTGATCATGGAAACTGAAGGTGCGCTGAAGGTAAATGATCTCTACCTTATCAGCAGTCAACTATAACATCACCACTGAATAGATCATAACATGAGTAGAAGACTACTGTAATGGGGAACAAATGAGTGAATATGTGTGTCGACTCATATGGAAAAGTAGAATACCGACAACTTCACAGTTAACCCACATATTACAGCTTAAGTGAAAAATGCAGCACCCAAATTGTAATGTAAGGTATACCAACATCAATGCCCATCACTGAGACACTGACTGAAACAGCCTTAAAATAGGTACAAGGTGGTAATTTCCTATCACAAGGTGACAAAAGAGCAAAAATACATGCAATGGCATAACAACCTTCTAAGCATGGCAGCATGTAAATACTTGAAAACATCACTGTGAAGTGCAGAAAAAGTTGAACACTAAAACCACTTGAAAACAATTACAGTGTACAAAAGAACTGATACTTAACGAAATAACTTGGTCATTCTAAAATTTGGAAAGGAAGGCTGTCCAATCATGCCTCTATTTGATTTCTTACCAGGCTGCTTACGAATGACAGGCTGATCAGTAGCAACTGAAACTAACTCTGACATACTTTTCTGTGTAACTATGTTTCTTACAGGGTCCAAAGTAATTTGAACACCACTGGGATCACACTGGACTGTTGCTCGATTGCCTGAGAGAAAATCCAACCCTAAAATTATTTTGGTTGAACTCTGAGACAATATAGAACTGGAGGTCTACCTCTTGTAATTGAATCTCCCCTTTAAAACAGATGAATCCTTGAACTTTTGCTTTCTGGGTTAGGCAGGGGCAATGAATGGCAAATCTGATTCCCAAATTAAATTTGGAATGTGTTGAATGGATAATTTGCAACACATCAGGGTGGATTACGCTGACATCAGCTTCCGTGTCAGCCAAAGCAATATTTTAGTACCACTGACAGAAACAGGAATATAATTCCTAAGGTAGGGAAACTGTACGGTAGTTACACTAGGCACTGTCTTATCACATTTTGAACCTGCAGAACCATTACTACTAAATGCAGGTACTTCTGAAACTCCGAGTGCCCCCATAAATGCTGTGCACTCATACTGGTAGTGAAGGTAATTTCCACACTTAAAACACTGAATCTGTGACTTTGGAAGCCGATATCTACTTGAGGCTTGTCGAAAATTTGGGGGTAGTGGGTATAGCATCATTGGTCCAACATCAGATGAGCTTAAACACTTTCTCTGGGGAGCGCCATAAGAAAAATCAGTGTGGCTATAATCTGAGCCTGATTGGGATCTGTTTGGCTTTGTGGCTTTTGAAGGAAAATTGGACATGCTCTCGCATTACACAGCTGACATCTCTCAACATAGGGTTAAGGACTTGCGTAGTGTGCAGGAGACTTAGTGACATCTAGTCTTGGTAACCCTAATCCAGATAATTTCTCCATAACGAGCTCTGCAACTTCGTCCACAGAAGATTTTGTTTTAGTCTCAGACTGTGAAATGCGGTAACGATCATCATCAACTCGTTACGCTGCTTCCTCTGCTTGGGCAAAGTATGGCCTCATTCATGTTGTGTGTTTGTGATCGTAATACATGTTTTTTTTTCAAGGAAGGCCTGAGCCCTTGAACAAAATAATGTAATTGTTCATCAGCACATGGGCGTCCGGAGGGGGGGGGGCAGACGGAACTTGAAAAAACGAGGATAAATTGAAGAAAAAAACGAAGAAAATATAACATCAACATTTCTTAAAAGTTCACTCAGTTTGAATTTCTACTCTAAAACAGAAATTGAATAAAAATATCAACACTCAGGCCCCAGCAACCCCCCCCCCCAACATATTTTTGGTATTATTTAAAGTTTATATTTACGATATTTTTTAAAGTTTATATTTACGATATTGCTAGTGTTTCCCCTTTTTATATGAGGTAAATACGCCTTGGAAGTGCCATTTCTTGGAGGCATTTTGGGCCAAAATTTTCTTGCGCTCCGCGCCAACCCATGGTTGCGCGGAGCGCTGAGAGTCTGTCTATGGGCTTCACACCCCCCCCCCCCTTTGACAAATTCCTGGCTACGCCTTTGTCAACACTGAGTGAAGTAGCATCTAAACTCTTGGGGGAGTAAAATATTTCCCCTGAAAAAAGTTTGGCCCACTAAAAAATTTTGCCCCACCCTGAATTTTTTTCTGCGGACGCCCACGCATCAGCATCAATGTTTAACTTATAGCACAGGTTGAAAACCTCATTAGCATACTCAGGAACCCCTTCATCATGGTTTTGTTGTTTGGTCACTAACGTTTGACGTAGTTGGAAAATTTGAGCCAGTTGTAACCGATACCTGTCAAGCAATTGTTTTCTCAGTAACTCATAGGTATTGTACTGCTCAAGGTTGGCCCGGCGTAACCCTTGCTCAACCCTCTTCTTAAGTCCAACATATTTTCTATAATCATCCCAATTTGCAAATTCCGCATATCTTGGTAATGTGTCTACCCATTCTTCCACATCTTGTCTAGCTATGCCAGTAAATATTGGGGGTTTATAAGTACTGTGATTCATGATTATGGCAAACAAAATGATAACGGTTGGGACGATAGAAACCTTCAAGTTTGAGTTACTCCATGTAGGCCTACTGCGGTTGGTAACGATACAATTCACGAAGGCTTGGCTATGAACATAATTGGATAAACCTGTCAAATGAATGTTTCTTCATAGAGGCCTAACGCTAGGACTAAGTCTATATGCGGGTACGTTAGGCAACGTGATAAATTTTCGAGCGTAGCGTTCTCTTGACTAAGTTTCCAAATAGTTCATCTTGTGAAAATTAGCAATTATTCTTCTCAAACTTGTCTGACACATTCTTCGAACTGTACTCTGCCCCGTTCCTCCACCATATGTTACGAGAACTGGGGGCTTTTGATCCAAAAATAACTAGAACGAATTAATTATAGGTTCCAACTTGTATTTTCCTCGTAATCTCGTCTCTTCATCTCAACAAAATAGATGGCGCTCTTTACCATTAATAATCAATTAGTGTCATCTTAACAATGCCTACAAAATGTGCAACTTTTGCACGTGGTAAAAAGTAATTTCATCTTAGTTATATATTTTTACGATTTTTGAGCAATTTTACAAGTACTTCCCTGAGAGGGATCACGAAACAAGCGAATTTTGAGCTTTGGCCCACCGTCTACTAACGTTGTTATGAGGTACCGTACTGGTTCGTTTAAATATGAAACATTTTTTATTTTCAGGGTAAACTCGGGGCAGTAAAATAAGTAATTTTACCTTAGTGTCCATGGTTGTGTCCAGTTTGGTCGATTTTAATCTAGACTGAGAAAAGTTTGTTTATGAAAACCGTCTAAGGCTGGTTCTACAGAGGAGTGGGGTATTGAAACCAGTGCATGTTATTTTATCGTATGGACTCATTGAAAACAGAAGACGCTTTAAATTAACTTTGAATGCAAAATATCTGTTCTGGAAAACAGGCTGATTGATTGAATATTTTATTGATATTCTACCTTCAGATGTGACCATTTGTCAGCTACGTGCCTGAATCAAAATTGACATTGTTAAATTAAATTGGTTATGGATTTAGAAATCGAACTACTCCATTGCTGTCTAGTGTCTACAACTGTAATAAAAGTGTTGAGGTGGAAATTTCCCGGCTTCTTTTGCTTGGGAATTGGACTGCTTATTCGATCTATTTGCTCTACTTAAGATTTCCCGTATTATCTCATCTCCCTAACATACTGATAAACAAATTGACCTGATAGCAAAGGCAAGTATTAACTCACTTGACCTTTGGTTTCTGACTTTTGACAGTTTGATCTATGACATCATCAATTACCCCTTTATAGGATAACATCGTTCAAAGTTCATTGTTTAAAAGTTCAACGTTGCAGTTTTTTCTATTAAATTTGCCCTGTCCCTTCTTTGTCCTCATATATGACTCTGGAAAGCTGACCAGTTGTCGATACCCTCATCGTCCTGCAATCACATGAACATTTTCATCCCCCTCAACGCCGGGTCGCTTTCTTCGAAGGGAAAATGCAGTCACCCCATTTAGAATTAGCATACCCCGTCATCTTAATTCATGAGCGGTTCATTTTAATCATATGACAATATTTTATTCGTAAATTGTTAAATCCATGGAGAATTACTCCTTGCTTTACCATTTGTTTGTAATATTTATGCTCAAAAACAACATCAGAGGTACTTGTAAAGCAAATAAGAGGAGATTTGCGAGAGTTTGCCGACTTTTCAAAACAAATTTGGGCGACTGGGTATTCGTTTTAAGTTGTGATTTGCCACGGTGCTTTGTCATAGAAAGTTCAAAATTTACCTCTCAGTGAACGTTGGAAAGTTGAGAAATTCACGTATAGACTAACTCCTTGGTTTACCTTGAATAATGCAATATATAGTTTAAACATATCATGAAAGATACTTGAAATAAATAACGGGATATTTGTGAGATTTAGCTGTTGTTTCAAAATAATTTTGTGGCGACTGCTTATGCCCTTTAAATTAAAAGTTACTTTATAAGCTCATTGAGTTTAGCTAACAATTAAAGGTAATCACTGGCTATTTTATCTTTAGCTATGCCTATCCTTTGAAGAGGCCCACTTCAAGGTCTGAAAACAATGTCCGTTTAGTCTATTTGACCTACAACATGCAGCTCTTAAACTTTCAGTTTTACTTAGCAATTATTTCCCGAGCTTAATATTACTAACGATGTAAGATGGCTGTACAATCTTCACTATTTAAAGACAGTGATATTGAGGGAGTGGCAGTGTTTTCCATAACTGCGTTTTTACGATGTAAAATTGGTCAAGTATTAGCAAAATATAGGCAGCCAACAATTTTCCTTGCCGTGGCTCGGTAATGACACTGAAGATTTGGTTCACTTCCTTAAAAGCAAATATTCGTTTTCCCGTTTTTTGAGATTGATCTTATATTGTTTAGCTATCATAGCAGGACACGTTTTCTCTGTATATGGCCAAACTATACGGTTTTTCTTCAATATCAATTAGTGAAGGAAGTCTATGTAAAAGATGAGTTTATAGTATTTTGATATTTTAACCATCTGAAAATGGATGCCTTCCTTTGGCTTTAGATTTTTTCCTTTTAAGTTATTTCATTTGCCAATTTTTCTATCCTAAAGGAAATAATGTTTGGTTAAAGTTTAATCCAAACTTTGGTCACTCGAGCAGATTTGTTTTTGTATAGAAGACGTAGGCCTATCTCATTGTCTAAGTTACGAAACGTACACTCTAAAAACACCGGGGTTAAATTTAACCAGGATCGGTGTTCTATTTACTCCAACACAATCCTGGTTAAATTTTCCACGAAATCCTGGTTAAACTAACTCAAATCCTGGTTACTTTAACTAGAATTCGCGTTAGTTTAACCAGGATTTCATAGGAAATTTAACCAGGATTGTGTTGGAGTAAATAGAACACCGATCCTGGTTAAATTCAACCCCGGTGTTTTTAGAGTGTAGCCAAACACAGCCTGCATTTTGGAAGAAATTCCTTGGTTTAGATTCATGCATTTCTGTATTTTTTATATGTACAGTTTCCGGAATTTTGTTGTTAAATTTAATAGTGAAAGAGTTGTTGAATTTACCTCCATCCAGTGCTATCAAACACAATGAAGCAAATTAACATAAACTGATTGTTTTCTAAACTCTTGTGTTTTCTGCTATTATTAACGCATTAACATTAACTTTCTTCTGGAATTCGTAGAATCATCAGATCATCAGCAGTCAGCCAAAGAAACCAAACATAAAGGCCACCCACTATGTGAAGGAAAAAATAAACGGAGGGCAAATGTACTTCATGTCTACCTCAGAGATTATCGAAAACATAAGGAGGTAAGAACTTCCATCCGTCCTTCCGTCCATTCATCCGTACGTCCGTTCTTTGTCCATTCATTCTTTTAATGGTCCCTCTGAGTGCCTCTTGAAATAAATAACATCTTGAAGTAAATGAATGAAAGTAAAAAAAAAATAGTAACTTGTCTCTTGGCAACCCAATCCTAACATGATATCATCACTGATCTAAATGTAGATCAGTGGATATCATGTAGCCTATGGTGTTCTTGGCTATAGACCTTATGTACTAACGTCACGCGACGTCATTTCAAGGGTAAACAATGTAGACAGTAGGGCAAAAGGCAAAAATGCCTTTAGTTTCGTGGTCCATCCGAAGATGCAACATGATTTCTTTGTAAAACTGTTCTGCATATTCCTCTACTACAAAAAACACAATGTTCCCGCCAAAAACCTTACACACTACTGAGAAAATGTCGAAAAAGGACAAAAGAAACAAAGAGCCCCCTCTGTTTTCTAAAATTAGGCAATAATACCTTTAAAACTTACGGTACTGGATGCAACTGATATTTGTAGAATACGAAGATTCAATCCGTAAATAACATCATACATATGAGATAAAGTGTGACGTCATTACTAATAATGAATGGCAATTAACAGAGAATATATAAACAGCGACCTCTATTTTTTAAATCAGGTTGTAAGAGACTTCAAATTTGTAGGAATATTTAATGCTTGCAAGTTACTAAAGCGCCAGTAAGAAAGCAGGGTCATTTCCAAGTATTTTAAAATAGCACACAGTATGTAGCGCATACCTAGTTTACAGTACATACACTCATACCATGCAGTACCTGGACATGCTTATTCCCATGCAGCGTGTACTAGTAGCTTTGTAATGTATGTGCGGATATTAGAAATGTTTGAGCAGGGACCTTAAATTCCAGAAAAGAAGTTCTCAGTCATTGAATGATTCTGAAATGAAAACAGATCTTCTGTACAGGAAAAACATTTTAATGACTGGAAAAGAGGCACCCAAACATAAGAGAATGTGGATATTAGACAGTTGGGGGAAGTGACTAAAAATGAGGAATTACGGCAAAGGGTATATTTTCATTACAACTCAGTTTCTGTAACGTAACTTGTATATTCTTCAACAATACCCCCTCCTAAAGTTAATTTAGCAATATGAATAGCTACATTGATTCCATCAAAAATTGGAATGATCCACTGGGAGTTGGGACAAAAAGTGTTTTCAGTACTAAGCCTGCAGGAAATGAAAATGTACAGCAGTGGCGCATCCAGGGGGGGGGGTCGCCGGCGTCCGGACCCCCCCCCCTCAAATTTTCCAGAGTGCCCTTTTTCAAAAAATGGTTTTTTCACACTAGTAAAAAAAAAAAAACGAGACAGTTTCACAGGTAATGACAGTGTTGTCCAATTCCGAGGAGATTTTGGTTACCCCCATCCAGTATCGATCAATCCACTAGTCTAGCCATGTATCGCAGAAACTTTCGGCAATATATTTGACTACGGTAGCCTATATTGGTCGCCCCGAAACCCGAACAGTGCAATCGTTTTACAGAGAATGTGACTACAGTATGTCTGCGTGACAATCAGGTATTCTAATCACTTTCGCTTGGAACCACGTGTGGCGTGCTTGGGCATTCAGAGTAATACAAAACACGCATATATTTCGTCATATTCACTAGCTAGTGCTTTATGCAACGTATTCCTATTGGGTTTTAATATTGATTCCAAAAGGTCACTGCTAAGTCTTTTGGTCTTACAAAATAATGATCTGTTCACACTCCATAAACGCTACATCTACGAAACCTTCCCTCCACCCTCTAGTACCCATCCTCTCGTGAACAAGAGAGAGTAGGTAAATATGTTTCGCTATGATATTTATAGTCTGGAATTACTCTCTTCTTTTATAGTGTTGCCCTAGTGATGGGAATAAAAAGCCAGTCTTAGGTAAAGTCCACAGCCAAGAGTTGACCAGAAGTCACAATAGACGAATCGGTGTTTGTTTCATTTTAAAATTACTATATAAAATCACCACCAGGTCAAATAACGCAATGTCAGTCGGTGCAATTTTTTGACGTCTTTGGACCGATGACCGGTCTGCTGTCGCAAATGAAAAGCAAACATTCGACTTCAGTCATCTGTTCTGACAGAGTGTTTTTGACAGTTGCGCCGCAACTATATAGGGAACACAACATACAGTATTTTAACCTCCTCCCCCAGTCGAGATAGCGGTGGCGCCAGGTGGGGGAAGGGTTCATGCCCCCCGTCGGGGAAGGCTGGCCCCCTATCGGAGAAGTTTTACAGTTTCGTAGGGGAGTCTTAGTCGAAAGTACGCAGTCTCCGACGACAACTAATCGACGGTTTACCTGTTTTTTGCTCTCAAGAGGATAATTTCCGTAATAAAAACCCAAAATTTTCGGCGCGCTACGCGCGCTGTAGAGTCACTCTATTTTTTTCAATAGTTCCGTTCCACATAGCAGGATAGCACAAGTCCTGTCCACCTTACCAAGTAACATATGGGCAGAATACATAGTTTATGTAAAGGTCGTAACTTTCATCCCATATCGCAAAGCCTAGTTGGCGTTCTCTTGTGTGTGTCATGCGGTACAGTCAGTTGGTGAGCGACTTACGGAGCAAAGTCTGGCTATTTCATCGTGTAGTCCAGGTGGTTTCGATACAATGTATGTTACACCCGATACGGTCTACAAACCCTACAGTTCTTTTTTCGTTCGTCATATGTTTTATGTGTAAGCCTATCAAAAAATTTCGCCCGCTTCGCGCGCTTTTCAATTTTACGATCCAGATTCAAAGAACACTATCAGTGCGCAACTCGAATCATGAAGTATTAAGTGATATAATGCAAAATATACCTGCAATTGCATGGGATAATGAGGCTTCCACATTTGCCCTTCTCATCATACCCTCGAAATAGGGAATGTCGGAACTTGGGGTAACTGACATGGCCCGGCCCCCTGTTGGAAAAATTCTGCCGCCACCCATGGTCAGTTTACTTATTTTGGCTTTCATAAGGGTAATTTGTGGGATAAAACCCAAACTTTTCGGTACGCTTTGTCCACTCTTCCTCAGTTCAGTTATACTTATAGCTAAATATAGTACAAACCCTCTCCACCTTTTCAAGTTAATAAGTAGAATACATGGATTTATGTAAATGTCGGGAATTGAATCGCATTTCGCTAAACCTGGTTAACGTTCACTTGTGTCTGTCGTACGGTACGACTAGTGACTCGAGGAGGAAAGTACAATAAAGTTATGCCTGACAGGGCCCAACTGTCCGCTCAATTGTTCTATATAAGCTTTAAATTACTACAAATTCTTATAATTGCAGGCTTACCCAAAAGAATTTCAAGCGCTTCGCGGGGTTGCAATTTCACCTTTTAGATTCCAGGTTTTGATTCCAGTTTTTTTTTTCATGTCTTTTGGTTTATCCTTTCTTTGTCAATATGCGGTAAGTTGTGTAATCGCTGACGTTTATGGGAACCAAAACTTAAAAAAAAATGAATGTGCCCCTTTTATGTTGGACCCCTCCTCAGAAAAGACCCTAGATCCGCCCCTGTACAGACTCCGCTTTTACAATAGGGATACTTAAAATAAACATCTCTGAGGTGAGTCTGGAACCACAGCTAACTTCAACCACATGTTAGCGCCAATACCTATAAATTTATTCATCAGAAATGAAACTTTATTATACCATATAATTATACTTTATAAAAACACATGGTCACAATTTCCCTCCAAGTTCTTATTTTAATTGCTGAAGGACAATAGGCCCATGTTTATAAAACCCATCGTTGCTTCCTGTTGTGTCATCCTTATCTCCTATATCTGCTTTGGTAGTGTATTAGTCTTAGGCAACTTGAAGAAATGTAACGGAATCAAAATCGCCAACTCGATTTTAAGCTCATTTATTCTTTATTTAAGTCTTATGTGCAAGATCACATTACATACATGATAATATAAACTGAGATCTCATGCTGTCAACTCCTGAAAAAGACTGACCAGCAAAAGTTACAAGAGGCAGTCTTGCCAATACTTAAAGCCAATCACAAGCTACAGTACTATCACATACCCCACCTACCACATCCTTCCCTTTACTTCCTGTTCCAGGTAACTTATAAGAATGAAATAAAGGCTAAACTTGCATCCTATCAATATTTTCATAAGAGTGAGGTTCCCCACGGTAAATGCTGTGTGAGCATGACACAACACCTCCTTTTAACCAGATAGATAAAAACTGTCATTCATGCAAAGAATTATTTCTACTCATGGGAACAGCAACAAGATCAGGTATGTCATAAGGGGAATGAGAAAGCAGCTCAGTCAAACTGTAACAAAAACAAAGTTTTCTCAATTTTCATTTAAGAATTGATACGTTATACATACAAGGTTTTTTCCCATCGATCAGAGGTTGGCTTGCTGTCCCTTCAAAACATATTTAACCACCATCCAGTCTCCCCCCTGGCGAAAAATTCTTACCATAGGGTATTTGATTGTTTAAGTTTTAATATCATTCACGATGTTAAAGTATTCAACATAGGCAGGATTACGGGGGGCAAGCGGGGGAACTTGCCCCCCTTTTTTTCCAAAGCTTAACCAGAAAGCCTAAAGGCTCAGTAATTCCTTGCCGAATGGGGATGCTTTGTTGCACTGAGGTTTATCCCTCAAATTTACAAGTATTACAAGTATCCAACACCCCTGTCTTGAAATGTCGTGTTTTTCAATGCATTTGGTCTTTGACCTCTGATGACCTCAAATGACCTCTGACCTCCAATGGATCTTGGATCTTGAAAATTCTTCGGAAATTTTGCTCTTTGACCCTCTGGTGATCCCAGATGACGATCTTGGGAATTCTCGAGAAATTTTGCTTTCTGACCTTTAGTGACCCGAGATAACACTCTTGGAAATTCTTGCTTTTTACGTCTGGTGACCCCATGGCAAACGTGGGAATGGTTGGGACATTTTGGTTTTTGACCTCTGTGACCCCATATGACAATTTTGGGAATTCTTACTTTTTGACCTCTGGTGACCCCATATGACGATCTTGGGAATTCTGGAGAAATTTTGCTTTCTGACCTTTAGTGACCCCAGATGACACTCTTGGGAATTCTTGCTTTTTACGTCTGGTGACCTCATGATAATCTTGGGAATGGTTGGGAAATTTTGGTTTTGACCTCTGTGACCCCATATGACAATCTTGGGAATTCTTACTTTTGACCTCTGGTGACCCCATATGACGATCTTGGGAATTCTTGGGAAATTTTGCTTTTTGACCTCCGGTGACCTCAGATGATTTTTTATCTCTGCCAAAAACAATGGGGTTCTTTCTCTCAACATGACAAATCAATTTACCATGTATGAAAAGTGTCCTTCATTCCTACCTTCAGATATCGTGATTACAAGGTTTTCAGTCTTTGACCTCCAGACCTCAAATGACCTTTGACCTTCACCAAAAACAACAGGGTCTTCCTCTTTACATGACAAATCTACATACCAAATATGAAAAGTGTCTATCATTGCTATCTTGAGAAATCAAAATTACAAGGGATTTACAAGGTTTTCGCAGTTTAACCTCCGGTGACCTCAGGTGAACTTTGACCTCTACCACAACACAAATAGGGTTCTTCTTCTCAACATGGAAAATCTATATACCAAATATGAAAAGTTTCGGCCATTGCTATCTTGAGATATCGCGATTACAAGGTTTTCGCAGTTTAACCTCCGGTGACCTCAGATGACCTTTGACCTCTACCTAAAACAATAGTGATCTTTCTCTCAACATGAAAAATCTGTATACCAAATATGAAAAGTGTCCTTCACTCCTATCTGGAGAAATCATGATTACAAGGTTTCAGTCTTTTACTTCCGGTGACCTCAAATGACCTCTGACCTCTACCAAAAACAGTAAAGTTCTCTCTCAACATGACAAATCTATATACCAAATATGAAAAGTGTCAGTCATTGCTATCTTTGAGATATCGTGTTTACAAGCCGTTTACAAGGTTTCTGCAGTTTAAGCTCCGGTGACCTGAGATGACCTTTGACCTCTACCAAAACAATAGTGATCTTTCTCTCAACATGACAAATCTACATACCAAATATGAAAAGTGTCGGTTATCCCTACCTCGATATATCGCGATTACAAGGTTTCTGCAGTTTAACCTCCGGTGACCTGAGATGACCTTTGACCTCTACCAAAAGCAATAGTGATCTTTCTCTCAACATGACAAATCTTTATACCAAGTATGAAAATTGTCTGTAATTGCTATCTTGAGATATCGTGTTTACAAGACGTTTAGGAGGTTTTCGCAGTTTAACCTCCGGTGACCTCAGATGACCTTTGATCTCTAACAAAAAACAATAGGGTTCGTCCACTTAACATGACAAATCCATATACCAAATATGAAAAGTGTCAGTCATCCCTATCTCGAGATATTGCGATTACAAGGTTTTGGGTTTTTTTACCTCTGGTGACCTCAGATGACCTTTGACCTCGTCCAAAAACAATAGGGTTCTTTCTCTCAACATAAAAAATTCATAAACTAAATATGAAAAGTGTCGGTCATTCCTATCTTGAGATATTGCGATTACAAGGTTTTTGATTTTTTTTTTACCTCTGGTGACCTCAGATGACTTTTGACCTCGTCCAAAAACAATAGGGTTCTTCCTCTCAACATAAAAAATTTATATACCAAATATGAAAAGTGTCGGTCATTCCTATCTTGAGATATCGCGATTACAAGCAGCTTCACAAACACACATACATACACACACACGACATCACCATCGCATAGATTCCTTGCCTGCCTACGGCAAGGAATCAAAAAATACAAAAAAAATAAGTAAATGAGCGAAAGTAAGCGAGACCAGAGAAATAATAAGAGAATTTTCAATAGCCTATAATGATTAAATTTTGCAATGTTTAAAGAAGGAAAATATTAATATCAAAAACCATAAAATTGCTAGGAATTTTTTTCTCGGTGCGTTTCGCGCGCATGGGCGTGTATCCATCTCCAAAGGTGAGGGGGACTTTTCAACATTGGTGAACCGCCTCCTGGGGGAAGGGTCTAAGGGGAGAGGACCATTTTTTCAACCACCAGGTATCCTTAGACGCAGTCTGGTGCGAGATTTTGCGTCTTTTGCCGTCATATTTTTCCTCGAGAAATCTTGCTTTCCAGGTAAGTAATCCAACATATATTTACTTTCGGGCGACTACTGTGTTTTTTTAAAGGAAATTGGGAGATGTCTATGTGGCAAATGGTGCCATATTTGGGCGCAATTTAGCTTTTAAAATGTAGTATCAGTTCGTAAGCTATGTTATATTATTCACACCCAAGTTTTGACCCTGTCATCGTCATGTCTCAGTCCAAAATCAGAAATCTTATTGGCTGGGGGAGGGGTTTAAGGGGAGGGTGTGTCCCCCTCCCCCTTTGAAAAAAAGAGGAAATTGCAAGGTGTCTGTATGGCAAATGGTGCCATATTTGGGCGCAATTTAGCTTTAATAATGTAATGACAATTGGTAATCTATGTTTTATTATTTATACCTTTTACGTAAAACGTTAGGACCCTGTCATCGTCATGTCTCAATCCAAAATCAGAGATCGTGTTGGCTGATGTTCAGTAAGTATCGTCAAAACGTACCATCGTGAAAAATCCCATGAAAATCATCCTTTTTGGTGGTGTTCAACCTAATAAATACCACGTTATTTTTTCGCCATATGCGCTTAGATACTCATCTGATCGAAAAACGTGTTAATACTATCAAAATGTGCCTGAAAATATTGATTGGTGAGATCATTTAGCTCCAAGCCACACGAGGTGCACAGAAATTTACAATCCATTTCCTTCTTGCTACTACTACAATCAAATCGCTCTATTTTTGTACCCGCGCAGTTTTAGTTTTCATCATTTTGCAAAAGTGGGGGGACTTTTGGAAATGTCCCCCTTCCAAAAGGGTGAGCTGGACGAGTCCCCCGTCCCCCCATGATACACGCCCATGTTCACGCGTACCTCCAGAGAAAACTGACTGAACAGTTGAAAATGACTGGCACCGCAAAATTTCTTTCCTCTTACCCGCCACACGATTATGGCTTGAAGCTCTGAAATAAGGGTCACTGAAATTACTAATGTACGTGATAAAATTCACCATGTTCCTTGCAAACAAAGTCCCAAAACCTACCCATATATAGGGAACCGCAAGTTTCGAAAAAAAATCGGTGCGTTTCCCATGAGCCTTACATAAATCAATGTCTCATTGGTACTGCTGTGCCTAGGAAAACTTTAGTGGAATGCCTCGTCATTACTTCCAGTAGGACAGCTTGACTAAATTACCATTTCCAAATCCCTTGCTAAATCTCTCGCTGTTCAATTTCCTCACCAACTACCTACCATTCTCAGCAACTTGAATTGACTGAGGTTACTATCTTAAATTTGCAATGATCATATGAAAACTATTTCATTAGCATTTCAAATTACACCCGGGGGAAGCAGGATTTTCTCAAGAAATGGTCCAGAATGGTCGCAAAAGCCGACAATTTTAAGAAAGATTTCTCTGGGAGGACCCTAGTTTCCCATATCCTGCTCTATGGACAGAACAGGCACCTGGGAAAAGAAAGAAAATTTTTATGCAATAACCATACTGAATTAAAAACTGAAGAGAAACAATGGGCTACAATTAAATGTCTCAACGCTGATTTCTTCTGCGCGCTTCGCGCGCACGCGTTTTAAATATTACTTCGGGGTTTCAAGGTTACTTCCTGTAGAACATCCTGCTTTTCATAGTTTTTTACAAACTCTTCTGTTATCATTGGAACCATCAATGCCCCCATGGCCGTATGCAGCGTAGGGAAAGTTCACCCTCCCCAAGAAATTTTCAAAGCACAATTTTTATCACCATCCATCTGCGTAAATTTACCGTCTCTTTAAAGATTGTTTAGATGCAAGTTGAAAGACATGGAAAGTATCATTTTCGGTACCGTTATAAGAGACAGGCGCTTAGCGAAGGGGGGGGGGGGAGGCAAGAGCTTTATTACTCATACTACTACAAAGTATAAACCAGAAAGCCCAAAAGCTTAGTGATTCCTTGCCGAATGCGGATGCATTGTTGCACTGAGGTTTATCCCTCAAATTTATCTTTCTTGACTATCTTGGGAATTCTTGGGAAAATTTGCGTTTTGACCCCAGTGACCCCAGATGACAATCTTGGGACTTCTTAGGAAAGTTTGCTTTGTGACCTTTTGTAACCCAAGATAACCATTGACCTCCACCAAAAACAATAGGGTTCTTCCTTACATCATGACAAATCTATATACCAAATATGAAAAGTGTCGGTCATTCCTATCTTCAGATATCGCGATTACGAGCTTTTCAGCTTTTTACCTCCAGTGACCTCAAATGACCTTTGACCTTCACCAAAAACAAAAGGCTTCTTCCTCTCAACATGACAAATCTATAAACCAAATATGAAGTGTCGGTCACTGTTATCTTGAGATATCGTGTTTACAAGCCATTTAGGAGGTTTTCGCACTTTAACCTTTTGTGACTTCAGATGACCTTTGACCTCTACCAAAAACAATAGTATTCTTCCTCTCAACATGACAAATCTACACAGGCCATTCCTATCTTGATATATCACGATTACAAGGTTTTCGCAGTTTAACCTCCGGTGACCTCAAATGACCTTTGACCTTCACCAAAAACAATAGCGTTCTTTCTCTTAACATGACAAATCTATATACTAAATATAAAAGTGTCGGTCATTGCTATTTTGAGATGTTGCGATTACAAGCAGCGTCACAAACACATACACACACATACACACACGCACACGACATCACCATCGCATAGATTCCTTGCCTGCCTACGGCAAGGAACTAAAAATGCGAATTTTCAGGGCGGTTCGCCCTCACCCATTCTGAGTAATAGATCTCCCATTCTTAAAATTATTATCCCAAAGCCCCTGGAGACCCTCAAAATAATCCATTCTCCCCTACTTCCTCAAGCCCTCAGCATTTTTAGATCCCATATGACTGTTAGTCTCATGGAGAAAGAATATAATTGAAAAAGTCAAATTGTGATTTTTGTGGTAGGCCTGTGTTGATTGCCCACCTTATGCCATTTGAAGTTGAAGCTTAAATGCATAATTTTAATGCCTACAAATTTGAAAATACCCCAGAGCTTCCGGGGCTTTGCCCCCTCGACCTCGCCGGCGCCTTCGGCGCCGGTTGACAGTCCACCCGGCTTTGCTCCCCCACTTTCAGACGTCACATCCCGCCCCTGGTATTCAATGTAAACATACTCCATAAATTTGACAAAGGTAGTACACTGCAAACCAGTTTATAATTTTACAAAAAATTGTTAGAACCTGAACCAGAGACGGTCTTCCCCACTCCCTCCACTGTAGGGAAAACTTACAGTATAAAGCATTAATATGTACGATAAAAAAATATTTCCACTCTTGACCATGCAATTGCGGTAAATATTTGCAATACATTTCATAAACGCCAGAAAAGTGGGTAAAGCATTCGCTCATTCCGCTTATTCACCTTTTGCAGAGGTGTTCCTGAGGGCTGCCAGTTTGGTTGTTATGCATGGTGCTGCCAAGAAAATACTACATCGTGGTTGGTCCAAATTGTAAATTATTAACTGAACGGCAACTCAAAACCGATGCAAAATTAAGGTGATATTTTATTTAATTCTAAAAATTACGCGTTTTTTAACGCGGGAAGAAGATTTATGTTCTCTGTATTTTTATTATTACTTTAAGAAAAGTTTCATCTTCAACCCAGGTGGACTACGAAACAACACTTTTCAGAGCCTTGCCCCTATGTCTTAATGAGTACGTTACTCACGACGTAGCTTCGAGCGTAGTAGACCTACCCGCGTATCCCACCGGTAACACGCACCAGCTGTCTGTATTTGTTGGTGTAAGTTGCAATGATACACTCTTTCTGTTCTGTGACGTCATATGCATAAGATCTATTAGAAATTTTCTACCCGTCGGTACTTTTACTGATGTCAACATTTGTAACAAACAAGGCTAAGCAATCAGAAGTTCGGGCCCTAAAGTTTCGATCGGGTCAAGTAAAGTGGGTGTTTCATTCAAAAACAATCAACTTTTGCCAGATGAACTTGTCTTGTAACAGTAAAGATCTTAACTTGAGGCTATTCGACATGAACCCCACGTGCTTTCCCACTTTCATGGTCACCTAGCGTAGTAATGTTCTTTAAAGGTCTGAATGTAACACGTCATAAAGAATGATTTAGTCTTGCCATTTTCAGACATCACCTGTGTACCTGTATACCTGTGTAAGATACCATCCTATTTTTTTGTGGTAAGGTGCATTTTGGGTGGTGTAAACGTAGCCGTACGAGGTGGGGGGGGGGGCTAAGGACCTGTATCTCCCATCTGGTGGTCCAAAAATTTGCAGTTTTGGGGAAAAACATATGTCATTTTCGGTCAAACATTAAAATTTCGGGCAAACTTGCACCGCCCCACCCCCACCCACACCCCACCCCCAATTTGGAAGGAGTTCCGTAAGCTTATGGGTGTAAAGGAAGTCCCACTGCACATTTTAATGCAACTCACTAAACAATGAGCCAATGGATGTTAGTTTACAAGGTTTTCAGTACTAAAAAATTGGATGTCAGGTAAAGGTATGTAGTAAAACAAATCGTCGGTGTCGTGCATTCGAGAGTTGCCCGGATCAAATTCAGGTGAAATTACTTTGAAATTTTCAACTGCATGTTCCGCAAGCTGTTTACAGTGGTGCTGAAGGACTTTGAAACTGATTATTAAATGGATTTTCTTTGTCCTATTCAGGAAGTTGTTCACTTCAGATCTTTTCTCGATACAGCCGTCGAGCAGTGGTGCAAAGAACAAGTCTTCCAAATCTCCCAGCGTGTTGGAAATTGGCTTACGACTGGGGCACACTATTGTCCGTCGGCTGAGGCGTCAAATGAAAGTTCAGGGTAGGGAGCAGGACTGGGAGTGACACCCCTGGATGGTTACCCTCCC
Organism: Holothuria leucospilota; assembly: GCA_029531755.1. Lineage (NCBI taxonomy): Eukaryota > Metazoa > Echinodermata > Holothuroidea > Aspidochirotida > Holothuriidae > Holothuria > Holothuria leucospilota. Next base: position 51,302,830 of record CM055972.1, read on the forward strand.
GGCTCTTTCTTCTGACTGCCATCTTGAAGGCTTCTAGCCCTCAGGAGGAATAAATTAGGAGAAGGCGAATATCTCAGGTGTTCATCCAGGGTTAACTTGGTACAGGGCCTTTTTTCTCTGCCTTCTGAGATTCAACCAAACGTAGAATAGAAATATAGGTCCTTCTCATCGGAATCCGTCTTGTAGAATGATCTAATTATGCAATCCGGGTGCTCAACACAACCGAAGAGTGTGAATTGAAACGTGGATATGAGAGGTGTAGAAAGTGTCCGTTATAGCTCGGCCACTACCGTAATCACAAGCGGGTCGTATGAAAGAGTTACACCATGGAAGGTAGTACTTCCATAGTTACAGTCTGTCCGAGGACTTCTCTCGACGAGTTGGTTTGGTGAAGAAGCATGAATCTGTCTTAAGATGATGGTTATCAAGTACACAATGCATTAGGTCTTCACACTAGACAGGCATCTCAGAATGGTCTGTCGATGGCAGTGTAGAGGATCCTAAGGCTTTAAACAAAATCACCCGACTAAGAAGTGTAACTATTCTGTGTAACAAAAGTTTCAACTGTTACATGACGATTTAAAAGTGCTCTAAACCCCTTCTAGTACCATCGAAGGGTTGTCTGAGGTCGTCTAGTTTGAAATAATGAAAAAGCCAACAATGTTTCATCAAATTATTAACGCATTCGACAAGAAAAGCCCCTCGCTACAAAATAAAAATGAGTTACATACCAATGTCGATCTACTGTCAGCCACTGGCTGGGGAACATTTGGGACGGACGACCGTTCTCTGCTCCAGCTAGGGGTAACGGATCTTTGATTTACAACCTTCTCGATCCTCGAAGTTTTAAAAATCTAATAAAGACTGTTTTATATTTATGTCATATTCTCTACACAAAGTTGTAGTTTTATGGGTTATCCTTTATAGACAGAAGCAGAAAGGATTAAAAGGGTTTAAATTATTCTATATTTGACCTGAAAAACGTATACAAAAGTTTTCGTGTCTAGCAAATAAATGAATAAATAAAATGCTTGAACTTGATCAGTCTTATCATTTAGGAGGAGTCCCTGAGACACATTTCACTCAAAATAAACCTTTTTTCTTTGAGTTTTAAGGCAAGCTAACTGAAATTTAAGGGTTAGGGAAACGATATTTGAAATCTTTCATCCTATTCCAAAGTTTTGACATTAGACCTCTTACTAAATGAAAATTGTCTCAAACTTTATTTAAAATACACAGAATATGTCTTCATTTTCTTAGCCATGTTATTTCTGTTCATTGAAAAACTGCTGGGTAGTATACTGCTGCCCATAAAAATCCCAAAAGTAACCTTTGACCCGTGCCTTTTTGGCAGAATAAGACTTCAAAGGAGTTCCACGTGCGTTGAATATTCGATTAATAAGCATATTCTTCATAGTTTGGCACGTGAGTAGAAAGCGGCCTAAACTCTGTCCCATGATATCATTGGTAAGCTGCAATGAAACTCCCCTCGCCGCCATTTCCCCTTCGTGCATCTCCATAGCTGCTGCTCTGGCAAGTAGCGTGTACCTTTTCAGTTTTCAAGGTTGTATACCATAATATCTCAGCAATCCATTGCTATATTCACTGTAACAGATGAGGAAATGAAATAGCAATTACAAAATCTTGAGATCCGTCTCAAAACACTGGTATCTTTGTAAAATTCATGTACTCTTAAGGCCAGTTTACATATTCTAATATAGTTATTTATCTGTGAATCGATTCCAAATCACTTCCGCGACAGTGGTTGCTCTCAGCATATAGTTCATCGTGGACATACTTAAACAAAATCTGTACTTCAGCTGGCTTTGTCCCGGAACTTGTTCGTTGCAACATGGAAGTACCAGTCAGAGTGGTACTTCCGTGGTTGCAACCTTTCACTAGCCATTACTGTATATTTTGTTGAGAATTCGACAGTACGATCATGGAACTTCCATGGTACGATTTATTAATATTAATTTATGATTTCCTCATTCATGACGTCCTTTATTTGAAAAAGTTTTATTTTTTACTGTGCTGCCGTTGATACAAGAAAACGATATTTTAACAAAAAGTAGCATGCATCACTAGAAGAAGATTTGAAAAAGAGCAATGATAATTACGGTCAGGGCCGAATTGACACAAGGCTCCCCGATATTTTGACTTTTAGAGGGCGCCCGAAAATTTCCATAAGCTCGTTACCTTTTTAGCTTAGCTTTCACATCTGCTTCTGGGTTAAAATAAAGGAATCCTGACCTGATTCCTTCCTACCAAAATATACTCTGCAGCACTAGTTTTAATTTTCTAATCTATAACCTTACGTGATACGAAATTTCGTGAATTTGAAATAACTGATAATATGTACCAAGAAAGCTGGTACTGAGGCATGTCATATGGGTTATGACGCAGTGCAAATTTATCGTAGGGTATAATATTGTATTAATACTGGTTCTTGGTTACATGCATGTCCTAGAGGAGTGTTCTTAACTTTTCGTATTCGCTGTTATTGAAAATGTTGTCAATTAACAGGATCTAGTCGCGTTATTTTTGAGGCCTTATGAACGAAAATACTCAAAAGGCGGTCATTATATGCACTTAAACAAGCTGGAAGGTTCTTTGCCGACATTAAAGAGTTACTTTTAGCCCAAAATTTTCTAAGCGCTACGTGCTAACTTATGATGGTCCTTCTCTTAGATCAGTATTTCTCAGTCAGGTCCCCAAAACCCTGGGGTCAACTGAGAAGAGGGAATTGTGATGGGCTTGATTGTGAAAGGAGGTCTGGATTCCGATCCATGAATAGCCTAGTCCTTTTGTTTTGTTCATAATCACAAGCACATGATCTTTCGGTCAATGGCTAGTCACTTGACACTAAAATAATTAGCAGTATCATGAACAGACAGATGAACTTCATTTTGAGTAATTACCTTAATTTCCGTTAATCTTCACTCTCGCAGAGTAAGACATTAACCCCAACAACTTTTTGTTTAAAAATGGATCGGCCCAACAGTTACATGATGTCAATTGAATTGAATTTCCGCCTGCATTCTAGTATGTGAAAGAAAACGATTGAGAAAAAGACATGTTAAGTTTTCGTAAATATATTAGGGGAAAGAATGGGGAAAAGTTTTCATCCAATTAGCGAATTAAAACGAACAGGTTGAGAAGCACTGGTGTAGTGCAGTCTATGCATTAAATATCTATTTGCTAAAAAGCTCCCCTAAATACCATTCTTGCCCCCTCTGACCAAACCTCCTAGCTTTGCGACTGATCACTGAAGTATGAATGCAGCTATTCTGTTTATTTTTAATAGTTACTCATTTCATTTTATACTTTTTGTGTAAGCATGACTAGCATGACAGGTAATGGCCCTGCGCCGAAAGATGAAATTCTCGGTATCGATTTTCTTGAGCATGTATGATATACATCATATGTTGCAGCTACCATCAGATTGATGCAACGATTATTGTACTACCTGTAGATTTGCCCTCTTGTTGTTATTAACACGAATTGGAACTTTCCAAAACCACCTTTCGTGGATTTCTTCACCGATTATATGTGCATACATCATCTTAAATTTCCTGTTTCACACATAATAAAAATGAATACAGAAGAGGTTATACATTAATGTCAAGTTCTATGTCTCCCCAACACATGTTACGGAATAGGATGTGTCTGACTTTCCCCTCTTGAGAGGGGGGAGGGTAATATATAAATCATGAAAGGTAGAAAAATCTTATGCAAATTGAAAGGCCTGGTAAGTGTCATTTCCGGCAATCTGCTTGCATCGGCACTTTTGCCAAAAATTTCTTTGTAGGCCTAGGCTACAAGTCAACTGATGGTGGCGCTCCTCTTAGACAGTGTCACCTATTAGTCTCCCCCCCCCCCCCAACAAATGTCACCGCAAATGATACTGTAAGGGCCCTCTCATATGATAGGTTACGGGGCCCCCTGAAGGTGGATCCGACTATGATTACTTTGTCAATAAAAATAGCCGTCAAGGTCTCTTTCATGTTCATTTATGAGGGTTAACATAAAGTGTAGTTCTTGTAAAGAAGCCAACTCATAACATCCAAAATGTTTTAACGCTGAGGTTTCTTCGGCAGGAGAATTCTCAAAACAAATGTAAGATAGCGTTTCCTAAAGACATATTTTGGAATTTTGGAAGAATTAGCCATTTCACTCGCGATGTAGTTCAAAAATTCTGATAATTCGCCAACAGCGTCAGGCTTGACTGAACAAGATATTCATGCCTCAGAAAGATATCTAAGATGTCTGCTTATGCGTTGATCTTTATTTTTTTTTCCAAAGGAAAGTCATGAATCTTTCAGGCAGTGCTAAAGCAGAGTACAATGGGATAGGAGTGCACAATAAAATCGGAGGAGAAGTGCAAAAAGGACGTCATTCCATTAAAGATGAAGAACTGGTGGCATTTAAGTCAACGGTTGGCAACTTCTTTTCGTACAATGAGTGTACCGAGGAAAGCTTGGGAAAGAAACTGCAAAAAATTCCAGTTAAAGATCTGCTACCAAAAGAGGTAAAATGAAAAACAGTTGTACATACACATCCACCAAAGTTTTGCAAACCTACTCCCGAAGTAGATAAGTAAGGTGGGTAGAGTTGTGTAAGGCGGATAAAGGACGTTCTATAGCTTATGATGAAAGTTGAATTTCAAAATACGTCAGTACTTTATATTACTAAAGTTATTTTATACCTATAGACAATGGTGTTTTGAGGTTTCTTTATTTCGCGCTTTGTGCTACTTAGTGGCCATTTACACCATTTACGTCGAAAATAAAAACATTACAAAAGTGTTTACCTCTATCGTAACTCATTGAGCCAACTGCAACAGCTGGTCTTTCTTTCTCCTGTACCATATTTATGAGAGAGGGTCGAAGCTTAATTGCTGTGACCCAGTAATGGAAATAAGCGGTGTCATATCGAAATTTGTGATTCAAATCGGGCCGATGTGCTATGCAATTTTCAGTAATGTTAAGCATGTTTTGAGATGCATTCCTTGATTTGACGATGGTTGTCAATCCCTTCTCAAGCCCCACAAGAAATATGCATCACACAAACTATACTTGAAATTCTTCGCTCTGTTCCCGATTTTATTTTTTTATTCTTAATATATCATCTCAAGATTATCTGTTTCAGTGCTCTTATCAAACGAATTTCAAATGAAGAGCACGGTATACACACATATTGTACCGTACCAGTTTTATTTTCAGATCTAACACATGTGTGTGTTATTCATGTGTATTATCGACCCAACGTACTATGTACATCAATTTTCTGAAATGTTCAAATTCTTATGGCATAGCTAATCCCCAGAATCTTGACCAAAACATTAAAAGAAGGGTCTAAGCTCAAATCAAGTTTTGATATGTTAGAGGGGTCATTATTCTAATCAGTCTGGTGAAATTTGCATTGCAATCCGATTTGTGGTTCTCAAGATACTATCAGTTAAAGTTGTCACATTTGCTTTTCTTTAAAGTTTACAACCTATTTCTCCTACACAATCCCATGTTATCGGAATGTGATTGTCCGAGAACCATCGAAATTTTACAAACTTTGCATTAGCAATGGGAAGATCCTATCCCTATTTACTTCAAGGTCAGCGCAACAGACTGAAAAAAAAAACAAAGGAAACAAAGCATTTGACATCAATGTGAGGAAGTGATGTAACTCCTGCTTGCCTCAAGCTCACTTTGGGTCACAAATGTAGCAACTTCATTTGCTGATATCTCGAGTACTACATGTCTGATTTGAATGGAAGTTTCACCAAATTGCGTAGATTTAGTTCCTCTTTCTCAAATGAAAATTAATTTTTTGCTTAAACCCTTCCTTTAATCGCTTCAATCAATATTGCCTTGAAAAAATTATGTAAATCATTAATAGTTTAGCAGAGAGAGCTTTTGGAATCTATGAAAAGGTACGAAAACTTTGGATTCCGAAGTGGGAGATGATTTAGTCCCGAAAGTCATGGTTTGATCGCACAGGCAAGATACAGCTCTCTTCACATAGCTTGCACTGTAAACAATATGTCTCAATTATATCGAACATCAGAAGTATCCAAAAACCCATTTGGTAAAAGAAAGAACCCGAATAGGCCCTATCCATGCAACCTGGCATGTGCAAAACAAGAAAAAAAAACATAACAATCTGAAATACATTCGCAAGTTTCCGCTCGAAAGGTTTTCTATACGGGGCAACTTTCTTCGGAGGGGCTTGGCACTTTTGCCATTGCCTAACGTGCTATATAATACAGAACCTAACCTACACGTCTTCAGTACTGTTACTCTTCTGTACAAATTAAAGGTCTGCGGACATGTAAATGTCATACCTGCACAATGGATGTAAAAAGCATTAAAATGTTAAAAAATAACCTCAATTGCCATCAAGATCCATCAAATATTTATCATTTTACAAGATAGTTACTGTTTTTGCTTTTACATCATGAATAAACATGAGTTACATTTGCAAATTGTGATGTGGAAAGAGGAACTCATTAAGTGAATTGGACGCACATTGTAATTACGTCATGATAAAAAGTGTGAAATGCACAAATGTACGTAAATCTTAAATACAGATTCAATAGACGCACGATAAAGTTACGTAAAAATGAATGCGTGTGTGATCGAATTACGAAGCGTAGAAAGGCTAGGATAAAAGTTAATTGTAAAGGACGCGAATAATTATTACGTCAAGCTGAAACACAAGGACGGGTTAAGTCTTGAGAAAAAGGATGTGGGGTAAGTCTATTGCGTCATAGTGGGTAGTTGAAAGGATCGGAACAAGGAGTTTATGTCGTAGGGGTGCAGAGTCCTGAGCTGTATATAAGCTGCGCTTCCATGCATGGTGTGTCTGCGACGATCTCCTCTACAAGATTTCAATACGCAAACCTTCAAATCGTCTATGATGTGCCCGGGAGAGTTGAAATGGGCAGCAACCGGCAATCCGGATGCGGATGGAACGCAAGTGTTCAGTGACTCTGTCCGCGAGACGTCTTTTAGTTTCACGGATGTATAGCTGGCCGCAGCGGGAACAGGACAAGGCATAAATGCTCTCAGGGGGTCATTCTGGAAGTAACAATTGACTACTTTGAAATTTTTACATTGAACACCGAACAAGAAACTAGCTGGTAAATAATTAACAGATATAATTAACAAAATTAACGAAAGAAAACCCTGTGCGACACTCCACATTACAATTTCTGCATAGCAAATGAGAAATCTCAGAAATGGTAAAAGTTTGAAGAGAAGTATCTTGGATATGGTACAAGATATTCAATTAATTCCAACGTATATTTCATTGAGGGATCAAAATCGATTATTGTTGAGTAAAGTATGTTTTGGCTGCATGTCTACAGACCTTAAAAGACTACTGCCAGAGCTACAGTACCTTTGGAATTCTTTCATCGTTTTTATTTATTTCTTATTTTTGAGAAAGTGTATAAAAGTTTTATTCGGCTCCTAAGTTTGCTTTATGCATGGAAAGTCTCATGTAGTTATCGACAGGATGAAATAGTTGTTTATATATATATATATATATATATATATATATATATATATATATATATATATATATATATATATATATATATACTATAAAATATAAAGTATACTATCATTCTTTGAGAAGCGTCAGTATCCCACCAAAGTCCTTACCGGTGCTCTACATAGAATCCAAGGAATCGACAGAGCGGAGGCTTTGAGTAAGAAGTCTAACACGTCTACTAATCTACGAATTCCTTTGGTAATTTCCCATCACCCATCGGTACGCCCCATCATTCGTGCCATTTACAGGAATATAGAGACTCTTCGAAAAGACCCTTCAACCCGTGACCTTTTCCCTGAACCCCCCATTACGGCCTTCAGAGTTGAAAAGAACATTTCCAAGCACTTAGTTCGGGCTTCCCACCCACAACAACCAACTGACAACACACCAGGTACATTTCCCTGTGGTCGTAGTAGGTGCAACACATGCCCAGTGGTTGGCAAGAACACACTTATCAATATTTTGGGTTCTAACGGCAACAGATTTAGTGTGAACCAACACTTCACCTGCACTTCCACAAACTTGGTTTACATTTTAGTTTGTGGACGTTGCAATTGCCTGTATGTGGGAGAAACCAAACGCCGCCTGGCTGACCGAATCACTGAACACCTCAGGTCCATCAAACAAAACCTTCAAGGTTATCCGGTCGCCACTCATTTCAACCCCCCATCACCGTGCTCAATTAAAGACTTGGCCGTTACTGCAGCCTTAATGTGCAGAGGTTCTGACCGTGATCGTCAGACCGCCGAAAACCGGCTTATCATGAAACTCGGGACCCTCTCCCCACACGGTCTTAACATTAGAATGGACCTTTTTTAACCTGTTCCCCTTTTCATTACTTTTTACCAGTTTTTTCAGCCTCCTTTCGCTTTTTTACACCGTGTTCGTTCTGTGCGACCGGTTTGTTCGTGCCTTTCTTCAATGTGTTTCTTCTCTATTTCTACTTCTTTGTTATTCAGTTGCATTTCTTTGCCACCTGATGAAGAGTCTATACTCGAAACGTCGTGGAATTTCCGCAAACTTTAAAACTTTAAGCACTTTTTACAACCTTTATCGACCTGTATATATATATATATATATATATATATATATATATATATATATATATATATATATATATATATACATATATATATATATATACATATATATATATACATATATATATATATATATATATATATATATATATATATATATATATATATATATATATATATATATATATATATATATACATATATATATATATATGTTAAGGGAAGTACTGTATAACAACAGTGCTACAGAGATGAATGGCTGGATCTCAAAGGAGATGCGTGACAGCAGTAGAAGCTAGAAATTTGGTAAATACAACAGCCATAAAAGGTTTTTGCAAAACTTTCGAGCAATACTAGCTCTTCTTCAGTGCTTGATCACAAGAGTGGCAAGGAGTGCAAGGGACTTACAGCTTTTAAATTGTGAGGACAATGGTCCCCACTGATAGTCAATTAGGACTATCGTTTTTGAAAGAGGCGAGACTAAGTAATTTGAGTAAGCCTATTGAAATAGGCGTGACGGAGACGATCTAATAGGATTACTTAGGCCTAGAGTGTAATCCCTTCAATCAGTATGCTGGTAAGTCGTTTCGGATATTCAGGCCGAATGGCGACGTAGTCTTGAGTTGACATTCCCAGAAATTTTCTTTTGTCTTACGGCTTCTATTGTCCCATGAATCATTTTGTTCGATAGCAATGACACGTAAATTGTCTATCGAATGATGCGGTTAATTGAAATGGTTGGGGATTAATTGAATATCCCTTAAGAAACGCTTTATTTTTGGCGTGTGTGGTAGTAGGTCCTATATATATATATATATATATATATATATATATATATATATATATATATATATATATATATATATATATATATATATATATATATATATACATATATATAGATATACGGCAATTAGTCCAAGAAGGAACATCACCCGAGACATAATGAATATAAACCTTCAGTGAAATATCAGAATACAAATATATTTCAAGTCCAGGAAAAAGGTGAACGAATTTTCGGCACAACAGTGCCTTTATCAAGTTACAACCTTAAATGAGAATGAAAAATAAACGAGACTTGAAACTCAACAACACAGAAGAAAGCTACATAAAAGAAAGCAACAAAAAGGGAAGTCAACCGTAGCAGATGTCTGTAAAGAACTAGAAGAAAAGAAAGCAAACCTAAACGAAAAAACTCACCAATAAAGGGCTTGGTGAGAAAATGAAAGACCTGCTTAGCGAGCCCTAACTCTGGGTTTCCTGGTCTGGCAGTCGAAATCGTCGTTGACATTAAGAACCATAGGATAAATAGTTTGCAATTTGTTCCACATCCAAATGTTTTCTAAATGCTTAAGTCTTTCCCGGGAATTATTCAAAATAACCATTTTATTTTCATAGGAAGCATTTTCTGGAATGAAGGGAGGGTTCAAGGTTTGAAGGATTATAACATTGAAATGACTAGGGGGGTGCGAAGCCAAGTGAGAGTACAACTCAGCACAAGACCTGAGAAAAATAGACCCCGAGCCTCCACCTTCCTCCCTTACCACCTTCGGAAGAGCACTACGGTGGTTTGCCATCCGCTCTTTCAAATTTTGTGTCATTCCGACGTACTGCATACCACAAAAAGGGCAAAAAATACAATAAACAACCCAAGTAGCCATACAATTCGACTCCTTGGCCTTGACTTTAAAAACCTTACCACAGGAGTGACTCCGGATAACGCTACAATTAACTAGGTCAGTGCAGAGTTTGCAGTTCTTATAACAATGTTTGCTTGGTCCCACTGTTGAAGTCCCACTGTTGAAGTATATATATATACTACCCAGCAAACAAGCCCAATTGGGGCCCAACTGGGTTTTACCTGGGCTGCTTGGGCTTAAGTGGGCTTGGGTTAACGGTGGGCTTTTATTAGGGCCCTCATCGGGGCCCAATTGGGCTCAAATAAAAAATAGGGTTTAAACTCAGTTGTGAAACATTGTATTGAAATGAAAATTGTATCTTTTTTATTTTATGAAGTTAATTAGCTTTTAAACAAAAGGAATAAATACATTTTTTTTTCTTGGGCTTAGTTGGGCTGGAGTTTAGGGCCCTCATCGGGGCCCAATTGAGCTCAAATAAAAAAAAAGTGTTTAAACTCAGTCGTGAAACATTGTATTGAAATGAAAATTGTTTCTTTTTCTATTTTATGAAGTTTATTTGCTTTTAAACAAAAGGAATAAATACATTTTTTGGGGGGGCTTAGTTAGACTTAAGTTTAGGGCCCTCATCGGGGTCCAATTGGGCTCAAATAAAAAAAAGGTGTTTAAACTCAGTCGTGAAACATTGTATTGAAATGAAAATTGTTTCTTTTTTTATTTTATGAAGTTTATTTGCTTTTAAACAAAAGGAATAAATACATTTTTTTTCTTGGGCTTAGGTGGGCTTGAGTTTAGGGCCCTCATCGGGGCCCAATTGGGCTCAAATAAAAAAAAGTGTTTAGACTCAGATGTGAAACATTGTATTGAAATGAAAATTGTTTCTCCTTTATTTTATGAAGTTAATTAGCTTTTAAACAAAAGGAATAAATAGATTTTTTTCTTGGGCTTAGGTGGGTCTGAGATAAGTTATCAGTTTGGGTCCTACTGAGGGCCAAACCTGGACCCATCAGGGCTAGCTTCAAAATTTGTTTTAAACAAGTTGCAAGACACCTCTTTCATCCGTTGAAATTATATTTACCAACGCACGCCTGTTACAACCGATAATGTAAAAATCAACCGATAATATAAAAACGACCGATAATGTAAAAAAAAATTACCGATAATGTAAAAAAATTTACCGATAATGTAAAAAACTCTTTGAACCGATAATGTAAAAACGCTCGTCTACCGATAATGTAAAAAAAAATTACCGATAATGTAAAAATTGTTCTAAAGACGTTTTCATATGGAATTGGAAATTTTATCCAGAAAGTCATATGTTAATTCAGAAAGGTCGTAGGTCATACCCCAGGGGAAGGGGCTTTCACCCTATAGAGACCCTATGGAGACCCTATAGAGGGAGAGATTGGCCAACCATTGTTCTCAGATACGCATTCTGATTGGACGAAATCTATGGGCACCATTTTGGAGCCAAAGTACGAGCTTACAAGATCATGTGTCGCCTATGGGCATTTGAGAAGTTGTTCGGGCTGTACGTATGGCCGGACGTACTCATCCTATGTAAGATAAACATGTTTTGTTTCCAAAATTGCGGCCGGGTTGTGCTGCATTTGGATGCACGAACAGACCAGAAGAGGGTACAAGTTGTATAGATTCCCATCCTGTACAAAAGGAAGGCTTCGGTGGGCTCCAAAAGTTAGAAGGTTCAATTGCAATCCATCAAATAGCGATCGCTTATGCGATGTAACTTTACAGTATACAACTTAGTAGTACATGTAGGCCTAACGTTAGAGTTGGCTTAGCCTTAGATTTAGATTACGACGTTCTGTACAAGGCCTAGTCTATACCGTATACGGCGGTTCCGTCTCTATATTCCGAATGCTTGATATTCCAACACATAAACCCAAATACAACTCCTAAAACCCTTTGGCCTAACCGGCTAACCCTAATCCCAATACTAACCCTATTGGAGAGTTGTGGGAACATCCCCATAGAGACGTTGGAATCATAGGTGTAGGAAACTTTTCGAGACGGGGGGGGGCTGACATGAGGCTAGAATTCAATAGGGGGATTTAGCCATCAGGCGACTTAAGACTTCTTTATTTTTCACGAGGGAAAACGGTCTTTCCCCGGGAAACTTTGGCTAAACGAGCCTATTGAATTATAGCGGCATTAACTTCGGATCACCGTCCTGGGAGAGGGGTCTAAGGGGAGGGAGTGTCCTCCTCTCCTTTGGAAAATTTTCGGGTATTTGAGGTTCCTCAGATGCAATTTGGTGCAACATTTTTGACAAACTTTAAGGAAAATTACTGCAAATTTTGACATTTCTTACAGAAGAGACAAATAAGGAGGTTTTGCCCTTGGATCTTGGGGGCAGAAGTATACTTCAGCCCCTCACATTTTTGACTGGGGGCTAAAACTCCCCCCCCCCCGCTTCCTAAGCTAATGGTTGGAATACCAAAGCTGCAGTCCCCAGTCATAGGTGTAGGAACAGTGGCCAATTTAGGGTTTCATTGGGCCATGCCCCCACCCCTCACTGATGCCGATTTTTTTTACTTCCTAAAGATACGTAAATTTTTTAACACAAAGTTTACTGCAAATGGTAGCATATGTGGAACCAGATTTCATGTAAGGACACCTTATTTTTCAGAAATTTTCAAAGGGAAGGGGGCACCTCATTGGGACATGGTTCCCCTTCACTGATGCCGATGTTTTTGTTTTATTTCCTAAAATATACCGCAATTTTTTAACACACATTTTACCTCAAATGTAGCATATGTAGCAGAAGATTGCATGTAAGGACATCCAATGTTTCAAAAATTTCCATAGGGGAGGGGGACACAATAACATTGCTCCTGGATGTATTAGTAGCATGAGAAAACTGGAACATTTGCGTACCTTTGACTTTGATGTAGGTTTTACATGGAATACATCCTGGTCAGTCAAAATTTTATAAAACCTTGGCCTAGGCCTTTCCATAAAATAAAAAAGTCTTACTAGGAAGTGCTCCCCTATATTTACCCCTTCCCCAGACCTCTCCTGAAATTTTCACTAAATAATGAAAAATCTTAAATGATTAGTTCAACTTGCTTACAACTTTCCATAAAAAGCACCATTTTCCATGTATGCCATTCTGCATTAACGTACTAGTAGTTTTCTCAGAAAGAAGAGGTAGACCCAACCCAGAATAGACCCACACCCCCTTTCTTACCAGCACAAAAATAAGACACACTAAAATGAGATTTTTTTGGTAAATAACTTTTAAAATTTAAAATAACAAGTGCAATCGAAATCATATTCCTAAAGTTTAATTGGTGACCATCTAGTATGAAAACTGAGTGTTTTGAAATGCCTAAAATCTGCTCTTGGGGACACTGACCGTAAAAAGTGAGCCTTTTGACGGCCCGCACATACCACTACGACCGAGAGACGGGATGACTGACTTCGGATCTGTGGTCAGTGTGGTTGATAACCTTTAAGATGCAATTCTTATCAAGCGTGAGTAGCTTCGATTTCATCCCCTTCTTCCCCTGAGGTGGGGAACGGGTGAGAGGGAATAACCGTCCTTCAGCTTCAGAATAACGATAATAACACTCCTGGGTTTTCTTACATGCTCATTTCAAAAACATAATTTTCAGTCCTTTAGTGTTTGAAATATCTGGTTTTTATTAGAGGGCGCCCTCTATTGGGCCATAGACCTATGCAAATAAGCTGTGCCATCCATATGACCCACCTCTATGTAATAAAATATGTTGCAGTCCTTTTATGATATTTTTATCGTAGATATGTTCTTTTTTGTGAGCTTGCGGAACAACAGGGGAGTGAGGGCGCTTTAAGTATATGAAGGAGAAATACAATAGCATTATGTATTTGGCCTTGACAATCGAGAAAAAGTGACCTTTAATTGTTCTGCTGTCTTTCAATATACCGTTTTAAGGGAAATATACCTGCAAGAGGGCGTTGTAAAATAGGGGTGAGAGCCCCTCCCCCTGGGGGTATGATTTACGACCATTTTGAATTAACGTATGACTTTTAGGATAAAATTCCACTTTTCCAATTCCATATGAAAACGTCCTTAGATCAGTTTTTACATTATCGGTAAATTTTTTTTACATTATCGGTAGACGAGAGTTTTTACATTATAGGTAAATTTTTTTACATTATCGGTTCAAAGAGTTTTTTACATTATCGGTAATTTTTTTTTACATTATCGGCTGTTTTTACATTATCGGTAAATTTTTTTTACATTATCGGTCGTTTTTACATTATCGGTTGATTTTTACATTATCGGTTGTAACACACGCCGTTCTCAACGTAAAATAAAAACTGAATGAGTGCGGTTTATGATCGGGCTTTACTTGGGCTTTACAGTATTTGGGACCTAACTGGGGCCCTGTTCGTCCCCAACTGGGCTATTTTTAAACGTCCTGTAAATGGGCTGTGAGCTATTGCCAGGCCTATATATGCTCGAATGGTAACATGGCTTTGACCTGTTGACAATAGGGTCATAAATGCACTTATACTAAACTAAGTTGGGTTTCAACTAGGTCTAACTTGGGCCATGCACGTAACCGTCCCAATAGGGGCCCTTTGGGGCCCAATTAGGCTAACAGCACAAACGTTTTAAAAGTATGTGACATTTCTTTAACTCAATTAGTGACATAAGCCTAGGTTTACCAACATTGATCCTGAGAACTAAATTAAAAACTTGATTTAGGGCGGGTTTTTCTTGGATTTGAGTAGGGGAATGCATTTAAATTTAAGACCCAGTCACGCTTTGTTGGTATCCGATTGGGTTGTCTTTAATAAAAGTCTTGCACTGTAACACATTGGGGTTTTGATTTGTTTTTAAACTCTCATCTAGATCTAAATCAAATTTATTGAAAGTAAATGTAAATGGGCTGTGAACCAAGTTGTACATGTAACGTGCTGATGACTTTTAACCTTGACACTACAGGGGTTATAAATACAGCTCAGTTACATAATTCAACCAATGAGGGTTTTAATTGGGCTTCAATTGGGCCGTGCATGTTAACATCCCATGAGGGGCCCAGTTGGGGCCCAATTAGGCTAACATCACGAATGTTTGAAAAAAGTATATGTGAGATTTCTTTGATACAATTAACTTCCATATGTTTACCAACTTATTGATCCTAAAAACTAAAATAAAAACTGGACTAAGGCGGCTTTTTCTTGGGCTTGAGTTGGACCATGCACCATTTAAGCCCCACTGGGGCCTTGTTGGTACCCGATCGTGCCGTCTTTAAATTTTATGTAAATGGGCTGAGTCATTTGCCCATCCATGTATCATAACATGACTTTCAACATGTTGACATAGGTGGAGTCAAAACAACTTTACTTCAGATAAATACTGAACCAAAGTGAGTTTTAACTGTGCCTGCATGATCGAGTTGGGCCATGCGCTTTTATGTCCCAATAAGGGCCCTGTTGGGGCCAAATTTGGCTATTTTTACAAATTATTCAAATGAATTATGAGATATTCTTCTTCATGCTTCATTTACATGAGTACAGTCGTTATAATCGATCATGGGGTACGTAAGAGCGGAGATGATTAGCCAGTCCGATTTTGGCAAGCCCAAGTGGGACCCAATCAGTATCTGCTTTGTAAGGCTTTGGTTATTCCAGTTAGGGCCCAGTAAGAACCCACTCTGGCCCAAGTCAGTAAGCTAAATTTGAGCCCAATCTAGTCCAATGGGGGCCAAACCTCAATATTGCCCAGTTCGGTTAGCCTAATTCGGACCCACCCAGGACCTAGTCAGTTAGCTCAACCAGGGCCTAATAAAAACCCACTCCAGCCCATATTCCTTAGCCAAATTGGGGCCCAATCTGGGCCCATTTTGTCCCAAATCAGCCTAGTTGGGACCTGATAAAGACCCACTCAGGCCCAATTCAGTAAACCTTATTTGGGCCCACTCGGGCCCAATTCAGTTATCCTAACAGGGGCCCGATGTTGACCCATTTTGGTTTTGATCGGTTAGCCCAATTGGGGCCTAATTAGGGCCCACACTGGCCCAATTTGGAAAGCCTTATCTGGGCCCGATCATGGCCCACTCTGGCCCTAGTTGGTCAGCCCAATTGGGTCCACATTGGGGCTGGCTGACAAAACTTGTTGGGGCCCAATTGGGCAGCCTAATTTGGGCCCGATCGGTAGCCCTATTAGGACCCAATTGGGGCCCAATCTGGTGTGTTGGCTGGGTATATAGGACCTACTACCACACACGCCAAAAATAAAGCGTTTCTTAAGGGATATTCAATTAATCCCCTTATATATCGAACGAAAGCCTATACGAAAGGTTGTAACCTGTGTTTTTGCTTCTTGAATAGTATGTACAACGTCCCTTTTGTCGAAAATGTACCTGTCATAAATTACTTGCTTTTTTCATACTCTGTATGCTGTGTGCCGTTTATCTTCCGTATACGTATCCCACAATTCCTTGCGCAGACGAGATTGCTTAAAGGCGTTTTCTTTTAACTGTTTTTCGAATTCAGATAATGTGAACAAGGCTGTTTGATTTCTTTGTGTTGTTAGATCATTCTAGAGCCATTGCCATTGCCACTGGTACTGTCAAACATGGATGATAGACAACAGATGCAACGACATGTAAAGACCGAATTTAACAAACTCACCGAAACTTTGACCAGACTCGAAAAATATTTGAAGTTGACGCGTGAATCAGGACTCGAAGATAGTGTAAAGAAGATTGTTGGGCTAAGAGAGGAGATAGAAAACTCATCTAAAAAAATACTGCAGGATATTGAAATACTTTACCATCACAATAGCTCACCTGAGAAAAAGTTGAGAGTCTCCACACTTCTTTCAAACTTGGATTGTGGACCAGCTTGTTTAAAGGTGGAACAATTGCAAAAAGATATTGTAAGTAAAGACCTACATCTAAGGCCGAGAGTCTCTATAGTGAGCAGAGGGGTGTGGGGTGTTACACGGTACTTTCTCAGAATTTTCAAAGCGCCGTATCTCGGGGAAAATTTTGTGGTCTGTCTAGAAATAATTACCACTTTCTCTCACAATTCATTTACTTTGTTAGAATATATCTTTGATTTGGGGCTACAAATGTGTAGGAAATTAAATGATCACAACGTTTTATTCAAAACAAATTCGTGTCGGGTGATAACTATTACTTTGGATGGATTTAAATTGTATTGGGAAACTATTCTGTTTGTTGGGAAATTATTCTATCCCGTAGGACAGTAATCAGTATTTAGGGAATTCTGTGTCCTTAATGACCATCACAATGCTTTTCCGGAAGCCATTGCTATTTGAAGAAATCCAGGCTGTCGTGAAAACAAAAATACCGTATTGCATAATTGCTTGCCATTAACTAGACAGAACCACCTACCCTGTGAAATTGAACTCAACCTGTTTCATTGTCGGAGATGAACTATAGGCAGTCTACAGGTCTAGTCGGGTGAAGTTTGGTTTGGTACATACTTTGCTAAAAGTATGATATAACATGAAGTAGACATCAGACAATCAGAAAAGTTTGTCCAAGTTTTTCATGTGCAAGGGGGTTAGCCAGGAACTTTAAATGGCCGCCATTGTAATCTTTTTGGCTGACTAAGCTTTAAAAAGGATTTTTTGGCTCCAACGTTTGAGGTCTAAAACTTTTCTTGAAGTAATGGTGGTGAAATTAACACAGTCTCCAAAGATAAACTAAAAGCTCTCCCCAAAATATTGATTCATTTTTTTTTTTGAAGTGACTTGTCAAATGTGGCCCTTTTCGCCGAATAAAGGCAATATTAGAGCTTGGGGCCAATTTTGGATACCAAATACTCTTAAAGTATGTAACGTCCAAGACCTAATCTTTTCTTAATGGACAGACCGATAGGTAGGTAAGACATGGGGAAATTTGGAATCCCAAATTCAAACCTACACAAAATGAGTGGTACTGAAAATTCGAAATTTCAGTTTTTCGTTGGAAATTTTGGCAACTGGGATAATTTTCAGACCCACTATTTCCTCACATTTAATAACTAGAGGTTCTGATCTCTTTGGTATTAAAGTAAAGTGGATTTTTAACCCACAGATAATTTCCAAAAATTTAAAACCAAGCACATCTTTCATTGATATAGCCCCTACACTTCAACATTTTCATTTTTTTCATTAAAAACGGGCTCTGGCACTAAAGACAATTTTGAGCAGTGATGATCTCTTTTACAGTCAGATGTTACATCTTGACGAAATTGGTGCTCAAGGGCCGCAGTAGTACACAGAAAAAAAATTACACTAGAAAACGATAACTAGATATGGAATAAAGGAAACCAAATATTAAAATCTTATTCACTTTTAGTGAAAAATATGGGTTTAAGGTCATTTGTGAGCAGTTATATCCCTGAAAGTGTGACACAAGATGCTCTAACATTCATGGGGTAGGCTGCCTTATGCCTTAGTAGTACACAGAAAGAATTTTGACCCTAATATGAGGATGGGCATGGAATTAAGGAAATCTAAATATTGCTATTCTTCATTTTTCCTTAAAAATATTTGTTTAGGGGCACTTTTGATAGTTTGAGCAATAATATCTTCATAAGTATCACACAAGATTCTCTCATGTTCATGGAGTGGGTAGCCTAGTGACTAACTGGTCGACAGAAAGAATTTCGACAAGCAAATGAGAATGGGCACTAAATAAAGGAAATCCAGTATTTGTAATGTCATCACTCACTCTTCTTTGAAAAATATGGGTTTAGGAGTATTTTGAGAAGTTATATCTCTACACCATGTTCATGATATCCATCATGTTCATGAAATATGAGCCTAGTGCCTCAGTATTACACAAAGAGAATTTCGAGTCGCAAATGAGAGCAGCCATGGAATTATAGGAAACCTTAATATTGCGATTTGTCCATTTTCCTTGGAAAAATGGGCTTAGAGGCACTTTGGAGCTGTCATACCCCTATAATATCATACAAAAAGCTCTCGTCTTCGTGAAGTGGGCAGCCTAGTGCCGTACTAATCCACAGAAAGAATTTCAACTCGAAAATGAGAATAGGCATTTAAAAAAGGAAACTCAAATAACGCAATTTCTTCATTTTGCCTTGAAAGTATGGGTTTAGTTGCATTTGATAATTGAGCAGTTGTATTTCTACAAGTACCATACAAGATTTTCTCATCTTCCTGGAATCCATTATGTAATGTCTCAGTAGTACACAGAAAGATTGTCAACTCGCAATTGAAAACGGGCATGAAATTAAGGAAAACCGAATACTGCTATTTCTTTATTTTTCTTTAAAAAATATGGGTTTATGGGCATTTTTTAGCAGTAATATTTCTTTAAGTACCAAACAAGATGCTTTCATTTCATAGGTTTATTGACTATAGTGTCTCAGTAGTACTCAGAAAGAAGTTTGAGTACTCAAAAATGAGAACGGGCATGAATTTAAGGAAACCCAAATATTGATAGGCTATTTCTTCCTTTTTAATTGGAAAACATGGGATTAGGGGCACTTTTGAGAAGTGACATCTCCTTCAGTACTACTCAAGATGATATCAGTTTCATGACATAGGTAGCCTAGTGCCTAAGTAGTACACAGAGAAAACTTCGACTCGCAAATGTGAAGAAGCACGAAATACTGGAAACCAAATATTGCAAATTCTTCACTTTTTATCCAAAAACATGGGTTTCGGAGCACTTTTGTGCAGTGACATCTTCATAAATACCAAACAAGATGTCCTTATCCTTATAGAATGGTCAGTGGAGTGCCCTTGTAGTACATAGGAATACTTTGTATCAGCACATACAGAATGGACGCTTAAAAAGTATACGGAACCCACACATTGTTACTTCTTTAATTTATATATACTAACATATCGCATATTTTCAGTGAAAACAAAGCATTGCAATGTTGGAGTTCCCCTTATTTCATGTCTGTTCCGATTTGAAAGTTAAAAGTCTTTCAGTGTATTGCCAAGGCACTGTACTACCTTTCCATGTGGATAATATTATATTGTATGGCATTCACAGAGATATTGGCACTCAAAAATGCCCTTAAACCCATATCTTTTGTAATAAAAAGGAAGAAAGTACAATATTTGGATTCCCTTATTTAATGTCTATTGTCATTAGCAAGTGTATTTTTTCTGTTTACTTTTAAGGCACTTAACTACCAATTTCTTGAGGATAGGGACATTTCGTATGGCTCTTAAGAGATATCACCACTCAAAATTATCTTGTGATGCCAAAACTGGTGCTTTTTAATGTAAAACGAAAAGATTGATAGATTGAGGTTTGTGCCAATTTAAAATTTTCAAAATTATGTGTGTGTTAAGAATCAGATGTTCTTTTATTGCCAGAGTGATCAGTACCTCATGTTATTCAATGGAAGAAAATATTGGGTTTAAAAAAAAACGATTCCAGCGAGCTGTAGATATCACAATTTTCTGGATTTTTTAATTGTCCTACGAGAAGTTGTTATGAGACAACTAGGGTATTAGATGAATGCGCGAGCAGCGAAGCCCCAAAATAGCACTTTTACAGACATGTTTAGTAGTATGGTAATGTTTGCCTCCATTTTACACAACATTGAGCCATATACAAAAAGCACTGAACACGCAGTAAATATAACTAAAAACCGCTGTTTCGCTAGTTTTTCATTACAGCGTAATTCGGACTAAAATCCAGTCGATTTTAGTGAAGCGGAGAATTTGAGGGTTAAGAGGATGGATAATGATGCCAGTCAAGTCTGTCTTACTTGAAGTGATGATTGGATAAGTAAAGAATGCGCTAAAGGCGTGCCGAAACATGGCATTTTAGTAGCATTTTAGGGCTACTTCATTGTTCCTTGCAAAGGTAATAAAGCTAACTCTGAATTTTTGTTGTTTCTGCGTGTTGCGTGTACAGTAGGTAGAGCGCTCAGCCGGATGGCGAGCCGCCTTCGCAACCATTTCATTAGACGTCACATGCATATGACGTCAGAGAACAAAGATATTATAAGCATAAATTCCAAACTTAAAATGGTGCGCTGACTCCCTACGTAGGGAAAATATCGAGGTGGATGTACTGATCACTGTTCAGTCGTTATTACAACAATCAGACCGTTAGAGGAAAAATGGCCTAAGGTCTCTATGCGACTATATAATACAGTGTTGATTTGACTCATTCATATGAAGTGGCTATACGTCTCTCTACGTCTATACGTCTCTCTACCTACTCATAAGATGCGCTGATATGACTTAACAATGGAAAGCTTGACTCGACAGCATTTAAGCTCAGTTGACGGCGCTCTACCTCATAGGCCACATAGGTCGCCTTGCGTGCGGGAGGTGACTGGATCGAATTCTGCTTGAGCATTCACATATTAAAATCCACTTTCAGTATAAGGCAAGTACTTTGTTAGAGGAAAAATGGGCTAAGGTCTCTATGCGACTGTATAATACAGCGTTGATATATATATATATATATATATATATATATAACAAATAATAAAACACATTCCAAAGATGACATACTAAGAGCACAGATACGATAAGAACAGCGTATATTTCGGACACTCCTGTGTCCTTCCTCAGCGCAAAATGGCAAGTGAAAAATTACAGCATTTTTCAAACTTAACGGTAAAACAGTACTAGTTTTACCGTTAAGTTTGAAAAATGCTGTAATTTTTCACTTGCCATTTTGCGCTGAGGAAGGACACAGGAGTGTCCGAAATATACGCTGTTTTTATCGTATCTGTGCTCTTAGTATGTCATCTTTGTAATGTGTTTTATTATTTGTTATATTACATTGAGCATACGTGGATTTTTCTCATATAATATATATATATATAATATATAATATATATATATATATATATATATATATATATATATATATAATATATATAATCGGAGTGGCCTATATACTAATAAGGAAAGAAAACACAGCGATGAGTTTGAAGTCCATGGTGGATTTAAATAGAGACGCCAATATTTCGTAAGAAACACTTACATCGTCAAGGCGAAATAGCAAACTGACATACACATACACAAGTAGCTAACAAATTCGAAGAGGATAAAAGTAGTAGAGCATGACAACCGTCAGAACAGCATAAGATTATAGCTTTGTTCATTCCTATTGAGGGTAGATTGGATCTTCATGATGAAAAGAGATTCCATTGTTTTCCGCTTGTACCAAGCGTTCTCAACGCTAAGAAGTTTAACATGATCGGGACTAGGGAGTTCACAGGACGTCGTATGGGAGTGGGTAAAAATAGAGCTTAACTCATTGAAACGATCGGCATTAACATGCTTTACAAACCTACCCTGAAGTCTACGTTTTCGAAAATGTTCGAAAACTTGATATGTTGCTAGAACTACAATACAATACAATGCAATACAATACAATACAATGCAAAACAATACAATACAATGCAACAAAATGCAATACAATAGAGACAATATAATACAATGCAATGCATGCAATACAATACAAAACAATACAATGCAATACAATACAATACAATACAATGCAATGTAATGCAATGCAATGCAATACAATACAATGAAACAAAATGCAATACAATAGAGACAATGTACCTGTGCCTAACATAAATGCGTAATTTTATCCAAGAAGCTTCGTACTTTACCAATGTCTTTTTTATTTCAATAATATGAAATACACTTTTTTAAGGTGTTATGTGTTTGACACATTTGATTCAACTTGGTTTCTTAGTCCCTCGTGCTAATCGACATTGGTTTTCATTCCCTGTATATACAGACCAAGATAGTACTAAGGAATCTTATTCCAAGTCATTTGTGGAAACCTAACCTAAACGGAGCTTCTGGCAAGCTAGACTACCGGGTAGCAATAATTGGCAAGACCGGAAGTGGAAAATCATCCCTGGCTAACTACATGGTTGGAAAAAATCATTTTATAGTGGGAAGTTCCTCTGCCCGCGTCACGACACAGTTTGACAGTAAACTTGTGGAAATCGAGGATAAAAATGTTAACGTCTATGATACGCCTGGTTTCTACGACACAAACAGAGATAACAACCTGGCCAGAGAACAGACTCTGTTAGCACAACAAGACGGACAGGGGAGTGGGTTTGATGCCTTCATCTTCGTCGTAAATTATAATGCGGAAATGGATGCTAGAAACATTTTCCGAATTGTAAAGGTAATAATAGGTATTTTAAATAATTTTCTTATTCCCTGCATTACTCTTTATCATGTGTTCAGATTTAAAGAGAGTTGTAACTGATCTTGTGCATATGTATAGTCTTTACAAAATATTGAAACTAGGCTTAGTGAACTTAGAGAAGTCTTATTCTCGCTTCAATACATCCAACTGGGACTAAAGACAATAATAAAGGATCAGAGCGAACCCTGAAACATATTTAACCCGGAATGTCAGTAACGCTTAGCTTTTAAAGGGGCTAATTGAGTTGATATCGTTTATTTTGTGACGAGATCGGGGGAAATCATTGCATGACAATGCTTCTAATTAGCCTCATTAGTCATGTGTCACTTCCTATAGTTACAGAAAATATGAAAAATTGTAGTTTTTATGAGCTTACAAGCTTGTAGTTTGCGTTACTTGGTAGACTCGCCTCTCTTGCATTATGCATTATGCATTATATACACAGCTAAAGCTCTAATAACAACAGCTGTTCGTAAGAACAGTTGCAAGACTGTCAATCAAGTTCTTTTCAGTTATCTTCACTCATTGTTTGAGTTTGAACAGGAGTTGCATATGATTAATATACTTAATTTAAAAAAGTATCTGGTCACGAATATTTAATAAATGATTTTAACGTTTAATTACCCTACCATTACCGTTTCAGTTGTGTGTTAGATGTGCAGAATTACTTAGTTTGACCATCAAGACGTGAGTAAAACTCAACGATGGTGACAAGAAATCACGAAATTCATGAACCAATTCAATAAGCGCCTTTAAACACGGTATCTCAAAATAGGAATGATGGATAGCCAACTTTATAATATTATCATATTCAGAGAAGAACCCACTGTTTTTAGTGGAGGTCAGAGGTCATTTGAAGTCACCAGGGGTCAAAAACCGAAAACCTTGTAACAAGATATCTCAAGGTAGGAAGCATGGAAACCTTTCGTAATAAGAATGTGGTTATTTTATGGTCAGTGAATGAATCCTATTGATTTTGTAGAGGGCAAAGGTCATCTGAGGGCACCAGAGGTGAAACTACAAAAATCTTGTGAATTGTTTGTGACACACTTTATCTCAAGATAGAAATGATGGATGCCTTTCACACTTGAATGGATTTTTTATATTAAGAGGAAGAAGCCTATTGTGTTTGGTAGAGTCAGAGGTCATTTGAGGTCACCAGAGGTCAAACATCTAAACCATTAGAAACACGATATTTCAAGAAAGGAATGATGGAAACTTTTCATATTGGACATATAGATTTGTCACATTCTGAGAAAGGTTGCAACAGTTTTTGATGGAGGTCAGAGGTCATTTGAGGTCATCATAGTTCAAAAACGGAAAACACGTGTAAATACGGTATTTCAAGGTAGGAATGATGGACACTTTTCATACTTGGTATATAGATTTTGTCATATTAAAGTGATGCCGTGAGTTTGCAAAAAGGAAAAACATAAGATTTTGCTTCCTCTTATGTCTTTCTTTATTCTTAAAAATGCCACGAGTGCTTTACAGAGTTGAAGAATACAATTTGAAAGCTCAAAATGATAGTGATAATCTCGGGAAGTAACCTAAACAGCATAAAATCGGTAAATTTTTGAAGGCCTTTTTCAAAAAACGGTCCTTATTATACGGCATTAAACCACGCCTACAACGAACCTGATGTTGAATATGCAATGTTATTGAGGTGTCACCAAGTTAAAAAAGACGTACCATACCACTCCAGCCTGACTAGCTCTCGCAGGGAGTTGTTATTTCCAAATAACAACTCCCTGCTCTACGGTAGCCTACAGCTGTTCGCTCACGACCACTGATCTCTACTATAACCAGGGAGTAATAACAACTCCCTGCTATAGCAGTCTCACGACCAGAGAATGCATGTTCTTGCGTAATTGCTTCATAACACTTACTTGTATACACTCAGTGTAGCTTCCTCAATACTACGTAGTACAGGCCACAGTCTTTCACTCGTTGGTACGCGTTACAGTACCGATTTGAATTTGGACGTTACAGGTTTACAACGAAAGTTACACCAATACTATCGCCATGAGTAAGAACGTCAAAGACGATGGTAAGTGCACATAAAGGCAGAGCATCTAACGGTAGCCTAAATTAGGCTTAATTTACACAGAGGTACCACTGAGCCAGTATACTATAGCCTAAGTTAGGCCACTACAGTAAAATGGTGTAGTGGTATTACCATGCACTCTGTACATTGCAATATCACCGTTACCTCTTCAACATCCACACACACCATGCGTCTTGTTCACTTGTGTTGTTGTGCTAAATCGATCAGCTGTTTCCGCCTAGTGAATATGCATTAGTACTTCGTTCTCATTGGTCCGCTCAACTGATGTTCGTTAGGAGACTGAATAGTGTTTGTCCGCAGCACATTTTTGATTTCCTCGAGTTTAGTCGTTATTTTTACGAAAATGTTAAGGCTGTTGCCGGAATTCGCACAACAGGCCTTATTTTTTCTCCCTTACTGTTCATATGGGTCACTCAAAGGAATCACTGAAATTTTAAACTCGATTTTTTAATGTTTTTTACTTTTTGCAATCTCACGGCATCACTTTAAGACAAAGAACCCTATTCGTTTCGGTGGAGGTCCTAGTCATCTGAGGTCACCAGACGATAAACTACGAAAACGTTGTTAGCTGCTCGTAAACACGTTATCTCAAGAGTAGACAGTGGGCAATACCCCCACAAATTGTGTCGTTTCGTGACCAACGAAATGGGAGGGCTACATGTTTGTACCATGGATAAAGTGTGGAGAAAAACATATAGCTTTTCACAAGTATAACTCTGGTATATTAATTAGTAATTCCAATTTTAACAACCTAATGATGAACTTGTTTGAAAGATGTTGTGACTGAAGCAAAATTAAAAATAACATATCACTAACTATGTTGATGTGTGACGGTAAGTGCTCGGTTTTCCATTTTGACGGCAAGGGTTCCAGTGTCATGCAATAACTTATTTTTGTTCAGTTTTTGTCGTTCAATGTTTGTATTCTGCTATCTATCATGCATGGATTTTTCATATTGAGAGGAAGAACCTTTTTGTTTTTGGTGGAGGTTACAGGTCATTTGAGGTCATTAGAGGTCATCAAAGGTCATAAGCCGAAACCTCTTAAATTCCATATCTCGAGTTAGTAATCACGAATGTTTTTCATGCTTGGAAGTGGGATGTGCTGTACTTAGATATACGATCCTGTTGTTTTCGGTAGAGTTCGCAAGTCATCTGAGGTCACGGGTGGGGATGCGAAAACATTGTAAACTGCTCGTAAACGTGGTATTTCAAGAAGAGTAACATTGCAATATCTCTTACACAGCACGTGGATATCTGATTACAAGAACCCTTTTATTTTTGGTGGAAGTCAAAGTTCATATGGAGTCACAAGAGGTAGTTTGGTGACAAACTCATAGCCAGGATATCCCATAAAAGATATCTCATAGTTGGCACGTGGATGCCCCCATACAGTGTTCAATAATTCAATTGTTTTTGGCGGCGGTCAAAGGTCATTTGCGGTAGTAGGTCAAACCCAGAAATCGTCGTATGTAACTGTGTGGAATCTAATTCATAGCATGTGTGAGACCCATGTTTACAACAACCCCATTGTTTCTTGGTAGAGGTCAAAGGCCATGTGAGGTCACAAGAGGTCAAATTGTGAAAAACATCGTAAAACATGAAATTTCAAGAAGAATAATTTTGAGGGATAAACCTAAGTGAGACAAAGCATTTCCTTTCGGCCAGGAATCGCTAAGTCTTTTAGGCTTTCTGGTTGTCCATTACCTTCTCATTATGTAGGAAAAAGTTATTTAATCACAAGATAAGTAGAATATAATGAGAAAAATACGAGAAGTACTTATTCGGTTGTCACAGTTTGAGGTGAATCACTTGTGGAATTCAAAGCCCAAGTAACCTCTGATTTCTCGTCCCAATAACTGTCAGTATAAGGTCAACTAGGTAAGTAGTTGTTTGACCATGTATAGTTGTTTGTGACGCCTTGTCAAACATTGCACTTCTACTGATTCCCTAATAGGGTTCTATTCCACCATTATTAGCACAGAACCAGTGAGATTAGCAAGAACATGTCTTCTTGTATTTTACTTGTGATTGGTTGGTAACTTATCCTGCAGGATACACATGGGAATGATATTAAGAACTACACCATCTTAGTCTTCAACCGCATGAAAGGAAAAGTCGCCGATTTGATTGATAACTCAACAGAGTTTAGGAAGATTTGTGCAGAGGTTGAAGGCAGAGTCATCGGCGTCCGTTGCAGTAACTGGCAACACCTCCTCCCGGAAGAGCGCACTCAGACTTGCAAAAAACTGCTAGAGATGATGCAATTCATAAGCCATGCACACAAGGGCAAACGCTTCGAAACAGGAATGATGAAAGTTCTTAAACAACGGATAAAAAATTTACAATTTTAATTACATTTGTAAATACTCCTTTACTGATTGAAGTTGGGAGGGATGATCAAACAAGAATTTTTAACACGGATTAAAGTTTCTTGTCTCAGCTTTAGGTGACAGTGCGATCACCCCTAAGTCTATGCTAGTTTTCGGGCAAGTAATGTGTAAAAGCTTGAAAATTTTTGGAAAATGTTACAATCCATTCGGGAATATAAAAATACGCAAGGAGAGTTTTACACATTCTCATTGTTGATTTCCATTTAACTACTTCAAACCTTTCTCTGTAGAATATTTTCTATTTTCTTGGAATAAGAGTCATTATTTGATATTTAATTGATACTTATCCATTCAGTTGAGTAGATGTTAATGTAAGAAAAACCTTGGATCACTTCTTTGTTAGAAACAAGGTTCACTTTCCTCTCTTTTGATAAAAGTGTCGTCATCTTAATTTTTGTACTGAGAAATTGTGTATAGTTTACAAGTAGGGTCATGAGCGGCGATTTGTTCTCAGTATTGGGGGGGGGGGGAGGCATGACGAGATTTTCCAATAATTTACTGTGTGAAAAATCAAAGTCAATGGGCGATTTCTCAAATATTGGGGGACACGTCCCCCTTTCGCCGCCTATGAGTAGGTTTACAGTCACATAATTTGATTCAAAATGGAGTTACCTGGTTACAGCTGGAAGAGTGTTCCTTGTGAGCACTTTCAAATAGTGATTTTTATTGAGAGAATTTGAGAAAAAAGCAGTCTAACTATTCTTTCCTTGAACAGTGTTTTAGACTGATTGGCATTGAAATCAGTGACTAGGATGTACATAACTAGAAACTTATACCTTATGTTAAAATCTTCAAGGATTTAGTACGAGTTGACAGTTTAACTTGTTCAGGTTATGGACACGTTTTCATGATGATGACAAATTATCCATGAAGAAACGATATTTCTGAAGTATAGTCATTAATAATTTCCCTTTAACCACTCTTTCTGAGCATTGAAAACAGAGAAAGAAAATCAGAAGTGGCGCTACAGGAAGGGGGTGGGTACCTCTTACAGATCCCCCCTACCTCAAACTAAATCTGGTACTCATCCAAAAAGAAAAATGTGCCGGCCTAGACTGATCATTTGCATTGATTACAGCTTATAAGCAATGCATTATAGACCCTGGATTTCTAAATCTTATAAACACGCAATTTTCTGCAGCAATTCTAGCCAAGGCATCCATACTTGGTCAATATCATAGTAACTTCATGCAGTCCAGCCAAAAGTGTATGAGACCCTTTGGATGAGGGGCACATTTAGCTCAAATCTGAACCTTTTCAGAAGAATTTTGTAAGAATATTATTACAGATTCTGCCCGAGTTAATTTTGGGTTGTCCAAAAATCAGGAGATGGGCACAGTAACCTGCTCACAAGCCCTCTGTCTAATCAAATTGACTGTTAGTTCAAATTATACTACTAAAACGCTAAAAATGGTGACATTGCTATTTGGTGGTCACTTTATACGTCTTTATACGTACGCACCAAATGCCATTTGAAGATTGGGAAAGCTTCATTCTGATGCATATAATTTTGTATAACACCCCCTGAGCTTCCAGAGTTTCACACCTTCTTCCTCAACCGGGTGTGCCCTCTGTACTTCACGCCTCCAGAAGAGCACTTTGCCCCAACTTTCCGCTGATACCCCGATGTGCCTACACTATCCAAACTCTGATCCCACCACTGAAGATTATTACAACAATAACAAATGGAAATAATTTCGTCGTCTCTCAATTGACGTTTAAGGTCTGTTACAAGGCTTCATTAGAAGCAAAATATCGCTTAACCAAGAGCTCATTCCAGTTTTGCATATCTCACAGCCAGCATGAAGTTAATTCAATGCACTAACGACTGGTTGGTATGAACATCAGACAGGCCGGCAGCCCGACAAGATACCGAAAAGGAAAGGGAGATAGCTTTCAGGGGGCTAAACTTTTACCAGAGAGATTCGACCCCTGGCCTCCTTTGGCTACGGGCTTGAGTCGTCAGGCCACGAAGAACTCCTAGGTAGGCAACAGTTTCGCGCTTCCGTGACTCTTGACTGGCATTGCAACTTGCTTCAAGCTTTTATCTGTGAATGCTAGTATATTGAAGGAAGGAGAAATATTCTTAGTATGTGAGGTTCTGTTCTCCTTTTCTTCTCCTTTTTTGAAAACAATAAGGTGTCGGCTTTGCTATTTTATTGATGTTACTTCGACTGAAATAAGCACACAACATGTTTCACAATTTATCGTTCTACAAACTTTGTTGTCCTTTCACGATGTGGTTTGTTCACACTTAAAAAGTCTTACTTGTTATTGTTAGGCCACCTCCAAAATATCATGCAAGAAGGATAACCCAACCATCTTTATGTCAGCCGAAATAGTATCTTGAACTTACATCACCCCGAATACGTGCCCGTATACAACTGTCTCCAAAAGTTGACTTCATAAGCTGATTTTTCTAAGCAAATTAATTTCAATGAAAATTTGATGTTCTCTCATTCTTGTTTTCCATATTTGTGGGCAAACTTACCCAGAAAGGGATAGATACTCAGAGCAGAGTGCAGGGAGAATTTACATTCTTATCAATAATAATTTCCTCCCTAAATTTTGGGACGGTTAAAAGCTGAAATAAGAGTGTTGTGGCAGGTTAAGGTAACCGTACATAGCTTGAACTTTGCTCATAGTACGAGAGAAGAGGTTGCGACCTCTCAGGTAATAATTGTATAGACGCGGTCAGGTGTGAAGCAAACGTGTCCATTTAGGCGCGGCTCGCCCTTATACTTAACGAGTGTAAGATCATTTGTACATCTGCTCGCATTGCTAGAAGTCAGGCTATCTAGAGCCATAAATTGTAACCCCGAGGGACGCAACAACTGGTAATTATTTTGTTTTCTTCATTTGGTAAATCTTAAACAGTTTCTAATAATTTAGGAATTATTTTTGATGTTTGTACATTTGCACAAGCTAGTTTGTTTCGCAAGTGCTATTTACTATTTCGTATTACGAAGTTTGGCGACCTGAAGCCGCACCCATTAATGTTTGTAACATAAAGTATGCATTGTCAATTCAGGTGCATTAGTGCTATTCTTGCGAAGTCAAATTTCAATGTTTATTCTGTATACCTTTCTTACAGATTGCATATATTTTCCTATTTGATAGAGTTACTATTTTTGTACGCTTCGAATTTTGATGTGGTTGATATTTACATTTGTTTATATTTATGTTCACAGTGAACCGTACGTACCTACGTTACCGTGAATGCAATCATTTCTTCGTTTATAAGGTTTCAAACAGATCGGAAGAGTAAAGTAAATGCAGTTGTTTATTTTTTTGGTGTTTCTAACGTGTTCATGGGATTGCGCCCTCACCCGTGTAGCGATGAGCCTACAAAGAGATAAGCTAGTTGGGCGGTGGAAAAAGGTGTACATTGGCCTGGTTTTTGATGTCTACACCACCCATTCGTCCGTTTGAACACAATCAGAATCACACGAGGCAGACGAAGCATCATACTCAGACCACCAGCTAAGAACCGGCAACGATTTAGTTAGTGGTAGTAGTCAAATCACCCAAACCGACGAAGCCCTTAGATCATCCGGGACTAACCCGAAGGATCTGAAGAGAGGTTTCATGTAACTACAAGTATAGGGTCTTTAATTGATGAGATATTCTCTGTGATATGTATAATGAAAGAGTGCAAAATATGCTAAAAGTTAATCGGGGATTTATGGGGATCTTGAACGAGGTTTACACAGGGTGACTTTAACCGATGGGTGTGACAATTTGTAGGGTGGAAAATGGCAACTGAATCGTCGGTTTTTCTCGGTTTGGGTCGAAAACAGGCTGACCAGTCAAGACCAAAATGATGTCTCGGTCTTATGACAGGTCAGACCACCCAACTGCCTGTCCAAGAACAATACGATCATCTAAAATCAATTTCCGTTTCTGGTGATTCGGTCAGTGGTCTCGGTTTTGAGTAGGTACTACATAGACCACATAAAGAGAAATTTGGACTAATTTGTAAATATAAGAGTTTAGAATATGGGGGCGTATTCATTGCCTTCGCATAAGACACCGAAAATGTGTTTGCAGCAGGGGTCTTTGGTCTGTAAATAAACCGGCTTGCATCATCATCATGAACCTTGTATTCTTTTATGGGTTGCCATAGTCAGATTGTTTCCAGTTCCATGCCCCTCAGCTAGTCGGCTCGTTACATCAACGGCTTCCTCTTACTTAATCGTCTTGCACCACCGGTGGGCAGTAGCCAAACAAGCACTGTATACTAACTTCCAGCTACAGGCCTAAGTCGATCCTTTAACAGGGAGTTGCCAGCCTTTACCACGAGACACCGAAGGTGATCTCCATGCGCCATAACGGCTAGTCCGTGGCTTATCGTGGATGCTTGCGAAGCGCCGAAAATGCCATATTTAAAGACATTTAATAAAGATTTACTTGATTTGTCCTCAACAATTGCATGCAACTTGACGGTCACATATCATGAGGGACCATTGGATAAAACTACAAATCAAGTTCCACGGAGAACATATCCAAATCATCCCCTCAGTATCGCCTCCCCCGAGGATCACTTTCCTATTGCAAAACAGAAAATTCTGAAAGAGCAAGGTACAATCCGAGGTAATACTTTCATGGTCTGTGTGAGGAATCTCGGTCCCCTCATCCAAGAAGTTTGAAATGGAGCAGATTTGATGCGGTTTCCTTGCACCTCGAGTTTTGATAAGCACAGAAACAAACATATGTCATGTATGGAATTGTGCATTATGGACCAATATACAATTTCGAAAGGCTAGCCACCACACTAATGGTCGTGTATCCGGCAAACTTCCGGGACAGTGGGGTGTCTGAAGGTATTATCACAGAACTAAATTGAAAATTAAACTCTGTTAAGTACAAATTCCTTGCATGTGGAGATCAAAATCAACTGTTGGACAGTATCTAGTGCATACTATGTGTTTCTAAGGCAGTTCACCTGTTCTTTGAGCATTTCATTCAACTTCCAGTACGCGACACAGTCGTGCACCCGGAAGTTAATTTCCTGTCACTTGTTTGGCGTACGTGCCGCTTTCATGTCTCAAACCACGTTGAAGGCTACTTCCACCTCAATTTTGTGGGCGCGGTCAATTTCACCTCTGAGCGCCTCCTGGTTGGTCGAATACTATTCCTTATCGATTAATGTTTATGTGCCTTAGTGCGTCTCAACTGTTGACCAATCAGGGGACTGCATTTACTTTGGCAGAAGTGCTATAGGGCCACGAGGAACACGAGACTTGGAAGGCCCAAGCTGCAAGCCTCGTCACTCTCCCGTGTAGATCTCTCGAGAGAAACATGTTGTCACCAAAATTCTGTAATATGTATATAGTGTTTATTCGTCTGTTTGCCCGCTTTTAATCAACGGTGCATTTATAGTGTTTTTCTAAATGGAGATAGAATCAATTATTATCAACTAAAATCAAATTGAACTGTTCCAATTTTTTCTGTGTCCCTTTTTAGCTACACCGCAAGATCCCCCACTGGCAAAAAGGAAGCCGGGCTGGAAACTCTCCCCCCCCCCCTCCCATCATTTGATCCGCACTTGTATCAGGGTAGTGATATTAGATGGAGAACCATCAAAATCTCTTCCTTTCACCCCTATCAGTTGCCTACAGTTATTTCTTTTGTGTGCTGTTCTTGACGATTCAACAGGCTTAAAAGATGTAGGAACTAAGCGTAAGTGGGACACGTCGTCTGCTATATCTCGGAGAGGACAATGGGAAATTTCCCCATTGCCTTAACAATGTCAATCACTTAAGCTGTAAATTAATTTGAGGGTTTCCACGGACTCTTTTCGACGCTATTTACGACATACTTGTTTAGTTACTCAACTTTCTCAATATGGGTGCGCCTATTTAAAGATGGGAGAGAATTCAACAGCGAAGTTTAGTCTTATACTTCTTTGCTCATTTGGACGAATCATTAGTATTGGTTTATTTGCAGGATTTTTAGGTTCCTTGGCAATAAAAAGTCGTTTTGAATGTCAGAACAGTGTTTCGAGCTTGACTGTCCCCACCCCCCCCCCCCCCCACCCCCCCCCCCCCCCACCCCCCCCCCCCCCCACCCCCCCCCCCCCCCACCCCCCCCCCCCCCCACCCCCCCCCCCCCCCACCCCCCCCCCCCCCCACCCCCCCCCCCCCCCACCCCCCCCCCCCCCCACCCCCCCCCCCCCCCACCCCCCCCCCCCCCCACCCCCCCCCCCCCCCACCCCCCCCCCCCCCCACCCCCCCCCCCCCCCACCCCCCCCCCCCCCCACCCCCCCCCCCCCCCACCCCCCCCCCCCCCCACCCCCCCCCCCCCCCACCCCCCCCCCCCCCCACCCCCCCCCCCCCCCACCCCCCCCCCCCCCCACCCCCCCCCCCCCCCACCCCCCCCCCCCCCCACCCCCCCCCCCCCCCACCCCCCCCCCCCCCCACCCCCCCCCCCCCCCACCCCCCCCCCCCCCCACCCCCCCCCCCCCCCACCCCCCCCCCCCCCCACCCCCCCCCCCCCCCACCCCCCCCCCCCCCATGATTAGCCCCCCTTTTTCCCCCGGGGGTACCTGTCAGTAAACATCATAAACATTTTATTTGTAAAGGATGTCTGAAAATACATGCTAGATGTAAGGAGGAAGAAAAAAATCCAAGATTTTTTAATCTTTCAGCAGAGAGAAACTAGATCTTCTTCACAGTGTTGGGTAGTACGGTGCAGTAGAGGGTACAGAAGGGAAGGTATTCTGTTGAACAAGAAAACATTGTAGAACAAAATGGGTAAGGTGCCAGTCCTTCAAAAAAGACAAAAAAAGGGAGCTTTGCCTAGCCTTTGTGAGACACTAAAACGTAAAATTTAAAGAGGTCATTCTACCAACTAATTTAAAATTTGATTAATCCAAATTTTTAGAAACCCTCAAAACTCTAAAACCTTTACAAACCCCCGGGCCTTCTGGGGGTACTTTTTCAAATGAGTATTGACATGAAAAAGAGATTTCTGCTTTGGTTAGAGTTTCTTAAAAGATAACTTTTTCTGTTGCTACTAAATCATGAAAAGGGGCCAGACTTCGAAAAAGGGAAAAACTTTGTCTATATAGAAAAAATATACTTTAAGTTACGGGTTTAAAAAAAATTCCATAGTGATTTTTAAAGGGAATAAAATTTTATAATATTTTGTTTTAAAAAAATAAAAATTTTTATCTTCTTTTGAGCGACAAAAATGTAGAACAATTTTAAAATTAGGGTTGAAACTTTTAAAAATTTTAAAAAATCTTAATAAAACTTGAATAAAATTAAAATTATCCATGAAAATAAAAACCTCGTTTATTTTCCATAATTTAAAAGAAAGGTTATTGCACAAACTTTTTCACAAACTTTGCCTCTATAAACTCAAAAAAAGTGGATTTCTTTCATGTAGGTCACATTTATTAATGATTCACTAAAAGAGCGACACTGGGGCCCTTTTCCAAAGGGATTTTTTCACAAATATCAAAACTATGGTTTTTATACCTTTAATTTTTACTTTATCAACAAATTAAATTGTAAAAGGGTAATGTACAAAGGCCCCTTTTAATTTTTCTATGTGGGGAGTGCTGAATTGGAAAAAGCTTTTTATCAACAACCCCCAGGGGCCTTGAAGAGATCTAAATAAACATTTAAGGGGACTAATAAGCTTTAAAACAAATAAAGGAAAATTTCCTTCCCACCTTGGGCAACATTAACGTAAAATATCTGGGGAAGAGAAATGAAACTTGAAATATCTGTTGCTGAAAAAGTCTTTCAGATTTAGCAATCCTCAAAATTTCTTTCATCATTCTGAATATTGGTAATCATTATTTTTTTCTCCAGTGAGTTGAAAAGCTAGTCCCAAAAAATCTTGCCCTATATCTCATGGGACTTACCTGTACAAAAAAAAAATGTCCCTAGATAAAGACCAAAATGTCAGGTCCCATGGCTCCCTAAAAGGGGGGAATCCCTGGGGGGTTTTTTAAAATACTGTACTAAAAAATATCTTTTTTTTTGACACCATGATGTGTTAGAGAATGTCACAAATCATAAAAAAAGGCCAAAATTTTTTTGCAATGATATTGTTCGGACAGACCCATTGCACTATTTTCAAATCAGTAAATTTCATACATCATGGGTAAATTAAAAAATGACACAGCAATATGAAAGAAAAAACTGTAAGTCTCTGCTCTTTGGACCGATTTTTTTGGAGAAACTATTTGTCTAAAACTAAAAATATTGTTTGTCACTTGAAAAATTTTCTGGTGTGCGTTTGTAAATAACATCAAGAAGCAAGCTGCCACTGTTTCCTTAAAATTCGCAAAAAATCCATCTCTGTCCCAACCCTTTCCCCAGTTTTTTAAAAATAACAAATGAGAACGTTTAAAGTACTAGTAGTCAGCAATAAAACCCTTTAAAACCGAACCTTTTATTAATTTTTTTCTTAAAACTCAAACTTCTACTGCTATATGATGAAACATCACCTTTGGTTAAAAACTTGAATCATTTACTGTGTAATGAAAAAAGCATCAAAGAAATTCACTTTACAACTACAAAAAAATAAAGAAAAATTTTTTTGCTCTTGCGTTCCCCCACTGCCATTTAAAAACCTAGAAAGATGGGGGTCTAATGCTATTTAGAAAAAATAACCCAAAAAACATTTTCCTGGGGTTTTTTTTTGGGGGGATATTTGATATTTTAGGAAGTAGTAGCGCTTTTAAGTGCACACACACTGTGAAAAAATAGCCTGCAGGGGGTCAAAAATCTCAATGAACAGGACACAAAAAAGAACTAAACAAAAAAGGACAAATTAGGAATTTAGGAGGCTTTCAGAAGTAAATTTTTTAAAAAACTCACCCTATTGGGAGCTTTGGTGGGTTCTTGATTTTTTTTTTTTTTGAGGGGGGGGGGATGCAACTTTAAAGTTTTTTTTTTTTTAAGACAGTGGGAAATCAGAGGATTGGAAATAACAAAATTTTTAAGGAAAAAGGAAAAAACAAAGGAAAGTTTTAAAAAAAGGGGCCCCTTTAAAGCAATGGGGTTCCCCCCTCTGTTTTCCCCTTAATGGGCCGGTTTAGGGGCTAGTCTGTCAAGAACTATATAGCATGTCAAACTTTTTTACTTGAGAACTTAAAAAACCCCAGACTCTTTCATCATTCTTTTTCGATATCCAATTCTTTGAGGACCTCTTGCTCTTTTCCCCCACAGACAAAGGTGTAAATATTTACTTGAGTCTTTCTAACAGCTTTTTCCTGCTTACCAAACGTAAGTAAAATTTTTAAAATGTGACAAACAATATTTCTAGTTGTCAGACAAATAGTTTTCCCAAATAAATCAGTCCAAAGAGCAGAGACATTACAGTTTTGCTCTTCATATTGCTGCTGTTAATTTTCTAAGTCTTACCATGATGTGATTGGAATTCACATGATTTGAAAAGTAGTGCAAGGATCGTCGACAGATATCATTGTCAAATTTAGGTACTTTTTATGATTGTGACATTCTCTAACACATCATGGTGTCAAAAGAAACAAGATAATTTTTTAGTACAGTATTTAAAACAACCCTAGGCCAGGTCCCCTCTTGAGGTGCCATGGGGAACCTGACATTTGGTCTCTCATCTAGGGTAAATTTTGATAAGTAAGTCACCATGCAGATATAGGGCAAGTATTGTTTTGGTGACTAGCTTTTCAGACCTCAATGGAGAAAAATTATAATGAGTCTACCATATTCAAATGATGAAAGCAATTTTGAGATGATTGCTCAAATCTAAAAGAAATTTCAGCAACAGTATATTTTCAAGCTTCATTCTCTAGTCCCCAGAATGGTACGTTAATGTTGCACCAAGGTCGGAAGGAATTTATCCTTTAGTTGATTTAAAGCTATTAGTCTCCTAATGCTTATTAGATATCTTCAAGGTCCCTTGGTGTGTATGTTGATAATAGCTTTCCAATCTCAGCAAATCTTCACATAGCAAAATTCAAAGTGTCTTGTACATATCCTTTTACAATTTAATTGGTGATAAAGTAAAAAATAGTGAAGTATGAAAAGCCATAGTATTGAACTTGGTGACAAATACCTTTGGAGAAGGGCAGTGTCGATTCTTTTAGTGAATCCATTCTAATCAATGTGACCTACATGAATGCAAATATCCACTTTTTTGAGTTTATAGAGGCAAAGTCTTTGTGAAAAAGTTTGTGCATACACCGTTTCTTTTAAATTATGGAAATATAAACGAGGTTTTATTTTCAGGATCTATATATATATATTCAGACTATATGAAGATTATTTGAAAATTTTAGAAAAGTTTCAAAACCATAATTTTTAAGATTTGTTCTACATTTTTTGCGCTCACAAATGAAGATAAGTTAGTATTTGTAAAAGCAGAAATATTATAGAAATTTCATTCTTAATATATCACTATGGAATTTTTTCAAACCTGCCTAATTACAAGTACTATTTTGCAATATAGGACCAAAACGATTTTCCTTTGGTAAGCTACTGGCCACAGTCTTTTCATGATCTTAGTCAAAGGCAAACAATAAAAAGTTATCTTTGAAGAAACTCTAACCTAAGCAGAAATCATCTTCTTCATGTCAGATAATCAATTTGAAAGGTACCAACAGAAGGCCATGGAGTGTTGTAAAGGCTTATTTAGGAGTTATGTACGGATTCTAAAATCTGGATCTAATCAATTTAAATTTAGTTGGGTAGAAGGAACTCTTAACGTTACTGTATTTAGTGTCTCACAATGGCCAGAGTCAAAAGCTCCACTTTTTCACGTCTTTTGGAAGGACCTGCAACATTTATCCTTTTAATCTTGTATTACAATAGTTGCTTGTTCAACAGAAATATTCCATTCCTTCTGTTACCCTCTACTGCAACCTGTATCCACCCAACAATTGTGAAGTTCAAGATCTAGTTGAAATCATCGCTTGTGAAAGATTAAGAAATCTTGGATTTTTTCTTCCTCCTCTTACATCATAGCATGTTATTGTGCCAGGATCCTTACAATTAACATGTTATGATGTTGACATGATCCGGTACCTCGGATGGAAGAAGGGGGGCTATCAATTAATTGCAGAATTTGTTATTTCCGAGGTAGTCTTTGATGGTATAACAACAGCAACACCTTCAAAGTGGAAATTATTGGGGGCTTACCGCCTCTCTCCAGCTCCCCACCCCCTACCCCATGTTCTGATGGTCCTGATGATGTACATCCATAAAAATGCTGTTATGTGCCATGGTAGATGTCAAAACATTTATGTGATCATTTCTGCAATAGTCAAACCTGCCATGTAACAACAGTGATTACTTTCAGTCTCATTTGTGCAACTACTGTGGGAGAGGCAATGTGTCAGTGGCTGAGGGGTACGGAGAGGGTTGCATTTCAGTATCCCATACAGTATTCTGTTGCACAGCATTAGTAAGGACAGTAGCTAGTTAGATGAGGTTTCCGGCTCAGTTTCTAACAATTGGTTTAAGTTGGCCAGCCACGGCCTTTTTTCGGTAAGGACAGTAGCATCACAAAGTTTTTTTTTGCAAGGCCATTGTGTTGTATGATCTTCAAGGAACTAGAGGAATGCCCTGCTTTAAAAAAACCTTGATTTTTTATACTTCAATTTGCAAACCATTGGATGTGCCTGCTGTTAAAAATATATGTTAAATAGCTGAAAAACTTGAATATTTAGAGGCTTTTATTATGTCAAGAGAAAAAGCAGATGGGTAACCTATCAGCCTGAGATGCCCACTGTGGGGCTTTTCAGAATGTTTTGTTGTAGAAAATCATAAATTTCCTGTAGGATGTTATGTAGGCAACAATCCTTGAAGTATGGAGGGTGGGTTGTTGGAGGGGACATACTCCAAACAAGGTACAGGTTATGGTATATTACACAATTGGTATAATTAGACTATTTAGTTTTTGTATTTTTAAGTTTTAAAGATTTATGCGAAACCACAACACTCACATCCATTGTGAAAAAACAATAACAGTTAGAATTCCCGAGTGTTACTTCTTAATTCTCCAATGTTTTCATTGATAAAGTATGCTCACCCATTGATAAATCTTATGGCCAGCTGATTGTTCTATTAAATCATGTATGGATTGTAAACCAGTCTATAATGGTGAAGTGGGGACATTTGGCCAGTATGCCATTACCCCCCCCTCCCCCCCCCCCCCCCCCCCCCCCCCCTTTATTTCTTGTATTTTGACTTTGAATATATCTTGGGAAACCAAGGCAGTTTTTAGGTGGTATTTTGAGACGATCTAAATAGGCGAAATTTTTATCATCAGTGTGCCCCCTTGCCATGTAGCTGGCTTTTTGGCTATCTTGTTCAACCATATCCCTAAAGCCAGTGAAAATGAATATCAAATAAATTCTTGAAGATTCATAGAAATGTATTTCTAATAGATGGTTGAATATTAATGAAATCATGCATATCTTATCCTTTATAAGTCATGCCATGCCTATAAACCACCCTCAGTGTCTGTGTGTCATACTCACTCCCTAGTAGTCCATTCATGTAAGGTGGTGATGGGACTCTTTATGATCAGGACCTCTCAGGTTTAGTCTAGGCCTCTCAGGTTTAGTCCTAGGCTCTGTTTCACTGCTACGAGAAGCATACACACTCACGAGTGAATGTATTCGATCATTAAATACAAACAAAAGCCTGAATAGTCAGATAGTACATGAGTAAGCCATGAATGGCAATGAAGTGGGTGCAGTCTTCGCTTGAATGGGTGAACTTTGTTGAGAAGCCTTAAAGAGGGGTAAGCAAGTAGATTCTGCTTTGCTGAGTACCCCCCCCCCCTCAACCAACAAATCCTTTGTCTAGTAACACAACACATACTAAGTGACTTTGCTACAAAAAAATGTGACAAGCGTTGAAGGAAGCACAACTAAAATATTATTGCTTCTGGTGTTACAGTGTTGTCTCATGAAACATCCATATTTTTGATTACTTGTAATTCTAATGAAATTTCTATGTATATGGAAGATCTACAGAGCTTTGAAATTTCACAAGAAAATGCAATGTAACACAACCAACCAAACTTTTTACCTAAGATGAGTCCATAGATTTTGGTGCAATTGCCTTGCATGTGACACTGGCCGTCGTGTTTGATGCAACATAACATTCAGAATGTTAAATACAATGCAGTGGTCACGATTTATATTATACTGAAGTTTTTAGGAATCGGAGTCGTCAATAGAGCTTAAAACATTTACTATACAATGTAAGCTGTATGAATGTATTGTCATGTAATAGGCTCTACTTTTATTGTTTGCTTGTGCATTGCTGGAATTTTATAGTAAACATTAATGTCAACACATATTTATAGTTAATCATGGAGTCTGCAAAAATTAGTGCTGGATCGATTATTAGTACTTCAATATTGGTAGTGGTTCGAATCTCTTATTTTCATCCGTGTCTTGGTATAGTTAAATTTCTCTTAATTCGATACTCTCATAGTGAATATTCTATAAAAAGCATTATTATGGTACTGTCTGACTACAAGTCCTAATCTTGTGATTCATGTTTTTATGAATATGAACAATATTTAAGGTGGGTTTACACTTCCAATTTACACACTAGAAGCTAGAAGAACCATATTGTGGTCATCCCTAGGCGTATCTGGGCCAATCACAGACATAGCACAGTTGAACAATGTCAACTTTGTAGCTAATAGTGCTACATTGAAGTAATAGTCTGCCTTAAAATGGTTGTGCCACAGTAGCCTGGGTTACTGTAGAGTATTATGATTTCTAAATATTGGTATTGAAGCGGTATCAGCAAAGTGAGAACTTACAGATATATTGCAAATGCTCAGTGAGCTGTATATTGGTAGAATACTATTCAATACACAAACTGGTAAGGTCTTTTAATAGATCAACACCATGGCAATATTGTTTTTTTTTTCTTTATAGACATCCATCAGTAGTGCTAATCTGATCCTGCCTGAACATGTGAATCGACATAAATTGAAACAATGGTATTAGTAGTTCATTTCTGTAATCTCAGTGCTCTGGTTTCAAAGTTAATTGGACACATTTTGTAGATTGGATAAATTGAAAAGTCCTTGAGGTACTGTGCATATTTGTTGTCCTGTTGGGCTCATAGAGATTTGGCATAAAAGAGTTTTAAGGATCTGAACTTTTGAGCCGTACATCTTGAAAAATTACATGCAACGCATGGTTTGCTCTAGACAATAGTTGCTAGCAACATTGGCTCAATTCAGGTTAAAACACTGCAATAGAAAAACCCTAGGGAATTACTGCTTGCTGATTTTACATATGTGAAATTTAGAAAGCTAAAAATATCAACAGGG
This sequence comes from Holothuria leucospilota, assembly GCA_029531755.1. Classification (NCBI taxonomy): domain Eukaryota; kingdom Metazoa; phylum Echinodermata; class Holothuroidea; order Aspidochirotida; family Holothuriidae; genus Holothuria; species Holothuria leucospilota. The sequence goes on from CM055972.1 coordinate 51,344,982, forward strand.
TAATGAAACAAAACCTCTGAACAGTGAATCTTTTTGGTCAAAAATTGTAACAGTTCTTGGGGCATTAAAGTTATTTCATATGGACTCTTAGAACCAAGCATTATGATCATGAGAACGTTGATTGGTAATACAATTGGTTTTTTTTGGACGTCAAAATAGGGGTGGATTAGGTTTAGATGAAGGTTCTTTGAAATGTTCTTTCCAGTAGCAGGTGGTTCCCAAAAGTCTTTTCGTTCAGTGCATGGTGGTATTGTCAAATCCAAGCTGTGAAGAAAAGTAGCCAAAGTGAGGGGCGCTATATACATTCACCAACACTTGCAGTGTGGTAATATGCTTGATGGAAAGGTACTTCAAGAGGTTTCAAGAAATTGAAGCCCAAGAAAATAAAAAAATCAAAGAGTTAGCTGCTTTAAGGACCTGTTAACATACCAAAATTATGAAAATATGTAGTAAGTTGGAAAAATGAAGGACATTGATCAGAAGGTTGGTGAAGGTCACAGATTTGTGTGAACAGCATCTAAAAGAAACAGAACAATACGATTAATGTTGCTGGACATTATTATTAATATGATTAGGTTGAATCAGTTGGAAGTCAAAATTAGGAAAAATGCAAGTGTCTTGGTTTTGATGAAAAGAGAAAAACCTGTGCATTTATGCTGGTGTGTGTGTATGTGTTTTTATGATAGCTGGTTAACAGACATTTCCAAAGAGCAACTTGGATAGTCTCATACATGGCATGTGGATGCCACATATCAGAGGATGTCTGTCCTATTTTGGTGAATGCAGAGGTAGTCTAGGGTAACAGAGGTCAAATCTGAAAACCTCATTACACAGTATTTCTAGGTAAGAAGCATGGATACTCTTCATAATTAGCATGCAGATGCATTATTTCAAGAGACTATCATTTTTGGTGAAGTCAATCCTCATCGGGTCATCAGAGGTCAAATTCTGGAAACTTTGTTAATCATGGATCACTAGATAGGCAAACATGTATAATCTTTCATTCGTAGCTTGTAGACGCATTTTATCAAGAGAACGAGACCGATGTGGGTTGGTGAAGGTCAAAAGTCCATTTGGGCACCATAGGTCAAAATCTGAAAGCTTGTTAATAATTTATATCACGGTAGGAGCATTGGCTACTCTTTAAACTACGTGTAGATGTAGAATATAAAAAAAGAAGCATATTTTGTTGGGGCATCAAAGGCATATTGAGGTCACTAGTAGTCAAACTGAAAGGCTTGTAAACAATTATCTTAAGAAATGAGTATGTATACTTAACGAAGTCTGTAGATGGCATTATATTGAGTAAAAGGCCCTGCTGTATAAGTAGAGTAAAAGGTCATTTGAGGTCACAAATATCAATACCTGAAGGATGTTATAAAAGGACCAAAAACTTTGAACATGATGTTTATTTGCCTCATTTTATTGCAAACATACTGTTTGTTGTTTATGTGCTCAGTGAAGGTCATCAGGCTCAAAAGGGTCAAAAGTCTGAAAGCCTGTTTGGGTGAATCTCAAGTTAGATATCAAAGCAATTTCTCATACATGGGGGGGATGCATCACATTGGTCCCGCGTATAAACATGGTAAGCTTGTAATCTGGATGAAGCTAAAGACTACAGAAAGGATTCATCAAAACCTCAGGTGTACTTTTGCATCTGGTTTTCCTGCAAATACCGATTTACAGGATGTTGTGTAACACAAGAAGAGGATGGCTAAACGAAAAGATACCAGTATTTGTAAAAATGTACATATTTACTTATTTCTCTGCATAAAATTATTACCAAGATCATTACCCATTTTCTACAATGGCATATCCAACATGAGATATTTTTGGACCTGTTCGTTAGAGCTCTTCTCTGATTGGTCTGGTTTGAAAACCTGGTCTTTGCATCAAACCTTGTGTGTTATGTTGGTGCAGTCCATTAACCGATTTTTTTTACCTTTTTTTTTTTTGTTTTTTTTTTTTTTTGTTGGTACTGCCAGAAAAAGTATGTTATTTAGAACATGAGTTTTAAAAGTGATACACTTGTAGTTATCATCACGATGTACAGATTATGGGACAAGAAATTATCAAATGAATAAAACTAAAACTGAATAAAATATCATCGACTTTTACTTCTTTTCGTCAGATATTTTGCTTGTTTAAAGGTGTTCTCTACTTCTGTTTTATCAAAGATGATAACTTATGACATCTCTAAAAAGATTGTTGCCAGTTCGTTAGCAGATGCAGGTATATTTGTCAAGGGGGCTTCTCCTAAGGAGGGTTCCAAGACAGGAGTCCTCATTGCCTGACTCAAACGCCACCATCGGCTCCAGAAGAGGTGTGAAAATAAGCATTTCAATTGCTTAGTTAAACAATGCATTTGTGTAACCATTTTATTACTCATATTACAGCATTCTTGCATGGGACATATTCTGCTAGACTAGAACATGAACTATTCTACTGGTCCAGTTCCCCTGTGTGGAAGGCTCATGAGGACTGGTTCATTTCCTGAAGGAGTGGGATATTTTCGTAATCAAGGGTTTCTATAGATGCAAAATAGGTTCACAGTTTTTGTTCAAAACTATTCTCAGGGTTTTTTTCGGGGAATGCATGTTTTTTACGGGCACAAACGATTTAGCTCCCTAGAGAACCTCTGTATATGCTTACGCTCTTGCCCAGTTATTGGTTACGTCGCTTGACTGTCCTACAATACTCTTGAGTCACAGTACCTATCTTCGGTAGCTAATGTGCTTTCAAGATCAAATTCTGAATTACACTCGTTATGACATGAATATGACTCCGTTCTCTTGTTTAATTTTTCAAAAAGTTTAAAAATGTAAATAAGAACTTTAATAACTGACAAATCATTGTAATGTAAGTGATTTTGATAAGGTCTTACTCCAAAAAGTGAAACAAGACTGATCGACATAAGGGATATATTTCTGCAAGCCCGCCCAGCCCGCCAACTTATCTCATATATTGAAACTAAAGTAAAGGTCATTTATCCCTTTTTTACCTCATCATATACTTTTCAAGAGAATAAGCTTACTTCCGACCCTTATTTGGAAAACCTACGGCCTTTGTGCTTGGTGCTCAGCATTAGCATTGGAGTAGGGAAACAGCCAGTGAGCCACACTGGAAAAAAGGACCGGTGGTCGTCTCGACTTGAACAATCTGGTTGGAAACTGGGACGTTTTAAACCTCACTAACTAACTAAAACTAACGAACCCTTATTGAAAACAGCTAAATTTTCAATTTTCTAATTTTCCTACAAGTGTTTTAAGTGCAGACTTGTTGTTGAGTACATCTCGCACTCACTCACTGACCACACATGCCTGTACTGAAACATGTTGAGAATGGCTTTATACCCAAATGTGCTCATCCTTTATATTTTGAAAAGTCAGGGCATTGCTAATGCAAACTTTGGACCCGTGGAAAGGATACGTACTCCCCTCTTAATCACGACCTAGAGGACAATAGAGATTGTGGTCACATTGCCAGTGGCGTAAGGCTAGATTATTTTGGGGAGGGGGTGGGGCGCAAAAGCCCAAAAGAAATCCGACAGATTATTATCTTGAAGTAATGATGTTACAGTACTATCTAAGGCGTAGCGCCACATCATCTGGGTTGGTAGCGGCGGAAAAAAAAATTAGATTAAAATACTCTGCGATTGCCTTAAATGACACTTCAAGCCTGTCAGTAACCATTTCGATGTGTAATTCGCTTTTAAACATTTAAGAAGTGTTGTAAAGTAAGCCCCTAAGAATATAATTTTAGCTACTAAGTTCCGTTGTAAGAATTTTTAATTAACTGGTGGCAAAAATTTCCGACAGAGACTAGAAATTCCGACAGAGGCCTTTGGAAGCTTTGTGGGGGGGGGGGGGGCGGGGCGACCGACCTAGTCCGCAGTTCTGCTGACCTCGTATGGGCTTTCCTACTAGTTCAGGGAGCAAGTTGTACGTGACAATAGGCCCTAGGTACCCTAGGCTACGACCGCCCCTGCACCACCCCCCCCCCTCTCTGAATGCACATGCTTGGTGCATTCGGCACTATCATCAGGATTAGTGGTGCTCGACTGTGGATTAGTATTCAAATAAGTGAATGTTTTATGAGTGCGATAGTAATGTATGAATAATGTCATGAGTTGAAAGAACCGTGAACGTTCTATTCACCGAAGCGAAGCGAGTTGAACAAACGTAAAGCTTTCAACGAATAAAGTCATTCATACTATCGCATCGAACGAAAAAAACTTCATTATTGTTTATTTAACACGTTATTCCCAAAACGTTGGGCTATTTGCCGACAGTCGGGCAAATTTGAATTTTAGTTTTCTTATCTTTCCCGACCAATCGACCAATCATATCACCCCAACGATTTGTGACGCTAAGAAATGTTAGTTGGCGCGGTGCTGTGTTGCGTGTGTGTAGGCCTACCAACAGAACAATAATAATTCTCCTGTGGTTATGTGTTTGACGTACGTACAGTATGTGTGGGTTACTACTTACAGTCAGCACACTCAGTGGACTTCCATAGCTCGAGACTTATCAAGAGTACAGTACTCAAAGAGAAAATTCCAGACAATTCCCATTGAGGTTCCCATCGTGATATTTTAAAAACTATCAGAAGAAACGTTTTCTGTGTTTTAGCTAGTTGTTTGTTAGACACAGTGAGAAACAGCAAACAAAGGCAAATACTTGAAAGGAAGGAAACAAGAAATGCAATATGAAGAGTTTTTCACTCAATAGTTGTCTGAATGTTTGCAAATTTAACAAAATGCTGAAGAGTCGATCGGAATAGGCTGTTATTTGGTGGCACATTTTTTCTGGCGAACTTCTCATTTTCAAAAAAAAAAACTTGCGCCGCACTGCTCCCTACGCTCGCCGGTATGACAATTAAGGACCATTAGTTTCCCGACATACAATTCAAATATTTTCTTGGCTATAGACGTAGAATAGCCCCTTCACTTTCGTCCACCGTCGGGAAAATAGATGATGTCCAATTGTTTCCCCGACTATCGGAAATAAAGGTTAACCTTATTTTCCCGCATACTATTCATTAGTTTTTTATATCCACAAATTTAGGATTAGTGCCATCACTTTGGTCAATCGTCGGGAAATAAGTAAGGAAAGTCGTGTTATTTCCCGACTGTCGGGAACATAGCCTTCCACCTATTCCCAAACACTGATAGGGCGCGCGAATAGAGGGATTCAGTCACGTATTTATCCAACTGATGCAATTTTGAAAGCAGATCACGCGGCTCTTTGGTTTTGAACGCCCGCGTCCCTTGTGTCACTGTGGTAATTACATCTATGGTTATAAACCGTGCGCGTGAACTGTAAATTCGCTTACCGCGTGTGGGTTTTGCCCTCATGCCTGGGAATCCTTGCGCGTGACGTCACATGAAATCCCATATCCCATGGGACTTTAGAGTTACACGACGCGGACAAGGCGACGCGGCGTTTTAATCCACAGTTCACTTCTCCGAGCTTACTTTCCGCTCCCTGAACTATTGCGCTTTAGATTCTACGACGCGGCATGAAGCGCGTGGTGATATTCGACTTCGGTTTGAGTAGCAGACGCGCAAGACCGAATCTGTTAATGGTGTACAGTATTTAGCGGGAAGTATCAGTCAAACTTACTACTTATGTAGCTTATTGGAGAGTGGCGAAACTTCATCGAGTTCGATGCGCAATTGCTATGTGGTTATTTAACGAATATAATGACGACGATGGACTTCTATATGTTGCAACGCGCATTTAGTTCTAATGCACGTTTGCATGGCACAAAATTTAAGCGTCTATGTTGGCTCTCGTTGCCGTTCTAGCCACAACGGCCAAACGAGCGACTCCCGTTGTAGAATTACACCGACAACGTGAAGTTCACGTAGAACTCATGCGCATAGTTACAACTGACGTCATTACGTCGTGCCGGACGTCCGCGTCGTGCATCTAAGCTGCCCTATTATCAGGAAGGAAGTGTCAATTTGACATGCGCGTCTCTCTCCAGCGATCTGCGTACAAAACTAATAACGCGTTACAAAACGCAATTGTTAAAATATAAGGTTTGCGTGCGTGCGCTTTTGAATGCCCGCTTTCATACGCCCAAATACATTCTCTGTGTATTTAGTCCAAAATATGTGACGCTCATACCGCTAGCGTAAACAAAAAAAAAAGGAACGCGCTAAATTGCTTTTCCCCGATTGAAATTCGTACGAAGTCGACTCACATTTTAAACTGCGTCTTTTGACGACCATGAACTGACCTAAATAGATTAACATGGGCGGCTCTAAGAATTTTGCTTGTGGGGGGGGGGCAAACTCAGTCCCTTAATTCAGTGGAGGTTCGGAGACCACGCCACCCCCCCCTTCCGCAAGTATAACGTCAGCTCCGTAGTACAATATAGATTAGGTTATTATTATGTTTTTACAGCGATCACTATGTAGTTTTTCAAAAGCTCTTCAACCATCTCAAGTACTAGCGTCTCATTACACTGACTTAGATTGACTGTTTAGGGGTGTTTATTTAAATCAATTGAAATGCCATTCTTTAGCACAGAGGTGAGAACCTTTTGCTTATAACGGCATGTGGCAGTCATAAGACCGCTCGTGGACAAAGGCGCTGTTTAATTATTTGGACAAGTGAAGGGAAACCTCTAATTCTAAGGGAAACAACAATACGTTTTAGCTACATTCCCTTAGTTTTTTGTAATAGATACTATGCTAATCTGGCCAGGTGTACGACCCGGGCAACTGATTTGAGTCGTGGATGCTAACCAACACGGGCTAATGGTTGTGTATCAATGACCCGCCGAAAGCTCTCTCTGAAGTGTTTGCAAAACATGGCGTATGCTAGACTTTTTCCGGGGGGGGGGGCAATCACCTAAATTTTTCCATTTTTTTAAAGACGCATAAGGGTAAGTTTCTGCATTCTGCAGACACATATGTTTTTCACTAAGTCGTTCTTCTGAATCTGAATCGTGAAATTGCAAAGCGCGCGAACGCTCGAAAAGTTTTTGGAAGGCTTACACACACACACATACACCCACACACACACACACCACACCACACACACACCACCACCATCGCATAGATTCCTTGCCTGCCTAACAAGGATCAAAACAAAAACTCACAAAACCAAATTTATCACCAATTCATCTGCGTCCAAGTTCCAAAAAAACCTCCTTACCTTACAATTGCAAATGGGAGGAGGTAAGAGAGGGCATAAGAAAAATTATATAAACAAAACCCCATCTGTAAATCACGTAGTTTTACGGAATGTACACCTGCAACTGACGATAAGTTTTATGACAGATAGCAAAAATATCACTTCAATACGTTCTCATATCAAGCAAGCATGTAAGGCTGTATACACTTTTATTAGCGCAAGACTCGAAAAAAATTTGTATGAGTACCGTACCTAAACTGTTCAGTATGCAAAGTTACATTTAATCGCCCCTTCGATTCCTTAAGTAAACACTGCATGGGTTTGCACTGATCAAAATAAAAGCTCCTACTGCGACTTGAACTCAAACAGTTAATTGCGCTTTACTTGACTTGACCACTCAATTTAAACAGAACAGAATTGGGGATATCCCCATCAATTCATGAACCTATTTCTTTCCTCTGACGCGCAGAATTTGCTTCAGAACTGTAGAGTCCACTTATGAGACAAACACATGTTTTGTTGATGGATTGAATTTCAAACAGCCTGCATATCATTTGCAAGATTAACAACTGAACACAAAACCAAGCACACTTGTATCGTTACGATGATAACAGCTAATGTTCAGCAGGCACAGTTACTCAGCTCTACAAAACGGCTTTACTAACCCAGCTTAACTTTCTTATAATGAATGCAAATTAGGTAGTGTTAATGCTCTGCATGCAAACAATCATATCCCTCCCAAAATTTCAGCCCAACTCTCCCTCACATCAAAAAAGAAGAAGACTTTTTTGTTGAAGAATTGACCATCCTCAGCCCATTTTATAACCTCACCATTACTGGTGACATATGTGAGCTAAAAACAACAATAATACTATTCTTGTAATTGTGCTAAATCCAAATGCCCTGCTTGAAAGGCATAGTTCAAAGCACTTACAAAACAACTGACACTACACAGAAAGTTGGGGAAGAGGAAATTGGCTTGGTAAATTGGAAGGAAATGTGGATGTTACTATTCTGGTGGTAGACGCGCCCCTTTTTTTTAAAATACAAAAATTAGGATGTGGAAAAACGAACGGTACGAAATAGCCTGAAAGAGTGAATGGCTGGGAAGAATGAACAAGGACAGGGCTGCAGAAAGCCTACTTTGCAAGAGGAGAAAATAATGAGCGGAGAGAAAATGAAAGGGAAGGAACATAAAAGGTCAGTTTGCGGGAAGAAACGCCCAGGAAAGCATGATAGATAACTTATCAGGAGGAATTTTTCGGAAACAGAGATTAAGGAGATGGCAGCGCCGAATCCAAGGGGGGCTGAAAGTGGCGTACGCCCCTATTTTCAGCAAAACCATGTTTTTTTGTGACAGAGATTTTAAACCTCCAAAGCCCATCTGATTGCACCATGCACTTTTCTACAGACGTTTACTCCCCTCTCTCATTTCTGGATTTCCGCCTGACTAGGGTAAGGAACAAACTGAAAGAGAGGCAGGAAATGGGGGAGATGATACGGACGAGCTTTAAGCTAAAGTTTTATTACTGATTTTTCTGGATACTTAAAAGACATACACTCGTCCACCCCAAGTATTTTTTAGTGTTGGGGCATCAAAAATCTTAGTTGGTGACGGCTCTTTGATTAAGGGCAAAAGTTTGAACAATGAAGAGTACTTACATCCACACAATCAACGGGGTTGTAACGTCTTATTCTGGACTCGAGTCCATCTTTTGTCGGACGTCGTGAACTGGCCAGAATGGGAGGTTCTGTAAATCTGAATTTGGCACCGAATGGGCTGGCTGCTGGACGCGGAACTCGGAACCGATTCCAAGAAGAGTGGCACAAAATAGTTCAATAGTTGTTCGCCTATGGCTACATTGTTATTGATGCACAGTTCAACATATAATATGGTCCATACAGTCAATTAAAAATACAACTTGAACCAGGGGCATGAACATTGCTCCTAAAATGCCCGTTTTTAATTAAGTATTACAAAAAGTACAGAAAAGCCCATGATGCAAACCGTCGCCCAAATGCTGGACTCGAATTGGCCGTGAATTGAAGAACTGGAATTCGGATAGGAGTACGGCTCGATTGAAGTTATACTTGACCTCGATCTGATTGACCGTGAATGGTGGTCACCTTAAATCGTACTTGGTCCCGGATTCGGGCCAAAGGTGGACTAGGAATACAGCCTGTAATACGAGTCTAGTTTGGGATTACCACTGGGGGGCGGGGCGTGCCCCCCCCCCGTAATACGTTTCAGAATTTTTTTTTTAAATTTTAAAATATCCCAAAAGGCGTTTCAGCACTTGCGCGCGAGGGGGTGTGGGAGGGGGAGTTCCCCCTCATCGACGGTGCTGTGAAATATGTGATTTGGTGCATACTTTATACGATATTTTGTATTTCAAAATGGAGACATCATATTATTATGTATCTTGTGAAATATTTTGTAGGAATAACCATAGTTACGTACATGTTAACTATGGAATAACATTATAGAAATCAAATCACAACGACACATATTGCTGCAAATAAATTTATACATCATCAAGTATCAGAATCTACAAACAGCTTCAAACAAGTGTAAGGTGTTGCTTTTGTACATAAAGGAACCTACCTCTAGATACCACTGTGTTCCTGATATGTTAGCGGGCATTTGTACCCCTTCCGGTATCGGTATAGACGGTGGCCGAACCCCAAATCGGCTTTGTTTCGGATCCCTCTCAGGAGTACTTTGGAAAATCTCAAAAATCGTAAAAATATATAACTACATGCAAATTACATGTTCCCGACGCGCAAAAGTTGCACATTTTGTAGATATGAATGAAATATGAGCCAAAATAGTTAAACAAGCTGTTCACCGACGTGCCGTAAGATGCGCAAGACTTCGTGTCAGCAACCAATAGCCATATCAATTGAGTAAACCCATGACCTTAATGAATGTACATTTAAGGAATTTATGTACTACAGCCCGCAATAACACAGTCACTGACCTCTCTTATTTCGCAAGGTTCTGTGCGTAAAAAACTTTAAACATGGGATGCTTGAAGCCTTACTTTTGGGTGTTAACGTGCCCATGTTCCAAGCCTGCTGGAAAATCGAAGTCCTGATTTCTGTTTGAAAGGATCCTGACGTGCAGTGAGGACCCGTAAGCAACTAAGACATTATGCACAATTGCATGTTCGCCGGTCATTTCGGCTAAACCTACTGTACGTTTTACACCATTGGCTAGAACATGGTCTGTTTATTACGCCTGCAGTATACAGTGATTGCGATAACTCTTCACTAATAACGTGATAACGTTCAGATGGCAGTGGGGAGAGGAAGGGCAGAGACTATCCTGTTCAGTTAAGTAAGTTTGGACTTTCTCAGTGTATTAAATGTGGCAGGCTAAGTGCAGAATACCCCGCATATGAACTTCTTTTTGGGAAAAGATAACGTGACTGGTTCAAGCAAAATTTTATTGGAAAACTGACTCGCACTAGATGTTTTCTGACTAGATTCCCATACCCACTCTACGGGAATGCAGTCAAAAGAAGACAATTTTTTTTTTGCGGGCACTCACAAATGTTCATCCTCACGTCACAGGCTTACTGTGGTATATTTTGGGAAGCTACAGGGAAACACCATGAAAAATTTGAGTGCAGCATCACTATGTGTAGCCTATAATGTTTTAACTTTTCTTTGGGGAGAGGCTCAAAGATATACAGAATTAATGGTTGTTTATAGAGAATGCATAGATATGCAGTCAAACTGAAATTCTTTCTCTAGGGTACAGGGATGTGCGTGACTGTGCATGCAGCCAGTGAAAAAATAGCTGTATCTCATGGGGTATTCAGTAATTGTTTGTTTTTAAATGTAGATGAAATATACAATTTTAACTGCTTAAGGATAGGCGGTGCTAAGCTAGCTGAAAGAAACATTGCCATCATAGTAGTTGCTGAGCTTCCAGCCCTATACCTAGGCTTGTGCCTTGTGACATCATGTAACATCTAATGCACTGCCCAGTCTGAGAGCTGTATAACTGCTAATGTTCTTGGAAATGCAGATTTTATAGCTTCATTTTTCATTATTCCCTTTTTATTTTCAAGTTGTTTAGGTAAACCTATCATTGATCAAGGTATGTGGTTCAATGTACTATCTAGTCCCTTGACAGGACCCGAGCATATACGTCGCCATACTATACGCACTCCATTTCTTAGGGAGTGACTAGAAGGTTTTATAATGGTCACGTTCATGACTAGTATTTTGAATTGCATGATATGCAATGCTATTTGTAGGCTGAGGATGGGCTACCTTCAGGCTATATTTGCCTTAGCAACCCGTAATTACGTACTCCCAGGCCTGGTAACTCTGTGGAAATTTGGTTACTGTAATGTTAAAACATTGCACTTAAAGTGCACAAAGACTGGGCTTTCTGAAAGACTCACTTCTAAGTCACTGCGCAGGTTTTTTTTTTTTTTATTGTCTTTCACTGAGACATAAATCACAAGGCTGGTCAAAGTAAACATTGATCAGTGAGGCAAGTTTCTTGCAGTGTATACTGATGTATTACATGATTCATAGGCATATGTTAGGGCTGACCATTTGCAAATAAAGATCAGATTATACATACTAGCCTTTCTTATAGTCTGTTTTTCCATGCATCTATAAAACTGAAGAAGTAGCATTGTCATCAAATTTTATGAGGGGGTTAAGCAGCTGCCATCTTTACAGATACCCATTCAAATGGGTGTTCCTTAACTTTTGCAGTTTCGAGAAATGTGGTAACTGAAGAGTCAGATAAATTTTAATCATATTTTTATGGACCCCTTTTGTTGGGAGGCGGGCAGGAGGGCACAGTTTCTTTTGCCCAAATCTCTGCCTTTTGGGAAGTTTTGAAAACTTTCAGTGCACGGTGCCCTGCCCCTTCCCTCTCATTTGTCATAATTCCATATGATTGTAAACAATCTCTGCAGATTTTTTTTTTTTTTTGATGTTGATAATTCAGACCAGTGTTCATAAATGTCAAAAACAAGTCTTTGGCTGCAAGTAACTGTATTTCCGAGATTGACTTTTGACAATTTTTTGTTTAATTGCAGCTTCATAAGCGAAACACCTGCTGGGAGTGGAACATGCCTAGTAGTACAAGTGGAGGCAACCCTTGAGTTATAAGAGGAGGCACGGTCATGATCTATTGATATTTTCATCCTTTTGTACCCTCCAATTTGAGATTTGAAGAGGGACCAATTTTCTTCAAATATTTATTGGGGACCCTAGGGACTCAAAGATGTCATGATATAGTCATATACTTCTGTGATGACTTGAGAATATGCTTTAATGGTGAAATATGAAGCAGTGAAAAAGCAATGAAACCCTCTCACGCTGGTACGATAGTAATGTTTCGATGGTCATGGTGTACTCCTAGAATCCACCCAACTACTGTTAGAATGGCACCACTGTACTCCTATACTGTATCAATGAAAACACCTTGCAGTTTTGTACAGTATAGAAGAGTATCTTTCAGAAAACTGGCTGGACTGAAAGTTTTGGGCAACAGTCAAAAAGTGATTGTTATGGTACTCCTTTTTAAAATACACATGGTCATGAACATTACATTTGTTATGTATGTTAAGTATTAATTGTATGGGCCGTTCTTTTATGAGATAAAGGGTAAGGTGGAGTTGAGGCTGGTTCTGTAGGAATACTGAATAAATCCAGACACTACTTAATAACAATTTTTAGGCATGGTAATGGTGAAATGGTAATAATCCCTTGGTGACCTACAATTCGCTTTGAAGCCTCTGCTTGTTAAATTTATGTTTTAGGTGGGTCACTATGAGGATGGGACTAGGCACATCTGAAGAAAGTATAGTAATAGACAGTTACTGATGTGGGAGAATGTGTTTGGGGGGGGTGGTGGTAGCATATTCGGGTCATTCTGGTATAGACCCTATCACTTAATTTACATATGGAAATGGAAGGTTAAACCAAGTTCAATGGGATTGTCTGAAGGTTTTTAAAGCTTCATCATTTACTTTAGAATATATAAAGGGGCCGCTGAAGGCTAGTAGATAAGATGATGGTAGAACAATGTTGTTATGATTATTGGCTAAATTTACTGTGTTCCTCCCATCATTTGTGTAGTAGCATCCATATTCAACCTGATTATAAGTCGGAGTTAATATTTTCAAATTTCAGTGAACTAAATTTATTTGTTAACATCAGTTACAATTTTTTTTTATCCGTAGTATTGTAACTTCAGTTTGCTATGTGAAATTATGCCAACCACCATTCTCTGAATCCTCACCATTTGGCAATTTCTCCAAAAAGTCACGAAAAATTGTTTTCTTTATTCCGTGAATACCTATTCGCATAACTTGAAGCTTTTCACTTTGTCTTATATTCTGTGCTTACACTTGTCTTTGCTAGGTAAAGTTATTCTTAGCCCACCCAAGCAGTGTAATGTCATTGAGACTTGTCATTTAAGGTGTTTTCTTTGATTTCTCTGAAACTTGAAGGTGGAGAAATTTATCGTTCACGCCTATAGTTGTGTATTTGTCATCTTGTGTTTCATTTCCCAGGGCTTAGGGCGCCATGCTAGGGAAATTTCCAAGTTTTGCCAAAACCAAGGTTATTTTCATGCTTATTTCAAAAACTGGGAGTAAGATTGTTCTTATTTTAAAGGTGAATGTATTCCCTTCTGCATTTGTTCAAATTGTAAAGTTGTGGATTTTGTATTTTATTCTACTTTTGACTTCTGTTACTAGGGAAAATTGTCCTAACAATCCAAATTAGTGAATTTTCATGATAATTCAAATATGTGCATAAATTGTTTTCTGTTGTGAGGGAAATGACATTTCTTTTGTATTTCATATTGGAATTGTAGATTTTGGTTTACTCTGCTTTTTGACTACTGTTGGCTAGGGACAATGTTCTTAGCAACCAAAAAAGTCTATTTTTTCATGCTAATTTCAAACATGTGAAGATTGTTTTATTTTTGAAGGGAATGACCATTTTTTTTTCTGTAGTTTTCATAGTTGGAATTTAGATTTTTGTGTATTCTGCTTCTTGACTACTGTTCTAGGAAAATGGTCCTTAGCAACCCAAAATGTGTGTTTTTCCATTGTAAATTCAAAGGAATATAATGCAATGAGACTTCTTTTGACCCCCCCCCACCCCCCCCCCCCCGCCCCCCCCCCCCCCCCCCCACCCCCGACCACCCCCCCCCCCCCCTCGCCCCCCCCCCCCCCACCCCCCCTTAGCCGGACCCCCCCCCCCCCTCACCCCCCCCCCCCCACCAACCCACCCCCCCCCCCGCCCCCCCCCCCCCACCCCCCCCCCCCCCCACCCCCCCCCGACCCCACCCCCCCCCCCCCCCACCCCCCCCCCCCCCCACCCCCCCCCCCGCCCACCCACCCCCCCCCCCACCCCCCCCCCCCCCCACCCCCCCCCCCCCCCACCCCCCCCCCCCCCCACCCCCCCCCCCCCCCACCCCCCCCCCCCCCCACCCCCCCCCCCCCCCACCCCCCCCCCCCCCCACCCCCCCCCCCCCCCACCCCCCCCCCCCCCCACCCCCCCCCCCCCCCACCCCCCCACCCCCCCGACCCCCCCCCCCCCCACCCCCCCCACGCCCCCCCACCCCCCACCCCCCGCCGCGCCGCACCCCCCCCCCCCCACCCCCCCCCCAGCAAAGCCGCCAAATTTAAGAACAATTTCTCGGGGAGAACGCTCAGTCCCCAGCCTCCGGCTTCGCCCCTTCGGCGCTTACGGTTAAAGACTTCGCCGACCACAACTTCCCAAGATGCAGCCTGCAATAACTAGAGCACCAATGGTGCAGTAGCTCAAACCTGGGCAAACTTTTGGGTCGGCTCTTCTCCGCCCCCGCCCCCCCCCCCCGCAAAACCCTATGTACATCACTGCATGGTGTGATTGCTGGGAACACATAATCAAAACAAATACATGTCTTTCCCAACATTAGTAAAATGCAAATAAAAAATTGAGACCTTACCCCCTCCCCCCATTCTCAAAAGCAAGGTAAGGAAATTCCCCTTTTGTCCCCAGTGAAAATAACAGAACTAACCTATTTTAAGTTCAAAGCATTACCATACCAATTATCTACGAAGAAAGATGTAATTCAATATCACAGTGAGCTACAGTAATCAAGACACTAATTAACAGAACAGTTTTGACATAAAGCAATATTGATGTACTCACATATATGCATTACCACAGGTCCAAAGATTCATATTTAAAATCTGAGAAGTGTGAATGTTAAGGCAGTGGATAAATTCCCCAAGTCCCACTTGACAAGTAGCAGAGGACCGACCTCTTTTGTATCAACTTCGTAAGTCTTGATTACTGTCTGACCTTAGCAGTGCAATCGTTGCCTTCAACTACTAGATTGCACCACCTAAAAGCCCAGTAGCTTCTGGTTTTTAAACACATTATTATAAAGTTACAGTTAGTAAACAATCTGGTATTAGCTCTCTGCTGCCACTAGAAATTTAGAATACACAGTTACCAGGAGAACAGGTAACTTTGCAAGGAAGAGGTATTGTCAATTACAACTCATGCACGATGATGAATTATGATGCCAACCAGGGAGCTGTGCCAACAGACCTTCTGCATCACCACACACAATACATAAATTGTTCATATACTGCCCAGAAGCTAAGCAGCTCCCTTTAAACTAACCTTTACAACCTCACAGGACTGACTCTTTGTAGACAGGCAGTTCTAAAGAGAGTGTAGTACAGAAAAATAGGTAGTAAAGTGATTTTGTGAGACTGGTAAAAATAGAAGGATGTCACAAAATTGGTTAGAAAGGTATCAAAAGTATCCTTCATCCCAAATTGGAGAAGTAATTTGTAATCTGCACATGCCAGTCGTCCTTCTGAGCAATTTTGAAGATAATGTTTTAATGCATCTAGGAGAAAATAGCATTTCAAAATATTTACAACTATGGCCTCAAATGGCCCTTGGATGACCTTTGACCTACATTTTACACCCAGCTGGAAGCCCTTCAAAAGTTGATTAATTAAAGCTGTTTGGTAAATATCAGACTGGCAGGCGCAAAGCAATACCAAATCAAAGATATTTCCACCTCTTGACCTCATATGACCTTGGATCAAAAATCTGTGTACAATGCTAAAGAGCTACTACGTAAGAAATATTATGACCAACTTTCAAGAACATGCAGCGCTATTTGTGGGAGGAGATAGGTTTTGAAGATATTCACATAACAGCCTTAACTGACCCCTAGATGACCTTTGACCTCAACTTCCCAAACGTGACAGGTATCCCAATGTTCAACGACCAATGTGTCCGAGTTTCGTTAGAATCCATCGACGAATGTGCGCCTGAGAGCATTAAAGGTAATTGTGGACAGACAGGATAGATAGACAGAGTGACGGTGGCGGATTATAATAGCTCACACAGCTCTTCGAGCTGGTTTGAGCTAAAAATTAAAATTACTTCCCTGGCACTTTAACTGCCCACGCCCTTGACCATGTCCATGTCCATGTAAAAACTGTTCATAAAACATTTCATTGACGTTTTAATGTATCACATAGTCTATAACCCTCAAAATCGACACTAACTTTTTACACTAACAAAGTTGAGGGTCACCTTCATAGCAAGTGTCGAATATGTACTCCTCTTTTGACGTACATACTCTAATACTCAAGTTTGCGGAAGTTGGTATTACGAGTGCAGTGGATATAGGTGCAGGATTAATACACGTCCGCCACGCGGGTTAACTTTGAGGCGGACTTGTCAAAGACCATGGACAAAATGAAGCATGACAGAAAGAACCAAAGAGCAGGATATAGGTTCCTATACCATGCTCTATGGGAAGGACAGGCACCCGGGGAAATTGGAAAAAATTTTATGCGACGAAAATGCTTCATTTAAAACTAAAGAAAAACAATAGGCTACAAATAAAAGTCTCAAACGCTGTCTCAACGCTGTTTTTTTTTCGGCGCGTTTCGCGCGCACCCGTTTTATGTTGTCTCGGGATTCGTAAGTATTTCCTGTGGAACATCTTCCTTCTCATAGCTTCGCACAAACTCTTTTATTATCATTGAAACCACCAATGTCTCCATGGCCATACTCAGCGGAGGGGAAGTTCCCCTCCCAAGAAATTTTGAAAGCAAAATTTTTATCACCATCAATCTGTGTAAACTTACCGACTCTTTTAAAGATTGTTTAGATGCAAGTTGTAAGGGCACGGAAAGTGCCAAATCCGGTGTCCGTAATAAGGGACAGGCGCTTATAGAAGGGGGCAAGAGCCCTCTAGCTCCTCGAGGACACTTTTCTTAGCTTTCCTATGACTCATATCGCTAAAAAGTCTGAAAATGCGATTTTTTCGGCGCGCATCGCGCGCACCCACTCTGAATACTACATCTCCCATTCTTAAAATTATTGTTCCAAAGCCCTGGGAACCCTCAAATTAATCTATTCTCCCCTCCTTCTTCAAGCCCTCTGCATTATCGATCATATCTGACTGTTACTGAGTAAGAATATAATCGAAAAAAGTCAAATTGTGGTTTTTGTGGTCTGTTAAGTGCACACCTTATGTCATTTGAAGTTGAAGCTAAAATGCATCACTTTAATGCCTACAATTTGTAAATACCCGAGAGCTCCCGGGGTCTTCGCCCCTGGACCCACAGGGGCTCTGCCTCTGGACCCCGCCAGGGGCCTTCAGGCGGGCGCTTGGACCCCACGCCGTAAGGAGAAGCGCTTCGCGCTCCAGCGGCGCCTTCGGTGCCGTTTGACAGTCTACCAAGCTTTGCCCCCACACTTTCAGAAATCAAATCCCGCCCCTGGGATTGAATGTTAATGATGGGCAGCATTTGCGATGTAATTTGAGTTAAGACATAATAGCAAAATGTCTGAAATAGTTCCAATTTTTTCGGCGAACTTCGCAAGCATCAGTATAGGAAAATTGTATTGTTACTCCTTTTCGTAGGATATAGTGGACTTAAGTGGGATAAACCCGATGCCACCTTTGCAATAATCCATCCTCTACCCGAATTCCCCATGGACCATCAAATTTGTATGGATCATCCGTTAGTCCAAGTTACGCTATTATGAAAAAGGATAATGCCAAAACGCAATGAAATTTCGATGAACTCATTTCACAAAATTTCAGATTTCACCAGAACTAGCGCTTACAATGTACATGCATGTACTGGACACGTTATCCTAGACCACGATTTTGATCAATTTTATGCATCGCACTAGTAGGACAAGAAGCTATGATCCGTGAATTAGGATATCGTGCTAACTACAAGGTTTTGAGTTTGAGCTCTGGTGATCTCAAACGATCTTTAACCCATGAAACAGCAGCTACAGAATTCTTGTGAAAAAATACTTAAATACCGTGTACAAACCTGATTTCTATGCTTTTTAGCATGAGCCCATCTTTCTACGAAACGTTATCATATTTTGACTTTTAGAAACCTCAGAGAATCTTTGACCTCCACAAAATGGGGGGTTCTTCTAGTAAATTCAACATATTTACTTGCTAGAAATGAAAGAAAAATAACACCTATTTTGAGATACCCTGTTTTCGAAGTTTTCGAAATGTGACCTCCGGTGACATCAGACGACCTATGCTTTCACCAAGAAGTAGTGTTCTTCCTCTTCGCATAGTGCACCAACATGATGAGTATGAGAAGTATCTATGTGTCCTATCTTGGAATATCATATTAACAGGGTTTCCTAGGTTTAACCTCCAGTAACCCCTGATGACCTTTGATCTCCACCAAAGCATAGGGTTCTTCCCCTTAGTATAATACATTTACACGCATAATATGAACAGTATCTTCCATGCTTTCCATCTTGAGATATCGGGTAAGCAAGAATATCAGAGTTTGACATTTGGCAACCTCGTGTGACCTTTGACCTCCACGAAAAGCAATACTCTTCTGTCTGTTAATTCTGTTACGTTTTGATAGGTTAAAGATGAACTAAAGAGGATAAACCTTCTACAGAAAATTTCCACTCTTTTGTCATGAGTAGCTCTCAGGTTAGTAGCTGATAAAATTCTCAAATTTTCAACTCGAAGTGAATCAAGCAATGATGGCATGAACTTCTGACATGATCACATAAAACAACATTTTGTCTTATTCTTTGATCTTAAGAACCCAATTTTCTCCTCCATAATACCATGCTTTAGTAGAGTGAAGACATAAGAAGAAAGGAAGTTTTTCGAACTTTACTTTTTCTGTGAGTAAATTTGGATCATTTTCATATTTCAAAGTCACATTACTAGACCGACAAACAAAGACAAAAGCATAGTTCGTGAGGAGGTGACAAGTACGAAGTGCTGCAAGTTTACTTTGGGTAACAGATGTAATAACTTTGACTGGTAGCATCTCGAGAATTACACACACCAACTGAATGAAAATTTCACGTAAAGTTTCAATTTAATACCTCTCTTACAGATATCCAAACTCATTTTTTGGCCTAAAGACTTCCGTAAAACTTTAGCACTCATAATTTACGAAGAACAGTGTAGCTATTCAAAATTGCATTTATCGCCAAACATACGGCAAAAACTTTGAAATCTGCAAACAAAAGTAAGTTGTACAACATAGCTAAAGAGACTGTTTGGTCACCCTCTATTTTAGACACCTCTTAATTTACACCATGGGTAACTTACATTTAAGTAGAATTACACAATAAATCGTGTGTAACAACTTTCATGTAGCTGCATCGTGACACTGACAACCTGCGTTTCATTGTGAGGCTAAACAAGTCGAAAGACGGCCTTCTTTGATGCACCACATAGCCTACACGTGACAATGAAAACGTAGTATTTACGCCGTTTAGCGGTTGTGACAAAATCAATGGATTTAGCTTTTACCATGTGGTGAGAAGTTCTAAAAGAACAGTTGCGTCGCTAAGGGGGGCATGGGGGCACATGCTCCTCCTCCAAAGATCATGGCTGTGCTACCCGTGCGCCCCCCCCCCCCCATATGATTTTCGGCATGAGAAAATCATGCACAAACACACCCTTTACGCATATGTCGATATAATCATTAGGATCACTTAATCACTCAAACATACGAGTGGAATTGCACGAAATGTTCTCAAAATTGCATTTTGCTGGGCGCTTCGCGCGCATCTATTTTTAAACTGCATGGATGACTGCCTTATTGGGAGATGTTATCCACAGCTATTATTTCAACGTATATTTTTAAATGCTTTGAGACTGCTGCGCCTACAGTCCTCTCCCTTCACAACAATTCCCACACTGATTATCTTTTAGAAAACTGTAAAAATTGCGATTTTCATTGCCTTTTTCAAAGAGTACTCAATAAATTTGAGGATTATTAATAGTTTTACTCTCATAGGCTAACGTTTTTTTAAGACACCGGTACCCTTAAATTTGCATGGCGAAACTGCAGGGGCGGATCTAGGGTCTTTTCTGAGGGGGGTCCAACATAAAAAGGGCACATTCATTTTTTTTTTAAATTTTGGTTCCCATAAACGTCAGCGATTACACAACTTACCGCATATTGACAAAGAAAGGATAAACCAAAAGACATGAAAAAACTGGAATCTAAAAGGTGGCGAAACGCGCGAAAATTTTTTGGGTAAGCCTACACTTATAAGAATTTGTACTAAATTAAAGCTTATATCAGTATATAGAACAATTGAGCGGACAGTTGGGCCCTATCGGGCATAACTTTATTGTACTTCCCTCCTCGAGTCACTAGTCGTACCGTACGACAGACACAAGTGAACGTTAACCAGGTTTAGCGAAATGCGATTCAATTCCCGACATTTACATAAATCCATGTATTCTACTTATTAACTTGAAAAGGTGGAGAGGGTTTGTACTATATTTAGCTATAAGTATAACTGAACTGAGGAAGAGTGGACAAAGCGTACCGAAAGTTTGGGTTTTGTCCCAGAAATTACCCTTATGAAAGCCAAAATAAGTAAACTGACCATGGGTGGGGCAGAATTTTTCCAACATTGGGCCGGGCCATGTCAGCTACCCCAAGTTCCGACATTCCCTATTTCGAGGGTATGATGAGAAGGGCAAATGTGGGAGCCTCATTATCCCATGTAATTGCAGGTATACTTTGCATTATATCACTTAATACTTCCTGATCCGAGTTGCGCACTGATAGTGTTCTTTGAATCTGGATCGTGAAATTGAAAAGCGCGCGAAGCGGGTGAAATTTTTTAATAGGCTTCCACATAAAAAATATGACGAAACGAAAAAAAGAACTTTAGGGTTTGTAGACCGTATCGGGTGTAACAGACATTGTATCGAAACCACCTGGACTACACGATGAAATAGCCAAGCTTTGCTCCGTAAGTCGCTCACCAACTGACTGTACCGCATGACACACACAAGAGAACACCAACTAGGCTTTGCGATATGGGATGAAAGTTACGACCTTTATATAAACTATGTATTCTGCCCATATGTTACTTGGTAAGATGGGCAGGACTTGTGTATCCTGCTATGTGGAATGGAACTATTGAAAAAAATAGAGTGACTCTACAGCGCGCGTAGCGCGCCGAAAATTTTGGGTTCTTATTACGGAAATTATCCTCTTGAGGGCAAAAAACAGGTACACCGTCAATTAGTTGTCGTCGGAGGCTGCGTACTTTCGACTAAGACTCCCCTACGAAACTGTTAAACTTCTCCGATAGGGGACCAGCCTTCCCAGACGGGGGCATGAACCCTTCCCCCACCTGGCACCACCGCTATCTCGACTGGGGGAGGAGGTTAATATACTGTATGTTGTGTTCCCTATATAGGTGCGGCGCAACTGTCAAAAACACTGTCAGAACAGATGACTGAAGTCAAATGTTTGCTTTTCATTTGCGACAGCAGACGGTCCAAAGACGTCAAAAAATTGAACCGACTGACATGGCGTTTTTTGACCTGGTGGTGATTTTATATAGTAATTTTAAAATGAAACAAACACCGGTTCGTCTGTTGTGACTTCTGGTCAACTCTTGGCTGTGGACTTTACCTAAGACTGGCTTTAGTTATTCCCATCACTAGGTCAACACTATAAAAGAAGAGAGTAATTCCGGACTATAAAAATCATAGCGAAACATATTTATCTACTCTCTCTTGTTCACGAGAGGATGGTTACTAGAGGGTGGAGGGAAGGTTTCGTAAATGTAGCTTTTAGGGAGTGTGAACAGATCATTAATTTGTAAGACCAAAAGACTTAGCAGTGACCTTTTGGAATCAATATTAAAACCCAATAGTAATGCGTTGCATAAAGCACTAGCTAGTGAGTATGACGTAATATCTGAATGCCCAAGCACGCCACACGTGGTACCAAGCGAAAAGTGATTAGAATGCCTGATTGTCACGCAGACATACTGTAGTCACATTCTCTGTAAAACGATTGCACTGTTCGGGTTTCGAGGCGGCCAATATAGGCTACCGTAGTCAAATATATTTCCGAAAGTTTCTGCGATACATGGCTAGACTAGTATAGTGAATTGGTCGATACTGGGTGGAGGCCTCGGAATTGGACAACACTGTCATTACCTGACGGTGAAACTGTCTCGTTTTTTTTTTTTTTTTGCTAGTGTGAAAAAACCATTTTTTGAAAAAGGGCACATTGGAAAATTTGAGGGGGGTCCGGACGCCGGCGACCCCCCCCCCCCCCGGATCCGCCACTGAACTGTGCTGTCCTGCATTCTTGCCGAGTGCAGCCAAGCACCACACCAGGGATCATAAAGTGGTGATACCTCCGAAAGGAGTAAAAGGACTTGCACGAAATTTTAACAGATGCTCAAAACCAGAATTTTCTGGCCACTTCGCGCGTGCCCCAGTGATGGTCTCGGCAGGAGCTACTCATCTTTTTCCATTTATTGCTGAAGAAAATAAAGAAATATTTAATGGTCATAATTGAAATCCTGAGGCACCCAAAGCCCACTGAAATGCATTCAAGCGGGCTTCTTTTCTACAGTTTTCCCGCTAGCCCCGGATCTGCAGCCGTCAGTTGAACCCTGGATGCTTCCTCTCAGTGGCATACCTGGAAGGTAGTTCTCTCAACATTAATTCCATTGAGCAGCATGAGTGGATTTACTTTAAAGCTCAGTGCAAACATTAACATGATCCGCTGTCCCTATTCATCCCCCCCCCCCCCATCATTAAATCGTTGGTGCCAGTAAGGCTAACACAATGGTCAAATTGTGATTTCTATTTTTGTGGTCTGTTTAATTGCCCTGCAATGACATTTTGGAGACTGTCATATTCTTCATTCTATGATTCTAATGATTAACCCCTAGACTCCCATGGAGTGTTGTCACTGGGCCCACCAGGGGCTTACAGTTGGCCCCTGGGGCCTAATGCCTACAGGGGAGCGCTGGACGTCACTAAGATGCCTACAGTGACTCCCAGTCCTTCATTTTGGTGTGCCTGTCCGGCGGACCGCTTGGCCCCCGGTACCCACTTCCCACTTCGAGCACCGACTACATGGTCAAGTGGTTAGAGCATCCGACTTGTAGCCGGAAGGTCTGGGGTTCGACTCCTGGCCTGGTCATACTAGAGACTTTAAAAAAAGGAGCCTTCTGCCATTGTGCTTGGTGCACAGAATAAGCAATGGAGTAGGGAAAACAAGCCAGTGAGCCACAACTGGAAAAAAAGCCGTGGCCGGCCCCACTTAAACCAATTGGTTAGAAACTGAGCCGTAAAACCTCATCTAACTAACTAACTAACTAACTAACTAACTAACTAACTAACTAACTAACTAACTAACTAACTAACTAACTAACTGACTAACTAACTAACTAACTGACTAACTAACTAACTAACTAACCCTCCCACTTCCAAAAGTCTGGCGACACGACTGTAAAAGACACTGCAAAGAATACTACAAGAGGATGAAACATGCCGGTCTGTGTACGTACCTGAGTCTTAGGCTATTAAATTTATTTGAGCCAGTCAGAATCCCTTGCAAGAATATGACATTAACCGTAATATCTACTTTATTTGCTTCTAAAGGTACTATACATGTAAACTATCTTCAAACTAAACAACGCATTTCCTCTCAAATACAGCTTTTTCGTTTCGTTTATTTTTTCAATTGCAATACACTTGTTTATACAGAATAAAGAGCAGACAAATAATTGACGTACGTATCAAAAGAGAAGAACCGAACCAGATGAAGCTAAAAGCTTTCCTAGTCTGGTCCTATCCAGATGTTTCGTTTAAATATAAAACAAAACATCATGCAACTATGTACAGAAAAGTGCGGCAATGAATTGTAAGGAATTTATGGCTCATAATACACAAGGAACAAATTAAAAAAGATATAGGGAAAAGCGAAATTGTTTAAAGTACTTCATAAACAAATTAGTGTTGAGGGAATTTCGTAATTTAGTATCAATTCCAGAGGTGTACAACATAACTTCTAAATTGAGACTGAGCAAACATTATCCGTGTGAAAGTTTATATTAGATTATCTCTTCCTCTGTAGGATAGCAATGATGAGTGCTGTTTAGGTGAAAAAACGATTTTAAATCATGGAGGAAGATGCCTTACTGGTATTTATAGTGATCCTATAAAGTAACAATATTAAGCTTATAAAAATAGGAAAGTGCATGAGTGTAGGGTGGAACATTCAAGATTATACGGTGTTACTTTGAAAGGAATTACCCCATAGCATGATACTGTACGATGAGGGATTATTAGAAGATTATAAATAGTTAATGAAATTTTGCTAATAAGATGATATCTCTTTCATAACACCAACCCTACTAGAAAGGAATTTTGCGACATTGTCTATGTAATTCTTCCAAGAAAACCTACTGTCGATTTGAATACCTTAAAATTTTGTAAAATTACCGTTTTTATGATGGTACCTTTGAAATTTGAGGGGAATTGAGGAGTATCTCCTCTGCTGTTGTCAAAAACAAACAACTTTGTTTTATTAATATTTACGATAACTTGCTTGCAGTTAACCAGTCAGCCACACGGTTTAATTCAAAAGATGCCACCGGGCTTCGTTAACATTAGAGTTTTAGCAGTAAACAGTTGCCATCAGCAAAGAGTACAAACTTAAGTAATCTTGACGACTTATACATATCATAAATATATAATATAAAAAGTAAAGGTCTAGTATAGAGATTTGTGGGTAACCGACAGTAATTTCCTTTATACCAGAATCTTTACCTTTGTAACGGACAAATTGTTGTGTATTTGTGAGATAACTTGTAAACCAATTAAGTGTCACACCCGGTACTCCATACATATTGAGTAAAGTACTATGGTTAATAGTATCAAAGGCCTTAGATAAATCAACAAACAAGGATACAGTCCAGGCCCTATTATCCAAAGAACATATACAATATCATAGACAAATTTTAAGGAAGCCATATATTTGGAGTGATTTCCCTGACACCACACTGTCCGGTGTATCAGAGATTATTCTAGCCTATTAATAAAATTAAACAAACTGTTTTAAACAAGTCTTTTATAGGTCTTAAAAATAGCTCGTAAAACTAACACAGGGCGATAATTTGAAACAATCCGAATCACCAGACTTATACACAGGTATTACCTTAGCAATCTTCAACTCTTTCGGGAAAATTCCCTCATAGAAAGATAAATTCAAAGTATGAGTTAGTGGATCTACAATATAATTAAGTACATGTTTTAAAAGTTCATTGATTATCTCATCATAACCTGATGATTTTGCATTTTCTAATTTCAGAATAGTAGAAATCACTTCCTCGCGGCTACTGGATGTAAGACGCAAGCATTTGGCACATCAGTATCGTTTAAATAGGACTCGAAACTGACATTAATTTTATCTATTTCATTAGCATGGTTTTCACCAATTTGAAAAGAAGTCATTAAACCTGGCGGCATAGTCCGTTATATTTGAGTCACTTGTAAGGGTGCTGAACCTGAACAATTTGAGCTAGCCCTCCCCCCCCCCCCCTCTATTCAGCAACCTATTTTTATCAGTTAGTTAGATGAGGTTTTACGGCTCAGTTTCTAACCAATTGGTTTAAGTCGGGCCACGGCCTTTTTCCAGTTGTGGCTCACTGGCTTGTTTTCCCTACTCCTTAGCTTATGCTGAGCACCAAGCACAATGGCAATAGGTTCGGTTTTTAAAGTCTTTGGTGTGACCCGGCCAGGAGACAAACCCCAGACCTTCCGGCTCCAAGTCGGATGCTCTGACTACTTGACCATGCAGTCTACAAATACCAGACCATATCTTAAAACTATAGTGGTAAGTATGTTCTTATAAGTTCTGTACTGGAGAAAATTATGCTCAGTAGGGTTTCTTTTATACGTGCAATACAGGATAATCTTCTTACGAACAGATTTTAGAATACCTGAGGTAATCCAGGCAGGTGATTTCAGTAAACTTTTCCTGGACTAAAAAAATTCTAACAAGACCATTTCCATTGAATATTTCAAATAGTTTATTATAAAAGGTTCTAAAGGAAGACTGTTCATTATTATCAGACAACACATCATACCAGTCACATAAACTAAGCTCCGTTCCCATACGTTAAATCTGAAGTTGCGTGTATCACGTATTAAGTCATAACTTTTATGAGCGTGTCTTCTAAATGGCTTTAAATCATCGCAAATAATAGCAATAGGATAATGGTCTGATATACCAGTTTTAATAACAGTGGACCTAGTAATAAGATCGATATGCGTAAAAATGTTATAATAAGGGTTGAAGATATACTGGTTTCTCTAGTTGATCTATCTATGAAAGAATAAAAGGAAAAATATTGTAAAGTGTTTACAAATTCATTACCGGTTTGCCAATTTTACCCTATGGCCGTAAATGTGCATACCTCTTACACACTGTATATCAAAACTTAATTATGAGAAGTTTCCCGAAACTAGTTTAAGTTGGTGTTGACATCTTATAGAGGTCAACCCTTTAGTACTGAAAATGTTGTTTTACTTACGTTACCTTTCAATAGGCTGTACTGGTATTTACGTAACTACCCATGAAAAGGCTAAAGGGATACACAGTCAGGTGTTGGCAGAAACAGTTGATACTTTATATATGTTAAATATTTCTTATTTGAGAACAACTCATTGTCAATGGGAAGAGGCTACGAGGATATGAAGTCGTATTCAAGATATAATCATAAGAGGGTACGAGGATATGTACTCACAATCATGCAGGATATAATGTAAGAAGCTACAGGCCGGCAGTTGGAATTTCAGGATAAGGGGCTACAATGATACATAGGCCTAGTCAAACCATCCTTTTAGAAGGCTACGACGATATGCAGAGGGAATGTCGCGTTTTTTTTTTTGAATAATGGATAAAAAAGGAAAACTATCCTTTAAAAGGCTACGAGGATACGCTGTCAGAATTTCTTTAAAAAAGGATGGCTATCCTTTTGAAAGGCTACTAGACTATTCTTTTAAAAGGCTATGAGGATACGCAGTCAGAATTTCTTTAAGAAAGGATAAAGTTCTACCTTTTAAAAGGCTATGAGGATAAGCAGTCAGAATTTCGAGATATAATTTTAAGAGGCTTCGAGGTTACGTGACTGTGTAGCCCGTTAAAAAGCAGAGCTTCAATCTGGTGGGGTATTCTGCAATTGTGCTTTACCACAGCCAATCAGGTTATTACAGTCACAAAAACAAAGGCCTGACAATATTGACGATATTCCTAGTCCTAAGCTAGTAGGCGGTGGGCCAATGGTCTAAAAGTGCTCTATTTCTTGACTTCCGTAGTCCCCCCTAGGGAAGTACTTAAAAATAACCTAGACACATTGGGAACGATGTCCTGAGACATATTTTACATGTTCCCACTTTTCAAAGTTGCACATTTATGAGTAATCACGGGAAATATGCTATTTTGGTTGCTAGGGAAATTTTTCCCTAGCAACGGTAGCTTATGAGCAGAATAAACACAAAATCCAAACTTCTAACGATAGGAAAACAGAAAAAATACCACTTTCTTTTCAAAAGAAGTCTCATTTGCATATATTCCTTTGATTTATAATGAAAAACACACATTTTGGGTTGCTAAGGAACATTTTCCCTAGCAACAGTAGTCAGAAAGCAGAATAAACACAAAATCTAAACTTCCAACTATGAAAATACAGAAAAAGTGTCATTTCCCTTCCAAAAACTAAAACAATTCATTCACATGTTTGAAATTAGCATGAAAAATAGACTTTTTGGGTTGCTAAGGAACATTTCCCCTAGCAACAGTAGTCAAAAAGCAGAATAAACACAAAATCTAAAATTCCAATTATGAAAATACAAAAGAAATGTCATTTCCCTCACGACATGAAAACAATTTATGCACAATATTTGAAATTATCATGGAAATTCACTATTTTGGTTGTTAGGGAAAATTTTCCCTAGCAACAGAAGTCAAAAAGTAGAATAAATACAAAATCCAAACTTCCAATTATGAAAATGCAGAAGAAATATCATTCACCTTTAAAATAAAATAATTTATCCACACTTTTTGAAATAATCATGAAAAATACACTTTGGTTGGAAACCTTGGAAAATTTCCCTAGCAATGGCAGCCTAAGCCCTGGGAAATGAACACAAGATGCAAAATCCCAATTGTAGGCGTGAACGATAAATTTCTCCACCTTCAAGTTTCCAGAGAAATCAAGAGAAAACACCTTAAATGACAACGTCTCAATGACATTACACTACTTGGTTGCTAAGGATAACTTTACCTAGCAAAGAAAGTGTAAGCACAGAATAAAGACAAAGTGAAAGCTTCAAGTTATGCGAATAGGTATTTCAGGGAATAAAGAAAACAATTTTTGTGACTTTTTGGAGAAATCTGCCAAAATGGTGAGGATTCAGAGAATGGTTGGTTGGCAAAATTTTCCATAGCAACTGAAGTTACAATACTTACAGGATAAAAACAAATTGTAACCGATGTTAACAAATAATTTTAGTTCACTGAAATTTGAAAATATCAACATCTCTTATAATCAGGTTGAATATGAGATGCACTACACAAATGATGGTAGGAACATGCAAATTTAGCCAATAATCACTTAACAACATTGTTCTACATCATTTATATACTAGCCTTTCAGCAGTCCCCTTTATATACTTCTTAAAGTAAATGATGAAAGGTTTAAAAACCTTCAGACAATCCCATTGAACCTTGGTTGTAACCTTCCATTTCCATATGTACATTAAGTGTAGAGGGTCTAATACCAGAATGACCCGAATATGCTACTCCCCCTCCCTCCCAAACACATTCTCTCAATCAGTAACTGTCTTATTCTACTCAACTTCAGAGGCTGCCTAGTTCCATCCTCATGCTGACCCTACCTAAAACATAAACTTTAACAAGCAGAGCTTCAAGCTGAATTGATAGGTCACCAAGGATTATTACATTTCACCATCACCATGCCTATAAAATTGGTTAAGTAGTGTCTGGATTTATTCAGTATTCCTACAGATATCCAGCCTCAACTCCACCTACCCTTTACTCATAAAAGAACTGCCCATACAATTAATAACTTACATACATAACAAACTGTAATGTTCATGACCATGTGTATTTTAAAAAAGGATTACATAACAATCACTTTTTGACTGTTGCCTCATACTTTCCAGTCCAGCAAGTTTTCCTGAAAGATACTCTCCTATACTGTACAAACTGCACGTTTTTTTCATTGATACAGTATATGAATACATGTGAGTGCCATTTCTACACAGTAGTTGGTGGATTCTAGGAGTACACCATGACCATCGAAACATACTACAGTACCAGTCTTGAGAGGGTTTTCATTGTTTTTCACTGCTTCATATTTCACCAATTGAAAGCATCTCATCTTCACATGATCTACAGAAGTATATGACTATATCATGGCATCTTTGAGTTCCTAAGGGTCCCCAATATTTGAAGGCAAATGGTCCCTCTTCAAATCTCAAAGTGGATGGGTACAAAAGGATGAAATATAAATAGATCATGACCGAGCCCTCCTTCTTACATACTCAAGTGGTTGCTCACTTGCTACACTAGGCATTTCACTCCCAGCAGGTGTTTCGGCGTCTGAAGCTGCAATTAACAAAAATTGTCAAAGGTCAATCTCGGAACTACAGTTACTTGCAGCCAAGACTTGTTTTTGACATTTTATGAACACTGGTTCTGAATATCAACATCAAAAAAAAAAAAAAAACCTGCAGAGTATTGTTACAATCATATGGATATGACAAATGAGAGGGAAGGGGAGGGGCACTGTGCACTGAAAGTTTTCAAAACTCCCAAAATGCAGAGATTTGGAGCAAAAGAAACTGTGCCCTCCTCCCAAACCAAATGGGTCCATAAAATTATGATTAAAATTTATCTGACTCTTGATTTACCACATTTCTCGAAACTGCAAAAGTTAAAGGAACACCCATTTGAATTGGTATCTGTCAGATGGCAGCTGCTTAACCCCCCTTCATAAAATTTTGCTGACAATGCTACTATCTTCCGTTGTTTATAGATGCATGGAAACAGACTATCAGTCAAAGGCTAGTCTGTGTAATCTGCTCTTTACTTTGCAAATGGTAGCCTATACATATGTCTATGAATCCATGTAATACATCAGTATAACCTGCAAGGAAAACTTGTCATCACTGATCAATGTTTACTTTGACCAGCCTTTTATGTCTCAGTGAAAGACAATAACAAACATGCAGCATTGAATTAGAAGTGGGTCTTTCAGAAAGCCCAGTCTTTGTGCACTTTAAAGTGCAATGTTTTACACACTTACAGTAATCACGTTTCCACAGAGTTACCAGGCGTGGGAGTTACTGTAATTACTGGGTCTGCCTAAGGCAAATTATAGCCTGAAGGTAGCCCATCCTCAGCCTACACAATAGCATTGCATTATCATGCAATTCAAATATTACTAGTCACTGAACGTGACCATATAAACCTTCTAGTCACTCCCTAGAATTGGAGTGTATAGTATGGGAACGTAATGCTGGGTCCTGTTCAAGGGCTAGATATTACATGCACCACCTTGACCAATGATAGCTTTACTTCAACAACTTGAAAAATAAAAATGGAGTAATGAAAAATGAAGCTATAAAATCTGCATCTTCCATGACATTAAGCAGTACAGCTCTCAGACTGGGCTGTGCATTAGATGTTACATGGATGTCACAAGGCACAAGCCTAGGTATAGGGCCTGGGAAGCTCAGTAACTAGCTATGATGGCAATGTTCTTTCAGACTAGCTTAGCACCGCCTATCCTTAAGCAGTTTTGTATATTGCATATTGTTTAAGCAAATTGTATATTTCATCTTACATTTAAAAACAAACAATTACAGAATACCCCATGAGGTACAACTATTTTTTCTCTGGCTGCATGCACAGGCACTGCACATCCCTGTAGCCCTATGAGACAGAATTTCAGTTATGACTGCATACCTATGCAGTCTCTATAAAACAACCATTATTCTGTATATCTTTGAGCCTCTCAAAGAAAAGTTAACCTTCATAGGCTACACATAGGATGCTGCCTCAAATTTTTCATGGTGTTTCTCTGTAGCTTCCCAAATATACCACAGTAAGCCTGTGACTGTGAGGGAAACTGAACATTTACTTCTCGCAAAAATAAATTGTCTTTTGACTGCATATCCTCGTAGAGTGGTATGGGAATCTAGTCAGAAACATCTATGCGAGTCATTTTCCAATAACAATTTTGCCTTGAATCTGTCACGTTACCTTTTCCCAAACAGAGTTTCATATGCGGGGTATTCTGCAATTAGTCTGCTCCCATTTAAATACACTGAGAAAGTCAACTTACTTAACTGAACAGGATATGTCTCTGCTTTCCTCTCCACTGCCCTCTGAACGTTATACTTTATAGTGACGAGTGTATCGCACACACTGTATACTGTAGGCTGTAATAAAACAGACCATGTTGTACCAATAGGTGTAACGTAATTACGTACTGGTTTAGCGAAATGACTGGCGAACATGACAATTGCTGCATCATGTTCTTAGTTGCTACGGTCTCACTGCAGGTCAGATCCTTTCAAACAGAAACCGGTACTCGACTTTTTCCAGCAGGCTTGGAAATGGGCACAGTTAACCCCAAAAGTAAGCTCCAAGCATCCCATTTTTAAAGTTTTTACGTACAGAATCTTGCGAACTAAGAGAGTTCAGTGACTGTGTTATTGCGGGTGTATGTACATAATTCCGCAATATTTACATTACATCAAGGTCATGTGGTACTCTAATTGATATGCTATTGGTTGCTGACACGAAGTCTTGCGCAATCTTACGGCACGTTCGTGAACAGCTATGTTTAAAAATTTTGGCTCATATTTCATTTAATATCTACAAAATGTGCAACTTTTGCGCGTGGGAACATGTAATTTCATCTTAGTTATATATTTTTACGATTTTTGAGCTATTTTTCAAGTACTTCCCTGACAGGGATCACGAAACAAGCGAATTTGGGGCTTCGGCCCACCGTCTATAGCCACGAACCAGTCGCCAATAAAGTTTATACGGTTACAATTACAGTTACAATATACTGACGATAATATAGCCTAGGCCTAGCCTAGGCAGGAGTGGCAGCTCCCTGTATACTTAGGTAAGGCTACAAATAACGAGTACACAAGTGGCTACAAATACAATGCCCTCTTTAACGGTTACAGTGTTAGTCTCAATCTGTCAATGTTGACAATACCCTCTTTTTAACGGTTACACTACAGCACTAGCGTTAGTCTCAATCTGCCAATGTTGTGAAAACTTTCGTAGGCTACAGTAGCCGAAGTAATTGGCCTCACGTTCTAACGGCCTAACGTTAACTGAACAGTGAAGTCCTCTACAGTTCTAAAACTTCTAGCTAACTGTACTTCTTACGAGCGATCGAATTACGTTTTTCACGTTAGACCTAGGCCTGTGTTCATTCAATTATAAATCTTTATTAATTGTTGGTGAAGGATAATTGACGTAACCTTGTCGTACCTGACTACCGAAAATTTACCATCTCTGCTTTTCTTCATGACGAACGTTGTACGGTATAGCTACCTATAGCGGTCGAGTTTAGGCATTTCATTCCATCCTCGAATCTTAACGCGCCTACAAATCAAATAAGCCCCGCCTTCTTTCTGTTTTTCGAACGTCATCTTTCAGATAATTCAACGTTGTACCGCCTACTTAGGAATGAGACACCTTGAATCTAACACATGGCTAGCTAGCAGTGGAGCTCGATCCCCAAGGCTGGGAATATTTTCCGGATGTGTGACCCTATTAATATGTACATATCTAACACGTAAACATGTAGGTGTCATATGCAGACTGGTCCCAAAATACAATTGCACAGTTTAGTTGCACTGCTCAGCAATTCGTAATTAGATTAATTAGAAGACATTAAATATTTATTTCATGCATTTATACCAACCAAAATGTTTACTTCTCAAAGTAAACACATTACTTGAGACATACCATATCCAAAGAACCTCTCCGTTCATAATGGTACGGGCAGAAAGTAAAGAAATACGTTGGCTTCATACACTAAGCCAAATGTTCAAAGGTTAGAAAAAGAAAGTTTCAGTTTAAAATAAGGCTGGCACTATAGTTGGAAACGACACCACAATGCACGAACCTACACTTGTTTTGCAAAGGTTACGTCTGCACGACTACATAGGTATTCCCTTTCGGGAAACCAATAATGCACTACACCACTTAACTCTTCCGGTTGTTACTCACGAAACTCTTAATAGTGCGTGTTTGACAGACTACATGGATCCAGCTGTATGTAATTGCCGGTATGATATAATTGTTCCATAATCTGAGCAAATTTCCGACAGGATACGAGAAGAATAGTTGGCCTTTAAATACGGGGAAATATGAACTCTTGTCCCTTGCATCTACCTGGCTTAGAATCAGATCACTAATCACCTGGCTATCAGTTTCTACTCAAAAAGAGTGCAATTGCGAAACAACAAAGGAGCTGTACACGTCTGTGCCTGTGTGTGGGTGAGTGAATATGTGTGTCCAATTTGTTTTGTAAATATCTCCTTGACGGTTTCGCCGATTTTCTCCAAACTTAGTGGGAAGGTAACCTAGGTAAAACCCTTGTGTCTCGCTCTCTACAACAACTTTGGGCAAGGTCAGATGTCAAAAGGCAGATTTTGTGAAAATCACATTTTTATTGTGAAAAAAAAAACAACCAACGGACATGAAACTTCACTCACATAATGGAGATACCTAAAGCTGTCAAAATATGAAGTAGCCATGGCAATCGGGGTCAAAGCTCACGTTGTGATGGAAGGAAAATGTATATTTTTAAGCAAAAAGTTGTGCCACAAGCCTCTCCTTGTGGGCCGGACCGATTCTCTTCAAATTTGGTGGGAAAGCATTCCAGGGTAAGAAATTGTATCTGGCAGAAATCCGAAAGTAAAGGTCAAAGATCAGATGTCAAAGGTAAAATGGTGTAAAACATCTATGACCTCTGTCGTACCAATTCCGAACTATATATAGTAACTTATCCTCCTATATGGTGGCCAACTTGAAGGACAGTACGTTCACAAAACAAGGGTAATGGCCCAGTTTCCACTATGTAATATAACTTTTTGAAAGTCGATGGGGCTAATGCAAACCATAGAGTTGCAGGCATTGGTAGACGCTTCTTGAATCCCCCATAACTGACAGCTTATGAGTTCTACAATGAACCACATGTAGCATCCCAGTGTACCTACGCAACGTTTAGCTGCTGTGCATGCTAATTCGTAAATCGTGTTAGTTTCGGCATGCGTAATCTATCAATAGTTCTTAAGTGTCGTTAACATGTACTATCAATTACAGTACCTCATAATGGGGAACGTATCTATCCCAAGCAAAATGACTGAAGAAACGGTCTTAAAGAGGATAAGCTGACGAGATTGCTACCAAAACTGCATGTATACCCGAATCAAAAGGGTGAGGTGTTACGTGATTTTATTTGATGCTTATAATTTAGAAATGAAAAAATTCTTTCACCCATCAAAATAAATCTTTAAAGTAAAGTAGGTCTAATCGGTTTATAAATACTAGCAGGCGAAGTGATGTTCAGTGTCATGCACAACTTACCAAGAACAGTACACTTCTTTAAAAACGCAGATATTGTGAAACAAATGGCTAAACGCCTGAAATCTGCAAAATAAGAAGTGGCCGGAATTATAAATCAAATAGTTTTAGGCATTTCATCATTTATCTATCCAAGGAACCACGGGTTACAAATTTTATGTATCCTGCCCTAAAAAATGTGCTGTGTTCTTCTACCTATACATCGTTTCAGTGCTCTTTCACAATATAAAGGCACCATTACAAATAGATACAAGCTTACCATCATTGACAACAGCCATTTTATCTCAGGCGTACTAACATAGTAATGACTTCACGTCTTTTTCACGTGACAGAGTGTAGTAATACTTGATATCCCTTTGCATTGTGATTAGCTTGATCTACGAAGCCCCTTCCGTCGAAAAAGATCATCAGTATTCGACATATATCAGTATCAATCGAACAATATCAGGTTTAATTTACATAGAGGCCATAGGAAGAAAGTAACTGGTACGATGCTATTAGAGTAACATTTTAGCTGACACTTATGAGTAAGAAACCATGCAAAGCGGAACCTGCTGTCCATTGAGGTCGTCCAAAGGGCAAATGAGCCACAAAATTTGGTCATCAGTCTTAAATTTTGGTTGCTCTTTGGTAAAACACAAAATAATTTCATTCCTTTAAATGCAACTCGTCATTTTTCATTTTTA
This sequence comes from Holothuria leucospilota, assembly GCA_029531755.1. NCBI lineage: Eukaryota > Metazoa > Echinodermata > Holothuroidea > Aspidochirotida > Holothuriidae > Holothuria > Holothuria leucospilota. The sequence goes on from CM055972.1 coordinate 51,380,835, forward strand.
TCCGTCTTTAATGGGACTTATAAAACCGTTTTAGAGCTTGCAAAAATAACTCTTGTAAAACGTGGAAAACTTTTTAAAAACGACGGTTTTTTAACATGTATGAGAGCATTCACTAAAACAAATCATTTAGCAACATTGTATATAATGTGCCCCAAAATATTTTTGTAAGGTGCTAAATTCGCAGGATAATCTACGCCGAGAATTCCCAAAATTAGTGGTGTGCTACCTTCATCATAAGCTGCTTATTCTGGTGAAGGAAGCTATTTACAGAAAACGGTGGCCTATTATGATCAATAAAGGGAAAGTGAAACAACATCCTTGTTGCCTTTGTCAAATCTACGACATTAAAGGTCGTGTGACATGCCACCAAACAGAGCTGTTTCACTTGTCAGTTTAAGAATTAAGTCCTCCAATGAAAGATCTGTTGGAATTATTTCAATATCTTTTACCGTTCTCAAAATATACGTCTTCAAAATTCAATGGTTTCTGAAGAAAGTCATTGCCTATGCAAAAATAATGATGTGGAGTGTTGTACAGTGTTAATATTTCTTTTGTTAATCCTACATCAATTATCTCTTAATTACTGATCAGATAGGTTACAGTTTGATGAGTGATATCAATGTTTCCGAAAGAAAGAATTTTAACTTTCACAATAAACCCCTCTGGGGGTAACAATGCTATCAGTGTCCTTGAAATTAAGGTTGAAAAAAATACAAAGGCTATAATGAGCCATATTTGGTATGTCCATCTTTCGATGTCACATATTTGCATATTTAGCTCATGTTTATTCATAATACAAGTGTGAAATAGAAATGACCCTGTAAAATGGTCAATATTTGATGGATTTTTATGGGAATTACGGCTTTCTTCTGGATATTTAATGCTTTTTACATCAAATATCCAACTATGTTATTTTTATGCCACACCACCTTTAAGCCTAGTACTCATACAACATACAAATCTACTCAATGCTTGTATTTGGCGGCTCAATACAAGCTTCGGTTAGCGATTTTATCTAACGTGGGTGATTGAAATGTTAATAGACCACGTAAAAAATGCTGCACATTCGAATGTTCCCTTCATGACTGTATAACGCAACCAGTTTTACACAGTGTGGCCCAAGGAACAGTGTAATTTTAGGCACGTTGTTCAGAAAATGCCATACATGTAGATTAAATACATATTACTAAGCCTAGAGTTAGTGTTCAGGCATAGTACTTGCTTGCCGGGTGGATTTCAGTCTTGCGCTGCAGACATGTTCTAGACTGTAGGAAAAAATCCACGGAAAAATATTCTTGCCATCGTGTTACCTACTTCATTTCTGTCGCGTGGAGTGGTGTTTTTCTCGAAGTCTTTTCCACATCCAGAAATTTTTAGTGACATTTTATACATGGGTTACCATTGTATACATTACGATTTCAGGCTACATACTGTTTAACTACGGGTACATCTCTAGTACATACCTTCAACGATAGTCTAGCAACCTAACAACGTATATATCTTTTAATGCAAGTTGATTTCCTTATTACAGCTCACCTGCTCGTGCAAGGTTAGATTCCATACCAGAGAGACGAAGAACAATCTCCTGAAATCTTAACAATAGGGTTTGTTTTCGTCCTATAGGCCCTGTGCTCCACAAGATAAAAGCGAAGCTAGGTACTGGTAATATTCTTTACGAAATAATCTCAAAATGCACGGTGAAAGTTCACTAATTAGTGTGGTCGTTTGAGTTGTTATACCTGCTTTGATCATTGTCACATGATTCCTGTTTCGAGATCGTGGGACGGATTTTTTTTTTTATGACCTATCACCTCTATTGCTGCTTAGAGTGGTTTATTTTTCAATTGACGGATATGATGGAAGGTTAAAGCAGGGAGCTGGAAGACAGCTCCCTGGTTAAGGTGTGGCACATGGATTGTTTTAAAAATGTGTGAAACTATCAGCTTTTACGCAACTGCATCAATAATTATAGCAATGTCACAAGTGTTTATGTAAGGACCTTGCCCTGAAAGTTCCCATAATTGGCAAACAACTAAAGAACAACTCAGCAAGTTGACCAGGGAGTTGCCACTCCGAAACTGGGAACACTGGAATCAGAAGTGGTTAGAAAACGGGTTATGAATTCGATTAAAACCCTGTTGTAAAGCATATACTAACAACTAGCCTCGGAGAGGCCTCGGCTAAACTATTCGAGTCCTGAGGGACATTATGAGGGACATTATGTGGCATTATGCCAATGTCACGAGGAGATAGACTCACAAATTACTGAGCTTTACCCTTAGTTGTTCACGTGAAAAACATGTATGTCAATAGAATGCTTATGGTAAATCGCATGCTCAGGTGACAATAGTTTCAGTTAAGTTGAAAGAAAGTTACGTAATCGTACAATAGTGCTAGAGTAGGGTTTGATCAGGGAGCTCCCTGGTTTGAGGGAGATGGAACAGTTGTTGAGTAAAGGTAAAAAGGTTGTTCATCACTTTGGAGGGGACTTACAGAGACCGCGTGGGGAGGGAAGGAATGTCGTTACTGAGAGAAAACCAGGTAGAATATTTCTCGTTAATGAGGACGCCCGAAAAGTGTACATTTAGCCAAAGAGGGCACAGAATGAGGTATTTCTACGCCGTCGAGGACAAAAACAAAACAGGGTTGACTCCAGGCTCCTAGTTACCCCTCAAGTTTCGTGAGACCGAACAACCCAAATCAATGGAGAGTGGTGCTGCTTTGATTTGTGAGTATTCGTTTATTTGGGACGGGGGATTATAGTTATTAGACCAGGGGAAATAATATTGTAAAGACATATTCGCAATTTAGGGAAGTGTTTTATTATTAATGCAAAGGGCAAATGTGGCGTGAACTGTACTAACGATCGGAGATAACGGCATGGTACAGGCGCGGATCCAGACATGTCGAAAGGGGGGGGGGGACATTGTCCTAGATTAACATTATGCTAAATTTCGCGTATTTGTTATTGTTGATGTGGCGAAAGGGGGGGGCTGAGCCACGAAAGGGGGGCTGAGCCAGGGAAAGCCCCCCCCCCCCTTGGATCCGCGCCCGTGGTACGAAGTGTGTTCATATCTATATAATAGTTGATTGTGATGTTTGCCGAGCGAGAAGGTACAATTGATGAAATGTTAAAAGGCTCTTGATTTTAACGCTATATTGTCGTATGACTTAATTTAGCTGACAATAAAAGAGATGTAAGGTTGTGATTATATCTGTAGGTCTTTATATTTTTAGCATTAATATCAAGCAGAGAAGTTTTTATTCGTTAAGATTTTCTTTGTTTATTTTCTCAGTGTCTTTCCTTTTGTTGTATTAAATGTAAGAAACACACCTCAGCTGTCCTTCAGTCATTTTGCTTCTAGTTGGGCCCACTTGTGACACTCACCAGGCAGAGGCTACAAAAACTGGTCTTGAGACGAGACCTGTCATCTGGACCTTTAGCACTGATACATATGCAGATACGTATATTAATTCACACATGTTTGTGCATACTTACTTTTTGCAATAAACTAATTAAAAATAAAAATATCCTTTCTTACCCATTTATACATCAGCAGTAAACAAATTACTTCATAGAACAATTGTTTGCGGGGAAGAAGTTTATTAGTGTGTCAAACAATCGTGGGAGAGAACCAGTGGCGTCGCCAGGGTTTGGTGATTGGGGGCACCACAGATGACGTCGTGATGTCACCTCAGTTCCCCCCCCCCCCCAAGTCTGCGTAAATTGTGCGCCCCCTGCGATTTTGTATACAACAGTGTGGGACCCTTCCTTTGTCACTAAGTAAAGCTGCCGTCCTGGGGGAGGGGTCTAAGGGGAGGAATTTTTGTTAATTTAAGGTTGCTTAGATGCAAAATGGTGCTATCTTTGGGATATTTTTGGACTGAACTGATCATTTATAGCTGGAAAAATATCCATAATTTAGTGAATTTTGATTTTTGGGTACGTGAAAGAGGAGAGTATGTTGTCTAAGAGAAGGGTATGTTGTAAACAAACCTCCTAAATCCCCCCCTTTTGGCTACTTAACTTTAATACCTTCTATTCGGGGAAAGTTTTTACGTAAAAATACATGCACGGAGTCCACAGAAACATTGTTGGACTATTACGAAATTTTTCCTTCGCTTCATTGTTCATTATAAAAGGGTACCCGAGGCTGGAAGACACCGGTATAGGGCCTCCTGGAAGCTGTGAGTTAAGTTATATAAAATGGGGACACTGACATGATGTTTATTACCCAACATTCAAATGATTGATACTACAGAGTATGACACCGAGCACTTTACAACTATCGTAGCTTTACTAAGTTTGAACGAAAATCCAGACGAACAGCTTACAGCAATGGAGAATGGGAGGGAGAGTATAGGTGCAGGGAGGTGATTAGACCTCCCAGATACTGGTAAAGCAAAAAGGGTTAAGGACTAAAAGGCACGTTTCAGACTGCTTTTTCGTAAGTGTATTAACAATCACCATCTATAACTGCAATGGCTGCGCGCGAAGCGCTCGGTAAAATTTTTTGAAAAATTTATAACGGCAAATAGGTCTACCTACTTTCAACCTACCACATCATGTTACAAATTAGATTGAAAGATCCCATAGGCCCAACACAGAGGTTGGAGATGTACTTGTGTTTTTCGGGAAAGTTTGGTGATCAGAATAGTTGCATGTATCATAACCTTAATAATAGGCATGAGATGGATTGCAAACCGTGACGAATGCGATGGAAGTGAGCCGAAATTTTTTATTAAATAAGATTACCATTTCAAAACCTGCATTCATGCTCTGCATCGAGACACTTTAAAATCCCCCAAAACCTATATGCCACTTACAAAGCTAGTCTTTCATCTGAGAATTGGTAATCAGCTTTCCACTTTTGTTGCTGTGTTTCTGCGGGAGATGCTACCGGACATTATTGATAATAAGGAAAATATTGCGGTAAGGTTTGAAGCGCGCGGAGCGCGCAAAAATTTTGGTGGCTTGCAAGGATTTGCGAAAGGTCTGATAGTCTGAGGACCATTTGTGATAGGAAATGATTACAATAGATCCATCACTCGGTCAAAAACACACCTCACCCCACCCCCTACAGAAATCTATAGCTTAAACGTCTTTTGAGATCGTTTTAAAATTTTCAAAAAAAAATCTGAAATCGATTAGGGGGCACGCGCCCCCCATGCCCCCCGTGCCTGCGCCACTGGAGAGAACTGTGGGAAAGATAAAGATAAAGTACGGTTCTGAAGCCACAAACAACCTCTCATTCGTCTGTCCTACAAGCCTGCATCACCAACTCGACCAGTCTGAGTTACAATACTATTGAATAAAAACTCAGTTGTGAAATGTTTAACGAAAGGTTGGTGAGACGAGGCTTGCCACTACATTTCTTCCTCAAACTGTCAACTTTTGGTTTGAATGAATGTCTCTCGCGCGAGCGCTCTCTCTCCACCTCTCTCAGTCCACTGTGCCTCTCAGATTCAGTATGAATTGCATCTCTTTTGAAAAGCGGTATATACCTATTGTGTAACACAGGCGCGGATCCAGGGGGGGCCTGGGGGGCCCGGGCCCCACCCCCTTGCCACGAAAAAAAAAACGAAAGGAGAAAAAAAGAAGAAAAGGAAAAAAAAAAGAAAAGAAGAAAGAAAAATTAAGAGCAAAAAATAAATAAAAGTGTCTAAGAACGTATTCAAAGTATATGTTTCTGTAGGGGTTGGGTGGAGCTATCGCTGGACTATCTCTTTATATGTCTTTCAAAGTAGTTGGCGACGAAAGGAGCGCTACAATGTTCGAAAAGAGGTGAATAGCTGAGTAATGATCCTTGACTTAAGATCTAAATAAGTAAACATCGTGACATATGTAGTAAGGGCTCGGCTAGCTGCACTGAAATTTAGTAACAATTTTGTGTTAAAGAGTGAAATTTTTTGTAATCTAGAGGGATTGAGACGCAAAGTTTTCGCCATACAGACCTTGCAGAATGAATACAGAAGACAAGCTGTCAGATGACGTACTATTGTGCACAGTAGCACCAGCTGTTGCAGGCAAAGAAGCGGCCCTATTCGATTTCGAAACTGTCTGAAAAGTTTTAAAATGAACTCAAAAGGCTTTTAAGCTACAGACAGTGGCGTCGGCACAGTGGGCAATGGGTGACGTGTGTCCCCCTCCCCCATCCATTCTTGAAAATTTTTAAAATGGTCCCAAAAGTCGTTTAAGCTTCAGATTTCTGTGGAGGGTGTAGGGTGAGATGTATTATTGATTACTGGTTTATTTGTTCTAACCATTTTCTTTCACAAACTGTTCTCAAACTATGATAAGTTTTGGAAATTCTTGACAAATTCCAAATTTTCGCACGCTCCGCTAGCGTCAAGCCTTGTGTCAGAGTTGTCCTTATTATCAATAGCTTTCGGTAACTACTCACTGGGAACAAAGGAGCAAAAGTGCTTTTTAAGAATTCTCAGTCAGAAGATTCGTTTCTGAATAGCATAGGTTGGTGGGATAGTGACAGTGTCCGATGCAGGTTCTGAAATGCAGGTTTTGTGATGGACTAATATTTTATTCAAAATTTCGGCGCGCTTCGCGCGCATACGACAGGGTTTACACTAGATTTTATATACCATTGACAAAGCTATGACGCAAGAAATTATTCCAGTGCAACATTTTTCTAAAAACTACATCTCCTTCTCTGTAGGGCTCTCATCATTATGGGATCTTTGACTAATCTAGTCTAGCACATGATTTGAAAGATTGTAAGTACGTAATTGCCGTTGCTTATTTTCCAAACATTTTACCGCGACGTTCAATAATGACGAAAATCTTTTTTGAAACAAATTTTGCCTGTCCACCATCCCTCTTGCTTTACCTAAAAAGAAGGTGATATATCATATCTCCTCCCATATGGATGTCGGGTAGTGAGAATCCCGTTGGTCCCTCTTTTGTGTACTGTAACTAATTTAGAGCTCCCGAGAGGCTCTATACTGTTCTCTGTCAACCTTGGATATCCTTTTAAAATGTAAAGGAAAAATTTTATTATAGTCCAAGAATGTTTCTGTGGACTCCACGCAGGTATAATTGCGTGTGCAATTTTCCCATGGGCGTGGATCAAGCGGGACGGGGGGACGCGTCCCCCTCACTTTTTTGGAAGGGGGGACATCGTCAAAAAGTCCCCCTCACTTTTTTAAAAATGATGGAACAGACTGCAATTATGCCTAGGAATACGAAAATTTTAGAAGAAAAATAACCTAAAATCGTACACTTTTGTTGCACCAAATCGCATCTGAGGGCATTCAGTTCTAGAAAAATTTCCCTTAGACCCCTCCTCCATGCCGACGATCACAAAACTTATTGCCTCCCCGTGACGCAAATTCTGGCTACCACCAACTGCTTCTTCCACGCCACCAGGACGGCGATTCACAAATGTTAAAAAGCCCCCCCCCCCCCACACACACCACACTTTTGGAGACGGATCCACGCCTATGATTTTTCCTGGGACTTAAGGAGGTTTGAAGACAATATGTTAACTGTCTCTTACTCCCCTTTTTCACCCGAACAAAAGTTAGAATTCACTAAATTGTGGACATTTTCTAAACATACAATCACTTTAGAATGACCCAAAGATACCACCATTTTGCATATAGGCCCCCTAAAATAAACAAAAATTTCTCAAAGGGGAGGGTAAACCCCTTCCTGGGATTGCACTCTCATGTACTAATAAGAAAAGGCTCTCCCACTCTTGTATATAGCGTATACAAAATCCCACTGCCTAAAAAGGCACGGCATAGCAGTTATCTGCGGTTCCTCCAATCACCAACTCCCGCCGGCACCATCGGTCATAGATTTCTGAAGGGTATACTCTTCAGAAGTCCATAAAGAAGGTGATATATCATCTCTCCTCCCATATGGATGTAAGGTTGTGAGAGTCCTGTTGGTCCCCCTTTTCAGTGTACAATTAATGCAGAGCTCCCGGGAGTCTCTATACCGAAAATTTTCGGCGCGCTTCGCGCGCAATTGTTTACGCTTATGGAGAGAGGTACGTTTTTATTGAGTGATGGATTTATTTTCATCACTTTTCACCAAAAGGTCGTTTGAAATCTTTCACGATTTTTGCAAAGTCTTCTCAATATTTCTTGATTTTCGCTTGATCTGCGCACTTTTAGCCTTGAATTTCTGCTTTTACTATCAATAAGGTGCCAAACGTATTCGCATTACTCATCGGTGGGGTTCTACCATAAGCCAATTTTTCGTGTGCATAAACGTGATTTCAGAGGAGCCTGCATTGTAAGGATGTGAAGCAATTGATATTCATTTTTTCACCCTCCTCTTCTTATGAGAACTGAAAACTTAGTATCGAACCCACCTTCTAATTGATCACAAAAGGGAATTGACACCTTTAGTCATAGCAATGGTTTTAAATGTAAATTCAAATTTTCGGCGCGCTTCGCGCGCAATTGTTTCATCTGACTTCCTAGACCCGAATACCGTATAACGAAAATAAAACACTCATTATGGCAAAAATCATTTCAAGGTATCTGCAAGGGCTCATAATGTTGGCGTGTAAGTTTTAAGATAACTTAAGATAACTTAGATTCTCCGGAACTTCTGCAGGTACATATAGTAACTAAGTGACAAATGCGTCCAGTCGCCAAAATAACAAATTATATGAGAGTGGAAAATTCACTAATGGTTTGGATTTCTATTTCCACTTTGGCCAGGAGTATATATATATATATATATATATATATATATATATATATATATATATATATATATATATATATATATATATATATATATATATATATATATAGCCTACTCCACAGTACTAGTGATAAAGGGGATTGCATTGCATGTACACGACAGTACCATAACACTGAAGCTTATCCCAGTCAACATGCTCAGCTGGGCCCCAGCTGGGCTTCACCTGGTAAAGCTGGGCTTAGGTGGGCTGACGGATGTTATTGGGATATTGGTGCTTTGGACAAGCCAGACTTGCCTATGGCTTGGTGGGAATGGAAAAAATTCCCTTATTTCTGTAACTTTTTCCGAAATTGTTTTTATATGTTTCCTGGTTTTAGCTGGGGTATTGCTGGGCTTACCAACACGGCGGAGCCAGCAAAGGTCTAGGGTTCAAGTCCTGGCCGGGTCATACCAAAGACTTTAAAAATGGAACCTACTGCCTTTGTGCTTGGTGCTCAGCATAAGCAATGGAGTAGGGCAAACAAGCCAGTGAGCCACAGCTGGAAAAAGGCCGTGGTCCTCTCGACTTGAACCAATTGGTTGGAAACTGGGACGTTAAACCTCATCTAACTAACTAACCAACTGGGCGCGTTTGGAAATAAATGAACTCAATTGAAAAACTTTTTTCATACCGATGAAAGTTTTCTTTCAAAAATACCAAGAGAAAAAATAGCTCATGGTTTTACAATTAAGCTGGAGCTGGGATGTTGACGAACTTTTCAAACCAGTGGGGCCCAGATGGGGCCCGGCTGGAGACTAACTGGGAAACACATTTCTGTATGAATGATTTTTCACCATCCTAAAATTCCTTTTGCTGACTTTTGTAGCAGTAACACTTTAGGCTAAATGTAGGCATTTGTAGTTACAGCTAAGTTAATCTTTAAATCCAGGTGGATTTAATGGGCTCTAGTCTGGCTAAAGCTGGTCTAACCACAATATGTTGAGCCAGGTGGTGCCCATATTGGGCCCCAATTAGGAACATTGTCGAAAAAATAATTTGTGTTTTTACTTCAGCAAATGTATTTCCTGGGAATTTTATCTTGAAAAGTTATCATATAGAATTAAACTTGTTGATGTATCTGGGCTATATGAATGGGCTTTTAACGGGCTTTTAAGTCTACAGTTTAACTGATTTATTTTGTGACAGCCCATTGCTGGCTATATTAGCTTCTTGTCCAAAGAATCAGTTTCTTCAAAATATATCTGTAAAAGGGTAAGAGCTTTTAGTAAATCAGGTTTTTCTTTAAAGCTGTTTGAATTTTCAACTTACTGCCAGCAAGGCGTACAAGGCGGGGGCTCTGGGGGGCTGCAGCCCTCCCAGAGGAGGGAAAATGCTTATTTCAGGGCACTGACAGTTATATTTTCAGAGCAAGGGGTCAGTGCGGCGGGCAGGGCCTTTGCACAAAGGGCAAAATGCTTATTAGTTGCACAACACATACTGTTGAATACTATGGAGTAGAAAATGTAAATTTATCATAAGCGATACTCAGCGCACACAGCAGGGCAACAACCAAGGTTCTACTTCACTTGTTCTTTCTTCGTTTTAACTTGTAGTGCTTCATCTTTATTTCTTCAGGGATGTGGTGAAAGCGTCAATATCTTTCCTTATAGTTTGTGGGGGGGGGGGGCGGGACTCATCCATACCCGTCCTGAGTGCTATCGTCACGGTGGCAAAAGGGGAAATCAGGGCATTTGCAAAATTTTCAGGGCAAACACCCTCCGCCCTCCCTGTGAAATGTCTTCCCGTACGCCTATGACTGCCAGCCAGTGTTCTTAGTTCTTACATGAGAATTTACCTTTCTTAAAGTGTGTTTCATATACTACTGTATAGTACAGGTAAGGCCTTCACTGATCATGTACAGTACTCACCATGACCATAGACAAAGTAACTCATCTTCGAATCATTGATGCATGAACCAGGGCGGTCACACAGTGATGTCTTAGTGTAGAGATGCCTACTGTAACTTCCAAGCAGGAAGTCTATTGTGATTGGCTATAGTGAAGCCTTGTTACAACCGATAATGTAAAAAAAAATACCGATAATGTAAAAACTCTCGTCTACCGATAATGTAAAAAAAATTTACCGATAATGTAAAAACTGTTCTAAAGACGTTTTCATATGGAACTGGAAACGTGGAATTTTATCCAGAAAGTCATTTGTTAATTCAGAAAGGTCGTAGGTCATACACCAGGGGAAGGGGCTCTCACCCCTAGAGACCCTATAGTGGGAGAGATTGGCCAACTATTGTTCTCAGACAACGCATTCTGATTGGACGAAATGTATGGGCACCATTTTGGAGCCAAAGTACGAGCTTGCAAGATCATGTGTAGCTTATGTGCATTTGAGAAGTTGTGCGGGCTGTACGTACGGCCGGACGTACTCATCCTATGTCAGATAAACATGTTTTAATGTCCCTGTGTGGGGGCCAGGGGGCGAAGCCCCCTCAGGCTGTGAAGCATTTACACGAGGCATTAGAATGAGGCATTTTACTGGCTACAAATGGCATCGATATGCACTAAACAGACCATAAATCGCAGTCTTCATATATATCTTTTCAAAATAGCTTTATTCGGACTAACCGCCGGTCGACTATTTCAAGATGCAGCGGGATTAGTGGTGGGATGAGTGGAGGGTCATGGAGTTTCTACGGAGTTTTACAATATTTAAACTCAGTTTGTTTATGGGTAGTGATGATAATTTAAAATGAGTACAAGACTAATGTACGCGAAGCGCGCCGAAAAATAACACTTTTGCGGATATTTTAGTAAATAATGTTTGCCTTCGTTTTAAATAGCAAATTACCTATCTACAAATAGCACTGGATACACACTAAACAGAACTAAACGAATGCAGTTAGTTTTTTTTTTTGTTTTGTTTTTTGTTTTGTTTTTTTTTTTGTTTTTTTGTTTTTGTTTTGTTTTGTTTTTGTTTCATATTAGCCAGGACTTACGACCATTCGACTTCTTTATGATGCAGCAGGAATAAGGGTTGGGAGCTAGGGAGGACAATTGCGAAGGTTGCACAGTTTTGCAGTACTGCAATCCGGAGCACGCTCTGTCCTTCTTGAACTTTTAATTTATTGGACAATTAGTGAACACGTCGAAAAATCGGATTTTAAGGCTTTTTAGTAAAGCCTTCAAGCACTGTATCTACAGAATGGGATTTGAAAGCGAGCCTCATTGGCAGCTACCACAATACAAAGTGTACGCACTGTCAAGTGTTAATTTACAACAAAAATAAAAGCGCTTTGACTTCACGATCTGAGTAAGTGGAAAGCCAGTCCACACTGCACCGACCCGACTACAACCCGATGACGGAAACCAGTCGCTTGGCAGGCGAGTCGATTAAGTGTGTTCCAAATTTTGTTCTCTACCCGACTTTCGGTCCCGATTGCGATCTGCCAGTCTATGCCATGACCACATCGGAAATATCAAACTGCTTGATATTCGTTGTGGAATCGGGCAGGGGTGGGGTTGTGTCGCAGTTGAGTAAACTCGTGGTAGTGTGCAATCGTCATCGACCCAACTGCGACCCATTTCTTTTGAATTGGCCAACAAAGAAGGGTTTACAAAATCGGACGACGGTTGCAGGAAGTGTACTCGCCCTCATGTGTGATTGATGAACAGTAGCTAGACTAATATCAACCCCTGCAGTGTGTTGCGTGGCCTACAAACCGACTGCAACCCGAAGCAATTGACCACGAATACCTACAACTCATCACCAACGAGCAGTCAGATTGAGTTGCATCACATTCCGAAACGCTTTTATTTTACATAAAAATGTAAATGTGTGTCTATTTCATGGCACGCAATTAAGCAACAGGGTACTACTATTTTCCCCACAGCCTGGATTTGTCAAAAGACAATGGCTACCCGAATAGGCTAGATCAGGGGTCTTCAAACTTTTTTTGCTTGGTGGCCCCAACTTTCTTCTCCGAAATCTTGGCGGCCCTCAAATTGACGGATCGGTGAGAGGAGTTTGATTTTACTTGGTTATGCAGCGTTAATAAGCAAATACTATTTTCACTGAGATTTTTCCTTTTCATTTTAAGTCCACTCTTGCAGCGTATAGTATTAACAGCCTGGAGCTGTTACTCGTACTCGGTCAGAGTAACAGCTCCCTGGTAGGCCTATTAATACCTCAAATTCAGTCTATTACATAATGGCACACGTGGTTGCTGGGGAACGGAACATCAGTGACCGATTAGTCGCGAGTGAAGTACCCACGACACGAGTCAGATCACTGGCTCTTAGATTAGAATCACTCCCATTGCTTTTTTTAACGAGAAATTTGGCACTTATTTTTCTCTCCGGAATCCTTCGCGACCCTCCGAAATATTTTCGCGACCCTCGAAAGGGTCGCGACTCCTAGTTTGCCGACCCCTGGTCTAGATCACTGACAAAGAGCCCCCGATTTGTGATAACTTTCCTAACAATACATAATTTCTCGACAAAAAGAGTAGATACAGTTACATCCGGGGGTTTAGTCTGGTTAAATATATCGAAAGTAATACTTCCACCAGACAATAATTAACTTAAGTAGCACGTTATGATCATAAATATTCCCTACATTTCTGTAGCCCAAAATAAAAAGATTTTTTTCTGATAAAGAAAATTAATTGCAAAAGAAAGTGGCAATTTTTCCCAGACGGACCGCAAAACTTTCCTGACAGACTGCACTTTGAAAATGTCTGGGGGTGTAGTACCCCCAAACCCCCGGTAGTGACGCCCCTGTGTGTGTCTGCGTGTGAGCTGAAGTGGGCATGTACTAGAATGTAATGGGAGGGCTGCATGTGTGCGCACGTATGTGTGTGTATGTCTGCTGCTATGAAGATAAGTTCATGTTCCTTGTTTTGCACATTTAATTTTATGAATGTATGTTATATGTATGTGATATTTTTTAACATTACTACCACATTTATGGCCTCAGTGCCAATTTCTCAAAAAACCTTTGTAAATCAATCATAAATAAATGATACATGAATTGTGCCTCAATAACTTGATTTTCGGGCATAAAAATAGACCCCCCCCCCCCCCACTCAGTCGCTTCTCTCCTTCGCTCGTTCCCTCCGGTCTCTCACTCCCGCCACACCTTCTTGGAGGAGAGGTTTAAGGCCCCTGCCTCAAACTGCTGACAGGGCCGTTTTCCTTAAATCCGCCGCTGCATTCACTGTAAAAATAGACGCCTTCATTTTTAACACATATATGGCGTTTAAGAATTATAAAACGAACAACAAAATGGATACACACAGTAAATGACTGAACGAATATTAACACATGATAAGGATAATGACGTCAATTAAAGTGCATTCCGCAAACACGTTTACATGATTTATATATATGTTAATTTTTCTTTATTAAAACAACTTGATGTTTACAGTAATCATGAAATAAACGCATAAACGTGTTAACGAGATGGCGTTAAAGGGGGGTCAACGTGTTAAAGTTGGCGTTTTAGACGTTTAAGTTGCTTATGTATTCTATTGTTTTTTCTGTTACATAAACGCCAAGACGCGTTTATTATGTGTTACAAAAAAGTGTTAATCAATTTTTACAGTGTTGTGTCAGGGTGTGCGAAGGGAATCTCTATGTAAATTCCAACGAATTGGTCAATCTTTCTAGCCTCAAAAACATCTTTTCCTGCAAAGGTATGAAACCATGTTAGTTTTGATATATGTGATCCATTTAATCGATCGCAGAAATCGGGCTTAGGTGTAGTAACTTTGGCCAAGCCTTCAAATTTCCAGCTAGGCTTGTACTGTGGTAGCAGCAGGTTAATAACGTTATGCAATGCAGGCTAACGTTAGCCGTTTAAGCCGAGGCCCATAACCAAGAGGGGCATTTGGGGGCCAGACCCCCTTGTTCCTTGGCTTGGCCCTCTGCTCTGCGATCTTGGCTAGGCCCCTGTGTAATAACTTATACTTAGTGCCCCCTCTGAGTTTGGTTTAGCCCCCTGCTCTCCAAGTTTGGTTACGGGCCTGTATAACCCTAGCCTAATCTTACATTTTATGCAAAATATAAATGGAAGGCTATCTTATATATTTGGACGGTTAAAAATAAATATAACTAAAAATAAAACAACACTAGACCAAAGCTGATGTAGATATGTCAAACATCAGTGCTGCCACTAGCGGTCCGGGCTAGACTGTAGTACCGCCCCTGGTGCATGGCCTAGAAGTTGTTGTTGTTGTTGTTGTTGTTGTTGTTGTTGTTGTTGTTGTTGTTGTTTTGTTAGAAGTTCTTTTTCTTTTTCTCAAGGACAGTTACAAAAGAATAGCCTTAAAAGCCAGGTCGTATTTTCTTATATGATGGCTAGTATATTAAGGATGGTAGGGCTCTTCAGTCTTAACCATGACGTCCAGTTAACAGGACATTGTGTAGGCTAAACACAATTCCTTTTTTCCTTCGTTTGTTTGATATTACTGAATTTAAAAGATGTCGAACAGGCCAAGGCCTATACTTTAGCAAACTAAGTTTTAAACTACAACCTTTGTGAAAGAAAGTATACTGGCATATCATAAACAGGTTGTGAAATGAATGTAGGCTAGCCTATTAAACTTTAAAATCGGGAAAAAGGTAGCTGAGTGCTATATTTCCTGCCTTTTCCACTCCCTTCTCTCTCCCATGCCCTAATAGTTCCACCCTAGCCTAGGGTACATAGGCTTAGTTGTCACGTACACTTTGTTCCCTGAATTAGACCTTGCCCTAGGCTATCGACGTTCAACTTTCTTCCCGCATGTTATTTTAACAGCAACATGCGTGTGCCTGCGTTGCTGCAGCGATTGTTGCTACACACAGGTATGAGCGACAGTGTATGAAGTGGATTAACTACTGTATAGTCTAGCGGCGAATTTGAAAAATAGCTCTAAAAATTGACTTACCCGGTACCGATTTGTAAAATATGGCGACTATGCTAAAACTATTGTTTATAATGTAACTTTAAATTTTAGGTTGGTTGTCACTTTTTAAAAGTTCCCGAACATGCAAATTTTCAAGGTCAAAGGTCAAAAAGGTCAATTTTTCAAAATTTTAGTATTTTTAACACACTTTAATATGATGAGACTTATAAAATGCTGTGAGTCAAAATAAACAATTTATACAGTCCTAAAGTGCTCAAAATGTAAAGAAAATAAAAGAATTATAAACTGTTTATAGAGTGTTTTCGTAGCCTTAACAAAGAAATTTGAATTACGGACTTAGACACGTTGAACAGTCTGTTTTCAACACCTTTCAATTTCAATTCTGAACCATTGGGGAAGAGTAAAAAGAAAAACGTCCAGAACAGTGGTGGCGCCAGGTGGGGGACAGGGGGCCATGGCCCCCCGTCGGGGAAGGCTGCCCCCCGTCGGGGAAATTTTTCGGTTTCTGGAAACTACTGTTTATACGATAAAATATGTAGTCGCTGACAACGGCCAGTCGTTCCAACGATTTACTTAATTTTGGTCTAAATTTGGGCAAATTCTTCAATAAAATCCCCAGATTTTCCAATTTTCTTCGTAAAAACCCAATTTTTTCAAATTTTCCGTGGTAAAAGCCCAACTTTTCCATTTTTTTCCAATAAGATTTTGAAATTTTCGGCGCTCTTCTCGCGCCAGAATTTTACTTCAAACATCGTTTCGGCACTACATCGCCCTCATCGAGGCTTCGGGTTGCTGGCCCCTCGTGGCTCGTCGGGGAGCTTGGTCCTTTGTCGGGCAAGTCCTGGCACCACCCCTGGTCCAGATACAATCCCACGCGTTCTGTAAACTGTGGACGAGTGATGTTTAAATACAACCTTTGAATGTTTGTTTAGTTTTCAAACATAGTTTTAAAGTCAAGGGTCATTAAAGGTCGCACCTTTTAAACTTGATCTGCATTTTACGTTCCTCTCCATAAGGACCCTTCACAAAATCATGTGACTTCAAACAACATTTATTCAGATGTTTTAAAGCAACTTTGTCAGGGGTGAGGCCAGGTGGGGTGAGGCGGCCATGGCCCCTTCGAGAAAGGTTGAAAGGTCGGGAAAATTTTCTAATCTTTTTTAGGGAGAATGAGTGTGTGCGATGAAGTTTTTAGTCTCCGACAGCGGCTTGTCGTCCCAACAGTTTAGTTGAGTCACGGTACTCTCAAAGAGGGCTATTTTTCAAAATAAATTGCAAACCTAACCTTTTGCATATACTTCAATATAAAACCAAATTTTTAAATTAATTTACCTCAATAAAAACACCAAACTATTGAAATTTCTCCACTAAAAGCCCCATATTTGTGCTGCCCCAATAGCGCCGAAATGTTTATTCACCATCCTTCCATGCAGTAATCCGTCGCCTTTGTCCTGGTTTTGGACCATGGTTTCCGCCCCTACCAATGTCGAGAACTTGCTATCCTTAAAATTAATTTTAGTAAGGCAGAAAGCGTCTTTGCTCGGGATGGCATACAACTAATACATTTTAGCGTTACAAACTGACAAAGTACGCTTTTGCTTTGTTTCAACACACATTGTTCTGCTATCTTTTTATGAGAGGGAGGTGGAACATAGTCGCAATGGTACTTGGTCAGCCGGAGTTTGGAAAAAAAAATCCTATTTCTCTGGCACATTTTGGGAAAATCCGGCCATTGGTCGGATTATTACAGTTTGTCGGGCAAACGGCTTAGCCTTCTCCTCCCCCTAGAAAGTGTCCCTTACACCCATCGTAATTGTTTACATCAATTTTGTTTACTGGTTAATAAACCGTTAATAATTTGTGGTTACAGAGCAATATAATTATGAGTTGTTTCCCTGTATTGGAAAGCCAGTGAATGATTCTTGCACCGATCTATGTTGTTTTCAAGTCTGGACA
Source organism: Holothuria leucospilota (assembly GCA_029531755.1). Taxonomy (NCBI): domain Eukaryota; kingdom Metazoa; phylum Echinodermata; class Holothuroidea; order Aspidochirotida; family Holothuriidae; genus Holothuria; species Holothuria leucospilota. The sequence goes on from CM055972.1 coordinate 51,398,370, forward strand.
TGGAAATGGCACATATCCATAACAAGACTTGATTTTACTTGCAAAAAGAAAATCCTTGAAAATAAAATAATTCGCAGTTCTCAAAAAATGATTATGTTGAGATGAATTCAATGAAGCTTGTAGAGGGGCTATTAATACGGTACAAATTCATATATGATCTAGCTTTCATTTTGGTAAAGTTATAAAGACAGTGCTTAGTAATCACAATTAGGGATTACGTGTTTAATTCCAGCCACATCTAGCACCGTGAGGCGGATATTTGGAAAACAGGTTCCTTTCTAAGGACTGATCATGCCTTTTGTCTAGCACAATATACGTTTTTGTCGACAAATGATTGGAGGCAAGAAGCATTCAGCAAACTCGAGTGTTTTTGCCACCAATTATTCTTTTAGCCTGGCAACAAGCACATAAATTGGTTGGTTAAATCACGGGTCAACCAGATTCAGATATAGCCCGAATGCAACCATGTGTTGACCACTCTGTTCGAAAATACAGGTCCATAACTTAAAAGCAGTGGAGGGACCCACAAACATTAACGCCTGGGAGAAATTGTACAAAAATTGAACAAAATTACCTTTGCCTTTTATGTTAACACATTTCGTGCCTTGAAAATGATTTTCCCTCTTACAGTCTAGGAACTTTCTCGCCCTCTTCAGCACATTGTCTGGCTATGGGTATGGATGAAACTGGCTGTAAGATGGTTTGGTGATTTGAATTTTCATATGCAGATTAATGAAGGCAGTTTCAATTGGTAGGATACTCAAAATGTTTCTTTTTATGAAAACCAAAGAATTTGTTAATTGTTTACCGCTTTGACCCATATAGGACAAGATTTTAGTGACACATTTTGAAGGTGGAGCATTGTATTTTATTACTCTCACATCTGATATGGGATTCGCAATTTTTATAATGAAAAAAGTCAGCTGTTCATCACTACTTTTCCTACTTACAAAGTGCATTCCGGCGTTTGTAATGACCATTCTGATTTTTCGCCTTCAGAAGCACAACATGAAAACTGCCAGATGTATACTTTCCAACTCCATATAGTCTAAGGGCTTTAATAAAAGTATAGTCAGAAACCTCGTCTATATGAGAAAATCTTAATTTGTTACCACAAATGATAACTTGAAAACACTGAAGCGAAACACCATTGCCACATTTTTTCGTTAAACTTTCCAGATATGGTTTATAAATTTGACTAGTCTGCACATAGCTGACGGTTTTTTTTTTTTTTTTTTTTTTTGTTTAGCCTTTCGCTACGGTTACCCAGTGTGTCAGAAGTTAAAGAGAGCCGCTATGCAGGCAAACATTCGACAGATCAATTTTATCAAAGAAGAGCATTATATTGCAATATAGAACTTATAACGATACATAGGCGTAGGAAGCTTTTCGCGACTGGGGGGAGGGGGGGCTGAATCTTGTTTCGGGTCACCGTCCTGGGGAGGAGTCTAAGGGGAGGGGGTTTGGTCCCCTCCCCTGTGAAATATTTTTGGGTATTTAAGGGGCCTCAGATGCAATTTGGTGCAACATTTTGGACAAATTTCAAGGAAATTTACTGCAAATTTTTGACATTTCTTACAGAAGAGACAAATAAGGGGTTTTTGCCCTTGGATCTTGGGGGCGGAAGCATACTTCAGCCCCCTCACAGTTTTGACTGGGGCCCCCAGTCCCCCCCCCCCGCTTCTACGCCTATTTAATGATCTTACCTTGTCTTTAAGTTGAGAGACGCTTTATCTCCATGTGGTAAAACATGCATAAGATGCATTGAATTATCACATCGTGTAAATTTTTTAATGGGGAAAACTAAAAAAAAAATAATGAAAATATTCAATGAAACCATAGTAAATATTGCTAATTAAGGGTTTTATGCATTGACTGGAGTTCAGGGATGTTTATTGTAAATTTATTCAAAATATTTACCACACTAGACTCAAGGTTAAGCCTCCCCTGAAGGTGAAGTGCACATGTATAGTACCAAGATTGTTGAAGTTTGGGTGAAAATAGACTCGTGACCTTTGACCCTCCTAATTACCATGTTCGGGTAAATTTAAAAGGTGACAACCAACAGAAAATGAAAGCTGACATCCTAAGGAACATTTTAAGGGTAGGTGTCAACTTTTACAAAGTTGTACCGGGGGGGTCGAAAATTTTCAGACTTCGCCGCTAGACTAGTATTAGAATACCCCGCCAGGGAAAAAAAAACATTTTTGAAATTTGGGAGGCGAAGTCGCCGTGGCCACCGTTCCCCAAGACTGTTATTTTGAGAATGAGTCATATGTTTTGTATTAATGTTTTTTTTTTTTGAAAAATGTCCAAGTCCACCAAGCCTCCAGTTTTGAGTGGAGGCGCATTCCCAGTTGCAGTGGCCGTTTATGTATTCCTTTTATTTTCAACACAATTATGTGCGATTTGTGTTAATGTTTTATGAAAAATGTCCAAGTCCAACACGCCTCCAGTTTTCAGTACAAGCGCAGTCGCAGTCGTAGCGGCCGTTTTTGAGACCATCTTATTTTGCAACAAAATTAGTATGTCTGTGTTGTGTATGTGAATTTAAAATGTCCAAGTCCACCAAGCCTCCAGTTTTGAGTGGAGGCGCAGTCGCAGTGCCGCACATGAATGTGAGTTATTTTTGATGCTTTGTCTGTTGGCTCAGGGAGCTCCCTGGTTGGCTTCACTGTGACTGCGCCTCCAGAGGCAAGGTAAGGTTTATTATTGGCAGGGTATTCTGTAGTTGTACCTATGAAGGTAACTATGACTCCTAATACTATTGACTATGTCATAATTGAACAGCAATGCGTGCTTATTGGCATACATTAGTGTGAGAGTGAATGTAGCAAGATTTAGCAGCTTGCTGGAGTGCTTAAAAAACAAAACAGCAACGCTTGTATAAATCAAAATTGTTGGAGACTTTTTTGGATGCTTAGTGCAAATTTTTGAAGATGCAGAAGCCCAGTTTTTCCAAATGACATACATAGCTGACCTAGTATGGGAAGCCCAAAGCAACCCAAACACTCTGGGTTAGCAGACTGCGCACTGAGCCCCACCCCCTACACTCCCACACAAATAACTATCTTTTTTCCCAAAGTTATTGTGTTGTAAGAGTAGTTGTCCCGATTCTACTTTATTTTTGGGGTTGACAATAATTTGAAGCCGATATATGGGTATGGCAGGTGTTTACACATAGTAAAAAGGGGGTTTTACTGGCAGAGTTGTGTAATTGCAGGTTTAAACCCACTGGCACGTGTTGCCTTTTCCATACTTTTCTTTCATGTCATGCTTCACACCATGGGCGTCAATCCGTATTGAAGTGTGAGGGGGGGGGGGACACACATGACTTAACACAAACTACCAAGCCCTTTGTTTTTGAAAAGGGCGTGTCCTTCTATAGGCCCTTCCCTGTGCCCCCTCTTTGTGATGACTGACCTTGTCCTATTCTAATAAGAGTTAGGATTCCAAACACTAGCGTAGCCAGGATTCTTGTTTGGAGGAAGCCACTTGCGGCGCCTGATCGCCCTCCCCTTTGAGAAATTTTTGAATACTTAAGTACCCTCAGATGCAATTTGGTGCAACATTTAGCATCACTTAAAGCCAATTTTTTGTGTTCCATTACAAAATTTTTCAGAGTTCGATTAGGGGGCATGGTTCCTGCCCCCCTCTGGCTACGCCAATGATTCCAAAGTAAACATGACCACCATAGATGATCTGCCAGTTGAAATGCACGGAGTCCACGGAATTACTTCAAGATGTTACTTAAATCATGGAGCTACTACTTGGTAGCACATGCTTAAATCATGTCCAAAAATAGCTGAAACCACGCTCCGCAGCGTGTATCATTGTCAGGGATCATGGACCCCAATCACGCCCGTAGCTAGGGTAATTTTTTTTTTTGCACTTTGTTATGCGTTTTGTGTACAGCTGTGGTGATCCTTCCTTTGTCACTACATAAAGGTGTCGTCCTGGGGGAGGGGTCTAAGGGGAGGGAGTGTGAAATTTTGTTAATTTAAGGTTACTTATGTGCAAAATGGTACTATCTTTGGGATATTTTTGGAGCGGATCGTATATGGCTGGAAAATGTCCATAATTTAGTGAATTCCAATTTTGCGGCTGGTTGGATGCTTTTACTAACTGCAGTGGCGACGCGTAAATTGCACCTTTTTTATGCACCCTGCGTTTGTATACAGCAGTGAGAATCCTTCCTTTGTCACTATATGAAGGTGTTGCCCTGGGGAAGGGGTCTAAGGGGAGGAGTGTCCCCCTCCCTTTGAGAAATTTTCGTAAAGTAAAGGTTGCTTAGGTGCAAAATGGTACTATCTTTGGTTTATTTTTGGAGCTAATCGTATATGGCTGGAAAATGTCCATAATTTAGTGAACTCTAAGTTTTGGTTAGGTGAAAAAAGGGAGTATGTTGTCCAAAGAAGAATGCATTTTCAACAATCTTCCTGAAGCCCGCCTTTTGCTACTTTACTGCTTCTATTCTGGCAAAGTTTTTCCTCCAAAATACCTGCGTTGGGTCAGCAGAAACTTTCTTGGAATATTATGAAATTTGTTTCCTTCATTGTGCATTATAAAAGGGCATCTAAGGCTGGCAAATGCCGGTACAGGGCCTCCTGGAAGCTCTGGATCAATTATATGAAATGGGGCAATGGCGTAATGCTTATTACCTGTCACCCAAATGATAATATAGATTATGACGCCAAGCACTTTACATCTATCGTATTTTTACTAATTTTGAACGAAAATCTAGACAAACAGCTTCCAGCAATAGAGAATCGGCAAGAGGGAGAGGATAGGTGCGGTAAGGTGATGTTAGACCTCCCTGATAGGTATAGCAAAAGATTTGAAGGACTACCAAGCGCGTTTCAGCTTTTTCTTCGTAAGTGTATTAACAATCACCATCTATGCCGATAATGGCTTAGCACAAAGTTTTTGAAAAATGAATAACGGCAACAAATTGCGTTAAAGTTTCAACCTTCCACATCATGCTTACAAATTAGATTGAAACAGGCCCGTAGCCAGACAAGGTACTGGAGGGGGGCCAGAATTTTTACAGGGGGCGAAAAATTTTTCAGGGGGCCAAATGTGTACAAATGTATTAAGTCAATGGTAAGATTCAAACTCTCTAGGGGGGCAAAAAAATTTCAGGGGGCTTCGCCCTCTGGTCCCTTTGACTACGGGCCTGGATTGAAAGATCCCATATTGACGCGTGGCCTCTATACAGATGTTTAGAGATGTATCACTGAATTCGGAAAGTGTTGTGATCAGAATAGTTTCTTGTATAATCACCTTTTTAATGGCCATGGGATGGAGTGCAAACTGTGGCGCATTCGCGCAAAGCGTGCCGACATTTTTCATTAAATAAGATTTTCCTGACAAAATCTGCATTCAGAATCTGCATCGAGACACTTTCACCTACATGCCACTCAAAAACTGCTCTTTACGAAGTAGGGGGACATTTGATATTGTGTCCCCACCTATCGAAATGTGGGGGGACGTGTCCCCCGTCCCTCCGGGATTGGCGCCCATGCTTCACACTAAAGTGTTATCGACCTGCATCGTTGCTTTTTTTCAAGGCTTATTTACCCAAAATGTGGTATCATGACTTTAAAAAAATTATATAACAGATTGGTTTCTGGTCAGTCTCAGATGATAACGAGTATGGTAGGAGCTGATGTAATGTGATTTGGGGTTCATCAAAGGGAAACGTAGCATTTGTTTTGCAGAAAATTCTTATATTTTTAAAAAGCAGTCTTTGTAGAAATACTAGACACAGAAAAAATTACAACTGAAATTAAGGCAGTATGGTAACTTTTGTTTTTCAAGAAATGTGGTCCTCCCAGGAAGAATTTTTGTTATTTGTTGCAAAAAAAAAACAATTTGTAAGCCCAAATTTTCAAAAATACAAATGATGCAACTTTAGATACTCTTGTAATGCATAATGTCTTGAAGGGGTAAAGCTATTGCCAGAGTTGATTAGTGATTATGAATGTTTTAATAACGACCAGTTTTTATTATCGGTATCAACAAAATTTACCTTAAATGCAGATATTTCCTAACCGATATTTATCGTCCCTTATGTCATGAAAATGGTAAACTATTTGAGTATTTTTGAAATGCAAGATCCAATATTTTATCTCATCAAGATGAAAGGATAACTTGTCACTTTGGTCTTATTGGACAGGGTCTACCTCAATTCAGTATTTACTGAAAGTCATCAACCATTCGACGTATATATCGGATAACTGTGTATCAATTTATATCATATGGATTTACTGAAGCGTTTGCTACAGTACTACATAAATGACTCAGAACAAATTAAAAAGTTGTGGTATGAGTAATAAAGTCTTCATATTGTTAGATAACGGCAGGGCCAATCGCTCCTGCAAAGGCTTGGGGGTGATCTCAATGCGGGAATCCAAGAAAAGAGATGAGAGGTTTCTGATTTATCGTTGATTTATTCTGGTGATGATACCTTCCGTTAATTAAATAAATATACCGGTAAATTGCGATGATGAATTATTAACAACCATTATAATTCTGCAATTCTGTAAACAACAAGATGGTGAACTTCGATTAAGTCAATAAGCCTTAAATGTGTACTCCACTACAATATGCTTCATATAGAATTTTCTTTTTTGCAAAAATCAACGGATCAGGGCAAATAAATCAATTACATACCAGGTGTAAGTGTTATCTCGCACAGTACCAAACTATCTACCAGATTTCGTGAAAGATGCAAAGTAAACCTAAGTATGCTAATAACGATAGGATGAACAGCTCATGCCATAGATAGAATCAACCTACAAAGTAATTTGAATCCTTCACTATATTAGACGGATTAAGTGGTTACTGCAATTTCACCACAGAAAATGTTAGACGTTTCTACTATCAAAAATATAAGATTCTGAGCCAAGTAACATACAGACGTATTTTCAGATAAGGATGGTAAAGTCACTTAATTGTTTGTTTTTCTTGCTCAGCGGAAAAAATTACATGGTCACTGTTGATAATTAGTTGACATTTTTAGTAATAAAACTGCCTAAGTTAATGGGCCTGATTAGAAGATCATTTCTACGTGAAGTGTCTTATAAAAGTTCATTTAATTTTAAGCTCTGGTTTGATCTCATTTACACTACTTTGCAGGGGTGTGGAGTCCATTCTTGAAGTATGACCTTGATTTGTTAGAAAAGATGGGTTACCTAGCAACTTCCGAAACTTTTTAGGATTGTTGGTAGTTTTTACGATTGAAAAGTTTCACATGATTTTTTAAACTAAAGGGTAAGACGAGCAGTGGGCAAAATTTGAATTTACAACAGGAGCTATGTCGACTTGATGTGAAGAGTTGTAAATGCTTGGAATGATTTACCAGAGGAGGTTGGTAATTCTAAAAGTAGTTTGTCCTTTGAAGAAGTTATCGATAAGGGGTCCTGTAAGAGTCAGGCCATAAAATTTGACTATAGTGTTCAATAATAAGTTTCCCGCAATGCAATACATTTTGGGTGAAACAGTTTGTTACTGTATGGAGGCGTTGCAGCTTGTATCCGTAAATTCCGCATCGCATGACATTACAACACATTACATCACACTGCATCACATGGGCGTGGATCATGGGGGGACGGGGGGACGCGTCCCCCTCACTTTTTTGGAAGGGGGGACATCTCCAAAAAGTCCCCCTCACTTTTTCAAAATGATGAAAACTAAAACTGTGAAGAAGATAATATAACAGTAGATTACAAGTTGACACCACATTTTAAAAGCAAAATTGTGCCCTAATTATCTCATCCCCACATACGTAGTATGTGGGGGATGAGATATTGTGCTTCGTTTACCATTGAAAAGTGCACACGTTTCCCCCTGCCAGTCGCCACAGCAACCATAACCATGGAAATGCATGGTAGGGAAATTTGGGGCTTTATGACCGCTACTCAAGGGTGGGGCAAAATGGAGTGGTGAAGGTCCTGTTTCCTGGTCATGTGACCAAATATGCCTAAAATTTGGGTCAAAGGCACTGATGGTCAAATGACATTCACAAGGTCAAAAGTGTGTCGTGAACTCCTCCTAAACTAAGAACAAGATTGAGCCCAAACTTGGTGGGCGGGTGCATAGTCCTTGGAACTTGTGCCTGACATACCCTCAGCATGATAGGTCAAAGGTCAAAGGTCAACCATCAAAAAAGGTCAAAATAAGCAATTTTCCAAATCTGGCTATAAAACCTGAATGCAACAGTAAATGGCCCTGATTTCTTGACATAGCTTTCGTATTGAAGCGCTCTTGGCACTGACACTTGCTCTTCTGAGGTCAAAGGTCACGAGGTCAAACGACAATTTTGGGGTCAAAAGTGTGACGCGCACTCACTTAAAACTGAAGGTACTAATGACCCCAAACTTGGTGAGGGGGTGCATGGCCCCTAGAATTTGTGCCTCCAATATCATCAGCATGATAGGTCAAAGGTCAGAGGTCAAAGGTCACAATAGGTCAAAATAAGCAAATTTTTAAATCTGGCTGTAAAAGCTGAACGAAACATTTAACGATCCTCATTTCTTCGCATAACATTCTGATGGACACCTACTTTATGCAACTTTACACTTGACCTTCTGAGGTCAAAGGTCACGAGGTCAGAAGGTCAAACGACAATTTTGGGGTCAAAAGTGTGCCGTGCGCTCACTCAAAACTGAAGGTACTACTGACCCCAAACTTGGTGTGGGGGTGCACAGTCCTTGGAATTTGTGCCTCCAGTACCCTCAGCATGATAGGTCAAAGGTCAGAGGTCAAAGGTCAAGATGTTCAAAAGAACATTTTTTTTTAAATTTGGCAGTAAACACTGAAAGAAAAGGTAAATGATCCGTTACATTGATCACTGTCTTTTCCTGACACTCAAAATTCAGTTTTCACCTGCGGTTTCACAAACCCCACCATAAAAGCCACACAATGACATGATCAGATGCACACTTATCTAAGCTTCTCTTGCTCAAAACTTGACCACCTCTAGTCTAAATAAAAACCCAAGCCTAGAGTGAACTGCGATCACGCGTGTCAAGCATGACTAGTTCTTGGCGCCATAAAAGTAAAACTATACGCGTGTCCCCACCGTAGTAAAAGTCCAAGCGCGTCCCAGTATGAAGCATAACTAAGTACGCGCACGGTGGAACTGATGTTAGGCCTAGGCCTAACTTAGGCCTAGGCTTAGGTTACGCTAAATTATTAATAGTACTGTAATAACGCTAAAAAGCTAGGTAGGCCCCTAGGCCTAATAGGCTTAGTTGAAATATTTTCGTTCAAATTTAGAAAAAAGCTACGATAGTTGTAAAGTGCTCGGTGTATATCTGTGTATCAACATTGAATGTTGGGAAAAATAAGCATCATGTCAGTGCCCCCCATTTTATGTAATTTAACTCACAGCTTCCAGGAGGTCCTATACCGGTGTCTTCCAGCCTTGGGTACCCTTTAATAATGCACAATGAAGTGAAGGAAAAATTTCTTAATAGTCCAACAATGTTTCTGTGGACTCCGCACACGTATTTTTACGTAAAAACTTTCCCCGAATAGAAGGCAATAAAGTTAAGTAGCTAAAAAAGGGGGCGAGCTTCAGGAGGTTTGTTGACAACATACCCTTCTCTTAGACAACATACTCTCTCTCTCTTTCACGTACCCCAAAATTAGAATTCACTAAATTATGGATATTTTCCAGCCATATATATATGATCAGTTCAGTCCAAAAATATCCCAAAGATAGCACCATTTTGCATCTAAGCAACCTTAAATTAACAAAAATTTCTCAAAGGCGAGGGGGACACCCAGGCTCCCCTTAGACCCCTCCCCCAGGACGGCAGCTTTATTTAGTGACAAAGGAAGGGTCCCACACTGTTGTATACAATCGCAGGAACGCATACAAAAGGTAAGCCTACAATTTACGCAGACTTGGGGGGTAACTGAGGTGGCATCACGACGTCATCTGTGGTGCCCCCAATCACCAAACTCTGGCGGCGCCACTGGTTCTCTCCCACGATTGTTTGACACACTAATAAAACTTCTTCCCGCAAACAATTGTTATGAAGTAATTTGTTTACTGCTGATGTATAAATGGGTAAGAAAGGATATTTTTATTTTAATTAGTTTATTGCAAAAAGTAAGTATGCACAAACCATGTGTGAATTAATATACGTATCTGCATATGTATCAGTGCTAAAGGTCCAGATGACAGGTCTCGTCTCAAGACCAGTTTTTGTAGCCTCTGCCTGGTGAGTGTCACAAGTGGGCCCAACTAGAAGCAAAATGACTGAAGGACAGCTGAGGTGTGTTTCTACATTTAATACAACAAAAGGAAAGACACTGAGAAAATAAACAAAGAAAATCTTAACGAATAAAAACTTCTCTGCTTGATCTTAATGCTAAAAATATAAAGACCTACAGATATAATCACAACCTTACATCTCTTTTAATGTCAGCTAAATTAAGTCATACGACAATATAGCGTTAAATCAAGAGCCTTTTAAACATTTCATCAATTGTACCTTCTCGCTCGGCAAAATCACAATCAACTATTATATAGATATGAACACACTTCGTACCACGGGCGCTGATCCAAGGGGGGGGGGGCTTTCCCTGGCTCAGCCCCCCTTTCGTGGCTCAGCCCCCCCCTTTCGCCACATCAACAATAACAAATACGCGAAATTTAGCATAATGTTAATCTAGGACAATGTCCCCCCCCCCTTTCGACATGTCTGGATCCGCGCCTGTACCATGCCGTTATCTCCGATCGTTAGTACAGTTCACGCCACATTTGCCCTTTGCATTAATAATAAAACACTTCCTAAATTGCGAATATGTCTTTACAATATTATTTCCCCTGGTCTAATAACTATAATCCCCCGTCCCAACTCAACGAAGACTCACCATTCAAAGCCGCACCACTCTCCATTGATTTGTGTTGTTCGGTCTCACTAAACTTGAGGGGTTACTAGGAGCCTGGAGTCAACCCTGTTTTGTTTTTGTCCTCGACGGCGTTGAAATAACTCATTCTGTGCCTCTTTGGCTAAATGTACACTTTTCGGGCGTCCTCATTATACGAGAAATATTCTACCTGGTTTTCTCTCAGTAACGACATTCCTTCCCTCCCCACGCGGTCTCTGTAAGTCACCTCCAAAGTGATGAACAACCTTTTTACCTTTAATCAACAACTGTTCCATCTCCCTCAAACCAGGGAGCTCCTGATCAAACCCTACTCTAGCACTATTGTACGATTACGTAACTTTCTTTCAACTTAACTGAAACTATTGTCACCTGAGCATGCGATTTACCATAAGCATTCTATTGACATACATGTTTTTCACGTGAACAACTAAGGGTAAAGCTCAGTAATTTGTGAGTCTATCTCCTCGTGACATTGGCATAATGCCACATAATGTCCCTCATAATGTCCCTCAGGACTCGAATAGTTTAGCCGAGGCCTCTCCGAGGCTAGTTGTTAGTATATGCTTTACAACAGGGTTTTAATCGAATTCATAACCGTTTTCTAACCACTTCTGATTCCAGAGATCCCAGATTCCGAGTGGAAACTCCATGGACAACTTGCTGAGTTGTGCTTTAGTTGTTTGCCAATTATGGGAACTTCAGGGCAAGGTCCTTACATAAACACTTGTGACATGCTATAATTATTGATGCAGTTGCGTAAAAAGCTGATAGTTTCACAATTTTAAAACAATCCATGTGCCACACCTTAACCAGGGAGCTGTCTTCCAGCTCCCTGCTTTAACACTTCCATCATATCCGTCAATTGAAAAATAAACCACTCTAAGCAGCAATAGAGGTGATAGGTCATAAAAAAAAAATCCGTCCCACGATCTCGAAACAGGAATCATGTGACAATGATCAAAGCAGGTATAACAACTCAAACGACCACACTAATTAGTGAACTTTCACCGTGCATTTTGAGATTATTTCGTAAAGAATATTACCAGTACCTAGCTTCGCTTTTATCTTGTGGAGCACAGGGCCTATAGGACGAAAACAACACCTATTGTTAAGATTTCAGGAGATTGTTCTTCGTCTCTCTGGTAGGGAATCTAACCTTGCACGAGCAGGGAGCTGTAATAAGGAAATCAACTTGCATTAAAAGATATATACGTTTGTTAGGTTGCTAGACTATCGTTGAAGGTATGTACTAGAGATGTACCGTAGTTAAACAGTATGTAGCCTGAAATCGTAATGTATACAATGGTAACCCATGTATAAAATGTCACTAAAAATTTCTGGATGTGGAAAAGACTTCGAGAAAAAACACACTCCACGCGACAGAAATGAAGTAGGTAACACGATGGCAAGAATATTTTTCCGTGGATTTTTTCCTACAGTCTAGAACAGGTCTGCAGCGCAAAGACTGAAATCCACCCGGCAAGCAAGTACTATGCTCGAACACTAACTCTAGGCTTAGTAATATGTATTTAATCTACATGTATGGCATTTTCTGAACAACGTGCCTAAAATTACACTGTTCCTTGGGCCACACTGTGTAAAACTGGTTGCGTTATACAGTCATGAAGGGACCATTCGAATGTGCAGCATTTTTTACGTGGTCTATTAACATTTCAATCACCCACGTTAGATAAAATCGCTACCGAAGCTTGTATTGAGCCGCCAAATACAAGCATTGAGTAGATTTGTATTGTTGTATGAGTACTAGGCTTAAAGGTTGTGTGACATGAAAATAACATAGTTGGATACTTGAAAAAGAAAAAGCATTAAATATCCAGAAAATAGCCATAATTCTCATTAAAAACCATCAAATATTGACCATTTTACAGGACCATTTCAATTTCACACTTGTATCGTGAATAGACATGAGTGAAATATGCAAATATGTGACATCAAAAGATGGACATACCATGTATGGCTCATGTCAGCCTTTGTTTTTTCAACCATAATTTCAAAGACACTGGTAGCATTGTTATCCCCTAAGGGATTTCTTATGAAAGTTAAAATTCCCTTTTCCTTCGGAAACATTGATATCAATCAACAAACTGTAATCTATCTGATCAGTAATTAAGAGATAATTTATATAGGGCTAACAAAACAAATTTTAAAGCTGCAACACTCCACATCATTATTTTTGCAAAGGCAATGAATTTATTCAGAAACTATCGAACTTTGAAGACGTATATTTTGAAAAGGGAAAAAGATATTGAAATAATTCCAACAGATCTTTCATACATTTAACTGACAAGTGAAACAGCTCTGTTTGGTGGCATGTCACACGACCCTTAATGTCGTAGATTTGACAAAGGCAACAAGGATGTTGTTTCACTTTCCCTTTATTGATCATAATAGGCACCGTTTTCTGTAAATAGCTTCCTTCACCAGAATAAGCAGCTTATGATTGAAGGTAGCACACCACTAATTTTGGGAATTCTCGGCGTAGATTATCCTGCGAATTTAGCACCTTACAAAAATATTTTGGGCACATTATATACAATGTTGCTAAATGATTTGTTTTAGTGAATGCTTCATACATGTTAAAAAACCGTCGTTTTAAAAAGTTTTCCACGTTTTACAAGAGTTATTTTTGCAAGCTCTAAACGGTTTTATAAGTCCCATTAAAGACGGATAAAAATGAAAAATGACGAGTTGCATTTAAAGGAATGAAATTATTTGTGTTTTACCAAAGAGCAACCAAAATTAAGACTGATGACCAAATTTTGTGGCTCATTTGCCCTTTGGACGACCTCAATGGACAGCAGGTTCGCTTTGCATGGTTTCTTACTCATAAGTGTCAGCTAAAATGTACTCTAATAGCATCGTACCAGTTTACTTTCTCTATGGCCTCTATGTAAATTAAACCTGATATTGTTCGATTGATACTGATATATGTCGAATACTGATGATCTTTTTCGACGGAAGGGCTTCGTAGATCAAGCTAATCACAATGCAAAGGGATATCAAGTATTACTACACTCTGTCACGTGAAAAAGACGTGAAGTCATTACTATGTTAGTACGCCTGAGATAAAATGGCTGTTGTCAATGATGGTAAGCTTGTATCTATTTGTAATGGTGCTTTATATTGTGAAAGAGCACTGAAACGATGTATAGGTAGAAGAACACAGCACATTTTTTAGGGCAGGATACATAAAATTTGTAACCCGTGGTTCCTGGATAGATAAATGATGAAATGCCTAAAACTATTTGATTTATAATTCCGGCCACTTCTTATTTTGCAGATTTCAGGCGTTTAGCCATTTGTTTCACAATATCTGCGTTTTAAAGAAGTGTACTGTTCTTGGTAAGTTGTGCATGACACTGAACATCACTTCGCCTGCTAGTATTTATAAACCGATTAGACCTACTTTACTTTAAAGATTTATTTTGATGGGTGAAAGAATTTTTTCATTTCTAAATTATAAGCATCAAATAAAATCACGTAACACCTCACCCTTTTGATTCGGGTATACATGCAGTTTTGGTAGCAATCTCGTCAGCTTATCCTCTTTAAGACCGTTTCTTCAGTCATTTTGCTTGGGATAGATACGTTCCCCATTATGAGGTACTGTAATTGATAGTACATGTTAACGACACTTAAGAACTATGATAGATTACGCATGCCGAAACTAACACGATTTACGATTAGCATGCACAGCAGCTAAACGTTGCGTAGGTACACTGGGATGCTACATGTGGTTCATTGTAGAACTCATAAGCTGTCAGTTATGGGGGATTCAAGAAGCGTCTACAATGCTGCAACTCTATGGTTTGCATTAGCCCATCGACTTTCAAAAAGTTATATTACATAGTGGAAAACTGGGCCATTACCCTTGTTTTGTGAACGTACTGTCCTTCAAGTTGGCCACCATATAGGAGGATAAGTACTATAATATAGTTCGGAATTGGTACGACAGAGGTCATAGATGTTTTACACCATTTTACCTTTGACATCTGATCTTTGACCTTTACTTTCGGATTTCTGCCAGATACAATTTCTTACCCTGGAATGCTTTCCCACCAAATTTGAAGAGAATCGGTCCGGCACACAAGGAGAGGCTTGTGGCACAACTTTTGCTTAAAAATATACATTTTCCTTCCATCACAACGTGAGACTTGTGACCCCGATTGCCATGGCTACTTCATATTTGACAGCTTAGGTATCTCCATTATGTGAGTGAAGTTTCATGTCCGTTGGTTGTTTTTTTTCACAATAAAAATGTGATTTTCACAAAATCTGCCTTTTGACATACGACCTTGCCCAAAGTTGTGTAGAGAGCGAGAACAAGGGTGTTAACTCATAGGTTCCCTTCCACTAAGTTTTGGAGAAAATCGGCGAAACCGTCAAGAGAGATATTTACAAAAACAAATGGACACACATATTCCACTCACCACACACAGGCAACAGCGTGTACAGCTCCTTTGTTGTTTCGCAATATGCACTCTTTTGGTAGAAACTGATAGCCAGGTGATTAGTGATTGATTCATAACCAGGTAATGCAAGACAAGAGTAGACAACACGAAGAAATCATTACCCCATATTAAAGGCCAACTATTCTTCTAGTTATCCTGTCGGAAATCGTTGCTCAGATAGGAACAATTATATCATACAGACGGCAATAACATACAGCTGGATCATGTAGTCTGTCAAACAAGCACTATTAAGAGTTCGTGAGTAACAACCGGAGAGTTACGTGGTGTACGTGCATTATTGGTTTCCGAAAGGGAATAACCTATGTAGTCGTGCAGAAGTAACCTTGGCAAAACAAGTGTAGGCTCGTGCATCTTTGTGGTGTCGTTTCCACTATAGTGCCAGACCTTATTTTAAACTGAAAATTTCTTTTTCAAACCTTGAACATTGGGCTTAGTGTATGAAGCCACCGTATTCTTTACTTTTGCCCTCCGTACCATTATGAACGGAGAGGTTCTTTGGATAGGTATGTTCAAGTAATGTGTTACTTTGAGAATGTAATACATTTGGTTGGTATAAATGCATGAAAGTAAATATTTTAAGTCTTTCTAACTAATCTAAATTACGGAATTGTGAGCAGTGGCAAAACTTAAACTGTGCAATTGTATTTGGGAACAGGTGCATATGACCTACATGTTTACGTGTTAGATATGGGACAATATTTAATAGGGTCACACATTCCGAAAATATTCCAGCCTTGTGGCGATCGAGCTGCACTGCTAGCTAGCCATGTGTTAATTCAAGGTGTCTCATTCCTAAGTAGGCGGTACAACGTTGAATTATCTGAAAAGATGACGTTCGAAAAACAGGAAAGGAAGGCGGGGGCTTATTTTGATTTGTAGGCGCGTTAAGATTCGAGGAATGGAATGAAATGCCTAAACTCGACCGCTATAGGTAAGCTATACGTACAATCCGGTTCGTCATGAAGAAAAGCAGGATGGTAAATTTTCGGTAGTCAAGGTGACGACAAGGTTACGTCCAGCCCAAAAAAATTATCCTCACCAACAATAATAAAGATTATAATTGAAATGAACAAAGCGCCCTAAAGGTCTAACGTGAAATAACGTAATTCCCCCCTGATCGCTCGTAAGAAGTACGTTAGCTAGAAGTTTAGAACTGTAGAGGATTCACTGTTCAGTTAACGTTAGGCCGTTAAGAACGTGAGGCCAATTACTTCGGACTACTGTAGCCTACGAAAGTTTTCACAACATTGGCAGATTGAGACTAACGCTAAGTGCTGAGTGTAACGTTAAAAAGAGGGTATGTGTCAACATTGACAGATTAGGACTAACACTGGAACCCGTTAAAGAGGGCATTGTATTTGTAGCACTTGTGTACTCGTTATTTGTAGCCTTAACCTAGTATACAGGCCCGCGCGCCACTCCTGCCTAGGCGAGGCCTAGGCTATATTATCGCACTATATTGTAAGCTGTAATTGTAACCGTATAAACTTTATTGGCGACTGGGTTCGTGGCTATAGACGGTGGGCGAAGCCCAAAGTCGCTTTGTTTCGTGATCCCTGTCAGGGAAAGTACTGAAAAATAGCTCACAAAATCGTAAAAAATATATAACTAAGATGGAAATTACAGTTCCCACGCGCAAAAGTTGCACATTTTGTAGATATTAAATGAAATATGAGCAAAATTTTTTAAACATAGCTGTTCACGAAACGTGCGGTAAGATGCGCAAGACTAGTGTCAGAACAATAGCATATTCAATTAGATAGTATACCACATGACCTTGATGTAATGTAAATATTGCGGAATTATGTACATGACACGCTGCAATAACCAGTCACTGAACCTCTTAGTTATTCGCAAGATTCTGTACGTACAAAACTTTAAAAATGGGATGCTTGGAGCTTACTTTTGGGGTATAACGTGCCATTTCCAAGCCGCTGGAAAAAGTTCGAGTACCGGTCTGTTTGAAAGGGATCTGACACTGCAGTGAGACCGTAGCACACTAAGAACATGATGCAGCACTTTGTCATGTTCGCCCAGTCATTTCGATAAACCAGTACGTAATTACGTACACCTATTGGTACAACATCGGGTCTGTTTGATTACAGCCTCAGTATAAAGTGTGTGCGATACACTCGTCACTATAAAAGTATAACGTCAGAGGGCAGTGGAGAGAAAGCAAGACATATTGCTGTTCACGTTCAAGTAAGTTGACTTTCTCAGTGTATTTATATGGGAGCAGACAATTGCAGAATAACCGCATGATGAAAACTCTGTTTGGAAAAGGTAAAACTTGACAGATTTCAAGCAAAAAATTGTTATTGAAAAATGACTGCATAGATGTTCTGACTAGCTTCCCATACCACTCTACGAGATATGCAGTCAAAAGACAATTTATTTTGCGGAAGTAATGTTCAGTTTCCCTCACAGTCACCGCTTACTGTGGAATTTGGAAGCTACAGAGAAACACATGAAAAATTTGAGGCAGCATCCTATGTGTAGCTATGAAGGTTTAACTTCTTGAGAGGCTCAAGATATACAGACTAATGGTTGTTTTATAGAGACTGCATAGGTATGCAGTCTAACTGAAAGTCTGTCCATGGGCTACAGGGATGTGCAGTGCCGTGGTGAGCAGCCAGAGAAAAATCGTTGTACCTTCATGAGGGTATTCTGTAATTGTTTCGTTTTTAAAATGTAAGATGAATTATACATTTTGCTTAAACAATATGCAATATACAAAACTGCTTAAGGATAGGCGGTGCTAAGCTAGTTCTGAAAGAACATGCCATCATAGCTAAGTTACTGACTTCCCAGCCTAACCTAGGCTTGAGCCTTGTGACATCCATGAACATCTAATTGCACAGCCCAGTCTGAGAGCTGTACTAGCTTAATGTCATGGAAGATGCAGATTTATAGCTTCATTTTCATTACTCCATTTTTATTTTCAAGTTGTTGAAGAAAGCATCATTGGTGAAAGGTGGTGAATGTAATATCTAGCCCCTTGAACAGGACAAGCATTACGTTCCCATACTATACACTCAATTCTAGGGAGTGACATAGAAGGTTTATATGGTCACGTTCAGTGACTAGTAATATTTGAATTGCCATGATAATGCAATGCTATTGTGTAAGGCTGAGGATGGCTACCTTCAGGCTATAATTTGCCTTAGGCAGACCCAGTAATTACAGTAACTCCCAGGCCTGGTAACTCTGTGGAAATGTGATTACTGTAAGTGTGTAATAACATTGATTTAAAGTGAAAAGACCTGGGCTTTCGAAAGACCCACTTCATTCAAATTGCCATGAATGATACTAAACCTTTAGATCCTAAATTTTATAGTATGAACGAATCTGTACTGTTCAGGGTAGATTACATGACCACTTGACATGAGCTTTCAAAAAATTCTTTGCCCTTTGGAAATTTTTAAATTCATAATAACCCCCCAAAACCCCGGGGAAGGGAAATTTTTTGGGTTTAAAACCCTCCCCCCCAAAAAAATTTGCATTTCAAATTTTTCAAATTAAACTAAAAACCCCCCCTAAAAGGGGGGTTTAGTAGGAAAAATAAGCTGGCCTTTAGGGCTAATTTAAAAACCCCTGAAATGATACTTTACTTCAACAACTTGAAAAATAAAAATGGAGTATATGAAAAATGAAGCTATAAAATCTGCATCTTCCAAGACATTTAGCAGTACAGCTCTCAGACTGGGCTGTGCATTAGATGTTACATGGATGTCACAAGGCACAAGCCTAGGATAGGGCCTGGGAAGCTCAGCAACTAGCTATGATGGCAATGTTCTTTCAGACTAGCTTAGCACCGCCTATCCTTAAGCAGTTAAAATTGTATATTTCTCTTACATTTAAAAAAACAATTACAGAATACCCCATGAGCTACAGCGGTTTTTCCACTGGCTGCATGCACAGTCCACTGCACATCCCTGTAGCCCCTTGAACAGAATTTTTTCGTATGACTGCATACATATGCCAGTCTCTATAAAACAACCATAATCTGTATATCTTTGAGTCCTCTCAATAAAGTTAACCTTCATAGGCTACACATAGGATGCCTGCCTCAAATTTTTCATGGTGTTTCCTGTAGCTTCCAACATATACCACAGTAAGCCTGTGACTGTGAGGGAACTGAACATTTTTCTGATTGCCTCACAAAAAATAAATTTCTTTTGACTGCA
This sequence comes from Holothuria leucospilota, assembly GCA_029531755.1. NCBI lineage: Eukaryota > Metazoa > Echinodermata > Holothuroidea > Aspidochirotida > Holothuriidae > Holothuria > Holothuria leucospilota. The sequence continues at coordinate 51,417,958 of CM055972.1, forward strand.
TATCCTCGTATAGTGGTATGGGGAATCTAGTCCGAAACATCTATGCGAGTCATTTTCCCAATACAATTTTGCTTTTTAATCTGTCACGTTAATACCTTTTGCCAAACAGAGTTTTCATATAGGGGTATTCTCAATTAGCCTGCTTCCATTTAAATACACTGAGAAATCAACTTTACTTAACTGAAGCAGGATTGTTCCTCTGCTTCCTCTCCACTACCCTCTGAACGTTTATACTTTATAGTGAAGAGTGTATCGCACTCACTGTATACTGTAGGCTGTAATAAACAGACCATGTTTCTGGCAATAGGGTATAACGTTATGGGTACTGGTTTAGCGAAATGACTCGCGAATCTGGACAATTGCTGCATCATGTTCTTTAGTTGCTACGGTCTCAACTGCAGGTCAATCCTTTCAAACAGCAATCCGGTACTCACTTTTTCCAGCAGGCTTGGAAATGGGACAGTAAAACCCCAAAAGTAAGCTCCAAGCATCCAGTTTTTAAAGTTTTTACGTACAGAATCGTGCGAACTAAGAGAGTGTCAGTGACTGTGTATTGAGGGTGTATCTACATAATTCCGTAAATATATACATTCCATCAAGGTCATGTGGTAATCTAATTGAGATGCTATTGGTTGCTGACACGAAGTCTTGCGCAATCTTACGGCACGTTCGTGAACAGCTATGTTTAAAAATTTTGGGCTCATATTTCATTTAATATCTGCAAAATGTGCAACTTTTGCGCGTGGGAAACATGTAATTCACTTAGTTATATATTTTTACGATTTTGAGCTATTTTCCAATTACTTCCCTGAGAGGGATCACGAAACAGCGAATTTTGGGGCTTCGCCGCACCGTCTATTTGGTTTAATAACGCATCCACATGCCAAGTTTTCAAACGTCCCTGCTTTCTACCCAGATATGTTCGTCTTACCAAGGTTTTCGGTTTTTGACCTCTGGGTGACCTCATATGACCTTTGACCTACACCAAAAACATTAGGGATCTTTCTTTTAATATTACAATTCTATATACGCAAGTTGAAAATTATCCATTATTGCTATCTTGAAGATGTCCCGTGTTTACAAGCCCATCACAAACATGCATACTACAGACATCATACATACATACATACATGCATACATACATACATAAACATACACTACATACTGCATACATCCATACTACCTAACGTAACATCTACATCATACATACACACCCATACATACACTACACATACTACATACTTTTAATACATACATACATACACACACATACACACACAATCGCCCACGTGACGCATAGATTTCCCTCTGCCTTCAGCAACGAACAAAAACCTTGTTTATGTGGCATTTCATCACAGATACTTTACATAGTCCATGTTTGATGCATTTTAATTGAGTAGATAATCCTGTTTGATTTGGTGAGGGTTAATGTCGTCACTAAGGTCCCGAGGCCAAACTCTGCAAACATTTGTTAACCACATTGAGAAAGGAGCTGGATTGCTGTCAGACTCCTGCATATATTGTTGTTATAATTATTAAATGAATTAAATTGTTTTTTGGTGAAGGTCAAAGGTATCTCAGGTTAACAAAGGTCAAATCTAGAAAAGCTAGGAGCTTAAGTTCTGTTTATACCTAGATACCTAGAATATGATATGTTTTAATGTTGAGCCATTAACCTTTTATTTTTATGGAGGTCAAAAGATATCTAAGTCCATTAGTCAAAACCAAAAGCCATGTTTGCACATTTTAAGATGGAATCATGGAATACTTTTTCATGCTTAGGCATACACATGTGTTAAGTTGATAAACCCTGTCATTTTTCAGTGAAGGTCAAAGATCATCTGATTTGCTAGAGGTGAAAAAACCAAAACGCTTTGTGGGGTATTTTAAGGTAGGAAAAATGTACTTTTGATGCTTAACATATGCATACATATTTTATATATATTCCATGAATCATTCCTTCTTTGGCGTGGGTTAAATGTCCATCTGAGATTACCACGTTTAAAAAACTGCAAAGCTTGTTAACATCATTTAGGAAGGATGGATAGTTAACTATTTTCCTTTAGCATTTACCGATTTAGATGCATTATTGAAGTAGTGATATTAAATCATGGAATTCCTTAATGCATTTTGCATTCTGGTTTAATACTAAAAGAATTTTTTCATTTTCATGCCAGTTGATCAAAGACTTTAATTATTTGTAGTTGTTTGCAGGTATCGCAGGGATTTGCCAATAGCATCATTGTGTACAATTTCAATAACAAAGAGTGACTCTGTACTGAGATGTTCACTTTTGTGAAACTTATTACAGGCAGTGCTTAAGAACACATGTCAGCAGCACGTGGATTGTTGTGGCAGATAAACGGTGGTAAGTGCCTGTGCCCTTTCCCTTTCCCTAAAATTAGAAAAAAAAAAAACAAAAAATAAAGGAAATCGAATCGAATTTGACACTACTGACCCGTCTTGGAAGATAGATCCGCACAAAAAATATTTTTAGACTACCCATACCAATGGCGCTGGTAGAGGTGTGGGGTGGCATATGCCCCAGGTTTTTGTCCAAAACATAATCTAAAAGATCCTAACTTAAACGGTCTGTAAGGGTTTATTTACAAACATTGACATATTTTAATTTTCTGTTACAAATCTTTCGTTATCTGCAAAATGTGTGCCCTTTCACCTACCCTTGCATGTGGTTTCAACACCACTTCAAACATATCTAATTTCAATTCAAAGGTAAATGTCCTCACAATACTGTTTGTGTTTGCAGATGTGAATATGGAGGACACAGATGCATAAATACGAATTTATGAGTTTTATTCGCTCTTCTCTGCCTTAAAGGAAGGTTATTTTCGAATGACCATAGTACGTATATTGGCAGAAAACTAAAACCATGTCTGTGCTGACCTGCACATAATTTTTTACCAGGTACCAATGGTTTTTCTAGTGCAAAATTTAGATTCGCTTCGCACACAAAGTTATTACAGCGGACATAATACACATGAACTACCCTGGCCGTCCAAAACTTCGAATCCAGTAAAAGGACAGCATCAAGAGGACTTCATGTTGAAATTGAATATCTAGTAACACGTAGGACGATGCTGTAAAAATGAAGCTTTACTATATAGCATACAAACTTATTCCACACATACTTTTGGTCCATGGTGACAGTGCATTTACTTAATTTAATAAATTTGTAAAGAATAAACATTTTAACCATGCTTATTAGTACCCCCCTTTGTTTATATCTACGTCCTTTCATCCTCATCTTCTTTTGCAAGCTGTTTACACAGATTTGTTATTTCAAAGTTTGTAAAGTGTGGATGACTGTGAAGAGCTTGGTGTGCTCCTCATGTCCATTTTGACGATGTCACTTGCAAAGCTCGATGAAAGTATCCCCATATAACTCTGCTTCGGGCATTTTTCCACCTGATCCCACATAATGTTACTCCTGGACAGCCAGGGCCGATAGCAACCATAGACTCCTTGCGTTCGAAGAGGCACTCCATGCTTCAAGTTCAATTGCGTTTGCGGAGCTGAAGAACATTTTCATAGCTAGTTCCTTCTGTTCACTTGTGAAGACGTGTCTACCCCTCCGTATAGAGAAAGAGAAAATTGGTACTCGGCAGGGAAATTGTGGCATGTTAGGCACCACATGTTGCATACTTAGAACTTCCTGAGGCCATCTTGCTGTGGCTATGTATACGGAGTATAGCTTTTCTGTAATAGTACCAGTGCAAATATTCCAAAGATAAGAGAATTGCTAGTTGATATATCGTTTAAAAACAATCTTCCTGTAGTAATCTGACACATCAAAAAAATAAATGCCTCGAGCTTCTGGAGGTTCTCCGCGACCCCCAACCTGGGGGCTTTGCGCCCTAGATCCCACCAGTGCCATTATGAGGGGGCCCTGGAGCCCACTTTTTTAGTTTGTGCTGCGCTCTTCAGTGCTTGCGTGCATGTTATGCATGCTTCATTTTGGTCCAGACTATTATAAAGACGTTCTGCCGCCCACTGTTGGCTCTAAGTGCCCGACCATTCAGTTGCTCCTTGCTATTGAAATCCTAGAAACGCACGGATTGAGGCCTGATCTACCTTCACAGCAAATTGTTAGGATTATTAATACTTTTCCCCAAGTTTGTCCCTTTAACGCAATCATAATCAGTCAGTCCCTATAGGCGTGAAAATGAGGGTAGAGATTTTTCATGCATCAAAGGCAGTGAATAAGGTTGTTAAAGAGAAAGTTTCGATCTAGCCATTAACCATCTGTAAAACTCTTTCAATCATTCGGTAAAACTACCGCTTGAAATCTTTGTTTCTTAATTTCTGATTTTTTGGGATTTCTCAGAATGGTGAATATTACTTAATTGGACAAAACATTAAATTTTAGAATCGTACTTTCCCTTGAAGGGTTGGAATAGTGGAAAACAGTAGCCGAAAGAGTACATTATTTTAAATTTACCTGTTGACTTACAGTGGGAGCAGTTTAAAAAACAAGTTTACGCAAACCTGTCATGCCCTTTTTCCCAAAAATGTTTAAAGGGTTAAAGTATTAAAAAAACGAAAGCAGCTTCGGGCATTTATCCACGGGCAAAAAAAATTGGGCATGTGAAATGCATCCGGGACTTGATAAAAATGTGCTGACTTAAAAACCCTGTTGTGGGGAAAAATCTTTTTCCCCCTACTTAAAAATCAGTTTGGCATTATTTATTTTATTTCAATACATAGCTTTTTTGCTTTTTTATGACTCTTGCTGCGACCATTGGGGGCATTTTTATTTTAGTTTCTTGTTTTTTCCCCCAACCCGATCTGTGCAGACTCAAAGAACATAAAGCAGAAATCGAAGTGAATTATCTTACTCTTCCTCAGGGCTGTTTTAAAATTTAGAAAACGTATGCTTTCTCACAACCGGGATGGTATTTTCATGAATACAGGGGCCAAAATTTTTTCCCCTCATTCGTGGATGGACTTTTAAAAATCCCAAAAATTCCCTTTTATGGTCTTTGTGACAGGGCAAGTCCCCAAAAATTCCTAAATTTTATATTACCTGTTTTCAATATTGAAATTCTTAGCAAAAAAAACACACACAAGTACTATAAATTCTAGTGAACACTAGTACATTTTCCCTTAATTTCACACATAAGATTTTAACAGATTTTGTGTCCTTTTAAATTTTTGACTTTTAAATAATTTTTTAAAAATAACACAGTTGATGTTAAAATTTTGCTCATAATATTTTTTGAGAAAAAAGAAAAACCGGAAAAAACTGCGTTTTTGCATGGGACCGTGTAATTGGGGAAAAACAAAGTGCATTTTAAAACCCCACTGAAAAAAATATTGCCTATTCTCACACTTAAATTTTTTTGTGTTTTTCTTTAAAGGGGGTTTTCTAGATGAATTTGGGTAAATAAGTAAAAAATTTTTGAAACTTTGAAGTGGCAGGTTTTTAAAGGAAGTCATACCGTTTTTTATTTTTATATTGATAACAAAAATAGCCAAAAAATACCTTGAAAATATCTTCCAACATTGGCATTCGGGGGCTTTTTTCATTTTATTTGAAGAAAAAAAAAAAATTTTGGCTTTTGTTTTCAAATTTTACTCCTATACTTCCTAAGAGAAAATGGTGATGTTTGGAGGATTTCAGTAGGGGAAGTTTAATTTTCCCAGAACTTGAAATTTTGTAAAAGGAGGGTGATAAACTTTTGTTGTTTTTACAAAGAAAAAAATTTTGGCTTGATGTTTTTTTTTTTGGTTTTTTCTTTGCAAAATTTTTACTTATCTTTTAAAATTTTTCTTTCCCAATGCTCTTTGTTTCTGCTAGCCTATTTATTTCCATTTTTAAAATTTTAAAATTCGAACATCACAATCAATGAAAAAAGAATACTTTTGAAGAATATTTGGCAAGAGGGGAAAATATAGGGTTACCTATTTGAAAAAAAATAAAATGCAGCCTTCACAAATTTTTTCATGGAATATACAGTTGCCCAAAATTTATTCTGAAACAGCCTAAGGCCTTACAAGTCTCCCTTCGTTTTTCCCTTAGAAGGGCCTTTTACAATGTTTCTTAAAAATAAAAATTGAAAATTAAAAGGAACCATTTACTTATTCCCTTTATAGATTTAAAAAATTCTGACCAAAAAAATTTCCCAGGAAATAAATTACGGGATTTCCAGGAAGTATTGAAATGGATGATTTCCCTTTTTTAAAAAAGGGTATTTAAATGTTATTTTGGTATTTCTTTTATTTGTAAGTAATTGGGTATATTTCTGAAAAAAAACTTTACTAATAAACTTCCTTATTTTTTAATGGAGGGAAATTGGAATCCTTTTTAGGACTTGGAAAAGTGGAAGCTTTTTTTGAATGGGAAATTACTTTAAATTACAGAAAAGAACATAGGGAGAGCATTTAAGGTCCTATATGACCTCAAATAATGGTTCCAATTGTTTCTGTAATTAAATTTAAGGGAAATTCCTTGTAAATTGAAAAATAAACGCCCCCTTAAATTTACTTTTTAAGGAATTCAGTTTTGGTTCCATAAATGTAATATTTAAATCATTAAACAAAGTTTAAATTAAAACCAAACAAGTTTAAAGGAGTTAACTAAAAAGTATAGTGAGTTTTTAATTTTTTTTGTTTTCCCCTAAAGCCAAATTTCAAAACCTGATTTTAACTTTAATTAATTTATTAAGAAATAAAAAGTTTAAAAAGATATTTTAAACCCCCGCCAGGGGAGGGTTTGACGGTTTTGTTTTTAAAAAACCATTGACCCTAAAAAAATTTTGCCCCTGTTTTACATCTTACATCTTCTCATTTAATAACAGCTTTTTTTTTCTTTCGAAAGAATTAAATATTATTTAAACCAAAAAAACCCAAATATTAATGAGTTTTTAAATTTCATTATTTAGTTTAGTTTTGGGAAAATAGCCCAAATTTTGTATTTTGTTCTTAAAATAAACTAAAAACAGTTATTTTATTCAACAAATTCTAATATTTTAGTTTAAATAGATTATGAAACAAAGTTCCTTTAAAATTTTTAATTATTTTTTTAAAATTTATTGAACCGAAGTTTATAATTTCGTTGTTTTATTAAGGGTTATCAATGACTTTTATTTTTACCTTTAAGGCAAACATCAGGAAAAGATTTGAAGTTTGCTGGGTTTGTTTATTAAAATTTAAAATTTTTATGTTAAAAATTTTGGGAACCGCGTTTTGGTCCCTTCCCAATTGGTGTCCAACAGGGGTGAAAAGCTCTGTAAACAGGATTCCATCAAACGGGCCCTTTTTTAAAAACCATCTTTAAAAATTTCCCTTTTTTTTAAATTTTTCCCCCCGCCCCCCTTTTTTTTTTCCCCAAAAAATTAAAAACCCCCGAATTTTTTTACTAAAAACCCAAAAAAAAAAAAAAAAATAAAAAATAAAAAAAATTGGGGGCCTTTTGATTATTAAGAATCCCCCCGGCAAAAGTAAAAGGTTAGCTTTTAGAACTCGCCTAGCTGGGGTTTGAAATTTGGGTTCCTATTCATTGATCTTTGGGTCCCCTCCCACCTCTATACGACACCATCACCTTAAAAAACAAAGATTTTTCTTCTTGTAATTTTACCCAATAAAAATAAAATTAGTATCTAAAATATGTGAACAAGATAGATAAAGGTTTTTATTTTTTAAATTTCTTTAATGAATTGATGCACAGAAACCCATTCTTTTATTCAGACTTAAAACATCATTGCTATATGAACTTGACTATAAAACATAAATTTTCTTCAATCCAAATATCCTATTCTTTTTTTTGAGATATTGGTTTATCAAAGATTTTTGACTTGACGAAATTTAAATCACCAAAAACAAAGGTTGTTCTTAATAAGATCTTCAACGTAAATATAAGTATAACGATTTGAAATTTTTTTCCCGCTAGTAAAAAGTATCATCTATGGGAATGTGGCTAGGCATTTTTGAAGTTTTACCTTGCGCCCAAGATATCGATCTCAAAAAAAAAGGGGTTTCATTTTCTCTGAGTGATCCCTGGGGGGTAGAAGGTCCACGCCCCAAAAACCCTGTAACAGAGTTTTTTTTAACGGAACTTTTACCGGCATGATCGCCCCCACCAAAAAACCATTTTGTTTTTAGATATATTATCCTTTGGGAAAGGCAACTTCAAAACCAAACGCATCTCAGGCTATTGATGATGATTCTTTTTTCCAGGAATGAAAACTTAAAAGAATAAACTTTTTTTTTAAAGTGAGAAGATCATTATTCACAGGGGTAACTTTGAAAGTTACTTGAAATAAAAAGAAAGGGATCCTTGTTGAAGGAAAATTTATTTTAGGGACCCCAAAAAGTTAAATAGGGTGAATGAATCTTTGTTTTAAAGAATAATTTTAAAGTTTTTTTGTATCATAATTTAAAGGTCAGGAAGTAAACTTTAATTAGGCTTTTGAAACAAAATTCAAATCTAATTAATTTTTAAATTTTATATTTTAAATTTTTTAAAAATCTTTTTTTTGGGGGATAATTTAAATTTCCCATAAAAAAAAACCCCCAAATAAAAAATCTGGGGGAAAGATGGATACTTTCAACAAAGTGGAGAAAAAAAGACCCCCAAAAATTTTTTTATTTTTATTTTTTTTTTTTTTTTAAAAAAGGGGGAAAAGAATATAAAAGGGCAACATTCCCTTTTAAAAATGTTTAAGAAAGAAAATTTTTAAAATTTAAATTTAGAAATTTTAAAAAATTTTTCTTTAAAGGGAAGACTTTTTCTTTTTAGGTTGTACCTGATTTAAAAACCCACCTTTAGAATCCCTTTTTGGGGTTTTATTTTTTTTTATTTTGGGTTTTTGTTTTAAAGCCCAACCCCACCCCCCCCCCCCCCCCCCCCCCCCACCCCCACCCCCCCCCCCCCCCACCCCCCCCCCCACCCACCCCCCCCCCCCCACCCCCCCACCCCCCCCCCCCCCCCCCCCCCGCCCCCCCCCCCCCCCACCCCCCCCCCCCCCCCCCACCCCCCGCCCCACCACAACCCCCCCCCACCCCCCCACCCCCCCACCCCCCCCCCCCCCCCCCCCCCCCCCCCCCCACCCCCCCCCCCCCCCACCCCCCCCCCCCCCCACCCCCCCCCCCCCACCGCCACCCTCTCGCCCCCCCCCCCACCCCCCCCCCCCGAACCCACCCCCCCCCCCCCCCCCCCCCCCCCCACCCCCCCCCCCCCCCACCCCCCCCCCCCCCCACCCCCCCCCCCCCCCACACCCCCCCCCCCCCACCCCCCCCCCCCCCCACCCCCCCCCCCCCCCACCCCCCCCCCCCCCCACCCCCCCCCCCCCCCACCCCCCCCCCCCCCCACCCCCCCCCCCCCCCAGTAAGGTCTGAGAGGACCAACTTTTCTTGGTTTCCCACGCCGCGCAGTGATGGCGCCAGTGGGGGACAGGGGGGCCATGGGCCCCCGTCGGGGAAGTTTTACAGTTTTTTTACAAACTTTTACAGTCGGCGAGTCTTAGTCGATACGGTAAAGTGTGTAGTCCCCAACGGCGACAAGTCGCCCCGACGGTTTACCTGTTTTTGCTTTCAAGAGCAGTGGCGCCGGCACGGGGTAGCATAGGGGGCGCGTGCCCCCCAATCGATTTCAGAAAAATGTTTTTGAAAATTTTAAATGATCTCAAGAGGCCTTTAAGCATAGATTTGAGTAGGGGGTAGGGTGAGGTGTGTTTTCAGCCGAGTGATGGATCTGTGGTTATCATTTTCAATCACAAATGGTTCTCAAACTATCAGAATTGTCCCAAATCTTTCGCAAAACTATCAAAATATACGCGCGCTCCAAACCTTACCTCATTGATATCCTTATTGTCAATAATTTACGGTAGCAACTCCCGTAGAAGCACAGTAACAAAAGTTGAAGGCTGTTTTACGAATTCTCAGTAAAAGATTGGCTTTGTGATTGGCATATAGGTTTGTTGAGGCATTGAAAGTGTTTCGATGCAGAGGATCATGATGCAGGTTTTTGTCATTGAAATCTTATTTAATGAAAAATTTCGGCGTGCTTCGAGCGCATTCGTCACGGTTTGCACCCCATCTTATCCCCCATTATTAAGGTTATAATACATGCAACTATTCTGATCACACTTTTCCGAGAAACATAAAGTACATCTCCAACCTCCGTAGGCCTATGGGATCTTTCAGTCTAATTTGTAGCATGATGTGGAAGGTTAAAAAGTACGTATTTGCCATCGGTTATACATTTTTTCAAAAAAGCATTTTGAAATGCGCTTTGTTAGTCCTACACCCCTTTTGCTAGAAGGTGTTCATCTGGATTTCCGTTCAAAATTAGTAAAACTACGATAGTTGTAAAGTGCTCTGCATCATACTCTATAGTATCATTTGGATGTCAGGTAATAAGCATCATGTCAGTGCCCCATTTTATATAATTAATCCAGAGCTTCCAGGAGGCCCTATACCACTGCCTGCCAGCCTTAGAAATACCCTTTCATAATGCACAATGAAGCAAAGAAAAATTTTTTAACAGTCCAAGAATGTTTCCGTGGACTCAACGCACGTATTTTTAAGTAAAAACTTTTCCCGAATAGAAGGGATTAATTACAGTAGCCAAAAGTGGGACTTCAGGAGGTTTGCTGACAACATAACCCTTCTGTTGGACAACATACTCTCCTCTTTCACCTTACCAAAAATTAGAATTCACTGATGTCTGGATATTTCCAGCCATATATGATCAGTTCCAAACTTATCCCAAAGATAGCACCATTTTGCAACTAAGCAACCTTAAATTAACAAAATTTTCTCAAAGGGGAGGGGGTGTACACCCCTCCCCTTAGACCCCTCACCCAGGTGAGCACCTTTATGAAGTGACAAAGGAAAGATTATCACTGCTGTATACATCGCAGGTGCCCATAAATAGGTACAATTTATGCAGACCTGGGGGGAAACTGAGGTGGCATTTGGACGTCATCTGTGGTGCCCCCCAATCACCAATCCTTGTGTGGAAGGTTGGGCGCCACTGCTCAAGAGTGGCGCCACTGCTCAAGAGGAAAATTTTCCCCTTTAAAAGAACCCAAAATTTTCGGCGCGCTAGGCGCGCGGTAGAGTCACTCCTTTTTTCTTCAGTACTTCCATTTTACATTGCTGATAGCACAAGACCTGTAAAACCCTTACAAGTTACATGTCGGTAGAGTACACATTTTTATGTAGAGAGATCGTTAATTCCATCCCATATCGCCAAAGTCTACTTGCTGTTGTCTTGTTTGTCATGCGGTACGTCAGTTGGTGGAGCGACTCAAGGAGAAAAGTTTGGGTATTTCACCGGGTAGTCCAGGTGGTTTCGATAAAATGTATGTTATCCCTGATATGGTCTACAACCCCTACAGTTTTTCTTTTTTTTTGTTCTTAATGATTACATATATTTTTGCAAAAAAAAAAAAAAAAAATTCACGCGCTTCGGCCGCTTTGAAATTTACGTTTCAGATTCAAAAGTAGGACTATCAAGTGCGCAACTCGGCTCATGAAGTATTCAGCGAATTATGCAAAATATGCCCTGCAAGGGACTTGGAAATTTAGGCTCCTTCATACCCCTCCTTACCACCCTTCGACATAGGGGCTGTCGGAACTTCGGGTCACTGCATGATCCGGCCCCCTGTCGGGAAAATTTGCTGTCGGTACCGGACCTGGTCGGTTTACTTATTTTGGCTTTCAAAAGGGTTCATTTCTGCAAATAAAATGAAAAAATTTTTGGTCCCTTTGCCCACTCTTCCTCAGTACAACCCTTTTCCACCTTTTCAAGTAACTTAACGAAGTAGAATAAAATGGATTTATGTAAATGTTGGTCATTTCATTTATTTTCCCAAAAACCTATTTAATGTTCTCTTGTGTCTGTCGTGCGGTAACTGCTAGTAAAACTCGAAGGGGGGAAGTTCAGCGCAGTTATGCCCGATATGGCCCAACTCCCTTTAAAGCAATTGACCCATAAAATAGCTTCAAATAAGGACAGATTCTTTTTTAGTGTAGGCCTATCCAAAAAGTTTCGCGCGCTTCGCGCGTTTTTGGAATTTCTCAGTTCAGATTCTAGGAAAAACATAAAATCAGGGCGGGAATATTTTATCTCTAGATAAAACAAATATTATCAAATATATGCCCCGCATGTTATAATCTAATACACAATTTTTCTTCAAATCCTTCCTCACCAGTTCATCGAGACCAGTCATGGCTGTCGCGGCTTGGGGTTTCGCTGGCCCGCCGTCGGGGAATCTGCCCCCGTCGGGCAAATCCTGGCACCACCCCTGGCGCCGCGTCAACCGAGGGTTTCGCGCTCCGAGGAACCTAAAAATCCCTTTGCATGAATTTAAAAGCCTACCAGTTTAATTTTAAGGCCCCACACCAAAATACTTTCAGAAGGTTTCAAAAAGAGAAACCAAGCTTTCTTTTTGAGCACAAGCGAGCAACTTTGAGTGAGTCACTGTGTAGTTGCCTAGAGGGGAGCACAACAATGACTGAATGCTCAGAACTCCTGAGGGCCCAAGATCGTTATGGGCTGTATGCATGCAGGCTCAGAAGGAGGGAGAAAACTTTCTGGCAGGACATTTATCATAAAATTTCTGACCCCAGGAATTTCAATGAAAGCTTGTTTTTATAGGATCAAAGAGCCTAGGAAACGCGTGGGAATGCCATTTCCTGCAATCGGGGGGTCTTCTGTACCAAAAAATTTTCTCTGTACGTTTCGCGCCAGCTCTGGTGGCGCTCCGCTTAATATTACTATATCGCAACCCCCCCCCCTTTAGTCAAAAACCTTGCACCCCGCCCTGTGGTATATGCAGTTTGTTAAAGGGTCAGTGGTCAGTGCTATACTTGCTACAAGGGCAGGTCCTCGTAAAATTTGGGCCCTGATTGTGGTAAATTTGTGGTAAACTGATGAAGGAAAGGTGTACCAGGGTTCACTTAATTACTGTACTTCATCCATTGTGATTCTGATCTACCAGTAGGACTCAAGAAAAATTCACCAAAGACCTGAAGACAAGCAAGATAAAAAAAGCTTCCTAAAAATAAAATTCTTGGTGATGTATTCAGTTTACATTTAGCACCAAATGTGGCCCCATTTTGAAATCTAGCCCACCTTATATGAGCAAAAATTTTCTAAAGGGGAGGGGGACACCCCCTCCCCTTAAACCCTTTCCCCAGGACGGTGATCAGTCACATCAGCCAGGTCAGAGGAAAGAAAAAACCCGGACAAAATTGGGACCTGCGGGGGAACACTGATTATTAGGAAGCAGACCCACTAATGGGGGGATCCTGGTGCTCTTGTCCCCCTCCCCCCGACAAAAAAAAACCTGGCAAACGCCACTGCGCCAACGGAGGAACTTCAGAAAATTTTGGGGAGGGCTAGAAGTAACTTAGTTGGGGAAATTGGAACTATTTGGGGATGAGAAATTTCCCCTTTTAAAGCTCAAAGTAAAAAGCAAATACCTGTACTGTATTAGGAAGTAAACCAGGGAGGGGGACCTTCACGAAATAAGGACCTACGTCGGGAAATTTTTTTGGCATTTAAGATATATGGGGTTTTCGGGACGGTTTGTGGAATTATTTAGAAGGGTTAGTTGTTTTGACAGCAAAATTTACATACTTTTAAGGTTTCAGAATCAACATGGTGGAGTAACCTCTAACAACAAAAACAAACCAAAAGTAATGTAAAAAGGCCGATGAATGGGGAAACCAGAATCCTTGAACCCCCTGGTTTGCGCATGGAAAAACAAACCCAGATATCTTTGGATGGAGTCCATTCCAACAGGATGCTTTCTCCTACCCCCCATATTAGTAAAAAAAAAATATCGCGAATTCAAGTTTAGCAACATGCGTTTTTGTAATATGAACAATTTTGAAACCATCAATTTGTATGCATTTTTCGCTCAAAAATATTTCCAGAATTTTGGATCAGTCAGTGTTCGGAAAACAGTACATGGGCGTCAACATCGAATTCGGTGGCTATTTTGGATTTATGTAAATTAAATTCATCCCCAAAGCAAATAAAATTTAATTCAAATAAAATTGTGAACATGGATCGTTATTAGAATCTCACATACTCCCTCACTGGTATGGCAAAATATTGAAAATTTTGGTGCCTTTTTGATTCATGCAAAAACGTTTTCGATTCAGTAACTTTTGACGTACCTCAAATGCCTTTTTTAAACCTATCACCCACTTCCAGGACTTTGGGATTACTCATGTAAATCTTTTATAAGCCGAGATTTGGCAAAAATTGCCGCCATTTTGACTTATGCAAATTAGGCATGCCGGGTCACTGTAAAGCGTTTGGTTAAATGGTTAACAGAAAAAAAGTTAATCATTTTTTTCGAGTTAAAAATTGCTAGATTGACTGGACTATTTGGTAGTGGGGGCACACAATTTTCCCCCACTAGAAATTTAAAATTGTCCTGGTGGTTTTTCGTGGGGAAATTTTCCCGGGAACCGACCGTCGGTTTTCCAGAGGTACAGATAGGCTACACATTTTCACAGTTTTCATATTGGGTACTCCCGCAAGAACTTTCAGTTTGGATTTTCTACCAAAAGTTATTACGAAAAGAGGGCTTATTTGTATCTGTTCAAAGATCGATTACCTCTAAGAATCTCTGTTTTCCCAGCCAAGCTGAGGGGCTTCTAGTGGCGCCGTCAGGGTTTGGTGATGAGGGGGCACCACAGATGGGCGTAATAATGCCACCTCAGTCCCCCCTTCCAAGTTTGCGTAAATTGTACTTTTATACGCCCTGCGGTTTTAGGTGGAATCCTTTCTTTGTCACTACATAAAGGTGCCGTCCTGGGGGAGGGGGTCCAAGGGGGAGGGGTGTTCCCCGTCCCCGAAATTTTTTTGTTAATTTAAGGTTTCTTAGATGCAAAATGGTGATATTTTTTGGGAAATGTTTAGGAAAATGGTCATGTATGGCTGGAAAATATCCTTATTTAGTGAATTCTAACTTTTGGTTAGGTGAAAGAGGAAAGTGTGCGTTCCTGCGATTGTATACAACAGTGTGGAATCCTTCCTTTGCCACTAAATAAAGGTATCGTCCTGGGGAGGGGTCTAATGGGAGCCTGGGTGTCCCCCCCCCCCTTGAGAAATTATTGTTAATTTAAGGTTGCTTAGATGCAAAATGGTGCTATCTTTGGGATATTTTTGGACTGATCATATATGGCTGGAAAATATCCATAATTTTGTGAATTATAATTTTTGGTTTAGTTAAAGAGGACAGTATGTTATCTAAGTGGGGGTATGTTGCCAACAAACCTGAAGCCCCCTTTTGGCTACTTTAATGCCTTCTATTCGGGGAAAGTTTTTACGTAAAATCCGTGCTTGGAGTCCACAAAGGAAATTCTTGGACTATTACGAAAATTTTTCCTTTGCTTATTGTGCATTAAAAAGGGTATCTTACGCTGGCAGACACCGATATAGGCCTCCTGGAAGCTCTGGATTAATAATGTTAAAATGGGGCACTGAATGCTTATTACCTGACATCCAAATGGGTATAGAGTATGATGCGAACTTTACAAAATATCGTATTTTTCCTAAGTTTAAACGAAAAATTTCCAGACGAACAGCTTCCAGCAATGGGGAATGGGAAAGGAGAGTATAGGTGTAGGAGGTAGGGACCGCGGCGCCAATTTTGAAGCCGGGGGAGGGCGCTAATCATCGAAGCGGCCCAAATGTTAAAGGGAGAAAAGGGCAGTTTAAGGCTGCCCAAAATGCGCACGGCAGAAGAAGGGTATTAACCTCCCTGATAGGCATGCCTGCGCTCGAAGCGCTCTATAAAAAAATTCAAAAATGTATAACAGCAAATACGTACTTTTTTAAACCCCCTACATCATGCTACAAATTAGATTGAAAGTCCCATAGAACCCCTATACAGAGGTTGGAGATGTAATTCTGTCTTTCGGAAAGTGTTGTAATCAGAAATAGTTGCATGTCTTATAACCTTAATAATGGTCATGAGGATAGAGTGCAAAAATGTGGACGAATGCGCGCGAAGCGCGCCGAAACTTTTCATCAAATAAGATTACCATGACAAAAACCTGCTTCATGCTCTGCATCGAGACACTTTTCAATCCCTCAACAAACCTATATGCCAATCACAAAACCATCCTTTTCCCGAGAATTCATAAACAGCTTTCAACTTTATCGCTTTGCTTCGGCGGAAGTTGCTACCGGAAAATCAAATTTGGGAAGGACAATACTGGGAAATAAGGTTTGAGGCGCGCGGAGCGCGCGAAAACTTTAATAGTTTGCGAAGGATTTGCGATAATTCTGATAGTTTTGAAACCATTGGCGATAGAAAATGATATACAATAGATCCATTACTCCCGTTCGAAAACACCCTCACCCTACCCCCCAACAGAAATCTATAGCTTAAACGCCCTTTTGAGATCATTTTAAATTTTCAAAAAAAAAAAAATCTGAAATCGATGGGGAGGCACCAGGGTTCTCCACTGGTCTGTTTTCTGACCAGGGGCTCTTTTGATCGACGTCCTGGGGAGGGGTCTAAGGGGAGGGGGGGGTGTTCCCCTTGGGAAAATTTTTGACAACTTAGGAGGGCTTAGATCCGCGCAAATGGTGCAAAACTACGGTCTTGTTCTTAGCCTTTTCTAAAGTGTTCAAATCTGGGCGTTTTGTGGTCATTTTTTTTGCAATTGCATTTTCTAAATATTTGCTTTTCTTTGCCCATACTGAAATGAGTCCAGTGTCCACTTGGGGCGAAATTTAAGAATGAAGTTAGTTCACTTTAATGGAAATTTTCGGGTAAAAATCGGGGAAAGCTAGGGGACATTTCAATTGAATGGTTTCATTTAGTGTATGAGTTTTGATGGTAAATGATTCCTACTGTGGAAGCATATGAAAGAAATGCAGTAGCCTAAGTGCATATTGAATGAATATAAGCTCAGGTGCAAGTAAGCTGGGTTTTTCATCTCTGATGTTTTAAAAATACACTGTTTGTCATGAGTATTTTGAAATCAGATATAAAAGGCAGTCAAATGAAGTTGTGGTGTTTGTGACTGAGTGTAGAGACAACTTTTTTGACCGGGCGGGAAAGTTTTGTCCGGGCGCTAAAGTAGTGTGGCCAGATTTTGTACGGGCGGAGCCCCGGACAAAACAGCTAGTGGAGTAACACTGCGGCACCCCCCCCCCCCCCGGTGCAGGCGCCACTGGGGCTACTGAGTAATTAGGGTTCTACCACTTCCGGGACGGCCACTGTTTGCATGATACATGCTTATGCTGGTATGAAAAAAAGATGTGGCTATACATAAACAGGGACGGATCTAGGGGTCTCTTCTCAGGGGGGGGGGTCCAACATAAAAAGGGCACATTCATTTTTTTTAAATTTGGTTCCTATAAACGTCAGCGATTACACAAACTTACCACATATTGACAAAGAAAGGACAAACCAAGAGACATGCAAAACTGGAATCAAAACCTGGAATCTAACGGTGAAATTTTGCAAGCGCGCGAAGCGCGCGAAAATTTTTTGGGTAGCCTACACTTAAAAAAATTTACAAATTTTAAAGCTTATATAGAACAATTTTTGGGGGGGGGGGACAGGGGGGGGGCCCTATCGGGCTAACGATATTCATCCCTTGCGGGTTGGTTTACACTTTAAACTTTCCAATGGTAACTTTGTTTTAAAATTTTTAAACACTGCCCCATAGGGCCCAGGCCAAATACTACAAACAGACACAAATATAATTGCATAAGTCTTGCACCAATAAAAAGCCCCAAAACGATGGTAAAAAACGCGCCCCGGGGCCACAGACTTTACACCGTGCGGCGTTTACGTATGACGGGCAAAAACCCGTGCGGCAGTGGTAAACAAAAATTTGGGGTCCCACGCCCACACGACCAATCAGTGTACGGGTGAGGTGTTAGCTTATACTAGCCATGACGTCTCGTCACCCAATCCTCATTTAACGAAAGTGTTTTGACGGAAAAGTGTTCCACAAATTGATATGGGAGGCAAAAAAAAGGAAAACCGCCTTTAGTTGTCGTCAGGGCTGGTTTTTCGACTAAGACCCCCCTACGAAATTTTAAAACTTCCCCGATAGGGGGCCACCCTTTTCCCGAGGGGGGAAAGAACCCATTCCCCCCCTGGGCGCTACCGCCCCCTCGACGGGGGGGGGGAGGGGGGGTTTTAAAAAACTGTATGTTGTGTTCCCTATAAAGGTTTTTCACCACGTCACTGCTTTTTCGCGCGTCTCTCTATTTTGAGGGCCAGGCGCCCAAATGTATAAAAATCGTAACTAAGATCCTGCAGTCTTTTCGCATGAGCGTGACGGCCAGGAGCCAAATTGAAACGCGCTGACGTCACTAAAAAAACCTCTATATAGTTCTGCGACTGTCAAAAAACTCTGTCAAACAGATGACTGAAGTCAAATTTTTGCTTTTCTTTGGCGACAGCACCCCGGTTCAGGGTCCAAAGACGTCAAAAAATTGAACCGACTGACCCTTTATTTGACCTTTTTTTCTATTTTTTTTCCCCTTTTTTTTACTTTTAACCTTGGCGTGGCTTTATAAATGGTTTTTTTTTTCCCATCACTAGGGCAAACCCCCTAAAAAAAGGGGGAGAGTAACTGCAGACAAAATGGGGGGGGAAAATTTTTTCCCCTTTTTAACGGAGGATGGAAAAAATGAGGGGGTTTGTGAGAGCGTTTAGGGATGTGAAGAATTTTTTAAGACCAAAAGATTTTAAGCGGGGGCCCTTTTTGGAATAATATTAAAACCCCCAATAGTAATACGTTGCTTCGTAGTGAGTATGACTTTATCTGCGTTTTTGTTTTACTCTGAATGCCCTCACGCCACACTGGTTCCAAGCGAAAATTGATGAATGCCTGATTGTCCCCGGGGGACATACCGTAGTCACATTCTTGTTAAACGATACCTTTTGGGGTTTCGGGGGGGGCCATAAAAAGGGTTTACCGTTTTCAAATATTTGCCAAAGTTTCTCGATACACGCTAGATTTTTTACGGGGGTTTGATCGATACTGGATGGGGTAACCCAAAAAATCTCCCGGAAATTTGGGGACACCTGTTTTTACCTTAAAACTGCCCTCGTTTTTTTTTTTTTTTTTTTTGTATGTGAGAAAAACATTTTTTTAAAAAGGCACATTGAAATTTGAGGGGGGGGGGTCCCGGACGCCGGCGACCCCCCCCCCCCGGGTCCGCCATGCATAAAGTTTTTCGGGCATTTCAGCCTATCGCATTATTTTGGGAAAAGGGAAAAAGCTCATTGATTCGACCCCCTTTTTTCCTGCCTCAATTCCCTTTCCCTTAAATTCAAGCATGCATGTTTTCCTAAATTTATTGTGTGCGTCTCGTCCAAAATAAACTTACAAAACCTTATATTTTACATGACCAACAAGGCCACTTTCGAAAGTCGTGCTCGATACATCAAAAAGCGCGTCAAAACTGCTTCCCCAAACAGTGCGTCAAAATTTTTGATGCGCACGCGAAATAAGCAAACTCTTTTTAAAGCCGTGACCGTTTTTCAAGCACTTGCACGCTAAGATATGCAGCTCAAATTGACGACAAACTGCCTCACTGAAATTTCTACAGCTCTGTACAAAATTTTAAAAAAGCGGGGCCCGTTGGACTTTTGGGTTTTCTTCTGATTTTAGGCTTGAGCGGAAACGCTGATTGTCGTAAGGGGACCTTTAAAGGAAAAATTGTGGTAAATTTGTACTCTCAAAAGGTCAAGTCTGCCAAAAATTTTTCAGGGACAAACGATTCCTTCTTTTGTCTTGTTTTTTAAAACGAAAAACTTCTTAGAGTGGCCTTGTTGGTTTTTGCCTCATCACACTGGAATGTTTCCTTAGGCTTAGTAGCTATGCAACTTCATCAAAATTCATTTTTTGTACGTCGGGGAAACTACAACTGCGCTCACTCCGTTTCGAGTCTCTGTCCTTACATTTGGGAAAGGGGTTTTTTTTTTTTTTTTGGTAAAAGGCTACTCCGAAGAAGTTTGTTTGCGTTTCAGGTTTTTTTTTATTGTGTCTTCTTTTCCTTTTTTTGTGAGAAGCCTAAGTATTTATTATCCCCTCACTGAGTTTATGTCAGATCAAAACCCCTGGGGTTTAGCTAAAACGAATCCCAAAGAACCTATATACTATCATAGAAAAGCGAAGCCAATTGACTTTGTGTTTTGGGACAGTTATATACGGAAGGTTGAAAGCATACGGGGGATCATGGGGTAGAATATTATTTTTTTGGCCGACCTCAGGCCTCACTGCCTCTTGCCGTTCTGACTTTGATAAAGTTTGCAAAAATATTAAGACGGGTATTTGGTACGTTCCTTTCGTCGACATTCGAATAAGATTTGGCTACATAAATTTTTTTCGCAGAAACAGCTGAAAAATGCAACTTTCTTTAGAAATTGCTCCATTGTATGTCTTGAAAGAATTAATTCAACAAACAAATGTAAACTTGCGAAATTTGAAAACGGCATTGCAGGAGGAAACGCGGGTAGATATTTGACATTCGCGACGGGGGTTCGAGCTTCAACAGGGCAGATCAACACCAAAGGGAAACAAACATATCAGGTTTTGAATATGATGCATTTTCCTCAATGTAAAGGGCAAATGACGTTCGAAGCGGGGACTTTAGCAATGATGGGATTTTAGACGGAATAGAGCGGGGATATCAAAATTAACATTACTGGTATTTTGTTGCACTGTGTATATTGGCTTTCCTAACTTGGCATTCTCTCATTGCATTTTAACAGATCGCATCGGCAATGGCTTGGGTGACACAGATACACCCCTTTGTCAATGGCTTTGAGATTTTTTCATTGGGATTCGTATATGGCATTCTTAATTTGGATTTGCTTTTTGCGTGGCAGTGGGGTTACTAGAAGGGGGTTTTTTAAGTCTTTCGCCAAAGGGCCTCACATTTGTCTTTGGGTTCGCATATCTGACATTCTTTAAATGGCATTCGCTTTTCGTTATTGTAACCCAGATGATCCAGATCGGGGAGTTTTAAAAAGGGAACTGAACAGCTCCCTGGGTTTGAAGGTATAATGACACTCACGGATACAATGTCACCTGTAAAAGCTAGGTTTTGACATTGGTAGGCCTATTCGTGTATACTGACATTCCCTTATTGGCATTCGTGTAGCATTCGTTATTTTTATTGGTTTATAGAGTAGAACATTGGAGTTAGATGGTAATGGCATTCTGGTGGACATGATGTAGGCTAATTTTCAAGTGCTAAATTGATATTTGCGTATTGGTATCGTGTATACTAGTTGCAATTCGCTTATTGGCATTCGCTTTGGCATTCGGGTAGACATGATGTCATTTCGCCAGTGGCCTTAATGTAATTGGCATTCGCATTCATGCAGTCGTGTATAATGGCAATCGCTTTGGCATTTGGGGAGATATGATTTAATTATGGCAGTGGGCTTTAATATAATTGGCATTCGCATTTATGCAGTCCGATTGGCATTCGCTTTGGCATTTGGGTAGAGATGATTTCATTTTGCCAGTGGACTTTAATATAGGCTAATTGGCATTCGCATTCATGCAGTCCGATTGGCATTCGCTTTGGCATTTGGGTAGAGATGATTTCATTTTGCCAGTGGGCTTTAATATAATTGGCATTCGTATTCATGCAGTCGTGTATATTGGCATTCGCTTTGGCATTCGGGTATAGATGATGTCAATTTGCCAGTGGGCTTTAATATAATTTTGCGGCGCAATTTTTTTTTCCCACGAGGTTATGGGCAAATCATGCAAATGGACCAATCAGCGTCTTGGAAATAGGCCACACCCCTAATTCCAAAATGACAGCTTTTGAACTATTTTTTTGTAATTCTGACGCCAAATAACTCCAGTACACGTAACCCTAACCTTAGAAATAACCCCAACCATGATTTAGAAACAAATTTGAAAAAAAAATCAGATTTGCCCATAACCTCGTGGGAAAAAAATTAGGCCTGCGGCGCAGGAAGATGTTTGATTTGGGGGGGGGGGCCCGTGGGCAGACCAGATGCGATTTCTCGACCTTGATCCCCTTCCCACACCACAACATTATATTTGCTCATTATAATTTTTCCGATTTTAATTTAAGTAAAATAAAAATATTCAAAGAAAGAGGAAACAACTACAACATCAACATCCATTCAGCAGTGGTGTAGCAGTGGGGGGGGGGGGGGGGCGCTGGTGGACTGGTGTTTTTTTTAGGGGGGGACTCCCGTTTACTGTCTAAGCGGAGCGCCACCATAGGTTGGCGCGGAGTGTACCCAGAAAATTTGAGATTGAATACATCCCAAATCGCGGGAAATAACACTTGAACACTTGCCAGGCTTCATAGCTACTACAAGGATAAAGCTTAAACGACTTTGGGGTGATTCAATGGGGGACATGCGCTCCATTCCTCCAAGTCACTGAGGCATGGAGTATAACCCCGTGGCACTTGCGAGCAAAGCTGACCAAAATTTTGCGTTACAACTGTCGTAGAACCCACTACCGTTGAAAAATGTGCATGTTGTATGTGATTGAGACGGTGTTAAAGAATATAACAACAGAACTGAAGATAAAAGTGCGCAAAGCGCACGAAAAGTTTGGTAATTTGGGAAAGATGTTTGATAGAAAACTATCAAATACATACATTAAGGCTTTGTAAAAACGACATCCTTTTCGCTGGTACCCACCCTACTGACTCGAGGATGGAGTATATACCTTTAATTTTCGGATATGTGTTCTGGGCCAGAAAACTTTCAGTGTAATGTTTATTTCCCTAGAGCTAAAATATTAATATGCTGTAAGATATATAGTTGCGAAGCGTGACAAGGGTGCACGGAAAAATTTGGCATTAGGAATTTCGGATTTATGTTCCCATGATAAAAGTTGCATGCAGACCTCTAAGCAGACCGGAAACATTCTTTCAAGTTCCCCAAAAATGCCTGTTTTAAATGCGCAATTTCAAGGTGAACTTTGATGCCGATGTCCTTCCAAAGAACTTTCAATTTCGATTAAGCGATGCTTTTGTGACAAGATAAGAGTATAGGGGGGAAAAAAGTGACATTCGCTCCAACTTCTGTTGCATCCTGAATTTTTGCTGCTCATAATGACGACGCCATGGGCGAGCCTATGCACACGGAGCATCAACACTAATCGGGTATCGATGAAATGTGAATAATGTTCAAGACGCGGTTGTAATACATACAATGACGACTGGAAGAGCGCGGCGGGAGCCGCGCGAAAGTTTTTTGATACGGTTGCGAATTTGATCCAAGGTAGAAAATGGGTGTCTTTGATGCTAAACGGTAAACACTGTGGAAAGAAACTAGGAGGGAACTCGTTACTGGCAGATGAAAGAAGACGCATCAGGGAGCACCGGCCACCTGTGTAAAGGGTCTCTGACTATATAATTGTGTTTTTGTTTTTTTCGGTCAAGAAAGCACTGTTATTTTTTATTTTTTTTTCAAGGTCTGGTAGTTGAGGGGTGGACGTGCGGCTTGCTGTAGAATGCGTCTGAGTTGTAATTACTGACTTAGACAAAACTTATTCATCGCAATTGTTTCTTATGACCAGTCATTGAGTTTTTTTAATAATACTAGCCCCCGAATGGTTTGTTCACAGAACTATTTTTAGGGGGGCCCTCAACCCCTCGGGCCGTCTCCTACACCTATGATCTACTGATTAGTTCGGTTTTTGCGCCAAGATGTCGCGTCCGGATGCGGGGTCCACCGACCCGAAATTTCTAGTACAGCCCATCAGCAATGAACGGTCGGGTGATAGTGGGATATTTGTGAAGTAAGACCGTGTACTAGATGGGATGGTGTCGGTCCTCTCAAACTTTTTGCTTGGTGGCCCTTATTTTCGACTTCGGAATCTGGTGGCCCTCAAAATTTGGCGTGTCGGTATGAGGAAGTTTGTATTTGTACAATTTTAAGGTAGGTTTTTATATGGCAGTGTTAATAAAGCAGATCACTAGTGATTTCTTTATAGTTGAATCGGCCTGTCCATGTCCTTTATTGTTTAATGAGGGTAAAATTTGGCAATTAGGTTTTGTGAGGGGGGGCGTCCGAAGGCCTTTTCGCGATCGCGCCTGTGCCTGATAAATATTTTCTGTAGACCCTGGCAAAAAGTGGTCGTTCGACCCCTGAGTTTGTGGCCCGGGAGCCCGCTGTTACTAGAACTCTATCGGTTCTTCGGTGGCATTGATTTGTCATGAATTTGTATATACTGATTAGAGAGGCCTGTTCCCGGCCCTGTTGTCATTAAAAGTTGTTTCACGTAGTTAAGTTCACTCCGCCGCGCCCCTCCCGTCGAAAAAGAAAATATCGGGTTTTTTGCTTTGCTCAGTAATGCGGATTCTCCAAAACCCAAATTTTTCATGACTTTCTTTTGAATGAAACAGAAAAAATGTATGTCGAAAAGTTTTTCCTGACGATAGTTAGACCCCAAGTCTGTTTACGTGTGGCTCTGTCTCTGCAGCCGCCTCTTCTTTTTGAGTCTCTTCGCACATTGGCATGTGCCGTAGGCTATTATTAGCAGCTTGGTACGCCAGTGAGGGTCGAATCGGACCCGACATAATTTCGGCAAATCCATTGCAACCCTGTCGGTGTTGAGTCCGACATTGCAGGTTTTTTTGTTTTTGGGCAATGAAGTATAGGGGCCCCGCATTGGTGGATCGACTTTCGCGCCGTCGCGTAAATCCTCCTCACCACTTTGACATTGTAAATCGTACTTATTAACATCGGTAACGCAGAAGTAGAACAGTGCTAGCTTTTTCCTAGCATAAACTAGTGTGTATTCTCATTAGTGCGGCATCCAATCCCTTGTCTTATGATATCCCTGTAAAGAGATGGTCCGGCAATCCGTACGCACGTCTGAAAGAGCATTCATTCTTCATCTACGTTGGGGAAGCTAGGAGAAGGTAGCCATCGATTGGCCTATATTCTTTGGTGTACGTCTCCTCGTGCGTTTTTTGCCTAGTTGCCTACAATAATCTTACGAGTCATTTACTCGAAGAGGAAGTAGTCGGCGGTTTAAATTGACACGGAGGTAGAGGGGGTAGTCTCGCACACTTATCTGCGGTCGTTCTATACGTTGAGCACAACTTCATTAAGCCTATGAATGCCGTTGTAGGGCCTTAGTGAAGCCTTGGTGGCTCCGCAAGTGTGCGTCGCAATACTAGTTAGCACCATACTGCTTATGGTGCCCACCTTTGGCGATACCGTACCCCGCCGGTTTTTTTTGTTTGGTAATATTTCATAATTTATCCTTTACCTTTTTATGCAATTCAGTGGCAAGACATACCCAGCCACCTGGCCCTTCAAAAAACTGTCCCCTTCAAGCCTACGCCATGCACGTACGCATGACTTAAATGCTCATGTACACAGTGTGCGTACTTATGGATTGCGGCGGGAGAACGAAGAGTATATCTTAGTTAGATGGCTGATGCACGCAATAGCTCATCGGAGTGTCTGTATTATTTTTGCATACATAAGTGTGGATAAATGTGCCGCTTCATAGCACCGTTTTTTTAGAAGAGACACCGTTGGAATGAGCAGTAGTGACTTTGTATACATTATTTTAATTGTCCGTCTAGGTTTTAACGTTTTTGTTTCATGTCACGAATATGGTTTTTTTCTCCAAACCTAGAAAATGTATTTAGGGGCCCCGCATGCGGCCCTACAAGACTGCCTATGAGAACCACTTGTCGTGTTACTGCTTGGTTAAGGGGATGGGGGTTGGGGGGGGGGGGGGAGGTGTTTGTGGGGGGGTGAGTGTGTTTTTGCGAGACCAGTGTTGATGGTCCATTAGTAAAGAATTTTCTATTACAAATTTTTTCTCAACCTATACTAGAATTTTAGCCGAGATTCTTCGCAAATTAATCACATTTTTGGCTGCCACTGCGTAGCTTTAAATCTTAGACCTCATTATTGTTTTTGATACTATCATATATCAATATCGATGTCATCAATCTCACTTAAAAGAAGCACAACAAGTAAAAGTTGAAAGCTTGAACTTACAGATTACGGGTAAAGGCTTTTGAGCTGCATTTAGGGTTTGTTGAGGCAATTGAGTGTGTCCTCAGATGCGGAGCCTGAATGCTGAGGTTTAGTTTATGGAGAATACTTTTAATGAAAACTTTCCCCCTCGTTTCGGCTCCCACACAAACGCAAAAATTTTAAGAATGTCACTAAATTATGGACATTTTTTTCCAGCATATATGATCACCTTCCTGAAGGATATCCGATAAAGAGGTTGGGGGCATTAGGGGTTTTTTTGTGCACGGGCTTAGATTCATAAGTTAAGGATGTATCTAAAGTCAAAATTTAGGAAGAGAATGTGATGCACTACAGCTAGGTGAAAAATATGAGAGTCAAGTGTCCAATCCGCGAATTCTTAACAGTACATCGACATGTTACTGTGAGATTTTTTATGAGTGTCGATAGCTTAATTCCCTCATGTGACTGGTAGATTGCACATACGTATAAATTTGGGGAGGCGATTCATCTCTGTGTAGTCTACGTGTAAATTAACTATTGTTTTTCTTTGTTATTTCGAAGAGTTCATGTGTGAAAATGTGATTATGTTATTGAATCTTATTCAATAAAGATTTATAATGTCCAAATGTCCGTATAAAAACCGCAAGGCTAGCAAAAAAAAAAAAAAATTTACGGGTTGTGTAGCTTGCAAGCAGTACAGATCAAAAGCCCCTCTGACAGTGGTCATGAGAACAAAGCTAAGGCAAATCATGCTGCTACTATGGCACCTTGACAGTTTTCCTTGATCAAGATATATAAGGTTGACAGGAGATGAACAAACGGCCATGCATGCTACACTTCTGAGGGCCGAAAGATGTGTCAGTTTTGTTTCATGTCGCAAATTGTTTCACTCAGCTAAGACCTTTTGTCGAGAAACGAATCCTTCTAGAGCTAGCTCAGTGCATACGCCTGTAATTAGTAGTTGCCTTTACCCAGATTCGGTGGCGTATTTGCGCAAATTGGCGCGAGGTTGAATTCTGTGGACTCTTAGTGGCGGACAGGCACGGTAGCTAGTCGGGGCACGTGGGGTGCCCTCGCTCCCGGCGGGACCCACTAGTGCCCATCCACCAGTGGATGGGAAAATCGTGCTCGAAACCTAAAGATTGTTAATACCGTGTGAGAAACGATCGCTCTGGTATTTACTACCCAGGCGATTTTTTGACAAGAAATGATCCCAACATTCGTTTAATGATGAAACGTATTTATGGCTTTCCTGTAACGTTTTTGTTAGGTACAGATTACAAAACGTTTATGGCGGCGCTTACGCGCTCTTTCATATCTTCAGTAATACATATGGCTGTTAAACTAGCGCGGGGGTTGTGCAGATATGTGGGTGCTTTGGATATAAGACGATCAGAGTTCCACATAATAGGCTATTGCTCTTTTCGTGTAGTGGCGATTCCCCGAGCAGAAACACAAGGAAGTGATGCCGAATAGTAAGTTTCTCTCCTCTTTCTCTTAGGTGCAGGAGAGATTCTTATTCAGACCGCAACTATCATGTATAACATATTTTTGTAGAAACGTAAAGTGTCTCAATGTCCGAGGTTTGGGTGCACAGGTTCGCCCCCGTCGACCGAGTCGGGACGCGCTCTTCTTGGTTATTGGTTGACTAGAAAGGTGCTTAAATTCTCGCATTGGTCAGTGGTTGAATGCTATTTGATTGAAACCAGCAAATTCAAAAGTTATGGCAGATGTGCTCACATTACACACCATGTGCAAAAGAAAGAGTTGTGATTACATAAGGATGGGGGGCCTATGTATGCCCATTGCGGGCGATGGATTCTTGACCCTGTAAGATCTTATAATAACTAAGTTTGGTTGTCTGCAACAATGGGTGGTCTGCACGTGAGATGAGCGGGCGTCTCAATACAGTGTTTTTGCAAGGGAGGTAAACTTCGTCCGGGAGAACCTGTAACTGTCCTAGGACGAGGGCATGGGGCTCGCCCCGCTTCCGTAAGAAACCCCAATAGGGGTTCTAGATTTTTTCCTTTAAGAAGAGACCAAATATTGGTTTTAAGTTTTTCTTCAACAGAAATCCTAAAAGTTTTTCGTTTCCGTACTCCGCATAATGTTATCCGTGTGTCGTTCGAGGGGTGCCAATGCCTTTCTGTAACCCATTAGCTTCTAGCGGGTCTTCGGTTGAATGAGCCCCTTAAGGGAGCTTCGTCTCGTCGTCGGGCTTATCTTTTCACCTTAACTTTTTGCTGAGGGTCCTGTGATGCAGGTTTTTACCGTGTGTAAAACATTTATTCGCTAGCAAATTTTCGCGGGCTTCGGAGGCTTTCTGAATTCCACGAGCAGAAAGTTATATCAGCTGTACTATAACGATATTGTTATATAGCATAAAATGTGTCCACGATGAGCTATTCGAGTTCAAAGCTAGGTGAGAGGCTCAAACTATTAGAAATGCTGGGGTATTCAATGGGGTTTTCATGTAGAAATCTTGTAACTTGAGTCAGTGTGCGCGGTTTTAGATCCGAGACTTTTGTGTGTAGGCTGTTCTGTGTGGCTTGGAAGACGGTAAGATACGATAATTTTTTTCTCATCTGAGTATATTGTAAATTCGGCTCAGAGAGCATACACTTGAAACCAATTTATGATAGGGAAAACAGGTACCTGATAAACCAGGGGAATCGGGCGCCAGGTTATTTTTTGATATGGGGCACATTGGTGAGTGATCGCCGTACCTGGTGAGGGTCTAAGTGTGGATGTTAATAATTGTTGGGCGTTCCCTTCCTCTGAGAATTTAGTTGCTAATGTTAAGTTGCGAAGATGACTAAAATGGTATCGTTCTTGGGTAACGTTGTTTTTGACTATATGACTGGAAAATGGTTCATAACTTGTGATTGGCTAATTTTTGGTTTGGGGAAGAAGAGGGCTTGCTTAGGGAGGGTCCTACGAGGGGAAAGGTTTGCCCGCCTCCCTTGTTGACGATTTTTTGCTAATAATATTCGAAGGGGGGGGGTATTTGAGTTTTTTTTTGGGGCCCCCTCGGAGTATGCCTAAAGGGTGTCTTGTGTCTTATTTGGTTGATTTTTGACTGATAATATCTTGTGCTGGAAATGTTTCATTAAAGAGATTGTTTGTAGAATTACTAATGTTTGGTTTGGGCGGCAGAGAGGCGCAGTCCTCGGGATAGTTCCCGAAAGGGAGGGGGTATCTCCTCCTCCGTGTGAAGACTTATTGTGTTTTCCTTTGCGTTTGCTACAAGATGGGGCCACACATGGATGCGGTCTCGAGACATTTTTTTGACTGATATGGGTGGCTGGAAAAATTGTTTTGTCTGTACAGGAAGCTTTCCGTGATTCTGATTTTTGGTTGGGTAAAAGGGTCTGGTCTAGGATATAGGTCTAGGGAGAAGGAAGGCGGGTCTTTTTGGAGAAAAGATTTTGGTTACTTGTAAGTTGCCACCTTAGATATGCAAAAATGGTAGTGGTTAGTCATTTGATTGTTTTTTGTTAACCAAGTTAGATGGCTTTCAAAACTAGTTCCCCGTTTCTTATGTTTTTGTGTTTAGTGAAAGAATAGCCTTTTTTGTCCTAGATGTGGTATTGGGGTATCAACAACCTCCTGGAAGTCCCTGTTTGGACACATTACTTGCCTTCATAGTCTGGAAAGTTTTACGCAAAAATACGTGCGTGGAGTCCGACAGAAATATTCGCGAACTAGTAGGAAATTTGCCTTGTACTTGTCATTGTGTGCATTAATGAGTCAGATACAAAGCACCTGTACCTGTTTCACGGATTATGTATGGGAATACAGCGTAATTCACAGCTCTGTATATTTGTACTAAAAGGACCTGCTAGTATAAGCTTTGACGATACATACGATAGACGAAATGACTCGTTTTTGAACAATTCCAGCAGGATGATAATCCGTTACTTTGATTTCATGTAACGTAAACATCCTATCATGAGATTATTACTTGTTACTTTTATCTGACTCGCTCAAGCTAATTCCATTTGGTATGAATTGAAGTTCGTGACGATAATAAATGTAATTTTCGAGACACAAGAGCTAGGCAGTTTTTTTCCCCTTGATGCACCTAAATCCGGTACTGGAACCAGAAGCGTGCACAAAGTGGATAATTGGGCGTTATATGTTTTTGTTTTTCTCAGTACCCGGCCAATATATCGTACGCAAGGCACGCTCTGATAAGAGCGTTTTTTTTTTGTGTGATGGGGTTTGGGGCTGAGCGAAATTTTTTTTTGGTGGGGGGCTTTGTGAGCCCTCGCCTTAAAGCCAACCCCTTCGTCCAGTTATAAACCCGCTGCCTGGACGGTTAAGTAACATTCGTAACGCGCGATGCCCGCTATTATGGTTTTTGAGAGCATAAGCTGTTAATCGTACCCGTAAAGTTATTCCAAAACTTTTTATTTTATTTTTCTGTGTCATGGCAAATTTCGTTCAAAGATAAGTAATAATATATAATGACCATACTTGAATTTTGAAACTGTGCAGTAGTATTGGTTGTTGCTCAATCTAGCTGATCCATGTAACAAATTCTGCCTCCAATAACTTCCACGTTTAAGTGGTTCCCGTTATTTGGGGGCTATTTTTCCTAACAGACCTTTGGGGAACTATTTCCGCTGCTGTGGCCGCTACAGAAGTACGATACTGGACCACTCTACTCAATCGACTGGCCCCTTAATGGGCCAAGCTCCGTGGTCCCGCTTCGGGGGCTGGCGCGTTTACGTAAAGTAACCTTCAACTCCCTTCAGCCTGCTGCCTTGCAGAAAAAGCATGAAGAGCCTCAATCGGGGTAATCATCGTCTTTTTCCCATTCATCTTGTGAGACTTTCCAGGACGTACATGATATCGTATTACAAAAGTGATGTCAGAAAGGGAATGTGGCCATCACAAGAGTGTAGAAATTTATTTCGCGTGCGCTTGCGCGTATGTGTCACACGTAAAGCCGTGATACCATTTAATTAGCATGGCTGTGGTAGCTTGCGATATATGCACATGCCCCTGTAAGTTTTTCCCGCAAACTGTAGGATCGATAATGGTGTCTACTGTCCTGACAAACGACTAAATTTTGTGTTAAGAGTAATATGCGTTCTTAGTGACCGGTGCTGACGAACGGCTTAGCAAGGTGTTTGGAGAATTTTATCAACATTTATTTTCTAGTATGATGAATCCTGCAGGTCTGAAACATCATCATGGATAATCGGGGTTTTCCATGAGAGACGTCCGCTCTAGGAAAACAGTAAACTCAGCTGAGAATCTAGATCTACTGTTTGGCATGCCCGTGAGATACTCACAAGGAATCACATGGGTATTAATAATTACCACAGAGATACTCGGGCGACTCTCATTCCCTTGTGAAGTCACATCGTTTGCCTGGCTTTTGTGGTTTTTGGATGCGCCTAAACACGATAAATGGGAAGCCTGGAAGTTTTTGGTCATATTGCTGCATCAAACTGGTTTTTAATCTTATACTTTTTGTGCAGGTCAATTGGCATGTC
The DNA here is from genome assembly GCA_029531755.1 of Holothuria leucospilota. Taxonomy (NCBI): domain Eukaryota; kingdom Metazoa; phylum Echinodermata; class Holothuroidea; order Aspidochirotida; family Holothuriidae; genus Holothuria; species Holothuria leucospilota. The sequence goes on from CM055972.1 coordinate 51,449,441, forward strand.
TTAGAAACTTTTGTTTTATAAAATCTAGAGGCGATTGCTTTTCTTATGCGCTAAAAAAAATAGTTAGTACGCATCAGTAAAACGTGGATCTTCCACTCTTATCATGATATCATTTGGCATGTTTAACATAGATGTGGTTAATATTAGTATTCCCGGAATGAGGCCCAATTAGTCCCAAAAAGAGGAACGGAAAGCAATCAGTGATTTCTGTTAGATCGACTGGCATGTCTGTTTAAGAGGTGGGTAAAAGGGGGATTTTGCCCCGGCCCCCCCGTTATCCCAAAGAAGAAAAGAGGGGTCTAAATCCCCATGCCTGGTTTCATTTAAACCATAGAAAATAGAGAAAAAAAAATTGACAAATTGTCTTGCACTGGTTATTTCCCTCGACTTGGGAGATCGATCAGTGAAGGATACTTAATTTTTTGCAGCATGACATTGAACTTGACATAGGGAATAGATTGGTGGTGTTTGGAAGCCCCTTCAACTTGCACTAACTTCTTAGGGGGTATTTTAGAAGCAAGACTTTTATTGGGCCGTCAAGAGAGATAAATTACACGGTTGGCCAATAACTGGGCCTCGCACGAGGCCTGCCGCCGGGTAACAAAAATCCCGCGAACCCCGGAAGCTTTGAAACCTTTGCCGAGGATAATGATGATTCGGACTCGAGGTTTAATGCATTATCTTGATAATTCTCGCGTCCCCGGGCCCCCTCCCGCCCCCCCCCCTTCCCCTTTTGATTTTTCTGGTGAGAATCCTGGATATGAGTTACCCAAGAATTTGTAATCGTATCGTTTAGCATAACGACCACGAGGAACACCACCTTCAAGCTGCCTGACTTACCTGATCATGGAGAATTACCGCCCATTGAAATAACCTGCGGCAAGGGTTTGAGTCAGTGGACTTAAACCGGAGATGCTTTAAATGCTGTGGGTTTTGAACTGGAGCATTGCCGCACGAAATATTACTCAGTGTGTTCCCGATACTTCTGGTAGTCTTGGCGATAGCACTTGGCCGTTAGTCTAAAAGGAAATATTATTCTTATGAACTAAATTAGTTTTATATCCCGCTTCTTAGTTTTTGGTTTGGAGACGTTTTATTAAATGTGCAATAATTATTGAATTCGGTAGCAACTGAAATTTGTCCCTTTTAGACGGTTTATAACTAGAAAGGGACTTCCGAAGGGTTGGTGATGGGATTTGTATAGTGGCTTTTGAGCTTGGGGTGGGTTTGGGGAGGAATTGGATTGGTGGAGGTGTAGGACTTTTCGTCAAGTGATTACACGTTTGCTAAACTCATTGGGATTACATTAATTGCTACGGAGAACGTACAAGGGATGATTCTATGCGATTACTCCGATCAGTAATATACACGACATAGTTTTCTAGGATTTAATTTTTTCTCCATGCACCTGATATATTCGTTTGCATGAATTTCTCACGGTGCGAGGCTGGATAACGTGACATTAAGTAGTGTGTCCCCTCCATTCTCATAACTATGATTTATATATGTTCAAATATTTGGGGAAGGGTGGTGAAGGATATTCTGTCCGTAACCAAAATATTGGGGTCAGTTGGGAGACGCCTTGAGCGTGAGTTTCTGTGCACGTAGAGTATACTACAGGCTAACGTAGAAATATTTCATCCCCCATTCCTTCCCAATTTTCATGCTATCTGGAGATATTACACTGTTTTTAATTTCGAGAAGAATGTTATATTCTAGTGTTACTCTTGTAAAGCAATCCCTAAAGTTAAATAAAATCTGAAATCTAGATTTAACGATAAGCGCTGCCACCATTTTGTGCTACAATATAACGTTAGTAGGACATCTTTGCTACAATGCGCGATTTCGGTTCAACATAGGTGCAGCATAACCCCGAGGAATTGGTGGGACTACGGCGGCAAAGAGCTAAGAATATGTTTGAAAGTTTGTACTAATTCGTTTGGTCTAATCTTTTACACTGGCGAGAGATTGAAAGTTCTAATCGAGTTTATTTTACTAACTTTGAAGAATACGCAGTTTTTGTATCCTTTTGTGGTTCGTAGCTTATGTGAAGAATGGTGATAACATTTTTAAAAAGAAGAAGAGGTTTAAAATGAAGACACGAAGATCTTCGTGTTTGGATATTTATTGTATTGGGCTACAAACAGCCTTTTCGATCCTCTGGCGAATTTTTTGATTAAGGGTTTTTACCCTCATCCCTCTCTAAGAATTGTCTATACAATACAACGCAACTTGTGGCATATAAAATATTCTGGCCTAGGAAATAACACTTTAGCAAGAACATGACACACAATGCCGGGAAATGAAATTTATACTAATGCACTACGGAGAAGAAATTGAATAATTTCTTGTCTTTCTGAGTTATTAATGTATGGTTTGAAATAACTAAGACTAAATTTTACCACATTTACTGCATATTTTTATACCTTCCGCTTATTTTGTTTTGTTATTTTCTTCTACTTACCGGGGGCTGTTAAGATCATCTGAAAACTAAAACTATACAAATTACAAAGGTAAAACGGATTATATGGGATTGAAAAAGGGGTTTTTCTATCCTTTCAAGCAAGTCTTCAGGGAAGGTTATTTTTTAGTTTTAGATTGGAGGTTTATTACGGCTCAGTTTCTAAACCAATTGTCGGGTTTAAGCTATGAGAATGGCCATTTCCGGCCTTCGCTTGGGGGTTATGAGTAAGCAGTATAGTATCTGCCCTTGGGGTGGGTGTGGGTGGTGCGCTAGGGGGCCATATAAGTTGGGCCCCCCTGACGGTTTTTTCGGACCGGGAACATCAGCTCGTGATTATCCACCGGTCCGGGCTGAACAAATAAGGAATATTAAGGTAAAATAAGAGAAAATGAGGGGAGAAAACGGAATTAGAAGAGTGAAGTAAAAATAATGGGTAAAAAAAAAAAAAAAAATCAAAAAAGATATTAATAAAATAAAAAAGGGATAGAGATATTGCAATATTAGTCGATTCTCTTGTTAGAAATAATTAATAAGATTTATATTGCTTATTCATTTTTATTAAAGATTATTATTTCGTTCTCAAATTTTGATTATTATATTAATTAATATAATTCTTAAAAATTATATTTATTTAAATTTTATTCAGCTTCTGTAACAGAGACTAGACAAAGGTTTTTACTTTTTCTTAAAATCGTCAAAATTATAGGCCTATGTAAGTTTTTAATGCATCGCATCTTCCGAGTAATGTTTGACATGTCTTGATTTCTGAGCGAGACGGCTTAACTAACAAAAGTTGACTCTATTTGCGCCTTTGAGGTGACTGTCCGAATGTCCACTTTGGTTTCAGCCGTGTTTCTGCGTTAAGTATATTATTGTCACTATTGTTCAGTATCAATGACAGCGTTGGGCTATAGCGGTTTTTCTTCCGTAACGCATCACCCGGTGGACTGATCAGCTGTACATTTAACCAGCTTGGTGTATATACAAATAATGTAGGACAATACAGTTCTGCTATCAGCATTCTTCTGGCTGATCTGCGTGAAGTGGTAGACCGATTCCTGTTACTGTTTGCATGTAGAACGACTGTACTGTGATTTTGGAAAGTGAATTTTTCTAGGGAGAGTAAATATTGAATTCGTCCTGTCTAGTATCACAGCGTCCGAACGAACGATTGATGTCCTCCAGCAAAGGCCAAGGGCTTATGGTGCTTTAATTAATTGTAAGGAGGTTGTTAAGGGATGGAGACAGTTAGCCTTAGGGGCCCATATTTTAATCGATACATGGTCCTAAAACAAAGTATCGGGGATATATGTGTCTGGCAGTAAGCCTCGATGGCTTTTTCTCCTGCTAAACCATCGTCCATTGAGGTGTATTAGTATTTGAATCCTCAACCTCACAAAACCAAATGGTAGTCCATCACGATAAAGGAGAGGTCGGACATCATCTCTCACAAACTGGCCCTCGAAAGCCCGTCCTCAAAAAAAATAATCCCAACCCCCCCAACCCCCCCTAAATGATCTCTCCCGGTAGCGAGCAAAGATTATGTGAAATTTTCTGTAGTATAACAGTCCTCATATACTCTCTGCTAATTCTAACACAGGAAGATCCCCACAATAGGGTATAAATGAGTCGATTATTGGTCCTCTATCCGAAATAGTATAGAGATCAGGACCTAATGCTGAAATCTCTGCAACCTAGACGGTGTCATCCCTTAGCATCTCCACAGTCCTCTCCTGTGATCCTGAAAATGAAAGGGTTGATAGACTCCACATTTTAGACGAGTGGATTTCATTCCGATTTATTTGTATTTTCTACGTACAGATCTACGAGAAGTGTTGGCCCCGCTCACTTGCCCTCAGTTATGTTGTTGGGGGTATGTCTCGCGCCGGGGGCCTCCTTCGGTTGATGATGAATATCATCTTGATCAGAAGCACTTGCCATTACCCATATATGGTCGGGGAACCTGTAGCTGTTTCTGTGCAAAATGAAAAAATAAGATAAAATCCATCAAAGGGAGAAAGGCTTTTGAGCATTGTTCGGGAATTATGTCTGTACGTAGATTATTAATAATCCAGCAAGAGCAAAGCAGTGCGTCCTCCTGTTCGCACGTTACGGCAAGTTGTAATGGCTGAAGGACACTCGTGGTTACTGGACCCAAATGAAAACTGCGTGTACGAGTACGGGACCGAAATGGGTAGCGCTACGAGCCCGTTTCAATTTTTGGTTATCAAGCTGCAGGTAAAATCTGGACTATAAATAGCCCTCGCTGATTATGCACGAACTTATGCCCATTAGCTGCTTGATGCTCCATTTCTCGCCCCTATTTCCTATGGCTAGCCTATTACTTTAAAATGTATTCCATTGGCTCGTCCCGGCCCAGTCCGCTGCTCCCTGCCGTCGCAGGACTAAAATTCCTGCCCATAAGTCCTGACAGTTACGGCGCACCGGAGTGGTGGTCGATTGTCCGACGGCAGAATGTGGTTACTAAAGCAGCCCTTTGAAGCATGGTATTATGATTTCTAGTGACGTATATGTACAAGGTGTGCCCGTCCCATGTCATTATAGATCCGTTGTCTAATGAGTTTTATTATTCAAGACTGTACAAACGTAGTTTAAGAGCTACAGGGAATCTGTTTTTTTTTTTTTTTTTTTTTTTTTTTTGTTTGGTAGCCTAGGATCAAGGGTAAATAATTCAAGGGGTTTCAAGGCGATGTGAATAATAGATCTCACCTAGTAAGGTGGCGCTTGCAAGATAACGATTGAAGCGTAACTAGTTTGGCAGGGTTTAAAACGCGCCCGTGCCAAAGATGAATTGCCCGGAAAACACGTTCTGGGGTCCTTCCGGAATTTATTGGGTACTAAACAGCCGAGGCCTAGGTTTTCCTTCAAGGGCCTTGGAAGATGGATATTTCTAAAGTCCCACACCCATGAAGGACTGGACAGCCTTTAAGATGGAGACCATAGGGGGAGGGGAACCCGGCTAGGCGGCGAGCACCCTGAAATGGTTTTTCGCCGCTCCTAGAGAGTTTTTGACGTTTGCCATGAGACATTTGGTCTCCTGCAAAAAAAATGCGTCCCTTTTTCAGCATTCTCCCATTTGTGTTGCTTAACGGTCTGTTTTTAGAGGCTCGAAGAACGTTTAAGTCTTCTGAAATGCCTGTTGGTTAGATGTCGTCCACGTTAAGCACTTAGGGTAATGTGATCCTCCTTAAAAACACTCCCTGACTATACGAGCTTTGATAGTGAAAGTAACTATCCACATCGGAACTTTTCACATAGTATCAATCAGCGTGATCGTATGCGATATACACCAGTGTGAACTAACTGCTAAGAGTGAAGTAACTTACCATTTATCTTTACCCCCCATTCACCCATTGGTTCGTTCATCCTTGTAATGGTCGAAACATGAAAGTTTGGACGGGAGTACTTGTGAGACTATTTCCTTTGACTTTTTCTCCTCATCCCCCTGGTTATGACTTTTGCCAATAATGTGGCCAAGTCCAACTTTATTTAGTGTGAATTCAGTTCATAAGATAATTAAGATTTAGAGTTTCTTTTTAATGTTAATATAGAAGTACTGCACTCACTAGGTAAACTCACCCGACTTTCCACAACTGGCAGTTTTATCCTGACAGACCCAGGTCACTTTCTTGAGAAAAAAGCGATATGACCACCGGAGATATGATCAACTTAATCCTGCTAAATAGGGCCTCCCTGTCTAGCCAGGTCCTGAAAGACCATTTTGAATTCGCCTAAAGAATTGACAACAGGAAGAGCTTTTTAGACCCGAAACTGTTATCGCACGAGTTTGAAGAATGGTTTTTTTTTAAAAAATCGTACAGAGATTGGCCTAGTGTACTCTGTCATCAGATGGACGCGGGCATATACTTTTTTGTCATGGCTGGGCTTTTCGAAAAAAAAAAACTCGCATCAGTACAAACGTTTCGTATCCAGCTATTTTGGCGCAAGATCCAAGCATGGCTTGCGCAAGTGGGATAAAGGCGACTGAAAAGGATTGTTTTGTCATTAAAAATCGGCCCATTCTACTTGGTAATCATTAAGAACAACATTTTGTTGTCTAGCCTATACCACGTCCTGAAACTAGGCATGACCGTTTTAACCTTAGAAACAGATCCGAGTACGCGAAGTTAACTAGTATTATTCCCATACCGCAAAGTGTTGTATCGGTATTATTAGTACCATTTCTTATTTTGTGGCTAAAGCATAAATCTGCGTTTCGTGGTCACAGGGAGACAATTCAGCTGTATGGTGTTTGGGTTCCATTTCTAATGAATGGGAATGGGCTTTCTTTGGCATGAAATGTATATATTGGTTTTGATCGCCAAATGTATGATAGTGTCCGCCCCTTTAGCTAAGCCATTGCAATTAACCTGATCGTAATAATTATACTTCGATCTCAAGTATCGCAAAATGAGTTTATTGTGCACTGGCAGATTGAGTTAGAGGGCTCTATTTCCTAAGAGAGGAGGTACCAAGTGCACACTTTTATGGGATATAATGGACCGTTCTACCCATTAGTACATTTCATCAATATAAGGATCACTGTCTTTTCTTGGGGGACAGTTCGCTATGTTGATTGAATACGTTTTTCTAGTTCAGGAACGGTTTTTACAATTTAACTACATACAAAGGTAGCGACTCGTCTTACTTTTGTTAACCGCGCCTAACCAACAAGAAGGCTCCTTTACTTGCAAAAACATGATTTAGTAAAAATGAAATGTAATAGAATCACAGTCCCCTTATATGACCGGCGCCAGTATAATATGTCGGTCTGGCACCCCTGGCCACAGCAGGTGGTTGGAGCAGAATGTGAGATTCATCCGCATAACATAACTTACAGAATATGGTTTTGCCTCACAATTTAATTAGTTTTTTAGCTCATTCTTGTGACAAATGTGTAGATGCAGTTAGCTTTTTTTTTGGATACTGATGGTTGCATTTTCAGAATTGTGAAACACATTCATAACAAGCTTAGTCAGCCCTTAAGGCTCATGATATATTTTTTTTGAGGAATCCCAAGCTTGAAACTGACAAACCTAAAGTAGCTCCTGTCAAAGCTATGCGAAGACGAGATGCGTACTTGCAGCACACATCTAGACCGTGGAAGGCCCTGTTAAGTATACTTACGCAGCCCTATGTTTGTTATCACTGGGAAAAAAAATCATTAAGAGAGGGAAAAATCACCGCAAAACGTGGGGGATAAGCACAGGGCCCGCTTTTTATTCTTATCAGACTATTTGGATTTTCTTGTGTATGGCTTGGGAATTTGGACATCCATTCTCGAGTTGAGCTGAACACAGTGTCGGAAATACCTGCCGAAAGTACTTCGATGGACTAGTATTACTGCATCAAGCCATGGGTGGACTTCCGTATAATTGATATATGTAGAGATTGCGCGTTTTCATCTGAGGAACAATTTGAAATGTGGTGCGTAAAAAGCCAGCACTCTGAAGTAGCGACAGAAGCGGTATTTGGCCACATAAAGCTTTCGCAGTTAACAGTAGATTCGCGAATACTGAAAGAAAAATGCCTGGTGGACTAGCCACGAGAACTAGAGGTAACCGTTGGCCGGAACAGTGACCCTATAAGAAAGGTGACCATTCTTAAGTTACTTCACAATACGATAGGTTCTTTAACGAATTGTGAGGAAGTAGATTGAGTGATTTTCACTTCTGTTTTAAAACACTTTTTTTTACATCATGATAGCCCCCTCCAACATCTTTTGGACTTAGAGACATTCAGTGTTTCGTATTAGTTTCTCCAATAACTGGCAACGGTATGTTTGATGTTGCAAATGGCTTGCTACCGAATTTGAAACATTTGTATCTTGTACAATGACTTAAGCTACGCAGGGGATATGGGGACTATATATAAAGACCCTACAAGATATGCTGAGTTGTATTTAAACATGACTGCCACAGACGGCATAAGCCCTAACTGTTTGTGCGTACTTTATCGGAATTCCTTTGGACCATAGCCGTGTCTTATCCGCCTGTTCGTGGAACGGTGTTCAATTTAGCAAACTCAAGAATCATTAAAAAATACCTCGAGGTCGACATAATGGGTGGAGGTCACGCCTAGCTCGTTTAACATTTAATTTTTTCCATTGAACAGAGAATGACAATTAAAGTATGGGATCTTTGACAGTGTAATATGAACCGTCTTAGAGTCGCAATGCAAACAGAATTATACTTTTTTGTTAAGGAATTCTTTACGCAGTATAATTCAACTAGCTTTTTGTTGAACCGCCTTTTACATATTGACGCAAGTTGCTGAATCGAATGGATGCCAGCTTTGTGTTATCCTGAACGAACTAAAACGAATAGTGAGACAATCATAAAAAACACCGTTTTTTTTTTTCGAAATTTGCGGGGAAATTGTTGGTTTTTTCATATAGTACAGTTTTTGTAATGTTTTCATGTGCCATTTAAACAGTATGCATATGGTAATGCATAGTAATCGAGAGGGAATGCGGTGGCACTAGTATTTTCTTGAGTGAAGTTTTGTTATCTTTTGAATATAGACTAGGTCTCATAAGCCGTAAACAAAGGTGCAAAATTTTAAGTTTGTTCTGTCATCTTGAAGATAGGCGCCTTAACTAATATTTCTTCCGCAGCCTAGCGTCCCACTATAAATTCCCCCCCCTTACCTGAATAACCATCCGCCTCTGAATAATATGTCGATAGCCTTTTGTAAAGTTGGTAAAGTATTTCACAACCGGGAATATGTTTCCTTTGCCCCCGCCCCCTGTACGGAAGGGAGACCCCAGATACGCAGCTGAAGTAACGACTGCTTAGTATTCTACTAACAAGCCTGGAAACTGCATTTCCCGGACTCGTCCCTCAGGACCGCAAAAATTTTTTCAAAATTTTCTGTACGCTCCGCCCATTTGACCTGTGATGGTTGCGCTCCGCTTTAGATATTCCTTTCGGACAGAATTTACATATTCGGGGAGAATAATTCCTGCCCTAAACTGAAAATGATTCTATAATCGCCTTGGCTCTAGCTTTTCATCATGAGTGTTCCTTGTTAAATAAAAAAAAAAAAATTAGTACGAACAAACCCATCGGCCCTTTGGTAATATGTCAAGCCTTTGCGAAGTGTGGGGGGGGGGGGGGGGGGGTGGGGGGGGGGGGGGGTGGGGTGGGGGGGGGGTGTCCCACCGGGTAAAATAATGGTCCCTTGCCCCCCCCCCTGACGAAGTGACCCGCAGTAGTACGCCATGTATGAGAACCCTCCGCGCCCCGAATCATGGTGGCGCTCGCGGTGAGATGTGTCGGTGCCCCCCCCTCCCGGTAAACCACATTCCTGACATACGTCACGATGTGCGCCTGATCATGAATGTAATATAGGCGAGTTTTTTTCTTTATCCTCGAAACAAATTCAACCGCTCTATTGCCAATTGGTTCGATAACAACAGCAAAGCGCTCTTTATTGGTGTCCGGGAGCGTTGAAAGATGCGACGATTGAATAGAAGACATTTTCGAAACCATACGAAATCCACTGAAATGTGACACATAGTCACCGCTTTGCTTTCAGATCTGGGCACTCTCTGGTTTGGTGCGAGTCCAATATGCTTGCCAAAGGGGTTAGACGATACAATTCGGAGGGCGGCTACTGACTTGAGCTGGCCATGGTAATAGAGTGGTAGAAGTATTTAAAATGACCGCAAGGTCCAGGCTTGTGGGTACGACAGGGTTCAATAATACTCCCAATGCTTGGACCTAACACTACCAGATCAACCGAAATGAAATGTCCTTTTTTCGCATTTGAATCACGTTGTGGGTATCAAAAGGTCCTTTAAGTTATGCTTGACAGATAGAGGGCAGTCGCATATGTAACCCGGCAGGGCCGTATATGTTGAGAGAGTTTCGACATAGCTGTCCAATTCGCGTGGTGCTGTTATGTATCCAAACGCTCGAGAAAACGGAACCATTACATACACAGAAACCCATAGATGTGCATACGTACACAATGGTCAGCTCGGGGGTTTTTTTTTTAAGGTCAGCTCGGGTTTTTTTTTTTTAAGTTCCTGCGAGAACGAAGTCCGCGAGATCGAAGGTCCGCGAGACCGAAGGTCCGCGAGATCGAAGTTGCATTGAAACTGCACTTAGTTGACGTGTAATCTTACGTTTTATTAAGGTTCCGAGACCAACAGGGATTAGGGTCCAAGAGACAGAAGGTCCGCCAGACCGAAGGTCCATGAGACCAAAGGTCGCGAGACCGAAGGTTCGCGAAACCGAAAGTGAGTTAGGATGCCATGTTTTACATCTTTCCCAATGTTATATTCATTGTGTTTGATCTTTAAAACACGTCGGGCAATATGTCACAGGGAAGATCTCAGGCTTTGATGAGAGAAATTGGCAAAGAACAAAATAAAAACATAGCAGGCCACAAAGCTAGCTTTGTCAACATACGCCAAATAGAGACTAGACAGAGATACAAAGTTTGCATATAAAGCAATTCATTACGTAAGGGTTAAGAGGGGGCGGTGGACGTGTCTCCCCGATATTTGAGAAATCATCCATTGAGTTTGATTTTCACGCAGTAATTTTTTTTTTTGAAAAATGAGGCACCCCCCCCCCCCCATATGCTGCAGAGATATTAGAGGACAGAGTGGCCATTGGACCCTTTATGGGCCCATTATCTCTCGCTTTTGGCCTTAAATATAGCCCCAGATCCAGTATGTTTCTGTAAGTTTAAGGAGACATAAGTACGACGGGCGCTGATCAAATACCTTGTATAGCCGAAACCAAGATGGAAATTCTCTTGGATAAGGTTATCTTAATGTTTTCTCTGCGTGTGTGTGTTCCCTTGCTTTGTACATTCACAAACGTAGCCTTGGCGGCTGCCGGGCAGCAGGTGAGAGCTCCGCTCTCGCACGTCTTTCCTAGCTCTCGAGAGGCTCGGAACTGGCTTAGCTGCCCCAAAATTCGGCCACTGCAATGAGAAGTCACACGCGGCTGCACGTACCTGGCTTGAAGCACATCCTGCCCTGAAGCACGCAGGGGCGGATCTAGGATTTTTCGTTAGGGGAGGCGCGCTGACGGCCAAACATCCTCCCGAACGACTATCTAAGCGGAGCGCCACCATCGGTTGGCGCGGAGCGTACAGAAAATTTTGAAAAATCGCGACCCCTCAGATAGCCGGAAATGGCATTTCCCAGGCTTGTAAGTAGAGTCTAAGCAGTCGATATTTTGAGCTTTCGTTTGCAAAAAAATTTTCCCTTCAATTAAAAATGAGAAAATTGCAAAATGATTAGAAAATCACCAAATAAAATGCAGGGGCAAAGTCTATTCATAGTTCCCGTTCTTGACCGCCGTCATGGAGTGTCCCCTTTCCTTTTGAATTTTTTTGCTGTCCCGAAGGGCTTAAAAAATCGTGCTATATTTTGCTTCTTTTCACACTAGATCCATGTGCTGAAAATGTCTTGATTTTCATTCTATCAATGAATAATATTATTCATAATTTTACGAAAAACGAAATACGATGTGGACGCCTACATTGTTCTGTTAATCTGTTTCGCCATAGTTTTCAATATCATAAAAAGATCACAGTTGTGAAGGAAATATTTCCAATTACCCTCCCTCTAGCTCTAGGCCTCTAACCCTCACCCTTCCCCCCAAAAACCACCCCCCCCCTACCCCCACCCCCCCCCCTCCCCCCCCCCCCCCCCCCACCTCACCACCCCCCCCCCAACACCCCCGCCGCCGCGCCCGCCCCCCCACCCACCCACCCCCCCCCCCACCCCCCCCCCCCCCCACCCCCCCCCCCCCCCACCCACCGCCCCCCCCACCCCCCCCCCCCCCCACCCCCCCCCCCCCCCACCCCCCCCCCCCCCCACCCCCCCCCCCCCCCACCCCCCCCCCCCCCCACCCCCCCCCCCCCCCACCCCCCCCCCCCCCCACCCCCCCCCCCCCCCACCCCCCCCCCCCCCCACCCCCCCCCCCCCCCACCCCCCCCCCCCCCCACCCCCCCCCCCCCCCACCCCCCCCCCCCCCCACCCCCCCCCCCCCCCACCCCCCCCCCCCCCCACCCCCCCCCCCCCCCACCCCCCCCCCCCCCCACCCCCCCCCCCCCCCACCCCCCCCCCCCCCCACCCCCCCCCCCCCCCACCCCCCCCCCCCCCCACCATCATTAAAAACTGCCTAAATGGGGTATAAAAGGAAAAAACCATCAATGTGAAAGTTCCAAATTTTTTGGCAAGGCAAACCAAAAATATAACTTGTTTTGTTTAAAAAAAAATGACACAGGTTTGGTTCCCAAAAAAGCGCTGGAAAAACCTGCCACCAGGGCTTTAGCCGGGATGGTGGTAGGGAGCCCAAAACAGAAAATTTAGGAAATTTGTATTTTAAAATGAAATACATTGGGGAAACCCAAAATTTTGGGAGCTAAAGGACTCCTGGAGCCTCTGGTTTAAGCCTTCGCCTACACTGTCGCACAATCAAAGTAAAAAATTTAATTTGTCTAATTTTGGGTTACAGTCAAAAAGGTTTACAACTGAAAACCCTATAGCATCATAGTTTTTCCCCACGATCACTCCAATCACTGCCTCGGGACGTAACTAAGTTAAGGATATCAAAAATTGAAACCCTTTCATTACAAAACGTTTCTAAAAATAAAAGTACATAAATAAATACAGCCCCCTTTAGAAAAAGATAAATAGCTTTCCCGCTTTACCAATTTTAAAGGGTAACTTGTAGACCAGTTTTTTGAAGTTCATGATCCAGTGTATGTACCCTTTTACGTAAGCACAATGTGCATTGTGCCAGAGCAGACAAAAATCTTGCTTGTTGTGCTCGGAAATTGCGATAGCATAAGGGAGAGGAAAAATCTATTTTTATACATTAGTTGTGTGCCATCAAGTTTTTCAGTATTTTTTAAGGGTTTTTTAGGTTCGAACCTAAAGATCCTGTTTCAAGCCCACTTTGAGCGGGTTTTTACATTGTGTGGCGGCAGCCACCATTTTCCTTGGAACGCCAGGTACAGGGGGGAGAAAAAATTTTTGTATCATACCAAGTGAACTCTCAAATTGTTTTGAGAGGGGCTGCTATCCGTTGGCAGAGATACAGTCGAGAAGGGAGCCCGTGTCAGGGGGTTTTTGGGGTTTTCTATAACAGCAAACCATGATTAGTGTGAGGTAGACGGAAAAAACCAAGTCATCTACCCAGCTGATTTTCCCCGAGTCAGTCGATTTTACCCCAAATAGTAAACCACCTTCCCCTGTGAAACCCTTTTGAGTAGGCAATTAAGATAGACTAAGGGAAGAAATTGACTAACTTTCAAGGAAAGACCTCGATCAAGTCTGTAGGTTTATGGTGCTGAAAAATGAATTACAGATTTTTAGTCTGGATATGTTGACATCACCACCATTTCACACATCCACAGGTTCCCCAAAATTTGGGCCCAAATTTTTTTGTAACAAAAAACTTGTTGGATCCAGACCAACTAAAACGAATTTTTAAAACTTCTTTGGGGTCCTTAAAGGCAAATCGCCTTTGTTTTTAGGGTTTTTGTAAGTCAAAAAGTAATTTTTCCTGGGCTATTCTTATATGCACTTTTCTAATTATGTTTTTTCTTTAAGAAAAGAAAAAGGGCATTATTTTCCCGGGAATTTGGAAAAGTATACTATTCTTCAATTAGCTGGACTTTGGGGATCAGTAGGGAATTTTCATTTTTACAATTTTGATTTCCTGCCAAATCTTACACTTTTTTTTAACCATCAAACCCAAAAAAAAAAAAAAAAAAATTCCAGCCAAAATAATTTACAGAACAAGTCTGTAAACTAGTAGATTTTTTGTTAAACAATTTAAATTTTAAAGGGGGCTTGTTTACTTTTTTGTCCAAAGTTTTTCTATATCCTTTAGTTTTGCAGTGACCTTTGATCATTTTTAGCAAACACATAACCCGCAGCTCATCTATATTAAAAAAAATATTTGGGATTTGAAAGATTAATTTGTTTTCCAGTTCCATACGGTGCAGAATTTTAACTAACTCCACGATGTAATTTAAGCTGTACTGCAACTATAGCTACCAAGGAGCTTTTAGTTCACAAAAAATCAAAACTAGAAGTGCTGCAAAATAAAAGGACATTATTCCCTTTCCCCGAAATGGGGAACAGGGGGCCTGAGGGAAATCTCCCACACTAGGCTTTTTTCTGTGGAGGGAGTACAATTTTTCCAGCCCGAGTCTTCATATTCCCCAAAGTCAAATCCTCGTAATTTAAACTTCCATGAATCTTTGTTCCCAATTGTTCAGGACTATCCCCATTTTTCGTCAAACGATGTACTCTTCTCTATTCACACTCCCACTTTAATTTTTTATGTAAAATGACCCCCAGAACAACCATTTTCTCGAAGGGGCATCCCCCCGAGTCCCGAACAGCATACATACCCGGCCCCTATGTGATGCAGAAATTTGAACCATTTTGAGTCCGGTATATTAAACACTGTACAGTAAGTACTAAAACATGCAGTTTTTACAAAAACCATACGCACTGCTGTAGGAAGAAGAAAATTCGCATTTTTATTCACTTAACGGTGCAAATTGACTTGACCCCAATTTCTGTGCTACCCCAATACAAGCTGTCACCAAGGAAACTGTAATCAACTGTCAGGATATTATTTAATTGGTAGCCCTGGTAGAAGTTTTTTAAAACAATTACCTCAGATGTCTCTCTCCCCCCCCCACCATCCCTCTCACTGCCCCCAAAATTTCTCGAAGGGGATGTGCAGTCCCCTCACTAAAAAGCCTTTTTTGCTTCATCCCAACCCTCTGTACAGTCACTTTGCTGTTTTCAGCTAAATGTATTTGCCATAACCCCATGGGGTTGTTCTACTGCATTTTCATTGGGCACCGAAAAGAATACAGTATTTTATATTTTAGAAACACTGAGGTCTCAGGAAAAATAATCAGGAAAAAAATTCACATGGCATAAGTAACACATACACATACACAATATGGGGGCAGGGAGGAGGGGGGGGGGAGGTTTGGAAAAGGTGGATGTACAGTACTGCTTTTTTATATTGCCAATAAATCTCAAAAAGAATTGTAACTAAAATTGGAGCACTATTTCTTTAAAATAAGAGAAACTTTGAAGTATTTTAAAAGAACAAGAAAAGGGGATCCAGGGTTGAAGAAGGAGCTCATTATGAGGGGGAAAGAGCCCCAAAGGGGCCCCCCCCCGAAAAAAAAAAAAAAAAAACCAAAAGAGCCCTTTTCATGCAATTTTTTGTTCTGGGGTCAAACATCATAAGGATATTTTAGTATTCAAACATTTAAAAAAAAATATTTTTTTTTTACTGTTTTAGGTCAAAACTATCCGAAAAAGTAAAAATTTTCCCCAAATGTTCACCTTTAGCCACTCTTCCTTTAATTCCCAAAAAGGAAAAACTGTTTCGCACCCCCCCACAAAGCAGAAAGCTTTTACTGGTTTAAAAAGATCAAGGGCCAAACCCCCCAAAAAGGGGCTTAAACAGGTACACTATTGATGTACAAGCATTTGGGGACAGACCAATCAGAGTGAGCTTTTGTTTTAATTTTGTCAATCAAAGTCAGTCACCAATTTTATGGAAACCCCCCCCGGGGAAGGGGAAAAAAAAAAAAATAATAAAAAAATAAAAACAAAAATTTTAAAAAAAATATTTTAACAAAAAAAAAAAAAAAAAATTTTTTAAAAAAAGGGGGAGGAAAAAAAGGGGGTTTTTTTTCCCTTTTAAAAAAAAAAAAAAAATTTAAAAAAATTTTCCCCCCTTTTTTAAGGGGGTTTTTTTTTAAAAAAAAAAAAAAAAAAAATTTTTTGGGGGGAAAAGGGGGGGGAAAAAAAAAAACCCCCAAAAAAAAAAATTTTAAAAAAAAAAATTTTTTTTTTCCGGGAAAAAATTTTAAAAAAGGGGTTTCCGGGGAAAAAAAAAATTTTTTAAATTTTGGGGAAACCAAAAAAAACCCCCTTTCCCTTTTTCCAACCCCCCAACACCCAAAAAAAACCCCCCCCCCCCCCCGGGGGGGAAAAATTTTTTAAACCCCCCCCTTTTTAAAAACCCCAAATTTTACCCAGGGGGGAAAAAAAAGGGGGCCTTTTTTTTAAAAAAATTTTGGGGGAAAAAATTTAAAAAAAATTTTCCCTTTTTTTTTTTTTAATTATAAAAAATTTTTAAATTTTTGTTTTTTTTATTTAATTCCCTTTTCCCCTTTTTTTTAAAAAAATTTTTCCCCCGGGGGAAAAAAAAACCCGGGGGCCCCCGAAAATTTGGCAAATTTGGGGGTTTTTTTTCCCCGGGAAAAAAAAAAACCCCCCTTTTTTTTTTTTAAAAAAAAAAAAATTTTTTTTCCCCCCCCCCCAAAAAAAAAAAAAATTTTTTTTTTGGGCCCCCCCCCGGGCCCCAAAAAAGGGGGGGGGTGGGGTTTAAACCCCCCCCCCCCCCCTTTTTAAAAAGGGGTTTAAAAAACCCTTTTTAAAAATTGGGCAACCCAAAAAAAAATTTGGGCCAAAAAAAACCCCCCCGGGGTTTCCCCTTTTTAGGGGGTTTTTTTTTTAAAATTTTTTTTTGGGGGGGGGGAAATTTTTTTTGGAAAAAAAAATTTTTTTTAAAACCCCGGGTTTTTTTCCAAAAAATTTTTCTTTTTAAAGGTTTTTTTTTCCCCCTTTTTTTTTTAAAAAGGGGGTTTTTAAAAAAAAAGTTTTTTTTAAAAAAACCAATTGGGAAAAAAAAATTTTGGGGTTTTAGGTTTGGGGAAGGGGTGGGGACGGGAAAACCCCAAAAAAAAAGGTTTTGGAAAATTTTTTTGGAAAAAAAAAATTTTTTTGGGGGTTTTTTCCCCTTTTTTTTTTTTTAATTTTAAAAAAAAAATTTTTTAACCCGGGGATAAAAAGGGTGTTAAAAAAAAAACCTGCAAAAAAAAAAAATAAAAAAACCCCCCCCAAAAAGGTTTTTTTTGGGGTTTTTTTTTTTTAAAAAAATTAAAAAAAAAAAAAAGGGGGTTTTTTTAAAAAAGGGGGTTTTAAGTTTTTTTTTCCCGGTTTTTGGGTTGGGGGTTTTTGGGGGGGGGTTTTTAAAAATTTTTAAAAAAAAAAAACTTTGGCATTTAAAAAAAAAACCCTTAAATTTTGGGTTTTTTGAAAAAAATTTTTTTAAAACCCCTTTTAAAACCCCCCTTTTTTTTAAAAAAAATTTCCAAAAAAATTTAACAAAATTTTTCCCCCCCAAAAAAAGGGGGGGGAAAAAAAGGGGTTTTCCCCCCCTTTTTTTTGGGTTTTTTTTTTAAAAAATTCAAGAAAAAAGGGGAACCCTTTTTTATTAAAAAAAAAGGGGGTTTTTCCAAAATTTTTGGGTGGTTCCCGGGGGGGGAAAATTAAAATTTTTGGGGGGGGGAAAAAATTTAAAAAATAATTTTTTTTTTTTTTGGGGGGTGTTTTTTGGGGGGGGCCCCCCCCCAAAAAAAAACCCCCCTTTTTTTCCTTTTTAAAAAAAAGGAAATGGGGGGGCCCCCCTTTTTTGGGCCCCCCCTTTTTTTTTTTTTTTCAAAAAAGGGGAAAAAAAAAAAAAAAAAAAAAAAAACCCCCCCTTTTTTGGGGTTTTATTTTTAAATTTGGGCAAAAAAAGGGGTTTTTTAAAAAAAATTTTTTTTTTTTAAAAAGGTTTTTAACCTTTTTCCCCAAACCCGG
The DNA here is from genome assembly GCA_029531755.1 of Holothuria leucospilota. Lineage (NCBI taxonomy): Eukaryota > Metazoa > Echinodermata > Holothuroidea > Aspidochirotida > Holothuriidae > Holothuria > Holothuria leucospilota. Next base: position 51,467,590 of record CM055972.1, read on the forward strand.
GGGAAAAAATCCCCCCAAAAAACCCCGGGTTTTTTCCCCTTCCCCCCCCCTTCAAAAAAATTTAAAAAAAACCCCTTTTTTTTAAAAAAACCCCTAAAAAAAACCCCCCCCCAAAAAAAAAAAGGGGAAACCCCCCAAAAACCCCCAAAAAAAATTTAAGGAAAAGGTTGGGGGGGTTTTGGGCGGGTTGGCCCCTTAAAAATATTTTAAAAAAAAAAAGGGGGGGGGGAAAAAAAAAAAAGGGGTTGTTTTGGGAAAAAAAAAAAAAACCCCCCCAAAAAAACTAAAAAAGGAAACCTTTAAAAAAACCAAAGGGGAAATTTTAAAAAAAAAAACCCCCCAAAAAAAAAAAAATTTTTCCCCTAAAAATTTTTTTTTTTTTAAATTTTTTTTTTTTTTTTAATAAAAAAACCCCCTTTTTTGGGGGGGGGGGGGCCCAAAACCCCCCCCCCCGGGGTTTTCCCCCCCAAAAAAAATTTTCCCCAAAGGGGAAAAACCCCCTTTTTTTTGGGGGAAAAAACCCCAAAGGGAAAAAGTTCGGGGAAAAAAGGGGAAAAAAAAGGGAAAAAAAAAAAAAAAAACCCCAAAAAAAGTTTTTTAAAAAATTTTAAAAATTTGGGGGTTTTTTTTGGGGGCCCCCCTTTTCCCGGGGGCCTGTTTTTGGTTTTAAAAAAAAAGGGGCCCCCCTTTTTTTTTAAAAAAAAAAATTTTTTTGGGGGAAAAAAAGGGGGGAAAAACCCCCCCCTTTTTGATTTTTTTTTTTTCCTTTTTTTTGGGCCCCTTTTTTTTAAAAAGGGGTTTTTAAAAAAAATTAAAAAAAACTTTTTAAAAAAAAAAGGGAAAAAAAAGGGGAAATTTAAAAAAATTTTTTTTTAAAAAATTCCGGGGTTTTTCCCCCCAAAGGGAAAAAAAAAAAAATTTTTTTGGGTTTTAAGGGGGGGGGGGGAAAAAAAAAAAAAACCCCCCCCCAAAATTTTAAAAAAAGGTTTTTTTTAAAAAAGGGGGGAAAAACCCCAAAAAATTTTTTTTTTTAAGGGGGGGGGAAAAAAAAATAACAAAATTGGTTTTTTTTTTTTTTAAAAAAAAAAAACCCCCAAAAATTTAAAAAGGGGAAAAAAAAATTTTTTTTTTTTTCCCAAAAATTTTTTTAAAAAAACCCTTTCAAAAAAAATTTTTTTTTTTTAAAAACAAAAAGGGAAAAAAAAAAAGGGGGGGCCCCCCAAAAAAACCCTTTTTTTTTGGGGTTTTTTAAAAAAGGGGAAAAAAAAAATTTTTTTTTTTAAAAAATTTTTTAAAAAAAAACCCCCTTTTTCCCCCTTTTTTGGGGCCACCCCCCTTGGGCCGGGGGAATTTTTTTTTTCCCCCCAAATTTGGGAAAAGGGGAAAGGAATTTTTAAAAAAAAGGGGTTTAAAAGGGGGTTTTTTAAAAAAAAAAAAAGGGGGGGAAAAAAAGTAAAAAATGTGTTTTTTAAAATTTTTTTAAAATTTTGGGGGTTTTTTTTCCAAAACCCAAAAAAAAACCCCGGGGAAAAAAACGTTAACCCCAATTTTTTTTTAAAAAGGGGGTTTTTTTTGGGAAAATTTTCCCCTTTTTTTAAAAATTTTTTTTGGGGGGGGGTTTTTTGGGGCCCCCCCAAAAAAAAAAAAAGGGGGGGGTTTTTAAAAACCCCCCGGGGGGGGGGGCCCCCCAACCCCGGAAAAAAAAAAAAGGGCCCTTTTTTAAAAAAAAAAACCCTTTAAAAAACCCTTTTTTTTTTAAAAATTTTTTTTTTTTCCCCCTTTAAAGGGAAAAAAAAAAAATTTTTTTGGGGGGCCCCGGGGGAAAAAGAAAAAAAAAAATAATTTTTTTTTTTTTTAAAAAAAAGGGAGAAAAAAAACCCGGTTTTTTTTTTTTTTTTTGGGGGGGGGGGGAAAAAAATTTTAAAAATTTTGGGGGAAATTTTGGGAAAAAAAAAAAGGGGGGGGGGGGTTTTTCCAAAAAACCCTTTAAAAAGGGCCCCCCAAAACCCCCAAAAAAAAAACCAAAAAAGGGTTAACAAAAATTTTTCCCCCCCCCTTTAAAACAAAACCCCCCAAAAAATTTTTTTTCCCCCAAAAAAACCCCGGGGGAAAATTTTTTCCCCGGGGAAAATTTTTTGGCAAAAAACCCGGGAATTAAAATTTTTTTTTTTTAAATTTTGGGAAACCCCCCCCAAATTTTTTTGGCCCCAAAGGGGAAAAACCCCCAAATTTCCCAAAAAAAATTTCCCCCCAAAAAAAAATTTTTTTAAAATTTAAAAAAACCCCCAAAATTTTTTTAAAAAAAAGGGGGGGTTTTTTTCCCCGGGCCAAATTTTTTTTGGGGTTTAAATTTTTGAACAACAAAAAAAAAAAAATTTTTTTAAAAAAAAATTTTTAAAATTTTTAAACCCCAAAAAAAATTTTTTTTAAATTAAAAATTTTTTTTTTTTTAAAAAAAAAATTTTTTCCCCCCCGGGGAAAAAAATTTTAAAGGGTTTTTTTTTTAAAAGGGAAAAAAAAAAACCCCAAAAATTTTTTAAAAAAACACCCCCCCCCCCCCCGGGGAAAAAATTTTTAAAAACCCCCCCCCTTTTAAAAAAAAAAAAAAAAAAAAAAAATTTTTTTTTCAAAAGGGGGGTTTTTCCAAAAAAAAAATTTTTTTTTTAAAAAATTAAAAAAAAATTTTAAAAAAAAATTTTTCCCCCCCCCCTTTTCCAAAAAATTAAGGGGGGAAAAAAAAAAAACCCCTTTTAAAAAAAAATTTTTTTTGGGCCCAAAATTTTCCCCAAAAAAAAATTTTTTCCCGGGGGGAAAAAAAAAATTTTTTTGGGGGGAAAAAAATTTTTTTTAAAAAGGGGTTTTTGGTTTAAAAAAAAAGGGGGGGGGGGGAAAAAGGGGAAACCCTTCCCCCTTTGGGGGGGGGGGCCCCCCCCCAAAAATTTTCATTTTTTTTGGGGGCCCCCCCTTTTTTTTTTTAAAAAAAAAAAAGGGGGGGGGCCCCAAAAAAGGGTTTTTTAAAGGGGGGGGGGGGGAAAACCCCCCCCTTTTTTTTAGGGGGAATCCCCCCTTTTTCAAAAAAGGGGGGGGGAAAAAAAAAAAAAAAATTTTTTTATATAAAAACCCCTTCCCCCCCCAAAAAATTTTGTTTTAATTTTTTTTGGGGGGGAAAAAAAAAACCCGGGGGAAAAGGGTTTTTTCCAAAAAAAGGGGGGAAAAAAAAATTTTTCCCCCAAAAAAAACCCTTTTTTTTTTTTTTTTATTTTTTTTTTAAACCCAAATTTTTTTTTTTTTTTTAAAAAATGGGGGGGGGTTTTAAAAAAGGGGGGGAAAAAGGGGATTCCCCCTCCCCTTTTTTTTAAAAAGGGGTTTTTTCCCCGGGGGAAAAAAAAGGGGGGGGGTTTTTAAAAAAAATTTTACATTTTTTAAAAAAAAGGGGTTTTTTTCCCCCCCCCCCCTTTTTTCCCCCCCAAAATTTTTAAAATTTTTTTTAAAAACCAAAAATTTTTTTTGGGCTGGGCCCTTTAAATTTTTTTTTTGGGGTTTTAAAATTTAAAAATTTGGGAAAAAAGGGGGTTTTTTTTTAAATTGGGGGGTTTTTGGTTTTTTTCCAAAAATTTTTGGAAAGGGGGCCCCCCCCCCCCCCCCCCTTTTTTTATAAAAAAAAGTTTTTTTCCCCTTTTTTTTCCCTTTTAAAAAGGAAAAAAAAAAAAGGGGAAAAAAAGGTTTTTTTTTGGGGTTCCCCTTTTCCCCCCCAAAAAAAAGGGGAAAAAATTTTTTTTTTTTTTTAAAAAAAAAAGGGGGCCCCCAAAAAAACCCCCCCTTTTTTTTGGGGGGCCCCCTTCAAAAAAAACCTTTTTTTTAAAAAAGGGGGGGGGTTTTTATTTTCCCCCCCAAAAAAACCCCCCAAAAATTTTTTTTTTCCAAAAATTTTTGGGAAAAAATTTTTTTGGGGGTTTCCCCCTTTTTTCCCCCCCCTTTTTAAAAAACCAAAATTTTAAAAAAAAAAAAGGGGGCCATTTTTGAAAAGGGGAAATTTTTTCCCAAAAAAAGGGGAGTTTTTTTGGGGTTTAAAAAAAATTCCCCCAAAAAAAAATTTTTCCCCCCCGGGGTTTTGGGCAACCCCCTTTTTTTAAAAATTTTTTTTAAAAAAGGGGGGCCAAAAATTTTTTTTTAAAAAAAAAATTTTTTTCCGGAAAAAATTAAAAAATTTTTGGGGGGGTTTTGGGGTCAAAAAAATTTTAAAGGGTTTTTTTTTTTAAAAAAAATTGTCCCCCCCTTTTTTTTTGGGGGGGTTTTGTTCCCCCTTTTTTTTAAAAGGTGTTTTAAAAAATTTTTTGGGAAAAAAAAAAAAAAATTTTTTTTTTTTAAAATTTTTGGGTTCTTTTTTGGGGGGGGAAAAAGTTTGGGTTTTTCCCCCCCCGTTTTTTTCCCCCCTTTTTCCCCCCTTTTGTTTTTTAAAAAAAAAAAATTTTTTTGGGGGGAAAAAGGGGGGGGGGGGGTTTTCCCCCCCAAAAAATTTTTTTGTAAAAAGGGGGGTTGGGGGTTTTTTCCCAAAAAAGGGCCCAATTTTTTTTGGAAAAAAAAAAAAAAAAATTTTTTTTTTTAAAAATTTTATTTTCCCCCCCAAAAAGGGGTTTTTTTTTTTTTTTTTTTTTGGGGGGGGGAAATTTTTTTGGGGGGGTTTTTCCAACCCCCTTTTTTTTTAATTTTTTTTTTAAAAACTTTTTTTAAAATTTTTTTTTCCCTTTGGGGGAAAAGGGAAAAAAAAAAATTTTTTTTTTTTTAAAAAAGGGGGGGGGCCCCCTTCCCCCCCAAAAGGGGGGAATTTTTTTCCCCCCCAAAAAAAAGGGGGGGGGGGAAAAAAATTTATTAAAACCCCCCCCCAAAAAAAAAAAAAAAAGGGGTTTTTTTAAACCCTTTTTATTTTTTTTTTAAAATTTAAAAATTTTATAAAATTTTTTTTTTTTTTTGGGGCCCCTTTTTTTTAAATTTTATTTTTGAAATTTTTTTTTTAAATTTTTTAAAATTTTTTTTTTGGGGGGGGGGAAAAAAAAAAAATTTTTTCCCCCCCTTTTTTTTTTAAAAACCCCGGGAAAATTTTTTTTTTCCCCCCCCCCCCCTTCCCCCCCTTTTTTTGGGCCCAAATTTAAATTTTAAGGGGGGCCCCCCAAAAAAATTTTAAAAACCCCCCCAAAATTTTGGGGGTTCTTGGGGAAGGGAAAGGGGGGTTTTTTTTTGGGTTTTTAAAAAAAAAAAAAAAAAACCCCCGGGGAAAAAAAAAAAAAAAATTTTTTTTTTTCCCCAAAAATTTCCAGGGGGGAAAAAGGGGTTTTTGGGCCCCGGGGGGGGGTTTTAAACTTTTTTCCGGAAAAAAAAAAAAAAAAAATTTTTTGGGGGGGGGGAAAAAAAAAAACCCCCCGGGAAAATTGGGGGGGGAAAAAAAAAACCCCCCCCGGGGGGGGGGGAAAAAAAAAAAGGGGAAATTTGGGTTAAAATTTTTTAAAAAAAAATTTTTTTTTTTAAAAGGGTGGGGGTTTTTTTATTAAAAACCCAAAAATTTTCCCTTTTTTAATTTTGACCCCCCAAAAAAAAAAAAAGGGGGGGGCGGCCCAAAAGGGGGAATTTTTAAAAATTAAAAAAACCCCGGGGGGGGGGAAAGGGTTTAAAAGGGGGGGGGGGGTTTTTTTAAAATTTTTTCCTTTAAAAAAAAAATTTTTTTTTTTTTAAAAAAAAATTTTTTTCCCCAAAATTTTTTTCCCAAGGAAAAGGGGGGGGGAAAAAAAAAAATTTTTTTTAAAAATTTTTTTAAAAAAAATTAAAATTTCGGCCAAAAAAAAATTTTTTTAAAAAAAAAATTTTTGGCCAAAAAAAACCCCCCGGGGGGCCCCAAAAATTTAAATTTTTTTTTCCCCGGAAATTTTAAACGGAGGGGCCCAAAAAGGGGGGTTTGGGGGGGGGGGGGGAAAAACCCCAAAAAACCCTTTTTTTTGGGGGGGAAAAAGGGGGGAAAAAAAAAAAAAAGGGGAAAAAATTGGGTGGGGAAAAAATTTTTTTTTGGGGAAAAAAAAAGGAAAATTTAAAAACCCCTGGGGGGGAAAAATTTAAAAGGGGCCCCAAGTGGGCCCCCCGGGTTTCTAAACCCGGGAAAAAAAAAAAGGGGGGGGGGGGGTTTTTAAACCCAAAAGGGGACCCCCCCCTTTTTTTTGGGGTTGGGGGGAAAAAGGGGGCCCCATTTGGGCCCAAAAAAAAAGGAAAGGGAAAAAACCCCGGGCCCTTTTTTTTAAAAACAAAACCCCAAATTTTAAATTTGGGTTAAAAAAACCCCCCGGGGTTTAAAAAAAAAAATTTAAAAAAAAAAACCCCCAAAAAAAAAACCCCCCAAAAAAAAAAAGGGGGGGGTTTTTTTTTTTCCCCCCAAAAACCCAAGGCCCCCAAAACCTTTTAAAAAAATTTCCAAAAAAAACCCCCAAAAATTTTTTTTTTTTTTTTGGGGGGAAAAAAAAATTTTAAAAAATTTGTTTTTTAAAAAAAAAACCCAAAATTAAAATTTAATTTTTTTAAAAAAAAAAAAATTTTTTTTTTTGGGGCCCCCCAAAAATTTTAAAAAAAAAAAAAAAAAAAAAAAAAACCCCCCCCAACAAAAAAAACCCCCCAACAAAAAAAAAAAAACCCCAAAAAAAAACCCCCCCCAAAAAAAATTTGGATTTTAAAAAAAAAAAGGGGAAAACCCGGGGGGCGGGGTTTTTTTTTTTCCCCAAAAAAAAAAAAAAAAAAAAAGGGGGGAAAAAAAAAAATTTTTTTTAAAAAAACCCCCAAAAAAGGAAATTTTTTGGAATTTTAAATTGACCGGAAAAAAATTTTTGGGGGCCGGGGTTGGGGGTTTTGGGGGGCCCAAAAAACCCGGTTTGGGGGGGAAAACCCCCCCAAAAAAATTTTTCCGGGCCCAAAAAAAGGGAAAAAAAAAAAATTTTTTTTGGGGGGGAAAAAATTTTTCCCCCCTTTAAAAAAAATTTTTTTTTTTTTAAAAAAACCCCCCCAAAAAATTTTTTTTTTTTTAAAAAACCCCCCCCCAAAAAAAAAAAAAAAGGGGGCCCGTTTTTTGGGGGGGGGGGGGCCCCCCCCCCCCCAAAAAAAAAATTTTTTCCCCCCCCTTTAAAATTTTTAAATTCCCCCTTTTTTAAAATTTTTAAAAAACCCAAAAAATTAAATTTTTTTTTCCCCCCCCCTTTTAAATTAAAAATTAAAAAATTTAATAAAAAAAATTTTTAAAAATTTTTTAAACCCTTTTCGGGGTTTTCTTTTTAAAGGTTTTTTAAAGGGCGGGGGTTTTTTCCTTTAAAAACCCCCCCCCCTTTAAAAAAAAAAAAAACCCAAAAATTTTTTAAAAAAAAATTGGGTTTTTTTTTCCCTTTTTTTTTTAATTGATTTTTTTTGGGTTTTTTTTTTTTTTTTTCCCCAAAAAACGGGGAAAAAAAAAAGGAAAAAAAAACCAAAAAAAAGAAAAAAAAAAAGGGAAAAAAAAAATAAAAAATTTTTGGGTTTTAAAAAAAAACAATTTAAAAAAAAAAGGGAAAAGCCCTTTTTGGAAAAAAAATTTTTAAAATTTTGGAAACCAAATCAAAAAACCCGGGAAAAAAACCCCAAAAAAAGGGGGGTTTTTAAAAATTTTTTTTTTTTGGGAATTTTTTTTGGGAAAATTTTTTTCCCGGTTTTTTGGGTTTTTTTTAAAAACCCCGGGGAAAAAAAAAACCCGGGAAATTTAAAAAGGGTTTTAAAACCCCTTTTTTTTTTTTAAAATAAAAAGGGGTTTAAAAACCCTTGGAAGGGGTCCCCCTTTTTAAAAAATTTTTTTTTAAAAATTTTTAAAAAATTTAAAAATTTTTTAAAAAAATTTTTTCCCAAAAAAATTTTTTTTGGGGGAAAAAACCCCCGGGGAGATTTTTTAAATTTTGTTTTGGGGGGAAAAAAGGGGGTTTAAAAATTTTGGGGAAAAAAATTTTGGGGAAAAAATTTTTTTTTTTAAAAGCCGGGTTTTAAAAAATTTTTCCGGGGGGAAATTTTTTGGAAGGGTGGGGTTTTTTGGGGGAAGCCCCCAAAATTGGGTTTCCCCCGCCTTTCCCCCCTTTTTTAAAATTTTTCCCCCCGGGGGAAAAAACCCAAAAAAAAAAAAAATTTTTTTTTTTTTTTAAAAAAAAAGGGGAAAATTTTAAAAATTTTAAAAAAGGGGGAAAATTTTTAAAAAAAAAAAGGGGGGGGCCCCCTTTTTTTTTGGGAAGAGAAAAGGGGGGAAAAAAGGGGGGGTTTTTTCCCCCCCTTTTTTCCCCCCCCAAAAAGGGGGAAAAACCCCCCGGGGAAAGGGGGGGGCCTTTTTTGGGGGGGGGGGAAAAAAAAATTTTCCCTTTTAAAAAGAAAAAAACCCCGGGGGGGCCCCAAAAGGGGGGAAAAAGGGGGGGGGTTTTTTTTCCCGGTTTTTTTTAAAAAATTTTCCCCAAAAAAGGGGGGGGGAAAAAAAAATTTTTTTTAAAACCCCAAAAAAAAAAAAACCCCAAAAAAAAAATTTTTAAAAAAAAAAAACCCCCCCCCCCCAAAAAAAAAAAAATTTTTTTTTAAAAAACAAAAAAAAATTTTTTTTTAAAAAAACCCCGAAAAAAAAAAAAAAAACCCCAAAAAGGTTTTTTTTTTTAAAAGGTTTTTTAATTGTTTTTTTTTAAAAAAAAAAAAAAAAAAATTTTGGGGGCCCGCCCCCCCCCCCAAAAAAAGGGGAAAAAAGGGAAAAAAAAGGGGGGGCCCCTTTTTAAGGGGGCCCCCCCCTTTAAATTCCTAAAAAAGGGGTTTTTTTGGGGGGAAAGGGGGGAAAAAAGGGGGTTTTAAAAATTTAAAAAAAAAAATTTTTCTTTCCCAAAAAACCCCCTTTTTAAAAAAAAAACCCCCTTAAAAAAAACCCCCCTTTTCAAATTTTAAAATAAAAAAAAAAAAAAAACCCCCCAAAAAAAAAATTTTTCCCCTTTTTTTAAAAAAAAAAATTTAAAAAAAAAAAAAGGGGGTTTAAAAAAAAACCTTTTTTTTTTTCCCCCCCCCGGGGGGGGTTTTAAAATTTTCCCCCTTTTTCCTTTTTTAAAAAATTTTTAAAATTAAAAAATGGTTTTAAATTTAAATTTTTTTTTAAAATTTAAAAAAAGGGCCAAAAAATTTTAAAACCCAAATTTTTTTAAAAAATTTAAAAAAAAAAAAAGGGGGTTTTTTTTTTAAAAATTTGGGGCCCCCCGGGAAACCGGGGTTTTAAAAAACTTTGGCGGGGTTTTGGGTTTTAAAAACCGGGGCCCCCCCAAAAATTTGGGGGAAAAAAAAATTTTTTAAAAAAGGGAAAAAATTAAGAAACAAAGTTTGGGAAAAAAAAGGTTTTTTTCCCAAAAAAGGGAAAAAAAAAAAAAATTTTTTTTTTTAAAAAAACCTTTAAATTAACCAAATTTTAAAATTTCCCCCCTTTTTTTCCCGGGGGGGCCCAAAAAAAAAAAACCCCTTTAACCCTTGGGAAAAAAAAAACCCCCCCAAAAGGGGGGGGGGGGGGGGGAAAACCCCGGCCCCCCCCCCCCTTTTTTGGGGGGTTTTTTGGGGGGGGGGAAATTGAAAAAAGGGGGGTTTTTGGGCCCCCCGGGGGGACCCCCAAAAAAGGGGGTTGTAAAAAAAATTTTGGGGTTTTTCCTCGGGGAATTAAAAACCCCGGCCTTTTTCCGGGGTTTTTTTTCCCCTTTTTTTTGGGGGGGGGGAAAAATTTTTAAAAAATTTTTTTAAATTTTTTTAAAAAAGGGGGGAAACCAAAAAAACCTTTTTTAAAAAAAAAAAACCCCCCCCCCCCCCAAAAAATTTCCCCCCCAAAAAGGGGGGGGAAAATTTTTTTCCGGGGAAAAGGGGTTGTTTTAAAATTTTAATTTTTTTGGGGGGGTTTAAAAGGGGGGTTTTTAAAAAATTTTTTTTTTTTTTGGGGGGGGGGGGGCCCCCCCGGGAAAAGGGGGGTTTTTTTCCCCCCCCAAAAAAAAAAAAATTTTTTTTTAAAATTTTTTAAAAAAAAAAACCCCCAAAAACCAAATTTAAAAATTTAAAAAAAAAATTTTTTAATTCCCCAAAATTTCCCCCGGGCCCCTTTTTAAAATTTCCCCCCCCCCCCTTTTTTTTTGGGGGGTTTTTTTTTGGGGGGAAATTTTTGGAAAAAGGGGGTTTTCCCGGGGGGGACCGGGAATTTCCCCCAAAACAAAAAAAAAACCCCCGGGGTTTTTTGGGGTTTTTTTTTTTTAAAGTTTTTTTTTAAAAAAGGGGTTTAAAAAATTTTTAAACCTTTTAAACCCTTTTTAAAGGAATTTTTTTTCCCCCATTTTTTTAAAATTTTTTTCCCCTTTTCCAAAAAATTTTTTTTTTAACCAGGGTTTTAAGGGGGGAAAAAGGGGGGTTTTTTTTTTTTTTTTAAATTTTTCCCCCCCCAAAACCAAAAGGGGGAAACCCCCCCCTTTTTAAAAAAAAAGGGGGAAATTTTTTTTAACCCTTTGGGGTTCCTTTTCGGGGGGGTTTTTTTTTAAAAAAAATTTTTTAAAAAATTTTTTTTTTGGGGAAAATAAAAATTTTGGTTTTTTTTGGGAACCCCCCTTTTTTTTTTTGGGGGGGGGTTTTTTTTTTTTGGGAAAACCCGGGGGGGGAAAAATTTTTTTGGGGGCCCAAGGGGGGTTTTTTTAAAAAAGGGGTTTTTTTTTAAATTTGGAACATTTTTTTTTTAAAAAAAAAAAAAAATTTTTAAAGGGGGGGATTTTTTTTTTTTTTTTTTAAAATTTATTTTTGGGGGGGAAAAACCCGGGGAAAAAAAAATTTTTTTTTTTTTAAAAAACCAAAAACCAAAAAATTTTTTGGGAAAAAAATTTTTTTTCCCCCCCTTTAAAAACCCCCAAAAAATTTTTTTAAAAAAAAAAGGGGTTTGCTTTTTTGGGTTTGGGGGGTTTTAAAAAAACCCGTTTTGGGGGGCCCACCCCGGGTTTAAAATTTTGGGCTTTTTTTTTAAAAAAAAAGGGGGGTTTTTTTTTGGGGGGGAAAAAGGGGGAAAAATTTTGGGGGTTTGGGGGTTTTTTTTTTAAAAATTTTTCCCCCCCGGGGTTTTTCCCCTTTCCCCCAAGGTTTTTTTTAAAAAAAACCACCCCCCCCCCCCCCTTTTTTTTTTTTTCCCCCCCTTTAAATTTAAAACGGGAAACCTTTTTAAAAAAAAAATTTTTAAATTTTTTTTTTTTTAAATTTAAAAACCCCTTTTCCCCTTTTTTAAAAATTTTGGGGGGGGGGAAAAAGGGGCCCCCGCCCTTTTAAAAAACCCAAAAAAAAAAGGGGGGGAAAACAAAAAAACCCCCCAAAAATTTTTTTTTAAAAAAAAAAAAAAAAAATGGGGGGGGGAAAAATTTTCCCCAAAAAAAAATTTTAAAAAAAAAAAAAATTTGGGGGAAAAAAAAAAATTTAAAATTTTTCCCCCCCGGGTTTGGGAAAAAAAGGAAAAACCCCCTTTTTGGGTTGGGTTAAACCAATTTTTTTCCCCCCAAAAAAAATTTTTTAAAAAAGGGTTTTGGGGCCCCCCCAAACCAAACTTTAAAAAAAAAAAAAACCCCTTTAAAAATTTAAAGGGAAATTTTTTTAAAAAAACCACGGGGGGCCCCCCCAAAAATTAAAAAAGGGATTTTTTAAGGGCCCCCCCGGGGGGATTTTTTTTTTTTTTTTTTTGGGGGGGGGTTTTTTGGCCCAAAGGGGGGGGGAAAAAAAGGGGAAAAAATTTTTTTTGGGGGGGAAATTTAAAAAAAAACCCAAAATTAAAAATTTTTTTAAAAGGGGGGAAACCCTAAAAAAAAAAAAATTTTTTTTTCCCCTTAAAAAAAATTTTTTTTTTTTTTTTTTTAAAAACCCCCTTTTAAAAAATTTTTTTTTTTGGGGGGGGGGCCCCCCCTTTTTTTCCCCTTTTTTTTTTTTTAAAAAAAAGCCCCTTTTGAAAATTGCAATGAAGATGAATGTTTTAGGTGGCCTTTTTCTTTTCAGCCAAAAATCTCAACTTTAAAAAAAAAAAAAAAAAAGGGGAGGATGGGAAATTTTTAAATGGAAAAGAATAGCTGCAAAACCCTTTAATTTAAGAAAAAATCTCGGGATAGCCCTTTTAGATGTCCTGTTTTGGGCTTGGTGCCTCGGGTGGCAGTGAATGGTTTTCAGGTACACCTTAAATGAAATGGGTTCAAGGGTAAGTCTGGAGAATTACCCACAAAAAAAGCACATATTGATAAAAGGATCTTGGCGGCAACCCCCCACCCAAACATATAAAAGGGATAGACTTAGTTCTAAATAAAAATTGGTGACGCACTTTGATTGACAAAGTTAACAAAAGCACATTTGTTTGGTCTTCACCAATGACTTGTACAGTCAGATAGGTACCTTTTGTACAGACAGCCTTGGGGGGTATGGCCGATCAATTTATACCAGTACAAGCTTTTCCTGCTTTGGGGGGAGGTGCGGTAACAGTTTTCCCTTTGGAATGGGGAAAGATGGCAAAGGACTAGTGGAAAAATTTTTACTGTTGGGGGGGATTTGCCCCTCAAACAGTAATACAAAAATAGTTTTTAAATGTTCGGAAATCAAAAAAATTCCCTTTTATGATGTTTGCCCCAGAACAAAAAATTTGCAAAAAGGCATTTTGGTTTTTTTTTTTTTTTTGGGAGGGGCCCTCTCGCCCTTTTCCACCCTCATGAATGAGCCCATTCTTCAAACCGGACCACTTTTTTGTTTAATTAAACTTCAAAATTTCCTTAATTTAAAAAAAGTGTACAATTTTTTAGTTACAAATTCTTATTTGAGATATTACTTGGCAAATGAAAAACAGACTGTAATCCCCATTTCCAACCTCCTTCCCCTCCCCCCCGCCCCCAAAATTTTGGGATGGTATGTGTTACTTATGCCAGTGAAGTTTGTCTGATTAGTTCCCGAGACAAAAACAGGTTTCTCAAATAAAAATATGTTTTTTTTCCGGTGCCCGAAGCAATGCAGTGAGAACAACCCTCCATGGGTTGATGGCAGAAACAATTTAGTGAAAAAAGAAAAATACGTAGCAGAGGTTATGGTTGAAACAAAAAAGGTTTCAGTGATGTAGCACATCACACTTCGAGAATTAGTGCAGTGAGAGGGAGTGGTGGGGAGGGGAAGAGACATCTGGGTAATTGTTTCAAAATATTTACTAGGACTACCCAAAAAAGAATATCCCGACAGTTGATTTCAGTTATCCTTTTTTAGTAAAACTTGTATATGGTAGCACAGAAATTTAGGTCACCGTCAATTTTAACCCCCTTTAATGAATAGAAATCAGAATTTCTTTCCATGACAGCAGTGGTTTTTGGTTTTTTTCAAAACTGCATGTTTTGGATTTCTGTACAGTTATTTAAAATAGCGAGACATCTTTTAAAAAGGGTTAAATTTTTGCATCATAGGGCCCGGGGATGTGGTGTGTTGGGATTAGGGAGCCCCTCAAGAAAATGGTAGTTCTTGGCAGTTTAAATTAAAAATTTTAATAGGGGATATGTTAGAAAAAACGGGAAAAAAAAAAAAACCCCAAAAAGGAAAAAAAATTTTGGAATTTTTAAAGGGATTGAAAATTAAAACCTTCTAAAAAATTGGATCCCTAAGTAAACCTTTTTGGGGGTTAAATTAGCCATTTCCCCATTTTTGGGGGGTTTAAACGCTTTTATTCAAATTAGTTTTGGTTTTTGGAAAAAGACCCTTTTAGGATTTTGATAAATTATACATTTATTAGTTAAAAATTGCACCCAGATGGAATTAAAAATTTCATTTCCCCCATTTTTTTTTTAAAATTCAAAGAGCATTTTTCGCAAAAAATCAATTACAAAAAAATAAAAATATAAAAATTTTGGAAAAAAATAAAAAAAGGGGCCCCTTGTTAATTTTTTAAAAAAATTCCTTTTTAAAATTTTCTGAAAAAGGGGGGGGATTTTTTTTTTTTTTGCCTTTAAATTTAAAAAATTAAATTTTTTTAAAAAAAAACAAAAAAAAAAAATTTCCCCCTTCAACCCTCAGAAAAAAAGTATTTTTTAAAAAAAAATAACCCTTTTTAAAAAAAAAATAATTTGAAAGTCATTAAGTCCCCGGGGAATTTAAAATTTTTTAAACCCACAAACGGGGGAAATTTCCAAATAAAAGAAGTTTTAAGTTCGGTTTTTTTTGGTTCCCCCCAAAAGTTTTTTTAAAAAAACCCCAAATTTAACCCGGGGATTTTAAGGGTTTTTCTAAAAGTTAAAACCCAAAATTTTTTTTAAAAAAAATAAATACAGTTTTCGGGGTTTTTTTGAAGTTGGCAGATTTTTTTCCATTTAGTTTTTAAAAATGAATAGTCAAATTTTTCCGGGGAGGTTCTCTATTTTAAAATCTGAAAAAAACTTAAAATACGGTACCCCATTCCCTCAACAAATTTGGTTCTGTTAAAAAATCAAAAAAAAACCCCCCCCCCTTTTCCCTGGGGGTTTCCAAAGGGAGGCACCCCTCCCGCAAATTGAGGCATTTTAACAAAATTTTCCTGGGGAATTTCATTTCCAAGGGAAAAAAGGGATGGCCCAAAAAAACGAAAGTCAAAGGGGGTTTTTGGGGGGGACTTGGGGTTTAAAAAAACCTTCCCCAATTGAAAATAAAACCAAAAAGAAATGAAAAAAAATAGGATTTTTTTTTTTAAAACCCGGGGAAAAAAACAAAAATTTTTGTCTTTCCCCCCCCTTTTCCAATTCAGGGAAGCAAAAGGAAAAAAAAAGGTTACAATTACCTTGAATTTTGCGGGAAAAATTTTTTCTTAAAAAGGGGTTTTTTAATATTTTTTTGAAAAACATTTTAAAAAGGGGGGCTTTGAATATTAATTAACAAAAGGGGGAGGGGGGAAAAAGGGGCCCAAAAAAATGAGTGAAGGTTTTGAGGGGGAAAAAAAAAAAAAATTTAAAAATTAGAATTTCTTTTTTTTAAGAATTGGGGCAAAAATTTAAAAAATGGGTTTCTTTGAAAAAAATTTTTCCCAAAGAAACTTTTTAACAAATTCATAGTTTTTTTTCCCCGGCCCCCTGTAAACCCCGGGGGGTTTTTCATTTTTTGGGGAAAACCCCCGGAAAGCTTTGTTGTAAAAAAAACAGGTTTTTTTGGGGTTAGCCATTGAAAAAAAATTTTGAAAAAATTTTTATTTTTTTATCCCAACAGGCATTTATGTTTTTGAACAAAAAAAAAGTTTAATTTTGGGTTTGAAAACCCCTTTCGGTCCCCTTTTTGATTAAAAATTTTTGTTTTAGGAAACATTTTTTTTTCCTAACTTTCCCAAAAAGCCCAAAAAACCCGAGAACTTTTAAATTAAACCTTTTTGTAAAAGCTTAAAAAAAACTCCCAAATTTAAAAAATTCGTCAAAATTTTTTTTTGGGGTAATTTTCAAAAACAAAATTTTTTTGGCCCCCTTAAGCGGAAAAGGTAAAAGTTTTTGATTTCAAAAAGTGGCCCAGGGTTTATAAAAAAACACCCTTTAACCTCTAAAAAAATTTTATAAAAAAAAATCACTTTTTTTTCATTACAAAGGGGGGAAAAAAATGGTTAAATTATTTGTACTTAAATTCTCCAACGAGTAGGGTTGTTTTTTTTTTTTTCGGTTTTTTTTGGGGGTTAAAATAAATGAAACCAAATTTCTTTTTAAATCCACTTACAAAAAAGTTTAAAAAAATTTCGGTTTCCTTTATTGGGTTTTTTTGGGGGTAAAAAAATTTAGGGAAAGGGGCGGGTTTCACGGGGGAAAAAATTAGGCAGTTTTGGAACGGTAATATTTTGGGGGGTTTTGGGGGGGGGGGTTTGTTTTCAAAATGGATTCGGGGTAAGTTTTCCTTTATGGGCCCAAAAAAAAAGGGATAATGTTATTAAACAAAGGGGGGAAAATTTTAAATTTGCAGGTTTTCAGGAAAGGAGGTAAATTTTTGGGGCCATTTTAAAAAATTTTTTTTTTTTGGGGGGGGGGGGGGAAAGGTCCCCACCCCCCCCCCCCCCCACCCCCCCCCCCCCCCACCCCCCCCCCCCCCCACCCCCCCCCCCCCCCACCCCCCCCCCCCCCCACCCCCCCCCCCCCCCACCCCCCCCCCCCCCCACCCCCCCCCCCCCCCACCCCCCCCCCCCCCCACCCCCCCCCCCCCCCACCCCCCCCCCCCCCCACCCCCCCCCCCCCCCACCCCCCCCCCCCCCCACCCCCCCCCCCCCCCACCCCCCCCCCCCCCCACCCCCCCCCCCCCCCACCCCCCCCCCCCCCCACCCCCCCCCCCCCCCACCCCCCCCCCCCCCCACCCCCCCCCCCC
This sequence comes from Holothuria leucospilota, assembly GCA_029531755.1. Lineage (NCBI taxonomy): Eukaryota > Metazoa > Echinodermata > Holothuroidea > Aspidochirotida > Holothuriidae > Holothuria > Holothuria leucospilota. Next base: position 51,483,967 of record CM055972.1, read on the forward strand.
CCCACCCCCCCCCCCCCCCACCCCCCCCCCCCCCCACCCCCCCCCCCCCCCACCCCCCCCCCCCCCCACCCCCCCCCCCCCCCACCCCCCCCCCCCCCCACCCCCCCCCCCCCCCACCCCCCCCCCCCCCCACCCCCCCCCCCCCCCACCCCCCCCCCCCCCCACCCCCCCCCCCCCCATGGATGATCGTTATCATTTGGAGAGCTTAAATTTTGCAAATCTTGTGAGTATCAGTGCTGATATTTTGTGCGGGAACTTAAAGAAATGTGTTTGGGGGAATTATTCAGTCATTTGCAGAAACCAGAAGTGTATTTTAGCCCCGTTTCCAGTTTTCCAAAATCGGTGCTGGTAATCCTTTGAGTGATAAAATTTTACCCATGCTGTATTATTCCTGATTTATCTGACAGATGATCGGTCGCACAATAACTATAAACCAGGTTTGTAACTTGTTGGTGTGCATGCGGGACACTTGCAAGAGAAATGAATTTAACGGAAGATCATGGAAACTTATAATTGCCATTTATATCTGAAACGGAAATCTACGGAAAAGGAAAAGTTGAAAACAGAATTTACCATTTTGTGAAGCGGAAAATCAGGGGCCCTGTTTGCCTTATCATTTCCCAATTTCATGTTCAAACCAACAATATCAGGGCCTACCCACAGCCAAATTTTCACGTTTCAGCTTAAGAATGAACTACAAATTTGCAAATATATTATTGTTAGCCTCCCTAGCCTGGGCCTAAAATGGTGGGTACAACTATAGAATGCAGGGCCACTCTTGAACACCACTTTAATCTGGATGCGATGTGACACTGTTTATCATCAAGTTGGCTTAACTTTCGACTCTTGACTCCACATCCGAGCATCCCCGCATCCTTTCAAAAACTAGTTTTGATAAAATCATTCACTTCACATCCAAGTATCCATGCATCCACTCCAGAATATTGCTTGTGGTCTTAGTAAGGAATGGACAACAATGACTCTTTCTCAAATCAAACTTACATGTTGTATTCATATAGCCTACTTATTTCATAATCTTCCACTGCGCACCCGTGACTCCACCCAGAATATTCTTGGAAAGGTCTTAAAAAAGAACTTAAAATTAAAAAAGAAGTCCTCATTTTTGGTTTCGATGATAAGAGAAACCTATGCAGTCATGATGGCGTGTGTATGTATGTGTGTATGTGCGTGTGTGTGTGTGTGTGTGTGTGTGTGTGTGTGTTTGTGACACTTTTCTTGTTAACACGATATCTCAAGAAGGGAAACTCTGACAGTTTTCAAACTTGGTACATAGATGCCCCATATTGAGAGGAAGAACCCTATTGTTTTTGGTAGGGGTCAAAGGTCACCTGGGGTCACTGGGGGTCAAACTCTGAAAACCTTGTTAGCACAATATCTCGAGGTAGGAAGCTCGGATGAATTTCATACTTAGTGTGTAGATGCGTTATGGTAAGGGGAAGAACCCTATCATTTTTGGTGGAGGTGAAAGGTCATCTGGGGTCAGCGGGGGTCAAACCCTGAAAACTTCGTTAACACGATATCTCAAGAAGGGAAGCTCTGACAGTTTTCAAACTTGGTACATAGATGCCCCATATTGAGAGGAAGAACCCTATTGTTTTTGGTAGGGGTCAAAGGTCACCTGGGGTCACCGGGGGTCAAACTCTGAAAACCTTGTTAACACAATATCTCGAGGTAGGAAGCTTGGATGAATTTCATACTTTGTATGTAGATGCGTTATGGTAAGAGAAAGAACCCTATCATTTTTGGTGGAGGTGAAAGGTCATCTGGGGTCACCGGGGTCAAACCCTGAAAACTTTGTTAACACGATATCTCAAGAAGGGAAGCTCTGACAGTTCTCAAACTTGGTACATAGATGCCCCATATTAAGAGGAAGAACCCTATCATTTTTGGTGGGGGTCAAAGGTCACCTGGGGTCACCGGGGGTCAAACCTTCAAAACCTTGTTATCACAATATCTCGAGGTAGGAAGATTGGATGAATTTCATACTTTGTTTGTAGATGCGTTATGGTAAGAGAAAGAACCCTATCATTTTTGTGGGGTTTAAAGGTCATTTGGGGTCACCGGGGGTCAAACCCTGAAAACCTTGTTAACACGATGTCTCGATGTAGAAAGCTTGGATAAATTTGATATTTTGTATGTAGATGCCTTATAGTAAGAGGAATAATCCTATCATTTTCGGTGGGGTTCAAAGGTCATCTGGGGTCACTGGGGGTCAAACCCTCAAAACCTTGTTAACACAATATCTCAATGTAGGAAGCTTGGATAAATTTGATACTTTGTATGTAGATGCCTTATAGTAAGAGGAAGAATCTCATCATTTTTAGTGGCGGTCAAAAAGTCATTTGGGGTCACTGGGGGTTAAGCTCTGAAAATCTTGTTAACACGATATCTCCACGTACGAAGCTTGGATAGATTTCATACATGGTAAATTGATGTGTTATAGTGAGAAGATGTACCCCACTGTTTTTGGTGGAGTTCAAAGGTCATCTATGGTGGCCAAGGGTCGAACACTGAAAACCTTGTTAACACAGTATCTCAAGGGTGAAAGCTAGGATAGATTTTATACGTAGTATGTGGATGCATTGTGGTGAGAATATGAACGCAATCATTTTTGGTGGAGGTTAAAGGTCATTTGGGGTCAACGTGGGCCAAACACTGAAAAGCTTGTTAACACGTATCTCCAGGTAGGAAGCCTGGGTAGATTTCATACTTACAGTACTATGTGGATGTGTTATGGTGAAAAGATGGACCCTATTGTTTTTGGTGAAGGTCAAAGGCCATCTGGGGTCACCAGAGGTAAAAAAGCAAAATTTCCCAAGAATTCCCAAGAGTTTTATATGGGTTCAGCAGAGGTCAAAGAGCAAAATTTCCAAGATTTCCCAAGATCGTCATCTGGGGTCACCAGAGGTCAAACAGCAAATTTCCCAAGAATTCCCAAAATTAAATAGGAACACAAAACTTTATTTTTCCAACATGTTAAGATAGCATTTTGACCATTGACTGAAAGATATGGGACATCATGGCATTATTTGGTTGGAATAGAACATATATCATCGAAACCTCAATGCATTTTTGCATTCTGGTTGACTCTGCATCCAAGCATCTGTGAATCCACACAAAAAGATTGGTCGTGGACTTAGTCATAATTATGGGCCATTAACCTGTTTTCAATTAAGACGTAGCCAATTTTACCATCAAATCTTCCACTGAGCATCTGTGCATCCAGATGGGAAGAAGCAACCTTTGAGTGGCCCTGTATTCTATAATTACTCCAAATTGTGACCAAAGTGACTTTGATATCAGCAGTAAAAATTTTGGTACAACTGCAGAATACAACGCCTCTCCAAGAAATACCACTGAGACTCTGCAGGCACAGTTGCAGTCACTGCGACTGCACCTCTGGAACTCAGTGGATATAAACAAGGAACACAAGACTCACATTGAGTCCTTCTCAACATTTTTTTTTTTTTTTTTTTTTTTTTTTTTTTTTTTATTATTTGCGATTGTGCACTACACCACGTCAAGTAAGTTTCTTTTTATTGTTGGGGCTTATGTTATCTGACGTATCTTGCAATGGCTCATTCTACTTTTCAGAGGAAAGCTAGCACTTCCCAGGTTGACAAGGGTAGGAAATCTCGGGACAAATGTGGGGACTGTGGGGCGGTAGTAAATAAAGACGATAAGGGAATTCAATGTGAGCTATGTGAATTATGGTTTCATGCTTCGTGTCAAAATATTTTGGAAAGTCAATATCAGGCTCTGGTTGAAGATAGTAAAAATGACTCCCCTGTCCTTCATTGGTTTTGTTGTTACTGTAACCGTTCTGCAGTGAAAATTTTGAACGGACTTATGAGAATGCAACAACAAATTGATGACCTTCAACAAGAGGTTCAGGCCTCAGGTAGCAGACTTAATGATATTGAGGCTGGCAAATTTACTGATAATATGTCCTCAGCTGTGTGGGGGAAATTGCTAGTAAAAAGGTTATGGAAAGTTCCCAAGCTGTACGTAGGGATGTTTTGGATATGGAAAAAAGGCGTATGAATGCTGTTATCTTGGTTGTCAGAATCTGGTAGTGGGGACCCCGAAATTAGAAAGAGCCATGATGCTGAAGCTATCACAGAGCTGTTAGGTAAACTTAATATTAATACTATAAGGCAACTCATTTGTTTAGGATGGGGCAGTGAAGGAAAGGCCGCAGGGCTCTTTAGTTAAACCCCGGCCTCTGAAGCTTGTTTTTCAAAGTGAATGGGAGAAACAGGAGGTAATGAGTAAATTTATTGATTGTAAGAAAGCAAAATCTAATTATGTTGCTGAGTTAACTATTGGTCATGATAAAACGAAATGGGAACAAGAGGAGTATAACAAGCTAAAGGCTGAGTTAACTGCAAGATTGGACAGGGGTGAACAGGATTTGGTTATTAGGGATTTAAAGATAGTCAGTCGTTTTCGTCGACAACAAAGTCAGTAGGATGCTAAGTCAAGCAAAGCATAGACCTGAGTTTAATCCTATCAAATGTTTGTATACAAACTGTGATTCTCTTCCTAATAAGTGGGAGGAACTTAAAGTTTATGTGGCTGAGTATAGGCCAAATGTTATTGCGTTAACTGAGTGTATCCCCAAAAAGTATCAGTGGGATGTTTCTAAAAAGAGTGAATTGGTCAAAAGTCTACAGTTAGATAATTTCGTTTTATATCATAATTGGGACAAAGATGGGCGTGGTGTAGCCTTGTATATACATGTGAGCCTTAAATCCTCAGTTATTCAGACTACCTCAAATTTTTCTGAAGCTATTTTGGTGAGGATTACTTTAGGGCAGATGCAGTCAGTGTGTTTAGGTTGTATTTACAGAAGCCCCTCGAGTAATGTTGATAATGTTGGTCTTGCTAGTGTGTGTTGCATGAAGCTTGTAACTCTAGATATGTGGATTGTTTATTGATGGGGGATTTCAATTTTAAAAGTATTAATTGGCATTCCCTCACTGCATCTCATCATGAGGCAGAGGTTTTCCTGAAGTCTGTTAAGGAAAATTTTTTGACTCAAACACCAGTTGAGTCCTACACGTCATAGAATGGGTCAGGAGTCATCTCTGCTGGATTTAGTGCTAACTCAAGATCAGGAGGCCTTGACTGATATTAAACAGTTTCCTGGTTTAGGCAATAGTGACCATGACATTCTGATCTTTTGTTCAAGGTATGCTGGTAGTCCTGAGGTCTGTGAGGCAGTCAAGTATATTTATGATAGGGGTGACTATGTGGGCATGTCTAAATTTTTAGATTTAGATTGGGGTACTAGTTTACACAATATGGATGTTGAAGATGCTTGGAATTATTTTAAGTCAAAGGTCATGGAAGCTGTCGAGCTATTTGTCCCTAAAGCTCATTGTCGTGGTAATAGTACTAGGCCGAAGCCAGCCTGGATGACAGGTGAAGCTCTTAGGAAGGTTAAGGAAAAGCAAAAGGCGTGGAGAAAATTTTGAACTCCAAATCTCAGGATGATTACAATAGGTATGCTCGTTTAAGGAACCAAGCTAGATGGTGTACCAGGAAGGCAGTCAGAAGTTTTGAGCATAATATTGCTCGGGAAGTCAGGACAAATCCAAAAGTATTTTGGCGTTATGTCAAGAATAAAACTTCAGTTAAGTATCCTGTCCATGCTCTTGAGTATGATGGTAAAGGGGAGCTTGTTGATGATGCTGTGGGTAAGGCTAACATCCTCAATCAGTTCTTCAGTAGTGTTTTTACTGACGAGGATTTGAGTTCTTTACCATTGATTGCAGCTAGTTTAATGGTGCTCTGCCATCTGATATTGAGATTGATAGAGATGATGTCTTGAAGAAGTTGAGCGAGTTAAAAAATTTCTAAGTCTCCAGGTCCTGATGGACTCCACCCTAGGGTGCTTTTGAGACTCGCCTTGTAATTTGTGATGCTTTAGATGTAATCTTTAAGAAATCCTTAGGACTTCCTGTCTTCCTAAGGATTGGAAAGTGGGTCATGTAACTCCTCTTTTCAAGAAGGGGAAGCGTTCAAACCCTTCAAATTATCGGCCAGTAAGCTTGACCTCTGTTGTTTGTAAGATCTGTGAGTCTTTTGTAAGAGATATGATTATACAACATATGGTTCAGAATGATCTACTTACTTCAGATCAATATGGTTTGTAGCAGGTAGGTCATGAGTTACTCAGCTAATTGAAACTTTTGACGACTGGACAAAATCATTAGATGAGGGTCTTAATGTTGATGTGGTTTATACAGACTTTATGAAAGCATTTGACAAGGTGCCTCATCAGCGGTTATTGCTTAAGTTACAAAGCTATGGTATTGGTGGGGAATGCCTTGAGTGGATTAGATCTTTTCTGTCTAATCGTAAGCAGCGTGTGCATGTTGAGGGATGTTTTTCGGATTGGGCTGATATTAAGAGTGGTATACCCAAGGGAGTGTTTTGGGCCCGACCTTGTTTTTGGCTTATATAAATGATTTGCCGGATGTTATATCTGGGTGTCGGGTAAAGATTTTTGCGGACGATACTAAGCTTTATAAAGAAATTGGATCGCAAAAGGATTGTGAGTTACTGCAATTAGCTATTGATGAGGTTTTTGACTGGTCAGTTATCTGGCAGCTTCGCTTTCATCCCGATAAGTGCCAAATTTTAAGGTTAGGTAGATCTGCTCCATCCTTCACTTATTCTATGGGTGATTATGCTGGCGGTGATAGACATGACCTTGAAATTAGTTCATGTCAAAAGGATCTTGGTGTTTTTGTAGATAATGAGCTAGCTTTTCGAGACCATATTTCTGGTATTGTTACTAAAGCTAATGGAGTCTTAGGTGTAATTAGAAGAACCTTTCGTTTTTTGGATTGCTCCTCTTTACTCTTGCTGTATAAATCTATGGTGCGTCCTGTAATTGAGTATGGTATTCCAGCTTGGTCGCCCTTCCTTTGGAAGGATATTGATGAAATTGAGTCTGTTCAAAGGCGAGCGACCAAAATGGTTCCTGGCCTTAGGGAATTTTCTTATTCTGAGAGGTTACGCAGATTGGATTTGCCATGTCTTAGGTACAGGAGACTGCGCGGTGATATGATCTATATGTATAAATATTTGACTGGCGATATGGCTGGAAATGCTACACTTTTTCAAAGGGCGGTTGACTCCAGTACTCGAGGGCATCCATTTAAAATTCTTAAGCCACGTTGTATTAAAAATGTTAGACAGAGATCCTTTACTCAGCGTAGCATAGATGTTTGGAACTCGCTGCCAGCGCACGTCGTTACGGCACCGTCCTTAAACGGATTCAAGTCAAACTTTGACAAAGTTTGGAAACAAAGCGAGTTTTATTTTGACTATAAAGCGGACATGATTGCTAACTAATTTTTATGGGCGAAATGGCCTCCGGCCAACAACGTCTTTTTCATGATGATGAAAACAACTTTCATGTTCCACCACTGCGACTATGACTACGCCTTCACTCAGATTGGAGGCTTCATGTTCCACCACTGTGACTAGACTGCACCTTCACTCCAGATTGGAGGCTTCATGTTCCACCACTGCGATTACGACTGTGCCTCCAGTCTAGGCTAGATTGGAAGCTTCATGTTCGACCACTATGACTACGATTTCTCCTCCACTTCAGATTAAAGCCTATTTTCCCCTAACAATGAACCATGCAGCACTTACTGTACAGTCAGTGTCTGCATTAGCTGGTGTATAGCATAGCAAAATGCTCCTCACATGAGTGTGATTGCTACACAATTTCTGAAATGAATAGCAGTCTTTGTACACAAAACCATATGCAGAATTCCACTTGGTCAAAACGACACCGGAAATTGCTATACAAAACTTTGACACTAATGCGGACTCTGTGTACAGTAGCCTAGGCAAGCTGTTGGGCGGGGTTACGGCTGACTTGAAAAGTAGGAGGAACAGAGAGACTGTCTGTAAGTGAGACTCCATGATTTTTAAAGGTTGCTTTTTGGAGGGGCATTGTATTCTGCAGTTACTCCAATATTCCAATAGAAAAAGGCAACATCTTCCTTTTTTATTAACATTATCCTTAAATGTGGTAATTGGCTCAATTGCAGAGTGAATTGCAATTGAGAATCAAGCTCTGTATTTTTTTCAAAGACTACGGGGCTACGCAGTCACTGCGTATCATCGTAGCCTTGTAAAAGACAACCTAAATTTTGACTGAAAATCCCACAGTTTGAATTCTGACTGCATATATATATCATTGTAGCCCTGAAAAGAGGTAAAAGACGACCTGAACTTTGACTGCGTATCCTCGTAGCCTGTAAAATACAATTTCAAGGCAATAGGCAGTTGCACGGAAGTTTGCTTTGAAAAATCAGGACAAAAATTGGTGGTTTTTCTTTGCAATGACATCTTTGCAACAAGTCTGAGTTAACTAACACTCAGAATATGCTACTCACTCCCTGTTATCTCTCGGCTGCCTAGAAACACATGAAATCAGGGAACTTCAGATAGCACCATTTTACTTATAAGCAGTATAAGCTGTTTTAACTTTGAAGAGAGCCTTAATAAGTGATTTGAAGATACAGTGTAATTGATGTCATTCAGTTCAGTTGCTACAGAAGTATGTTTACAGATAAATGTATGTCTTTCTTTTCAGATCAGTGTTCTAGAAACACTGCACAAGTTTTTCCATAATGAGTGTCAAAAGTGTTCTCAGTGGAATGGAGTGGGATGAAGGGCTTCAGGTACCAGTTGCCAATGCCAGTAACAAACAACTTGAAGAATTGGTAAGTAAATGGAAGGCATTAATCCAAGGTCTGTGTAATGTTATAATGTCATTTCCAGTACCCTTAATTTTGAAGAGAATTTGTTCAAAATTACATTACATGTTCACTTCAGTTTCTTGTCTTTTGAAGTTCAGATTGATCAGAGCTAACAATGGCTATTACTTTGCCCTGATGCTTCTGAAAAGTTACTTACACTTAAAGCACTGTTATTCACCCTCCTGCAGTATTTGATACTGGTGGACACCCTTTCCAAGTTTTAGCTCTGATACGTACTTTTTTTTGTCTTGATGCCCTGAAAAACTTGTTTCATCCAAACTCCATCATATTTGCCTGTACTAATTATTCACATCCGAACTTGCCATAGTGATAAATTATTTAAAGTTTATTTGCATTTTCTCCTGATATCCAAGTGAAACTGTATCACAAAGCAGTATTGAGTTTAGACGGAATTATTTTTTCTTCTTATATTTATTTATGATGGCAGCAGTCTGACTCATAGTTTTTCTTCATTTGTTTTTTCAACAGCTTCAGAAAAACCAGCAGGAGATGACCAAACTAAACCTTGAAGTTGCTCAAACAGAAGACCGTGTCTTTGCACTGCAAGAACATATGAGAAATGTTCAACAAGAGTTAAACAATACTCAGGTATTACGTCACATCAACATTATCAATACTACAAAGTTAAACATAAGAAACAAAGTCTAATATAAAGTTGGTTTTTGCTGTCCCATAGCTGTATGCTCTTGCATAATTTGCACATTTTACTACCAATCAATAACACTATCCCGCCAAAGGAAATTTTACTAAAACCAGGTAACTAACTCATGAAATTCTAAGCTTCAGCATTATCTCAATCAATACTGAGACAGTTTGAAATTGTCTATAGGTTACCAACCATGGGAACCCATGTTTCCCTACACTTTTGGAATGAAAACCATCACTGAACTCAACTATGTGTGAGATGTGTGTTACACATTTTCTTTGGCACATTGTTGTTGTGGGAGTGAAATCTGTGTTTGACTGACACAATTGGGAACTGTCTTAGACTTTTTGGCAGGTTATCATAATTAAAAAAAAATCAAACTGGGTGCTAAACTTTTAAAACTGAGTTTTGAAATTGAAAGTGAAAACTGAAACTTGTACTGAATTACAAATCAGGAGAGTTACTTAATTAAAATGCCCTTCTTATAACTCTTTGCCTCCTAAGCTGTATTCTTCATCATACATACCACAGTCAATATGTGAAAACTTTCATTCTGTGCATTCATTCACACATAGCTATTTGTCATATGAATTTATGATAGAATAGCCTTTCATCTTTTTCTTCATATTTTATGTCTGCTATATTTTAGTTTTCCTCGTAACTGTGCAGTGAAGTTTTTGAATGGAACAGACTTAGTCAAAGTCATTTAACCATGCATTTATTCTCCATGCAGGGAATAAGTCGTGCCAGGGAGAAGGAAATTGAGACAGAGAACCACATGCTGTTGGTGGCCCAGAGGGAAGAGGGACGTTTGAAGCAAGAAATACAGAGACTGGAAAATAATCTTGCAGACCTTCAAGAAAGAAAGAATATTCATGAGGTTAGATGAACTGTTGTAATAGACTCCTTTCTTGTAATGTTAAGTTTTGTATATGCGGCCATGTTGGAAGCATGCATGGAGGGCTGGGATGTGTTTTGCTCTGGTCACTTCATGTATGCTCATACATCTCTGCTTGGCTTATTTCCTAAACATAGTGGTTTTCTTGAATTGCCATTAGAAACATGACATAGGTAAATGGGTCTTTTGTGGTAAATCGCTCTGAGCAAAGAAATATTTTATAAGACAGGGATAAGAAAGATGCATCTGGATGGTTCTTTGTTTCATTCTTAAACGAGATACTCATTAAAGGGAGATATGGTAATAATGTGTTGCATTTATCACATGCCAATATCTAAGAACTGAATACTCATCAAAGGTACAGAACATGTTACCACTGGTGATACATAACCTACCCTAGAGGCAATCACTGTAGGTAGTTGCAGTTGATATGTTTCCCAACAGAAAAGCTACCTCATAGGTATCCATAAATGGGTCTTTTGTGGTAGATCTCTCTGAGCAAAGAAATATTTTATAAGACAGGGATAAGAAAGATGCATCCAGATGGTTCTTTGTTTCATCCTTAAACGAGATACTCATTAAAGGGAGATATGGTAATAGTGTGTTGCATTTATCACATGCCAATATCTAAGATGCCTCTCTGGATGTAGAGAGGCAATTGAGATAAATAATCAAGTCCAATGACAGAGAAACAAGCTAATCTGTAATCACACCAGCTAAACTAGGCAGTATTGTAGCCAACCAATTTCAAAAGTGGGCTTTTGGTTTGGAGGACAAATAGATGGAATAAGTGATATTACTTACCATGGCAAAGATTGGGGTGCACTCTTGATTAATTGGCTCTATAGGCTATTGGTGTGGTTTGAAAATACTCTTGAAAAAACACATTCATATTCCTTCAAACTCAGCACAAATTATCATGTTTTCTATATGTAGTTGTATACGCACTTAGAGTTACAGTTTTGAGTGTGCAACTTTTATGGACTTTGAGTGCTGGGAACTAAATGGCAGTCCCAGTTACACCAAGCCAGCTGCCCATGTTTCTACATGTAGCTGTATCTGCACAAAGAGTTACAGTTTTGAGTGTGCAAATTTAATGCACTGTAAGTGCTGGGCACTAACTGGCAGTCACAGTTGCACCCACCCAGCTGCTGCCTTCTACAACTCTGATCATAGGATACAAGTCCAGCCTTTTTACCACTTTTCCACTTTGTACTCTCAATTTCATTCAAATTGGATCTTGGGTTGCTAAAAATTGAGACGTTATGTTGAATCCAAATGGGAGAATATGATCATGCAATATTTTGACCTTAGATAAGTGATAGGTATTTGCACTATTTAGTTATCTAATTCACTGCAAGGTAGCTATGTTGACATATGTGTGCTGTATAGCTACACTTAAAAAAACCAAGATGGTAACGGATGGGTACCAGATTGTGGAGTTTCTGTTTATACAATGTGAGTGCTTAAAATGCTTTGGATATAGACCTTATGCACTGACGTCATGCAGTGTCATTTTGGAGGCAAAACAATGAAGCACACTGCTTGCACAATGTAGACTTTGCAGTATCAGATTGGCTCACAAATCAGCTGTCAGCATTTGTTGGCGTAACTTGCAATGATATGCAATTTCACCCAAAGGAGGGAGCACTTTCTGCTCTGTGACATCATATGTGTAGGGTCTAGAGGTGTACCGGATATCCGGTCCGGCCGGACTATCCGGCCGGATAATGAAAAATTATCCGGTTCCGGTTCCGGCCGGACTTTTTTAAAAATCCGGCCGGAACCGGAAACAGAACCGGATAATTTTTCATTATCCGGCGGATAGTCCGCCCGGACCGGATATCCGGTACACCTCTAGAACCTACACATATGATGTCACAGAGCAGAAAGTGCTCCCCCTTTTTCCTTGGGTGAAATTGCATATCATTGCAAGTTACGCCAACAAATGCTGACAGCTGATTTGTGAGCCAATCTGATACTGCAAAGTCTACATTGTGCAAGCAGTGTGCTTCATTGTTTTGCCTCCAAAATGACACTGCATGACGTCAGTGCATAAGGTCTATATCCAAAGCATTTTAAGCACTCACATTGTATAACAGAAACTCACAATCTGGTACCCATCCGTTACCATCTTGGTTTTTTTAAGTGTAGCTATACAGCACAACATATGTCAACATAGCACCTTGCAGTGAATTAGAAACTAAATAGTGCACATACCTATCACTTATCTAAGGTCAAAATATTGCATGATCATATTCTCCCATTTGGATTCAACATAACGTCTCAATTTTTAGCAACCCAAGATCCAATTTGAATGAAATTGAGAGTACAAAGTGGAAAAGTGGTAAAAAGGCTGGACTTGTATCCTATGATCAGAGTTGTAGAAGGCAGCAGATGGGTGGGTGCAACTGTGACTGCCAGTTAGTGCCCAGCACTTACAGTGCATTAAATTTGCACACTCAAAACTGTAACTCTTTGTGCAGATACAGCTACATGTAGAAACATGGGCAGCTGGGCTTGGTGTAACTGGGACTGCCATTTAGTTCCCAGCACTCAAAAGTCCATAAAAGTTGCACACTTCAAAACTGTAACTCTACAGTGCGTATACAACTACATATAGAAAACATGATAATTTGTGCCGGAGTTTGAACACTTGAATATGAATGTGTTTTTTTCAAGAGTATTTTTCAAACCACACCAATAGCCTATAGAGCCAATTAATCAAGAGTGCACCCCAATCTTTGCCATGGTAAGTAATATCACTTATTCCATCTATTTGTCCTCCAAACCAAAAGCCCACTTTTGAAATTGGTTGGCTACAATTACTGCCTAGTTTAGCTGGTGTGATTACAGATTAGCTTGTTTCTCTGTCATTGGACTTGATTATTTATCTCAATTGCCTTTCCAATCCAGAGAGGCATCTTAGATATTGGCATGTGATAAATGCAACACACTATTACCATATCTCCCTTTAATGAGTATCTCGTTTAAGGATTGAAACAAAGAACCATCTGGATGCATCTTTCTTATCCCTGTCTTATAAAATATTTCTTTGCTCAGAGAGATCTACCACAAAAAGACCCCATTTATGGATACCATATGAGGTAGCTTTTCTGTTGGGAAAACATATCAACTGCAACTACCTACAGTGATTGCCTCTAGGGTAGCTTAGGTTATGTATCACCAGTGGTAAAACAGTTCTGTACCTTTGATGAGTATTCAGTTCTTAGATATGGCATGTGATAAATGCAACACATTATTACCATATCTAACTTTAATGAGTATCTCGTTTAAGAATGAAACAAAGAACCATCCAGATGACATCTTTCTTATCCCTGTCTTATCAAATATTTCTTTGCTCAGAGCGATTTACCACAACAAGACCCATTTACCTATGTCATGTTCTAATGGCAATTCAAGAAAACCACTATGTTTAGGAAATAAGCCAAGCAGAGATGTTATGAGCATACATGAAGTGACCAGAGCAAAAACAACTGCCCAGCCCTCATGCATGCTTCCAAACATGGCCGTATATACAAAAACTTAACATTACAAGAAAGGAGTCTATTACAACAGTTCATCTAACCTCATGAATATTCTTTCTTTCTTGAAGGTCTGCAAAGATTATTTCCAGTCTCTGTATTTCTTGCTTTCAAACGTCCCTCCCCCACTTCCTCTGGGCCACCAACAGCATGTGGGTTCTCTGTCTCAAATTCCTTCTCCCTGGCACGACTATTGCCTGCATGGAGAATAAAGCATGGTTAAAAAAACTGACTTTGGATAAGTCTGTTCCATTCAAAACTTCACTGCACAGTTACGAGGAAAACTAAAATATAGCAGACATAAAATATGAAGAAAAAGATGAAAGCTATTCTATCATAAATTCATATGACAAAATAGCTTGTGGTGAATGAATGCACAGAATGAAAGTTTTCACATATTGACTGTGGTATGTATGATGAAGAATACAGCTTAGGAGGCAAAGAGTTATAAGAAGGGCATTTTAATTAAGTAACTCTCCTGATTTGTAATTCAGTACAAGTTTCAGTTTTCACTTTCAATTTCAAAACTCAGTTTTAAAAGTTTAGCACCCAGTTTGATTTTTCTAATTATGATAACTGCCAAAAAGTCTAAGACAGTTCCCCAATTGTGTCAGTCAGAAAACAGATTTCACTCCCACACAACAACAATGTGCCAAAGAAAAATGTGTAACACACATCTCACACATAGTGAGTTCAGTGATGGTTTCATTCCAAAAGTGTGTTAGGGAAACATGGGTTCCATGGTTGGTAACCTATAGTACAATTTCAAACTGTCTCAGTATTGATTGAGATAATGCTGAAGCTTAGAATTTCATGAGTTAGTTACCTGGTTTTAGATAAATTTCCTTTGGCGGATAGTGTTATTGATTGGTAGTAAAATGTGCAAATTATGCAAGAGTGCATACAGCTATGGAGACAGCAAAAACCAACTTTATATTAGACTTTGTTCTTATGTTTAACTTTGTAGTATTGATAATGTTGATGTGACGTAATACTGAGTATTGGTTAACTCTTGTTGGACATTTCTCTATGTCTTGCAGTGCAAAGACACGGTCTTCTGTTTGAGCAACTTCAAGGTTTAGTTGGTTCATCTCTGCTGGTTGTTTCTGAAGCTGTTGAAAAAACAAATGAAGAAAAACTATGAGTCAGACTGCTGCCATCATAAAAATAAATATAAGAAGAAAAAATAATCCGTCTAAACTCAATACTGCTTTGTGATACAGTTCACTTGCGATATCAGGAGGATAGAAAATGCAAATAAACTTAAATAATTTATCACTGGGCAAGTTCGGATGTGAATAATTAGTACAGGCAATATGATGGAGTTTGGATGAAACAAGTTTTTCAGGGCATCAAGACAAAAAAAAGTAAGTATCAGAGCTAAAACTTGGAAAGGGTGTCCACCAGTATCAAATACTGCAGGAGGGTGAATAACAGTGGCTTTAAGTGTAAGTAACTTTTCAGAAGCATCAGGGCAAAGTAATAGCCATTGTTAGCTCTGATCAATCTGAACTTCAAAAGACAAGAAACTGAAAGTGAACATGTAATGTAATTTTGAACAAATTCTCTTCAAAATTAAGGGTACTGGAAATGACATCTATAACATTACACAGACCTTGGATTAATGCCTTCCATTTACTTACCAATTCTTCAAGTTGTGGTTTACTGGCATTGGCAACTGGTACCTGAAGCCCTTCATCCCACTCCATTCCACTGAGAAACACTTTTGACACTCATTTATGAAAAACTTGTGCAGTTTTTCTTAGAACACTGATCTGAAAAAGAAAGACAACAATTTATCTGTAAACATACTTCTGTAGCAACTGAAACTGAATGACATCAATTACACTGTATCTTCAAATCACTTATTAAGGCTCTCTTCAAAGTTAAAAACAGCTATACTGCTTATAAGTAAAAATGGTGCTATCTGAAGTTCCCTGATTTCATGTGTTTCTAGGCAGCGAGAGATAACAGGGAGTGAGTAGCATATTCTGAGTGTTAGTTACTCAGGACTTGTTGCAAAAGATGTCATTGCAAAAGAAAAACCACCAATTTTTGTCTGATTTTTCAAAGCAAACTTCCGTTTGCAACTGCCTATTGCCTGAAATTGTATTTTACAGGCTACGAGGATACGCAGTCAAGTTTTCAGGTCGTCTTTTACCTCTTTTCAGGGCTACAATGACTAATTATATCTATATGCAGTCAGAATCTCAAACTGTGGAGATTTTCAGTCAAAATTTAGGTTGTCTTTACAAGGCTACGATGATACGCAGTGATACCACTGCGTAGCCCCGTAGTCTTTGAAAAAAAATACAGAGCTTGATTCTCAAATTGCAATTCACTCTGCATTGAGCCCAAATTACCAATTTAAGGATAATTTTAATAAAAAAGGAAGATGTTGCCTTTTTTCTATTTGAATATTGGAGTAAAATGCAGAATACAATGCCCCTCCAAAAAGCAACTTTAAAAATCTGGAGTCTCACTTACAGACAGTCTCTCTGTGCCTCCTACTTTTCCAACCGTCAGCCGTAACCCCGCCCAAACAGCTTGCCTAGGCTACTGTACACAGAGTCCGCGATTAGTGTCAAAGTTTTGTTATAGCAATTTCCGGTGTCGTTTTGACCAAGTGGAATTCTGCATTATGGTTTTGTGTACAAAGACGCAGACTGCTATTCATGTTCAGAAATTGTGTAGCAATCACACTCATGGTGAGGAGCATTTTGCTATGCTATACACCAGCTAATGCAGACACTGACTGTACAGTAAGTGCTGCATGGTTCATTGTTAGGGGAAAATAGGGCTTAATCTGAAGTGGAGGAGAAATCGTAGTCATAGTGGTCGAACATGAAGCTTCCAATGTAGCCTAGACTGGAGGCACAGTCGTAATCGCAGTGGTGGAACATGAGCCTCCAATCTGGAGTGAAGGTGCAGTCTAAGTCACAGTGGTGGAACATGAAGCCCCAATCTGAGTGAAGGCGTAAGTCATAGTCGCAGTGGTGGAACATGAAAGTTGGTTTTCATCATCATGAAAAAGACGTTGTTGGCCGGAGGCCATTTCGCCCATAAAAATTAGTTAGCAATCATGTCCGCGTTATAGTCAAAATAAAAAAATATCTCGCTTGTTTCCAAACTTTGTCAAAGTTTGACTGGAATCCGTTTAAGGACAGTGCCGTAACGACGTGCGCGTGCAGCGAGTTCCAAACATCTATGCTACGCTGAGTAAAGGATCTCTGTCTAACATTTTTAATACAACGGCTTCTTAAAGAATTGTTTGTGTTAAATGGATGCCTCGAGTACTGGAGTCAACCGCCCTTTTGAAAAAGTGTAGCATTTCCAGCCATATCGCCAGTCAAATATTTATACATATAGATCATATCACCGCCGAAGTCTCCTGTACCTAAGACATGGCAAATCCAATCTGCGTAACCTCTCAGAATAAGAAAATTCCCTAAGGCAGGAAACCATTTTGGTCGCTTCGCTTTGAACAGACTCAATTTCATCAATATCCTTCCAAAGGATAAATCAAGGGCGACCAAGCTGGAATACCATACTCAATTACAGGACGCAACATAGATTATACAGCAAGAGTAAAAGGGAGCAATCCAAAAAAACGAAAGGTTCTTTAATTACACCTAAGACTCCATTAGCTTTAGTAACAATACCAGAAATATGGTCTCGAAAAGCTAGCTCATTATCTACAAAAACACCAAGATCCTTGACATGAAACTAATTTCAAGGTCATGTCTATCACCGCCAGCAATAATCACCCATAGAATAAGGTGAAGGATGGAGCAGATCTACCTAACTTAAATTTGGCACTTATCGGGATGAAAGCGAAGCTGCATGATCAACTCGACCAGTCAAAAAACCTCATCAATAGCTAATTGCAGTAAACTCACAATCCTTTTGCGATCCAATTTCTTTATTAAAGCTAGTAACGTCCCGCAAAAATCTTTACCCGACACCCAGATATAACATCCGGCAAATCATTATATAAGCCAAAAACAAGGTCGGGCCCAAAAACCACTCCCTTGAGGTATACCACTCTTAATATCAGCCCAATCACGAAAAAACATCCCTCAAACATGCACACGCTGCTTACGATTAGACAGAAAAGATCTATATCCACTCAAGGCATTCCCAACAATACCATAGCTTTGTAACTAAGCAATAACCGCTTGATGAGGCCACCTTGTCAAAACTGCTTTTCATAAAGCTCTGTATAAAAACCACATCAACATTAAGACCTCATCTAATGATTTGTTCCAGTCGTCAAAAATTTTTTCAATTAGCTGAGAAACACTATGAACCTACCTGCTACAAAAACCATATTGATCTGAAGTAAGTAGATCATTTGAACATTATGTTGTATAATCATATCATCTTACAAAAGGACTCACAGATCTTACAAACAAAGAGGTCAGCTTAATGGCGATAATTTGAAGGGTTTGAACGCTTCCCCTTCTGAAACAGAGGAGGTACATGACCCACTTTCCATATCCTTAGGAAGAACAGGAAGTCCTAAAGGATTTCTTAAAGATTACATCTAAAGCCATCACAAATTACAAGGCGAGTCTCAAAAAGCACCCTAGGGTGGAGTCCATCAGGACACCCTGGAGACTTAGAAATGTTTAACTCGCTCCTCAAACTTCTTCAAGACATCATCTCTATCAATCTCAAATATCAGATGGCAGAGCCACCATTAAACCTAGCGCAATCAATGGTAAAGACACTCTCAAATCACTCGTCAGTAAAAACACATACTGAAGAACTGATTGAGGCATTATGTTAGCTTACCACACAAGATCATCAACAAGCTCCCCTTTACCCAAAAAATCATACTCAAGAGCTAATGGACAGGTACTTAACTGAAGTTTTCTTCTTGACATAACGCCAAAATACTTTTGGATTTGTCCTGGACTTCCCGAGCAATATTATGCTCAAAACTTCTGACTGCCTTCCTGGTACACCATCTAGCTTGGTTCCTTAAACGAGCATACCTATTGTAATCATCCTGAGATTTGGAGTTCAAAAATTTTCTCACGCCTTTTGCTTTTCCTTAACCCTTCCTAAGAGCTTCACCTGTCATCCAGGATGGCTTCGGCCTGAGTACTATTACCACGACAATGAGCTTTAGGGACAAATAGCTCGACAGCTTCCATGACCTGTGACTTAAAATAATTCCAAGCATCACTTAACATCCATATTGTGTCAAACTAGTACCCCAATCTAAATCTAAAAATTTAGACATGCCACATAGTCAACCCCTATCATAAATATAACTTGACTGCCTCACAGACCTCAGGACTACCAGATAGCAACCCTTTGAACAAAAGATCAGAATGTCATGGTTCTCACTATGCCTAAACCAGGAAACTGTTTAAATATCAGTCAAGGCCTCCTGATCTTGAGTGTAGCACTAAAATCCAGCAGCAGATGAACTCCTGACCCATCTATGACGTGTAGGGACTCAACTGCGTGTTGAGTCAAAAAAATTTTCTTAACAGACTCAGGAAAACTCTGCCTCATGATGAGAGGCAGTGCAGTGAGGAATGCCAATTAATTACTTTTAAAATTGAAATCCCCCATCAATAAAACAAGTCCACATTTAGCTAGAGTTACAAGCTTCATGCAACACACTAGCAATGGTACCAACATTATCAACATTACTCGAGGGGCTTCTGTAAATACAACCTAAACACACTGAATGCATCTGCCCTAAAGTAATCCCTCACCAAAATAGCTTCAGAAAAAATTGAGGTAGTCTTCGAAATAACTGCAGGATTATAGGCTCACAATCCCCTGTATATACAAGGCTACACCACGCCCATCTTTGTCCCAATTATGATATAAAACGAAATTATCTAACTGTAGGACTTTGACCAATTCACTCTTTTTAGAAAAACATGCCCAACGGAAGACTTTTGTGGGGATTACAACTCAGTTAACGCAATAACATTTGTCCTATACTCAGCCCCATTAAAACTTTAAGATTCCTTCCCATTATTAGGAAGAGAATCACAGTTTGTATAAAACATTCTGATAGGATTAAAACTCAGGTCTATGCTTGCTTGACTTAGCCAATTCCTACTGACTTTGTTGTCGACGAAAACGACCTGACTATCTTTAAATCCCTAAATAACACAAATCCTGTTCACCCCTGTCCAATCTTGCAGTTAACTCAGACCTTTTAGCTTGTTATACTCCTCTTGTTCCCATTTTCGTTTTATCATGACCAATAGTTAACTCAGCAACATAATTAGATTTGCTTTCTTACAATCAATAAATTTAAGTCAATTACCTCTGTTTCTCCCATTCACTTTGAAAAACAAGCTTCAGAGGCCGGGGTGTTTAACTAAAGAGCACTTGCGGGCTTTCCTTCACTGCCCCAATCCTAAACAAATGAGTTGGCCTTATCGTATTAATATTTAAGTTTACCTAAACAGCTCTGTGATAGCTTCAGCATCATGGCTCTTTCTAATTTCGGGGTCCCACTACCAGATTCTGACAAACCAAAGATAACAGCATTCATACGCTCTTTTTCCATATCCAAAACATTCCCTACGCTACAGATGGGGAACTTTCCATAACCTTTGTACTAGCAATTTCCCCCACAGCATGAGGACATATTATCAGTAAATTGCCAGCTCCTCAACTTATCATTAAGTCTGGTACCTGAGGCCCTGAACCCCTTGTTGAAGGTCATCAATTTGTTGTTGCATTCTCATAAGGCCGTTCAAAATTTCACTGCAGAAACGGTTACAGTAACAAACAAAACCAATGAAGGACAGGGGAGTCATTTTTACATCTTCAACCCGAGCCTGATATTGACTTTCCAAAATATTTTGACACGAAGCATGAAACCATAAATTCAACATAGCTCAACATGAATTCCTCTTATCGTCTTATTTACTACCGCCCCACAGTCCCCACATTTGTCCCGAGATTTTCCTACCCTTGTTAAAACTGGGAAGTGCTAGCTTTCCTCTGAAAAGTAGAATGAGCAATTGCAAGATTACGTCAGATAACATAAGCCCCAACAATAAAAAAGAAACTTACTTGACGTTGGTGTAGTGCACAATCGCAAATAACTAAAAAAAAAAAAAAAAAAAAAAAAAAAAAAACAAAAAAAAAATGTTGAGAGGACTCAAATGTGAGTCTTGGTTCCTTGTTTATATCCACTGAGTTCCAGAGGTGCAGTCGCAGTGACTGCAACTGTGCCTGCAGAGTCTCAGTGGTATTTCTGGGAGAGGCGTTGTATTCTGCAGTTGTACCAAAATTTTTCACTGCTGATATCAAAGTCACTTGGGTCACAAATTTGCCAGTAAGGATAGAATACAGGGCCACTCAAAAGGTTGATTCTTCCCATCTGGATGCACAGATGCCTCAGTGGAAGAGTGATGGTAAAATTGGCTACGTCTTAATTGAAAACAGGTTAATGGCCCCATAAATTATGACTAAGTCCACGACCAAATCTTTCTTGTGTGGATTTCACAGATGCTTGGATGATGCAGAGTCAACCAGAATGCAAAAATGCATTGTGAGGTTTCGATGATATATGTTCTATTCCAACCAAAAATAATGCCATGATGTCCCATATCTTTCAGTCAATGGTCAAAATGTGCTATCTGAACATGTGTGAAAAATAAAGTTTTGTGTTCCTATTTAATTTTGGGAATTCTTGGGAAAATTTGCTGTTTGACCTTGGTGACCCCAAGATGACGATCTTGGGAAAATCCTTGGAAAATTTGCTCTTTGACCTATGCTTGAAAACCATATAAAACTCGTTGGGAATTATTGGGGAAATTTGCTTTTTTACCTCTGGTGACCCCCAAGATGGCATTTGACCTTCACCAAAAACAATAGGGTCCATCTTTTCACCATAAAACACATCCACATAGTACTGTAAGTATGAAATCTACCCAGGCTTTCCTACCTGGAGATACGTGTTAACAGCTTTCAGTGTTGGCCCACGTTGACCCAAGATGACATTTGACCTCCACCAAAAAATGATTGCGTCTCATTATTGCTCACCTACAAGCATCCCACATACCTACGTATAAAATTATCCAAGCTTCTCTCCCTTGAGATACTGTGTTAACAAGGTTTTCAGTGTTTGACCCGCGGCCACCTAGATGACCTTTGAACTCCACCAAAAACAGTGGGGTACATCTTCTCTTACTATAACACATCAATTTTACCATGTATGAAATCTATCCAGCTTCGTATGTTGGAGATATCGGTTGTAACAAGATTTTCAGAGCTTAACCCCCAGTTGACCCTAAAATGACTTTGGACCGCCACTAAAAATGATGAGATTCTTCCTCTACTATAAGGCATTTACACTTACAAAGTATTCAAATTATCCAAGCTTGAATACATGCGCGATAGTTGTGTTAAAAGGTTTTGAGGCGTTGGACCCCAGTGACCCCCAAGATGACCTTTGAACCCCACCGAAAATGATAGGATTATTCCTCTTATATAAGGCATCTACATACAAAATATCAAATTGTATCCAAAGCTTTTGAACATCGAGACATCGTGTTAACAAGGTTTTTCAGGGTTTTGACCCACGGTCGACCCCAGATGGACATTTGAACCCCACCAAAAATGATAGGGTTTCTTCTCGTACCATAACGCAATCTACAAACAAAGTATGAAATTCATCCAATCTTCCCTACCTCGAGATATTGTGATAACAAAGTTTGTAAGGTTTGACCCCGGTGACCCCAGGCGTGACCTTGACACCCACCAAAAATGATAGGGTTCTTACTCTTAATATGGAGCATCTATGTACCAAGTTTGAGAACTGTCAGAGCTTCACTTCTTGAGATATCGTGTTAACAAAGTTTTCCAGGGTTTGACCCCCAGTGTGCTGACCCCAGATGACCTTTCACCTCCACCCAAAAATGATAGGTTCTTTCTCTTAACATAACGCATCTACCATACAAGTATGAAATTCATCCAAGCTTCCTACCTCGAGATATTGTGTTAAACAAGGTTTTCAGAGTTTGACCCCGGTGACCCAGGTGACCTTTGACCCCTACCAAAAACAAATAGGGTTCTTCACTCTCAATATGGGCATTATGTACCAAGTTTGAAAACGGTCAGAGCTTCCCTTCTGAGATATCGTGTTAACGAAGTTTTCAGGGGTTGAACCCCGCTGACCAGATGACCTTTCACCTCCACCAAAAATTGATAGGGTTCTTCCCCTTACCATAACGCATCTACACACTAAGTATGAAATTCATCGAGCTTGCCTAACCTCGAGATATTGTGCTAACAAGGTTTCAGATGTTTGAACCCCCAGTGACCCCAGGTGACCTTGTGACCCCTACAAAAACAATAGGGTTCTTCCTATAATATGGGGCATCTATGTACCAAGTTGAAAACTGTCAGAGTTCCCACTCTTGCAGATATCGTTGTTAAACAAGAAAACGTGTCACAAACACACACACACAACACACACACACACACACACACGCACATACACACATACATAACACACGCCCATTCATGACTTGCATAGGTTTCTATTATCACGAAACAAAAATGAGGACTTCTTTTTTAATTTTAAGTTCTTTTAAGACCTTTCAAGAATAGTCTGGGTGGAGTCACGGAGTGCGCAGTGGCAGATTATGAAATAAGTAGGCTATATGAATTACAACATGTAAGTTTGATTTGAGAAAGAGTTCATTGTTGTCCATTCCTTACAAGACCACAAGCAATATTTCTGAGTGGATGCATGGATAATTGGATGTGAAGTGCAATGATTTTATCAAAATAGTGTTGAAAGGATGCGGGGATGCTCGGATGTGGAGTCAAGAGTCGAAAGTTAAGCCCAAATGATGATTAAACCGTGTAAAATAGCATCCAAGAAATTAAAGTGGTGTTCAAGAGTGGCCCTGCATTACTATCAGTTGTACCCACCATTTTAGGCCCAGGGCTAGGGAGGCTAACAAATATATATTATTGCAAATTTGTAGTTCCTTCTTTAGCTGAAACGTGAAAATTGGCTGTGGGTAGGCCATGCTGATATTGTGCGTCATTGAACATGAAATTGGGAAAATGATAAGGCAAACAGGGCCATGATTTTTGACCGCTTCACAAAAAATATGTAAATTCTGTTTTCAACTGTCCTTTTCCGTAAGATTTTCCGTTTCAGATTATAAATGGCAAATTATAAGTTTCCATGATCTTCGTTAAATTCATTTCTCTTGTACAAGTGTCACCGCATGCACACCAACAAGTTACAAAACCTGGTTTTATAGTTATTGTGCGACCGATCATCGGTCAGATAAATCAGGAATAATACAGCATGGGTAAAAATTTTATCACTCCAAGGATTACCAGCACCGATTTTGGAAAACTGGGAAAACGGGCTAAAATAAACTTCTGGTTTCGGACAAATGGACTGAATACTTCCCCCCAAAACACATTTCTTTAAGTTCCCGCACAAAATATCAGCACTGATACTCACAAGATTTGCAAAATTTAAGCTCTCCAAATGATAACGATCATCCAATTGTTGTGTCAAAGTTCACACACTATTACCATCGCTATGTTTTCCCAACTTGCAGTGCTAAATCATATCATTTTTACACACATGGCTCGTTATCCTGCATAAATTATTCCACTTCCCACATTCCTATTCGTTAAACTTTTAATTGTTGTAACGGAATGAGTTACTAAGGAGTGCCACCTGCCAAAAGGGCTAGGCAGGAGCATGGCTACACTTTAAGCATCGTGTGAATTGTACGTTATTTTACGCCTTTAGCTTCATCAGGTCATCACGAAACATGGTGTCAGAAGTGCTTAAATTGTTTTGGTGTAGCCAGAGGTTGAAATTGAGGTATCAATTGTATTTGTAAGGCTAGAAATGAATAAGTAAGATAATGGAGTATCGTGACGAGTTGCAATCCGTTGCCTAACAATTTACACAGAAGGTAGTGTGTACAATGATAACGTTAGGCTTTATCGCAATACTAATGTTAAGTGCTGATGTTGTTGTTTATATTGCAAGCACTACGGGGGAAAAAAATGGGGGGGGGGGGAAAAACGGGTTTAGGGTTGTAGTGTGAGAGATACCCTAGGCCTACGTTATACATGATGCGAGCCAGTATTGATACAATGTTATCAGGGATTACCATTGATGCACTGTTTGATTGAGAACGAAGGTGTTACTACTAGCCAATGCAATTAGGTCTCTAGCCTATGTTTCCATAAAGTAACCAGATCAGATCATTTTGCTTCCACAATAAGTTTCTTAACAAAATTCAGTACTGAAACATATCTCAAGAATTTAGTAGACCAGTTACCATTGCCCACTAAGCTGAAGCTTGCCAAGGTAAACTCAAAAAGAATTGGGAATAAGTTCAAGCAGCTTTGGGACGATAGTACGAAATAGTAACGGGACTGAATGAAAAGGAAGAAAAAAATACGAGTTGTCTACATTCATAACATGCATAGGCTCTGATAGCAATTAGAGATACATAATGCTCTGCCATATGAAAATGAGGCAGATAGACAAAAAACTGTCAAAACTCTTAGATTTATGGAAAAAGTATTGTGTCAGCAAACGAAGTCATCCTTTGAAAGATACATAGTTTCAGAAACTAACCGTGGGTCCACCCCCCCCCCCCCCCACCCCCCCCCCCCCCCACCCCCCCCCCCCCCCACCCCCCCCCCCCCCCACCCCCCCCCCCCCCCACCCCCCCCCCCCCCCACCCCCCCCCCCCCCCACCCCCCCCCCCCCCCACCCCCCCCCCCCCCCACCCCCCCCCCCCCCCACCCCCCCCCCCCCCCACCCCCCCCCCCCCCCACCCCCCCCCCCCCCCACCCCCCCCCCCCCCCACCCCCCCCCCCCCCCACCCCCCCCCCCACCCACCCACCACCCGCCCCCCCCCCCCCCCCACACACACCCCACCCCCCACCACACCCCCCCCCCCGCCCCCCCCACCCCCCCCCCCCCCCACCCCCCCCCCCCCCCACCCCCCCCCCCCCCCCCGCCCCCCCCCCCCCACGCCCCACCACCACCGCCCACCGCCCCCCACCCCCACCCCACCCTCCCCCCCCCCCCCCCCCCCCCCGCCCCCCGCCCGCCCCTCCCCACCCCCCACCCCCACCCCCCCCCCCCCCCACCAAGCCAAAACTTTCTCTGTTTGTTAGCTCAACCAACTGTACCCTACCCTACGGTCATGAACGAAACACATTTTAAATAAGCAGTAAAGCTTATGGCTTTGCTTTAAGTATTGAAAATTTACCTTTCTAACATAAACCTTGTTATGCCCTCTGCATCACATGTTACTTTGGTCAAGGGAGTGATAGGAGGCTTAAATTGCTATCTAGACCTATTTGGGGATTGGAACTATTGAATGAAACGACTTAGTGTGACCAGTGATGTCTAAATAGGCGCGCAGATGGTGGTGTCTCCTGCGCCTGAAAATTTTGAGTTGTGGGGGTTGTATTACTAGAGAAATTACCATCTTGAGAGGAAAAGACAGGTAAACCGCGGGGGACTAAGTCGGCCGTTTCACACCGTGGCGGAATATGTACCGAACAAAGATCAGCCAAATGTACAGTATCAGGACCATCCCAAAATCTCAAGTGAGGGGAGAGGACGACCGCCCCCCCTCTGCCCCCTTCAGTCACGCTAGTGACTCTTGAGCAGCTTCGCAAATATCGTATTTTTTACTAATTTTGGCACAGAAATACCCAGCGAATAGATTCCAGCCAATGGGAAATGTGACTGAGGGAGGTAGAGTATAGTTGGCAAAAAAGAGTGATATGAGACCTAGCTGAAGATAATATAGCAAAGGGGGCCGCCAAAGGACATTACTTCTACTTTCGGCTCTCGCTCGCATCCGGCTCGTCTCCGCTTCTTAGACAGTTAAACGGGAAAGTCCCCCCCCCCCCCTAAAATATATAAAAATAACTAACCTCCAGTCCTCTCCAGAGCCCACCCCCCCCCACTGATACACCACTGCTGCATGGATGTTGATGTTGTAGTTGTTTCCTCTTTCTTTGAATATTTTTATTTTACTAAATTAAAATCGGAAAAATTATAATGAGCAAATATAATGTTCTGGTATGGGAAGGGGGATCAAGGTAGAGAAATCGCATCTGGTCTGCCCCCCCCCCCCCCCAAATCAAACATCTTCCTACGCCGCAGGCCTCTAATTTTTTTCCCACGAGGTTATGGGCAAATCTCTGATTTTGAAATTTTTTTCAAATTTTTTTCTAAATCATGGTTGGGGGGTTATTTTCTAAGGTTAGGGTACGTGTACTGGGGTTATTTTGCCTTTTCTTTCATAATCTTGCTGTCAGAATTACAAAAAAACATGGTTCAAAAGCTGTCATTTGGAATTATTAGGGTGTGGCCTATTTCCAAGACGCTGATTGGTCATTTGCATGATTTGCCCATGCATAACCTCGTGGGAAATAAAAATTGCGCCGCAAAATTATATTAAAGCCCACTGGGCAAATTGACATCAATCTATACCCGAATGCCAAAGCGAATGCCAATATACACGACTGCATGAATACGAATGCCAATTATATTAAAGCCCATGGCAAAATGAAATCATCTCTACCCAAATGCCAAAGCGAGAATGCAATCGGACTGCATGAATGCGAATGCCAATTAGCCTAATATAAAGTCCACTGGCAAAATGAAAATCATCTCTACCCAAATGCCAAAGCGAATGCCAATCGGACTGCATAAATGCGAATGCCAATTATATTAAAGCCCACTGGCAAAATGAAATCATCGTCTCCCCAAATGCCAAAGCGAATGCCATATACACGACTGCATGAATGCGAATGCCAATTTACATTAAAGGGCCACTGGCGAAATGACATCATGTCTACCCGAATGCCCAAAGCGAATGCCAATATGTATGAGACTGCATGAATGCCAATAAGCGAATTGCAACTAGTATACACGATACCAATACGCAAAATACAATTTAGCACTTGAAATTAGCCTACATCATGTCCACCAGAATGCCATTACCATCTAACTCCAATGTTCTACTCTATAAACCAATAAAAATAACGAATGCTACACGAATGCCAATAAGGGAATGTCAGTATACACGAATAGGCCTACCAATGTCAAAACCTAGCATTGACAGGTGACATTGTATACGTGAGTGTCATTACCTTCTAACCAGGGAGCTGTTCAGCTACCTGTTCTAACGGCCCGATCTGGATCATACTGTGTTTACAATAACGATAAGCGAATGCCAATTTAAAGAAAGTCAGTAGTATGCGAATGCCAATGAGCGAATGTGAAGGCCCATTGGCGAAAGACATGTCTACCACCTTCCAGTAACCCCAAGCGTGCACATCGCAAATAAGCGAATGCCAATTAGAGAATGCCATATACGAATGCCAATGAGCAAATCTCAAAGCTCATTGACAAATGGTGTATCTGATGTCTACCCGAATGCCATTGCTGATGCGATCATGTTCAATGCAATGAGAGAATGCCAATGTTAGGAATGCCAATATACACGAGTGCCAACGAATACCAGTACATGTTAAAGTTGATATGCCTGCTCTATGTCCGATCTTGAATGCCATCATTGCTCAAGTCCCGCTGTCGAACGTCAGTTTGACCTTACATTGAGGTAATGCATCATATTCAGAAACCTGATATGTTTGCTTCCTTGGTGTTGATCTGCTCTGCTGTGTGAATGCTCGAATGCCCAGTCGCAGAAGAATGTCAAATATCATACTCGCGGTTTCCATCCTGCGAATGCCGTTTTCAAGTTCGCAAGTTTACATTTGTTTGTTGAATTAATTCTATTCAAGACATACAATGGAGCTAATTCTAAAGAAAGTTGCATTTTTCAGCTGTTTTCTGCTGAAATAATTTATGTAGCCTATATCTATATTCGAATGTCGACGAAAGGAACGCACCTAAATAGCGCGTCTTAATATTTTTGCTAAAGTATCAGAAGTCAGATACGGCAAGAGGCAGTGAGCGTCTGAGCGTCGGCCTAAAAATAATATCTCTATGCCATGATCACCGTGATGTCTTTTCTAACCTTCCGTATATAACTGTGCGCAACACAAAGTCAATTGGCATTCGCATTTTTCTATGATAGTATATAGGCATTCGTTGGCATTCGTTTTAGCATGTCCCCTGCTGTGGCGGGGTATTCTACAGTTGCTCCATATAGGCTAGCCTATAACTAGGCCTAATGTATTTTGCCTAGAGAAGTTAAGCTAAGGACAAAGGGCCTGACTTATCATAATCCCTGTCCCTGTGGATGTCACCATATTTCGAAAGAAGAAGAAGAATCGTACTCACCTAGCCTAAATCACAGATAATCCCAGCAAAGTAATGTCGGCATTATCTCGAAATAGGCCCTGCAGGGCTAGCTTCAACCGCACTTTTTGAAAGCCGTTGATTGTTGATTGTTTGCCAGTTAATTAGATCAGAATCGCATACCTCAAAATGCGCTTATGCGCGCAGGGCCTATTTCGAGAGTATATATATAGCTTCTCGACTAGTATCATAGATGATAGCAATAGCAAACAATATAGTATAACAACATGGGCGGATCTAGGGGGGGGGGCGACCCGGCCCCGGTCCCCCCCCTTTTTGAAATTGCAAAAAAAAAAAAAAAATGAAAGGGAAAAAAGAGAAAAAAAAAGAGAGAAAAAAAAAAAACGGAAAGGAGAAGAGATAGAGAGAAGGACAGAGAGTGGAGTGATAGAGAATGGAGCTGCAATTAGCAACCTCGAAGTATGGGAGTCATAGCGCCCAGCAGACCAGTTTGAACGTCGATTGGGACGTTTACACACATGCTGATCTTACTACACATGATTGGATACAATCAATACGATACAATACCGATACAATAACATCAGCCAATCGAAAAATACCTTACGAGACAGTGTGCATCAGTTGGGATGGGGTGCTATCAAGCCTGGCAAGTGCCATTTCCGGTGTAGCGGGAAGATGTGTCTCCCGTGTAAAAAGAGTCCTCTTAGCAGTACCTCCACAAAACAAAATCCATGTACTGAAGACCATCAAGTATGGTACATAGTATTGTCACAGTCTTCATAGGGAATAACTAACTAACAGGATTAAACATTTTGAGGGTATATACCTGCCCATTTTTTAACTAGTGACAACGGGGGGATCATGTCAGTCTACTCGTTTAACGTGAGAGAAAGTCAACATACTCAAGTTTGGTATCACACTGTTACTGTCTCTACCCAAGACAACCTTGTTAAAATCATCATTACAGCGGTGAAAGCCAAATAATTTTCTTTAATAACCATCACTTCACGAAAACTTGTATGAAATATAATATAGGATTTAATTATAGGCCTACACATGTACAGTAATTTCATTTTTTTTACTCAGAGACAATGATAAAAAGTGGGAAAGACTGAATTTATGCCATAAGCTCTGAAAATCAACCCTGAAAAATTAGTCTGTGTCCACACCGGACGATATTTCCAGGTTAAGTCCTGGAAACAGTGGTCTGGAGAGGACAGTTTTTGCCCACCACATTAAGGAAATTGTGTCCCGTCAGACACATTTTTACTGTTACCATCTTTTCCGGACAGTAATTACAAACTAATCCCACTATTAAATACTGTCCTTTTTTGGCCACTGTCCGCTAGAAAACACACAGTGTTTTGATTATATCCGCAAATGATTTTGGCAACGACAAACTGAGGGCATCCGTATATGGTTGGTGCCGCGCGATGGACATAAGATGGACTGAACTCAACGCGTAGAAAACAGACCATGAACCAATCAAATCCACGGATCGTTGGTTATACATTACACAATGGGATAGACTAGAATCCATTGAAAACAGAGGGAACTTATGAAATGATTTTGGGTTGATTTGGTTGATTATTAATACTCTTTCCACATGGCGTAGTGTGTAGTGGTACTACATTAAAGTTATATTTACAGTGTTTAAACCGGTAGTTCTCAATTACATTAAAGTAGTACTTACAAACACGCGCCCACACCATTAGCTGAAAAGGCAGACAAGTTGTGTGTTTGGGACGCCTGCAGACCAAAATACACACGAACAGGGGAACATTTAATAGGAAAACAAATATCCGTTTCAATAGAAGGGGGCTACAAGCAGAGGAAAGAGGTAAATTACATGGAATTTCAGAATTTCAGGTCGAATTTTTCGGATACACGCATGTGTTGCAAAGAGAAATGTGAGAGAAATATGTCATTTTGGACTCGCGTGGGTTAAATTGAAAACCGGTAAAACTGCTTTGACAGACCGGGGCTTAACAAAATAATGCACTTAGGTTTTGACTTTACAGATTTTCATGCAAACAAAACAGTCAGTTGTGGTTACTATAGACAGTGGTGTACTTAGGGGGCCATTGGGACATGCCCCCCTCACTTATGCCGATCTTTTTAAGTTCCTAAAAATACGTTAAACTTTTTTAACACAAGTTTTACTTCAAAAGGTAGCATATGTGGCACCAGATTGCATGTATTAAGGGCACCTAATTTTTCAAAAATGTTCAAAGGGGGGAGGGGACACCCCATTAGCCATGGTCCTCCCTCACTGATGCCGATTGTTTCTTGTTTTAGTTCCTAAAAATACGTACATTTTTTAACACAAATTTTACTTCAAAGGTAGCATATGTTGCACCAGATTCCATGTAAGGACAACTAATTTTTTAAAATTTTCAAAGGGCAGGGGACACCCCTCCCTTAGACCCCTCCCCAGGCCGGCGATTACACAACATACTGCATGGCCCCCGTGAGAGAAATCCTGTCTACGCCACTGACTGTAGGATTGCCTAGTTAACTCAGAATAAAGACTCGGGTGTTAACGCCTCCCTGGTCAGAAAATTAGGTTTGCTTGAGTGGTTAAGTTCACGTTCTGATTACCTGCAGGGATGAAGAAAGATTTGTATTGTATACAGAACGCCTTTCAGTGATGTTTCCGCCCAGATCTTTGACTCTCTGTGCATTCCCTGGCCCATAGGTTGCAGCGCCAGACTGGGCTGGGGGAAAACTTAATTGCCGAAAAAAATTAAGAAGAATCGGGATACCGGGAAAAGAAAAGAGAAGCAGAATAATTAAAAGAAAAGAAAACTAAAATAAAGCCGGGAAAATCAAAACGACAGACAAGAAAAGAAA
The DNA here is from genome assembly GCA_029531755.1 of Holothuria leucospilota. NCBI lineage: Eukaryota > Metazoa > Echinodermata > Holothuroidea > Aspidochirotida > Holothuriidae > Holothuria > Holothuria leucospilota. The sequence goes on from CM055972.1 coordinate 51,516,041, forward strand.
TAATATGAATAGGGGTGATAACTGAATTTAGGTAAGGTGGGGAAGAGGAAATTGGCTTGGTAAATTTGGAAGGAAATGTGGATGTTACTAGTTCTGTGGTAGACAGGGCTATAGGGATGGTGGAAAAAACGAACGGGACGAAATAGCCTGAAAGAGTGAATGGCTGGGAAGAATGTAACAAGGACAAGGGCTGCAGAAAGGCCGACTTTGCAAGAGGGAGAAAAATAATGAGCGGAGAGAAAAGAAAGGGAAGGAACAATAAAAGGTCAGTTGCGGGGAAGAAACGCCCAGGAAAGCATGATATATAACTTAGCAGGAGGAATTTCGGGAAACAGAGATAAGGAGTATGGCGAATCCAAGGGGGCAAAAGGGGCGTACGCCCCTATTTTCAGCAAAACAATGATTTTTGTGACAGAATTTTAAACCTCCAAGCCCATCTGATTGCACCATGCACTTTCTACAGACGTTTACGCCCCCTCTCTCATTTCTGGATTCCCGACACTGAATAGGGGAAGGAACAATGAAGAGAGGCAGGAAATGTGGGAGAGGGAGACGGACGGAGCTATAAGCTAAAGTTTTTATTACTGATTTTTCTGGATACTTAAAGACATACACTCGTCACCCCAAAGTATATTTTTAGTGTGGGGGCATCAAAAATCTTAGTTGGTGACGGCTCTTTGATTAAGAGCAAAGTTTGAAAATGAAGAGTAGCTTACATTCCACACAATGCAACGGGGCTGTAACGTACTCGATTCTGGACTCGAGTCCATGCTTTGTCGGACTCGGAACTGGCTCAGAATGGGAGGTCCTGGAATCTGAATTGGCCCGGAATGGGCTGCAGCTGGACTCGGAACCGATTCAAGAAGAGTGCACAAAAATGAAAGTTAAATATTTGTTCCCTAGGGCTACATTGTTATTGATGCACAGTTCAACATATAAATGGTCACATACAGTCAATTAAAATACAGCTTGAACCAGGGCATGAAATTGACTCCTAAAATGCCCGGTTTTAATTGAATGTAATTACAAAACAGTACAAAAAGCATGATGCCACATTCGCCAAATAGCTGGACTCGGAATTGGCCCGGAATTGAAGAACCTGGAATCGGATACGGCTCGGAATTGAAGGGTATACTGGACTCGGGATTGACCATGAATGGTGGTCACTTAAATCTACATTGGCCCGGATTCGGGCCAGGTGGACTAGGATACAGTCCTCTAATACAGAGGGAGAGTTTGGACAATCGATTTCAGAATTTTTTTTAAATTTTAAAATGATCCCAAAGGGCGTTTAAGCACTTGCGCGCGAGGGGGTGTGGGAGGGGGAGTTCCCCCTCCCACGGTGATGTGAAAATATGTGATTTGGTGCATACTTTATACGATATTTTGTATGCAAAAGGAGACATATTATTATGTATCTTGTGAAATATTTTGTAGGAATAACCATAGTTAATACATATTAACTATGGAATAACTATACAGAAATCAAATACACAACACACATATTGCTGGCAAATAATTTATCATTCTACAAGTATGCAGAATCACATAACAGCTTCAAACAAGTGTAAGGTGTTGCTTTTGTACATAGGCCTACCACTAGATACCATGTGTTCCTGATATTTTAGGCGTGCAATTTGTCCCCTTCCGGTATCGGTATGGAGTTGGCAAGTACGGTGCCAGTGCTCCGCGTCAACCGGTTGGCGAGGAGCGCGAGAAAATCTTGGTCCAAAATGCCTCCCAGATCGCTGGAAATGGCACTTCCCAGGCCTATTTGCCGCACATAAATAGGGGAAACACTAGTAATATTGTAAAAAAAAACCATAAAAAATACCAAAATTTTGCTCAAGGGCGGCTGCCCCCTCCCCCCCCCCCTTGGCTACGCACCTGTTCCAGCAAGATATGATCAGTTCCAAAAATATCCCTAAGATAGCACCATTTTGCATCTAGGCAACCTTAAATTAACAAAAAAATTTCAAAGAGGAGGGAGACCCCTCCCCTATTTCGGCATCTTTATGAAGTGACAAAAAGGATTCCACACTGCTGTATACAATCGCAGGGGCACCCAAAAAGTTACAATTTACGGAGACTGGGGGGGGGACTGAGGTGGCATTACGACTGTTCTCCCCCCATCACCAAATCCTGGCAGCGCCCCTGTAACAAATGTAAATGAAGATGAAAGCGCGTGTAGCGCGGGAGACATTTTGTAATTTTAGAAAGAAAAAAGTTACAGAAAACAAAATACGTTCTTTATTAAACGCCCTTTGGGATTATTTTTGGTCAAATCCTGGAGTCATATCAGGGCCAACATTTACAGGTAGTAAAATTTTATTTTCGATGGATTTTTCTTGTAGGGCACAGTGATGCGTACGGGGGGGACACGGGCCACGTACCCCCACCTAGCTGGGGGCCTGGAAACCCTTAACATGATCCGTCGTCGCCACTCAACCCTTTCCCCATCATTATGTCTTTTGTGCTATTAGACTACCAAAAAGGCCAGATTTTGATTCCATTTTTGTAAACATCCAATGCCACTTTGGAGATAGTCAAATGCTTTAATCGAATGATAACAATTTATTAATACCTTAGAGTCTCGGGGTCTCCGTTCCTTGGACCCCCAATTTAGCATTGTCCCTGGACCCACTAGGGGTCTTACAGTGGGACCCCGGGCCTAACGCCTACAGGGGAGCACTGCCCGTCACTACGAGGCCTTCAGAGGAGCTCGGTCCTTCATTTTGGGGTGTCCGTTTTGAGGAACGCTTGAACCCTAGTGCCCCCTCTTCGAAAAGTCTGGGGACTCCACTGCGTGCTTGGCCCAACTAGTAAACCTGCTGGGACCTTTGCACACAAGTGAGGCTACCAAGCGAACGAAAAGGTTAAAAGGTTTCAGAAACCTAACAGAGCAGTATACTTCAAAGTATCTGCGGTCTTTAACCCCACTCCACAGCACAAAGATGCTACCTGTCTAATTACAAGACAGAATGTCCGTTAAGAACGCATTACTTCAAAACTTTTGAAAAAAGTGACTGCCTACGTAGTATCAGATAATGCTACCGCCTACCTATTTTAATTTATTTTTCCTCATTTTTCAATGGGGGGGGGGGGGCATGGCCTGCTGCACTCCCCGCTGGATACGCCACTGCCTATGACGAGGCCCGGGACCGTATTCTGGGCCTCGACTAGGCCAGTCTCGAGAACGGAGAAGCATTTGTATAATATTGCTGACTGAAAGCAGATCCAGGATGCAATTTTTAATGAAAAATGCAATCTCCTTTTAAAAATTAGTAGCTCCTTGTAACAGTGTGGTACTGAATCATCTTTGTATGACACCATGGTAGTGACCCAGAGACTTAATAAGAAAGGAAAGATGTTTGATCGTGTCCGTTCGACTGAGGCTTAAATGATGTCAGATCTCAACAACCACCCATCATGACCTTCAAAAATTGCGAAATTTTGCCAAACAAGTGCTCACGGACAAAAGTATCATTTGATCCAAAGGACATGGCCTTGCCTTGAATCTTGGAAAGTAATTTTACGCATTTTTGGTCAAAGTTTGGGACTTATTCTTGAGTTTGTACTCCGCCGAGTCCACTTATGTCAAAGTTAACTTACGGTCTCCCTCAGTTCACTTTGACATCCCATAAGTTCACTTTCGGTCTCCCGCAATAAAAAACAAAATGTTGGAAAGTCGCTTCCCAACTCCCCAGGGCCATACATGTTCAAGGCGACTTCCTCTGTAACCGCGTTTCGAAGGACAGATTTTCCTGTTGCTTATATGCAGACCTTATTTCCTCGTAAAATTGTGTCCCGCGGACACATTTTCCTGTGGCGGGTGGACACTGTTTCCTGAGAAATATTGTCCGGTGGGACATTTTTTTTGGAAAATGTGTCTGGTGGGACACATTTTCCAGGAGAGACACCATTTCCTTTTACACCGGCCATCTGGGATGTATTAAAACCTCAAATTTTCTTGCAACGCTCCGCGCCAACCTATGGTGGCGCTCCACTTAGACAGTAAACGCAATGGCGTACACAAGGGGGAGGCCATTTTTTAACACAAATTTTACTTCAAAAGGTAGCATATATGGCACCAGATTGCATGTTAGGACACCGAATTTTTCAAAAATTTTCAAAGGGGAGGGGGACACCCCCTCCCCTTAAACCTCACCCCCAGGCCGGCGATCACACAACATACTGCATCCCCTCCTCGGGAGAGAAATCCTGGGTACGCCACTGAGTAAACGGGATTCAAACTTGCAACCCTGGGACCAAAAGTCCCAGCCAGCTGAGCTGATCCGTCCTCACAGAAATGTGTAGTAAAATAAAACCAAACTTTACATTTTGTTCACAAAAATTGCACTTCTTGATGGCTGCTATTAAGCCTGGCAAGTGCCATTTCCGGCGATCTGGGATGTATTAAAATCTCAAATTTTCTTGGTACGCTCCGCGCCAACTCATGGTGGCGCTCCGCTTAGATAGTAAACGAGAGCCCCTTCCCCAAACAAAAAATCCTAGCTACGCTACTGCATGAGAATTAAAATGGAAAATCATGGGAATCACAAGGCCTTAAAAGAGTCTTTTCCTGCTATCTGGGATGTGTTTTTACCCAAATTTCCTGGTATGCTACGCATTGGCAGCGGTAGCGGGGGAACGGGGGAGGAGGACACGTCCCTCCCTACAATTTTCAGTGAGGGGAGCTCCCTCCATAAATAAATTCCTAAGGAGAAAAATGAGGAATTATAAATTGAGTAAAAATCAGAAATCAACAAGTATAACCATAATCAATGACAAAACCAAATGGCCAAATGCTGTTCTGTCAGTTAATAAATCCCTCGATTTTTCTCTGAAAGACGTTAAGATTGGCCTACAGTGCACGTCACCAACAAAATTTTATTTAGAAATATAGTGGTCGGAAACATTATAATTCGGTCATTCGGTTTTGATACTATGTAAGGCCTACAATAATACCATCATTACACTGCCTGGACGTACCCCCAAAACAATGACAGGGCTGCCAAGTCTCGTGCATTCTGGGTGATTTTCACTTTCTCACTGAATCCACACAAAACAAGACATTAGGCAGAGGGGAACATGCACGTGATAAAACGTACATTTACGCCCACATGTCAATGCAAGGTACCGGAGTCCTGGTATCAAGTCGAACTAAGATATGGGTCACAAATTTCTCAAGGAAGTCCCTCAATATTCACCAAGTTATAACATGACTACTAAAGATCTGATTAGACACCTTGAACAGGATGTATTGTAGTAAGGCACTGTGCCTATGATAACTGTCTTCTGTTAATAACTTGTGGAAAAATTAATGTTGAGAGTTGAGACATGAAATTATATGAAGCAGAAAATGCAAAAATAAGACATGGAAAGTGCTATTTCCGGCGATCTGGGAGGTCTATTTTGTCAAAAATTTTCTTGTACGCTCCGCGCCAACTGATGGTGGCGCTCCGCTTAGATGGTATAGTACCGTCAATCACAGGTCGAACAACTTCGGCCCGCCCTTTTCAAAAATCCTGGATCCGCCCCTGTAACAAGCTAAAGACGGCTTGCGCGGTCTTGATTTTAGCGAGGGGAATGAGGGGTAGGTGGAATTCAACGTATGAATAAGGGATATTTACGGAATAAAACGCAATGTTTGTTAGATTTTTACAAAATCTGCAGGGCCTATTTCGAGAGTATATATAGAGTGTCTACATTAAATATAGGTAACCTCATATACTTCAAAGTGACAATCAGGGCCTATTTCGAGAGTATATGTAGACAGCTGGTTGTGCTTGCTTGTAATCGTGCATATACACGTATGTTCGCGCGCGTTGGCGCGCGAACATACTTGTATATGCACAAGTAGCTTACATTCTATCTACATTGAGCTTGAGCGGTTTTAAATTTACCAAGGAGAATGAGAGGTATATGCGCGTTTAGAAACGAGAGTCTATGCGCGTAGAATACAAAGTATCAAAGATGTATAAAAGATATACGCGCAAGAAGTTCTCAACGTAGACAAACCCTACGGAGATGTGCGCGTGTTAAAAACACAAAATGTAAAATGGGTTGGGCGTTTAAAACAATAGACGAGTTGGGATATGTTTCCACGCGATGCAATATGGGAATGGGTCAAAGGTGAAGTGTACCACGCTTACAGTGTCCCAGCCAAAGATATTACAAGCATAGATTCCAAACTTAAAATGGCGCGTTGACTCCCCATGGAGGCCAATATTTCGGGGCGGAAGTGCTGATCACTGCTCAGTCGTTTTGAAAACAAACAGGCAAATGAATGTCATACAAAAGTTTTAATACTTGTTATTTCGGAATGTTGTTGACTGAAGAAGTAATACACCTCAATAAATTCCACTTGAACAAGAATAACTTATTTCTTCAACGCGGCATTCCACGTATTTACACTTGAACATGAACGCACAATGACTGGTTTTGCAAGTTCATGGACATTCATTGGTCAGTTTCTATGGTATCTTCAAGTGACGCACTTTTATATGCGCGTTCAATTACTTACGGGCTCACAACGAGAAAGCAACTAACGCGTTTGTTTCCAAAGCGCGCAGAGCTGTGCGTCAAGTATTCCGGATAATACACAGAGAAATGTATTCTGCGCGTATAAAACGCGTTGTAAAAGTGCACCCGCGCTAACCTCTTTGAACAGTGGATTTTCTGTAACGCGTTCTTATCTTTGTACGCAGATCGCGGAATAGAACGACGCGCATGTCAAATTTAGCACTTCCGCCCCGATATATGCGTCTCCATGAGGAGTCACTGAGCGTAACAGTGTAGGTATAGGAGTTTGGAATCTATGCTTATAATATCTTTGGTCCCAGCGCAGGTGTTGCATGCTGAGCGCGCAGAGCTCAACTCGTTGCCGTTGTCATGGTACACTTGACCTTGTGACCCGACCGGAAGTACCGAATTTCCCAACTCGTCTATTGTGGGACGTTCGAAATTGAGTCAGTTTGAAACCAGCAAGATAGGGACTGGGACGAGATATCTTAAGTTGTGGGAGGATATTCAAGAAATTGTTGGAAATGCATCTGAATGTCCTCGCAGAATCCGACGATTAGTTTGGACAAAAATTGTGGCTTATTTTGATCGTATTTTACTAGCTAGCCTTCTTTCGTATGTGTACTGTATGGACTGACCCCAGCATTTGTTTGGGATGAAGAACACGATGATGGTTTTGTAATGACCTATAGAGTTAGTTGCATACCGCAAGACACTCTAATATATATACTCTCGAAAAAGGCCCTGTAGATTTTATAAAAATCTAACAAATATTGCATTTTATTCCGTAAATATCCCTTATTCAGACGTTGAATTCCACCTACCCCTCATTCCCCTCGCTAAAATCAAGACCGCGCAAGCCGTCTTTACCCTGTAAAGAAAGCTAGTGAAGACACTCTATATATACTCTCGAAATAGGCCCTGCATATTGTATAAAAATCTAACAAATATTGCGTTTTATTCCGTAAATATCCCTTATTCAGACATTGAATTCCACCTAGGCCTACCCCTCATTCCCCTCGCTAAAATCAAGACCGCGCAAGCCGTCTTTAGCTTGTAAAGAAAGCTAGTGAAGACACTCTCTATATATATACTCTCGAAGTAGGCCCTGCAGATTTTGTAAAAATCTAACAAATATTGCGTTTTATTCCGTAAATATCCCTTATTCAGACGTTGAATTCCACCTACCCCTCATTCCCCTCGCTAAAATCAAGACCGCGTAAGCCGTCTTTGCCCTGTAAAGATACCGGTAGCTAGTGAAGACACTATATATACTCGCGAAATAGGCCCTGTAGATTTCTTACATACGGTCCCGTATCTAATCTAACATGTAAAATTGCGTTTTATTCCGTACATACGTCATTCTGGTGATCATTTTGAAGTATGTGATTTGTATTTAATTTGGGCGAAGTTTTTACCGCTTCAAGTGGGTTGTGATAGACACCCTGACGAAATAAGCCCTGTCTATATTGAAATTTCCACAGCAGGGCCTATTTCGAGATATAGCCGTAATGGCAATTACGTCTCGGATGCAGAAGCAGCATAAGAAAAAAGACGACTTCAAATTTCACAACAGTCTATGTTAACAGCAACGTTCATACACACAGCACAGGCAGTTCTAACGTTACATAATGCATACATATACATAAATAGACAAGGTAGCGCACTTCTTCCACACCAAGGCGTTCAGTAGCCACATTTGGCTACTATGCACTAATTCGGCCAAATCCCCAAATGCTTTGGCCAAACTGGCAAATCTTTTACTAACTTGGCCATGTATTCGTGCATATATAGCCAAATGGGCCAAATCTGGCTAACTGAACGCCTGTTATTACAGGTGATTTAAAGCCATCTAGACAGTGAGCAGCTGCTGCTAGGGCTAATAGGGTGCTTGGATTGATCAAGAGGAATTTCAGTAGTTTTAGTAAAGAAATTGTACTAAATCTGTATAAGCAGTTGGTAAGACCCCACCTCGACTATGCAGCCCAGGCTTGGAGTCCCTTCTATGAAAAGGACAAGCTTCATTTAGAGCAAGTTCAGAGGAGAGCCACTCGCCTTATACCCGAGGTGAGACACTTACCTTATCATGTTAGACTTAAGCATCTTGGGCTTACCACCCTGGAGTTGAGAAGGATTAGGGGGGACATGCTTCAGGTGTACAAATTTCTCTCTGAAAGGAATCCTTTGTCCTCTTGCAATTATTTAAAGGTTCAATGTAATTCTCGGGTTCGAGGCCATTGTAAGAAGCTAGTTAAGAATTTTGCAAGGCTCGACATTAGGAAGTTCAGCTTTTCTCATAGAGTTGTTAACGAGTGGAATAGTCTGCCTGAGTGGGTAGTTAACTCCACATCTGTGCACTGCTTTAAGGTTAACATTGACAAGTTCTTCCATAAGTGTGGTAGAATCTAATTGTGCTGGGCTCATTTGGTGTTGGTTGGTTCTTTGTTTTCAGTTAAGGTTGTATGGACTTCAGGGCATCTTATGGGGCCTTAGCCCTCCTTTGCCCTTTAACCTGTTATGTTATGTTATTTATATATATGTAGGCCTATGTACTATATAACGTTAGAACTGCCTGTGCGTTCATATAAGTTAAAAAATAATTAACTCAGTCAAAAAGATCAAATCATTCACATGTTGTAATGTAACAGACTATAAACACTAGGCCGCGTAAGACACAGTAAGAGTCTGAATCACGGTTGTGCCTAGGCACGGCAGTGCTTCCACACTATAAATTCATTTGTCCCATAGAAATAAAAGTAAACTTTTATTTCTATGGTTTGTCCTGAAGTAGACACTAAAATTTCCTGAAATTGGCTTGGTATTTCCTGAAATTTTCAATAACGCTTCTTTTATGCTCCTTTAGTGGCTGATCCAAGAATCTATCCTGTCAAGCCATACGTCATTTCCATACGCCATACGCCATTTTCAGATTTCCCGAAATTTCCAGAAATATAAATCCCCCTTCCCGAAAATTTCCCGAAGAGCACCCAAATTTCCCAATGTCGGGTAATTTCGGGAATAGTGGAACTCTACTCATAGAGCAGGATATCCTGCTCTATGATCCTACTCTATGAGACGGACTGAACTCAACGCATAGAAAACAGACCATGAACCAATCAAATCCACGGATCGTTGGTGATAACATTACACAGTGGGATAGAGTAACATAACATAACATAGCATAACATAACATAACATAACATAACATAACATAACATAACATAACATAACATAACATAACATAATTCATAACATAACATAACATAACATAACAGGTTTAAGGACAAAGGAGGGCAAGATGCCCTGAAATCCATACAACCTTAACTGAAAACAAAGAACCAACCACACCAAACGAGCCCAGCACAATTAGAATCTACCACACTTATGGAAGAACTTGTCAATGTTAACCTTAAAGCAGTGCACAGATGTGGAGTTAACTACCCACTCAGGCAGACTATTCCACTCGTTAACAACTCTATGAGAAAAGCTTAACTTCCTAATGTCGAGCCTTGCAAAACACTTAACTAGCTTCTTACAATGGCCTCGAACCCGACAATCACATTGAACCTTTAAATAATTGCAAAATGACAAGGTATTCCTTTCAGAGAGAAATTTGTACACCTGAACAGAATCCACTGAAAACAGAGGGAACTTATGAAATGATTTTGGTTTGATTTGGTTGATTATTAATACGCTTCCACATGGCGTACAGGGCTCGAAATAACGGGGGCCCGTGGGCCCGATGCTCCTAGAAATTTGCTCGGGCCCGTAGCTTCTGCAGGGAAAGGGGCCCGGTTGGCTCCTAAACATTTTAAGTCTAATTGTACAGTCTGCGCATGAACCTCTCCACCCACATGTCAACGATCTTACATCTCGCAAGGCTTCGTATACTAACAGTGACTTAAAACCTGCGAAACACACACTTCTGAAATCAGTTCACATCACTCATAAACAGTCTGCTTTGTCACAACACGGATGATCACACATGCAGACATACAGTACACCGATGTCAGTCATAAGTAATGAAGGCGGTAGTTTTGGGCCAGTGTTTCCACACTCCAAATTCATTTTTCCTGAAGTGAAATGTAAAATTTTCCTGAAATCGGTTTGGTATTTCCTGAAATTTTCAATAACGCTTGTTAAATGCAACCTTTAATGGCTGACCCAGGATTTCACCCTTTCAAGTCATATGTCATTTCTATACGCCACATGCCATTTCCAGATTTCCCGAAATAATCCCACTTCCCGAAAATTTCCTGGAGAGCACCCAGATTTCCCGAATTTCGGGAAGAGTGGAAACACTGTTTTGAGCCCCTTGATTTCTCGTTTGGCCCCTAGATTCCATGAACTAGGGGCCCGGTTGGCCCTCAAAGAATGAAGGCTTATTTCGACCCCTGGCGTAGTGTGTAGTGGTACTACAGTAAAGTATTTTACAGTGTTTTAAACGGGTAGCTTCTCAATACATATACAATGAAGTACACACAAAGACGCCAACACCATTAGCTGAAAAGGCAGACAGTGTGTTTGGGACGGCCTGTATACCAAAATACACACTATCAACAGCGAACATTTCATAGAAAACAATATCCGTTTCAATAGAAGGGAGCTACAAGCAGAGGAAAGAGTAAATGTGCACGGAAAGATTTGTATCGCATACAGAACACCTTTCAGTGATGTTTCCTCCCAGATCTTTGACTCTCTGTGCATTCCCTGGCCTATAGGTTGCAGCGCCAGAGGGGGGCTGGGGAAAACTCCACTGTAGAAAAAAAAAAAATAAGAAGAATCGGGATAGCGGGAAAAGGAAAAGAGAAAGGAGAATAATTAAAAGAAACGAAAAGTAAAATAAAGGAAAAAATCAAAACGACAGAAAAGAAAAGAAATAATATGAATAGGGGTGATTATTGAATTTAGGGAAGGTGGGGAAGAGGAAATTAGCTTGGTAAATTTGGAAGGAAATGTCGATGTTACTAGTTCTGTGGTACACAGGGCTATAGGGATGGTGGAAAAAAAAAACGAACGAGACGAAATAGCTTGAAAGAGTGAAGGGCTGGGAAGAATGGAACAGGGACAAGGGCTGGAGTAACGCCGACGACTTTGCAAGTGGGAGAAAAATAATGGGAGAAAAATAATGAACGGAGAGAAAAGAAAGCGAAGGAACATTAAAAGGTGTCTTTTTCCTAAAAAAAGACTGCTGTATTTGGAATTCCCTTCCCTCTTCAGTTACTCAATGTTCTTCTATATGCATGTTCAAAAGAAACTTAAAACGCTTTTTAACAAACAACAGTCTATGACACTTTCTATATTTAAAATGTACCACGTTCTTCTCTTCTTCATTGCAGTGTTTTGTTCTGTATTTGTTTGATTTTCTGTAATCTATTTAGTTGTACTCTTTTTCATGTTGTAGGGGTATCCACTCTTATAAGCTTTGTCAAGCTTCCTGTGGGTACTCCCCGGTCTGTCTCCTGTATCTCTGTATATATCTTGTATTTTTTCCTGTATGTAAATGACCGAAATAAAGTTGATGAAACTTGAAACTAAAACTGAAGGTGAGTTGTGGGTAAGAAACGGCCAGGAAAGCAAGATGTAACTTAGCAGGAGGAATTTCGGGAAATAGAGATAAGGAGTAATTGCAGGGCCGAATCCAAGGGGGCGTAAGGGGCTACGCCCCCTATTTTCAGCAAAGCAATGATTTTTGTAACAGAATTTTAAACCTCCAAGTCCATCTGATTGCACCATGCACTTTCTGCAGACGCTTACGTCCCCTCTCACATTTCTGGATCCGGCCCTGAATAGGGGGAAGGAACAATGAAGAGAGGCAGGAAATGTGGGAGAAGGAGACGGACGGAGCTATAAGCTAAGGTTGTTATTACTGATTTTTCGGGATACTTTAAGACATACACTCGCCACCCCAAAGTATATTTTTAGTGTGGGGGTATCAAAATTCTTAGTTGGTGACGGCTCTTTGATTAACAGCAAAGTTTGAAAATTCAAAAGATGAAGAGTAGCTCACATTCCACACAATGCAATGGGGCTGTAACGTACCGTAATCGATTCTGGACTCGAGTCCGTGCTTTGTCGGACTCGGACTTAGTTCAGAATGGGACTCTGGATTGGCCCGGAATGGGCTGCAGCTGGACTCGGACTCGGAACGGATTCCAGACGAGTCCACAAAAAGAAAAGTTAAATATTTGTTCCCTAGGGCTACATTGTTATTGATGTACAGTTCAACTTATAAATGGTCACATACAGTCAATCAAAATACAGCTTGACCCAGTGCATGAAATTGACTCCTAAAATGCCCGTTTTCGATTAAATGTAATTGCAAAACAGTACAAAAAGCATGATGCTACATTCGCTAAATAGCCGGACTCGGAATTGGCCCGGAGTTGAAGAACCAGGATTCAGATATGGCTCAGAATCGAAGGGTATATTGGACTCGGGATTTGCCAGGAATGGTGGCCAATGGAATCGGAATTGGCCCGGAATCGGGTCAGGTGGACTCGGATACAGCCCTGCAATTCAGAGAAAGAAAGAGTTTGGATTACACATTATAGCCTTGTATTGGTCAACAGCACATGGCCTTAAGCAATAAAATAGGTTTGGGTCTGCACAAACAGTGGCGCCGCCACGAGGGGCATGTGCCCCCAATCGATTTCAGAATTTTTTTTTGAAAACTTTAAAATGACTCCAAAAGACGTTTAAGCTCTAGATTTCTGTATGGGGTAGGGTAAGGTGTGTTTTCGACCAAGTGATAGATCTATTGTAACCATTTTCTATCACAAATGGTTCTCAAACTATCAGAATTTTTGCAAATGCTTCGCAAACTACCAAACTTTTCGCGCGCTCCGCCTCTCAAACCTCACCTCAATATTGTCCTTATTATCAATAAACTTCGGTAGCAACCCCCGCAGAAACACAACATCAAAAGTTGATAGCTGTTTACAAATTCTCAGGTAAAAGGCTTTGTGATTGGCAAATAGGTTTGTTGGGAAATTGAAAGTGTCTCGATGCAGATCATGAATGCAGGTTTTGTCATGGTTTTCTTATTTAATGAAAAAATTCGTGCATTCTTCACGGTTTTCTTTCCATCTAATGACCCATTATTACGGTTATAATACATGCAACTATTCTGATCACAACACTTTTCCGAAAAACAGAAGTACATATCTCCAACCTCTGTAGGGGGATTATGGGATCTTTAATCTAATTTGTAGCATGATGTATGGGAGGTTGAAAGTAAGTACTTGGAGTTATATACATTTTTCAGAAATTTTTACCGAGCGGCTTCGCGTGTATAGCCAGTACCGGTATAGATGGTGATTGTTAATAGCCTACACTTACGACGAAAAAACATTCTGAAACGTGCCTTTTAGTCCTTCACCCCTTTTGCTTTACCTATCATGGAGGTATAATATCACCTCCCTGCACCTATACTCTCCCTCCCATTCCCCATTGCTGGAAGCTATTCGTCTGGATTTTCCTTCAAACTTAGTAAAAATACGCTAGTTGTAAAGTGCTCGGCATCATACTCTACAGTATCATTTGGATGTCAAGTAATAATCAACATATGAGTGCCCCACTTTATATAATTAATCCAGAGCTTCCAGGAGGCACCTTACCTGTGTCTGACAGCCTTAGATACCCTTTTACAACCCTTTTTACAGCCTTAGATACCCTTTTTAACTTTCCAAGCTAGTTGTTCTATAGAAGATGGCGCCCTTTTGCTAGTGCTTTATTTAAACAAATTACTGAGGTACCACATTCAGCATTGCCACCCATAGTTAAATCTGGAATGACACGTACAGATTTATTTTTCTAACTCCTTCGAAAGTTCGTGATTCTGCTCAGGGAATTATTCCATATACCACTAACCTCTCCATTTCCCGCACACGTGGTAAATAATTTTGACTATGCCATTGGGTCTTTGCTTGCATTGCAAAATTTGTCTTATTGCAGATAGCCCCCAATATTAATGCTGACTATGCCAGTGCTCAAGCCATGGCTTTATCAATATTCTGGAGCCGAAACTATTGGCCACTTTCAGTTATAACGCAAAAGACTTTTGGTAATTTGTTTGACATTTTCTTATAACTGAGTTACAGCAACACCCCGGAAAAAATTGGATAGGCTAGTGCTTACTCCTCGGAAAACGCCTGACTACACGACTACATCTTATGTACTGACAACCTTTGATTTGCTTAGGAAAATTTTTCTTATGGCAGTTCAGGGCTGGATCCAGGGTGCGTACGCCCCCCCCCCCCACCATTCTTTGCAGAGCAATTTAGTTTTTTTGTAATGGAACCAAAAAAAAATGACTTCAAATGATGCTAAATGTTGCACCAAATTGCATCTGAGGGTACTTATATATTTAAAAATTTCTCGGAGGGGAGGGGCACACCCTCTCCTGAGACCCCTCCCCCAGGCCGCGATCAGGCCCTGCAGTTAATCCCCCAAACAAAAACCCTGGCTACGCCAGTGCAGGAAGGCACCTTGACCTCTGAAGACCTCGAATGAAATCTGACCTTGTCAAAAAACAATAGAATGCTTCCTCCTAATATGTCTAATGTTTTCTTATTTGGGATATCGTGTTTACAATCTAAACGTCACAAACACACACACACACACACACACACACACACACACACACACATGAAACTTACCAATGCATAAGATCGCCGACGTGATTGCAAAGACCCCTTTCGCGTTCGGTAAGCCTTATGGAATAAAAAAAACTGACATGGATTCATACAAACAACCACAGACAGTTTATTTTATGGGAAATTTTTAGTAATCATAATTTCCCCTTACGTAAGGAAAATTCTTAATTATGACAGTGGTTTCTTCCACATGAAATTACTGGAGTATTGGCTAGCACAAATAGGTGATATACATGATAACCCCATGCATTGTTATGATAGTTGTGCATTTGTGTGCATGGTACTCAGTTATACCGGTATTACATAATTATGTCAAATTTCAGTATTCTTCTAGTAATTCTTCCTTAACTACTTACAAGCAGCTTCTGAATGGAATCACAGCGCGCTTATCTAACACAAAGCATTCTCTGTCTGCAATTTCTTATCACCATCAAGCAGGTCTGTTGTCTCATGTCTTTGCACATAATTCAAAACCAGTCAGTTTAGGATACATCGATTACCTATTAAACATTTTATTCAATTTACATTACAACCGGAAGGAAGTTATCCAATCCTATAGACGCAATGACCAGCTTATTATATCAGGGAGTTGTCACGGAACTTACAGAGACATGTCATCAAATAGTATTGGTGGGACGTAAGTTTACCTTGCGCCTCTGTGAGTTTTCATGTCATGTGTAGTCTTGGGTTGTTAGCTTAGGTGACCAATCACAGACGCTTCCTTAAAAGAGTTCCCAAGATAGGAACTTCAGTCAAGGAAGAAAGGTGGTCAGAAGGTCTGAGAGCAGATGAGAAATTGACTTCAGAGGGATCAGAGGCCTATGGAAAGCTTGACTCGACAGTATTTAAGCTCAGTTGACCGCGTTCTACCACATAGGCCTCAATGGCTCAGTGGTCAGAGCATCCGCCTTGTATGCGGGAGGTCGCTGGTTCGAATCCTGCTTGAGGCTAAGTTTTCCATTCACATATGAATATCCTCTTTCAGTATAAGGCAAGTGCTTTGTTAGAGGAAAAATGGCCTGAGGCCTAAGGTCTCTATGCGACTATTTAATACAGCGTTGATTTGACTCATTCATATTTATATATATATATATATATATATATATATATATATATATATACATACATACATACATACATACATACACACACACACGCACACACACACATATATATATATATATATATATATATATATATATATATATATATCTATATATATATATATATATATATATATATATATATATATATATATATATATATATATATATATATATATATATATATATATATATATATATATATATATATAGAAATGACTACAAGTGAGCCCGGTTAACACGTATTCATATTTATTTCCGCTACTTCAAGTTTCACGGGTAAGACCCGATCGTCAGGCGGTTAACATTACGAATGATACAACGAACAATTTGAATAAGCAAAGTAAACGATCAGCCAGTTACAAAAATACAGCAGACATATAATACATACTTCAGTGCAATTGATGGAGTGATAGGTGGCACAAGACAAAGCAAAAACAAAGAAGAATTTAACAAAGTGGAATGGCAGTGCTAGACCCTACGGGTTAAGTAGAAACCTTCTGGAGTGTCTGCAAGTAGAAATAAATTCCAAACGTTTATTAAGAGTGCCGTAGTTTGGTAGTTTGGTATGCACGTATTGAGCCCTCTACTATGTCTTTGGTGTGCACTGTATTCAAAATTCTATATATATATATATATATATATATATATATATATATATATATATATATATATATATATATATATATATATATATATATATATAAATATATATATACCCCACGGCAGCGCCCTGTTATTGACGTCACTAGGACATTTTTTACCGTAAAGTTTCACCCCGGCCTACCAGATATCAGGGGGATTCTCGAAAAGTTTATGCCCCTCCTCCAAATGTCCGAGCGCATGCGTAAAGTGGTTACTCGCCCTCCTTTAATTTCTTTCTCTCAAGGTAGGAGCGTGGGCGGTCTTTTGTGTCGCGCCAGGCTTAGAAGCAGAGAGGGGGAAACGGTATTGATCCCCAGCCAAAAATGTAATGGGAGGCGCTGCCAGCTGTGTTCTTCTTTGATCGCCTCTGACAAGGTTATTAGTGCCAGTAATGGTAGGAAATTCACTTGTCATAATCAGGGTACCGATTGTAACACTAAGTGGGCTGTGTATGTAATTAATTGCGGGGTGTGTGGGAAACAGTATGTAGGTCAGATCAATAACATCAGGCTTCGCATGAATGGCCATAAGTCTGACTACCGTAAATTTATCAACGGGGATATTTCGAAATGTGGAACATCTGCTTTGTATTCTCATCTCAAATCTCATGGGTTAGCTAATTTTAAATTTCAAATTCTAGAAGTTCTAAAATCTGATTCGTCTGTTACCAAGGATGTCCGTTTTTTCGAACGTTTATTGGCTGAGAAAGAAAGACAGTGGATTTGGAAATTAAATACTTTGGTTCCCCATGGCTTAAATATTGACGATACTTTCTACAGCCAGAATCGTGGAAAAAGACAAAAATGCAACTGAGCCCTCCCCCTCTCTCTTTTTTCCGGCTCTGTGCAATGATGCTTGTAATCTGCTCTTTATTTACGTATTTTGCTTTTTCTCGTGCTTGTATTCTATTCTTTATGTAAGTATTTTGCTTTTTCTCGTGTTTCTAGGGCCTGTATACTTTGCCTACTCTATTAGTGTTGTGCGAGTTGTGTTCAAGGGTACTGTGTTACCCGAAAATTAAACTGAATCCTCGTATGTTGGGTTTTTGTGAATTATTTATATATATATATATATATATATATATATATATATATATATATATATATATATATATATATATATATATATATAATTTTAACCTTGGAGGAAAATCGTGTGAGAAAACTCACATCAGGGGGAAATCGTACATGGGGGAAAACGTACATAGGGAAAATATCGTTTCCCCCTAACGTTTTCACACACTTTTTTATAAAGGAATACGTTAACGTATGGTAACTTGCTTTCGACCATACAATCTGCATAGTATTACTTCAAACTTTATTACTACATACTATACTTCGACGAACTTACGGACACCTATCCGTTAACACTAACGGATGGCGAGCCATTGAAATAAAGTTGATTGTGTCTCAAATGAGCTCATTTACCTTGAGGGAAATATATGCTTATGTATTTTATTGTTTCAATTTCGCCTTAACGAAACCGCGGTATCGTGATTTTCCCCAACGTTATGATTATTCAGTATAATTCGTGTAGTAACCAGTCAATGGCAGAGGGCTCAAACTGTGAAGGGAGCTAAAATATTGAAAGGTACGATGACTAGGGTACTACAAGACAGCCGTCGAATATTTAGCTCCGGGTTTCTGTCGAGCACTTTCAAAACCATTATCTACAATGGGTTTACCGTGTCAACTATGGATACTCTACAAAGAACATACCTGTACCGTCAAACAAGAACTATTTGAAAAGATAAATTTTTAAAACAGACACTTTCCTAAGGAATGTAAGGTGGAGAACACACTTCTATCGTAACCCCGACGCTAAAGTAAACAAAAAGGAAAACTACGATTTTCGGTCGACAAAATTCCGCCCCAGATATCCGACCGGAAAGAGTTCGAGGATGGGATGATGGGCCTCATGCAGAACATCAAGTTTAAGAACAACCGTAAGCCCTTTCAAACACAGTTACACACTGACACGAGCAAAATCAAAACAGGGAAGAAAGTATTCGTTGCGGCTGACAAAACCAACAACTTTTACAAGTTGGAACTCGAACCAGTACAACAAACTCGTAGAACAAAACAAAAACAAAGCCTACAAGAAAAACCATGCATTTTTTACATAATAAAATACCACACACCGAACTGCAATAGCAAAACTACATGAAGACTGATCATCCCACCGAAATCAGAAATAGAAAAGATCTGAAAACAGATACTGGAAAAAATCAATTAAAAAAATCATCCAATCCATGATTTTTTTCAATGGAAGAATACTAGTAAAATCATAGACTGGGTCAACGATTTGCACAGCACATATCAACAATCATTCATTGCTTTCGACATCAGTGAGCTCTACCCCTCAGTAACTGCTGACCCCCTAAACAAGGCCCTAGACTTGCATGAAAATACACAACCATATCAACGTTCGAAAAGCATGTTATCTTTCAAACAAAGATTTGCAAAACAACATCCAGACAAACAAAAATTATCAAAAAAGAAATAGGCAACATATTTGCAACCAACAACCAAAAAGTAGATATCGAAGCCAACAAAAAAGTAGTACATTTCCTAGATCTAACACTTGATTTAACACTGTCCACACAGGGACGAACACACCATACATGAAACCTAACAACATCCCTTTACGTCCACAAACAGAGACACCATCCACCACTCATCATAAAGAACACCTCAGAAAGTATCAATAGAAGACTGTCTAGCATCTCATCCAGCGAAACTACATTCCATACCACAGCACCCATATACCAGGAAGCACTATGGAGGAGCGGCTATGGGTACCACCCAGAGTAGGGACCTCAATCGCCTAACACCAGCCAACACATCAAGACCTCATAACGAAGGTGCACCAGAAACATTACCTGGTTCCACTCTCCATTCAGCGACAGTGTCAACAAAATACATCCTTTACTAAACAAAAGCACGGTAAAACTGGGCTACAGCTGCATGGCAAACATGGACCTAATAATATCAGCGCACAACAAATACATAGTGACCAGACAAAATCTACAACCAGCAATGCAAAACAGCTGCAATTGCAGAGCGCAAAGTCAGTGCCCACTGGAAGGCAACTGCCTCGCCTACAACATAGTGTACAAGGCCACCGTAACACACCATGACAACCACTAAGAAGAATCATTCATTGGTCTAACAGGAAACACGTTCAAAACTAGGTACACTGCCCACAAGTCCAGCTTCAATCATAAAGACAAAAGAAACAGAAGTTCACTCAGCGAATACCTTTGGAAGTTAAATGATGCTGTGAAATGGAAGCTTGTAAGTAAAGTCCGAGCCTACACTACATCATCGAAAACTTGCAACCTCTGCCTCGAAGAAAAGTTTTTTATCACACAGAAACCTTTCTTAGCCACTTTAAACAAACGAAACGAACTCAAAAGCTCTTGCAGACATAGAAATAAACATCTGCTGTGTAATTATTCTAATAGGTAATGTATCTTCATTCGCTCAGATTGGGCGTTCTTACCAACCATCAGCACGGCTTCCGCTGGGGTAGGTCCTGTGACACACAGCTTGCTGGCCTTGTGGATGACCTCGCTAAACTACTTGATAGGAAAAGCCAGGCAGACTTGGTGATCCTTGATTTCAGCAAGGCTTTTGATACAGTCTCACATCAAAGACTTTTGAGTAAACTCAAGAATATCGGCATTAATAACAGCCTTTTGGACTGGACCAAGAATTTCCTCACCAATAGACGCCAAAGAGTCCTCACTGATGGAGCATCGTCAACCCAGTCCCCTGTTACATCAGGTGTTCCTCAAGGAACTGTTTTAGGTCCCTTGCTCTTTTTAATTTACATAAACGACCTTCCTAGCATGGTCTCATCCAGTGTTAGACTCTTCGCCGACGATTGCATAATGTACAGAGAAATTAATTCATCTAAGGACAGTGATATATTACAGAAAGATATTGGTTCACTAAGTAATTGGGGATCCACGTGGCAAATGTCTTTCAATGTCTCTAAGTGTTACTCTATGGACGTTTCCCAAAAACCAAAACCCCTTATTGTGGATTACTACATGAATGGGAGGATTCTGCAAGCTGTTAAGCATCAGCCTTATTTAGGAGTCGAAATTAGTCATGATCTTTCCTGGACCTATCACATTAAGCAAATTACCAACAAGGCAAATAAAATGCCTGTGTTACTACAAAGAAATCTCCACTCTTGTAGCAAATGTGTCCAGGAAACTGCCTACAAAACGCTAGTCCGCTCAAAGCTGGAGTATTGTGGGGCCATGTGGGATCCTTACATCAAAAGTGACAAAACAACACTCGAGAATGTTCAAAGATGTGCAGCCCGTTCTGTTCTCAACAACTATAATTACAGGGATAGCGTCACCAACATGTTGACAGATCTCAAATGGGAACCACTCGAAGAGCACCGTACCAGACTTCGTCTCATCGCTATCTATAAGGAGGTTCATAACTTCACTCCCCCCACCATCCAGCTGCAGAGTTACCATACTAGGACTACTAGGCATAATCAAGTCACCCACATAATTGTTCCCCCTCCTTTCAGTAAGAGATGTTATCAATACTCGATGTACCCAAGAACTGCTCGTGAATGGAATTTCCTTCCACCAAACATACGTGATGTTTGCTCTTTTAAATCTAGCCTAGCCAACGTTAATCTTCAAAATCTAGTATCTAAGGCGCACTTTAAAATCTGGGCAACTCCCCTTCCACACTGACCTGTGCGTGATAAGCGATTTTGAAGGTGTCTGCACAGTATGAAGCAGAAGCAGAGGCAGAAGCGTGTCCGTTTTTATAAAACGGGCACGTACAAACCAGCGCTAAACCTTTGTTGACACCAATCTACACTAGGCTTCTGAATATATATATATATATATATATATATATATATATATATATATATATATATAATATGAGAAAAATCCACGTATGCTCCATGTAACATAACAAACAATAAAACACATTCCAAAGATGACATTATAAGAGCACAGATATGATAAAAACAGCGTATATTTCCATGGACGTAAATCCGGGGGATGGGGGATACATCCCCCAACATTTGACTAGGGGGATGGCCCATGTCATCATCCCCCCACGCCAATGTTTCTGTCTACAGATACGTGTATGATGGAAAGTATATTTTATTCTTCATTTTCGTAAGAAATTTTTCAAGCTCGCTTCACTTTCTATCACGAATGTTTCTCAAACTATCAGAATTTTAGCAAATCGTTGGCAACCTATCAAAATTTTCGCGCGCTCCGCGCACTTCCAACCTTACGTCAGTGTCACTCGTATTATCAGTATCTTCCGATAGCAAATTTCGGAAAAGCACAGCAGCAAAAAGTTGAAAGTTTACGAATTAATACGTGACGACTGGCCTATAGCAGTGGCATGTAGGTTTGTTGGGCAATTGAAAGTGTCTCGATGTACGTAGATTTAGAATGCAGGTTTTGTAATGGAAATATTATTCGTCACTGTTTACACTCCATGTCATGACCATTAATAAGGAGTTTTCGATTGCAGGACGGTAGACAAAGAGGACGGAACGCGCAACAAAAAAAAACTGGACTGCGCATGAGAAGAAAAGAGCATCACTCCTTCCTGTTGATTTTCAGGACGGTCGTCGACCGATTTAACGTTCTGTTAGAAACCGGACGGTACAGGGGTTGCCATGGTAATTTCTCTCGTCCATAACATATGTGTTTCTGTGACGTTAAATATGCAAGTTAGCTGTATGCAAAAGTACATCATTGTTTATGTGGCATGCAAGCTGCTGACACAAATAAACATGACAAACAACATCGGTGCATATCTGGTGAGCCGTTTTAACGAACGATTCCCTACTAATCTAAGGGAAGCTATCTTGAGGTAGAAACTTTCTAATCATGTAGGTTCGTCAATCTTACAATTACTTAGCGATGAGTATGGATGCTAACAAAGCATTGCAACTTAGTTAATAAATGAGCTCGTCATTGTTTTGATGTCATTCTACCTCACTGCCGTCTTTAAAGTCGAAACGCCTTAAATGCCAGGACAGAAGGCCGGGGGCGCGTGCATTTAACTCTCCGTCCTGTTGCTCTACCGTCCTGAAATCGAAAAGTCACTATAAAGGTAATAATACACGAAACTGTTCTGATCACTTTCCAAAGAACAGAGCTACATCTCCAAACATCTGTGGGGACCTCGCATCAATATGGGATCTTTCAATCTAATATGTAGCATGATGTAGAAGGTTGAAAGTAAGTATCTGCCGTTATACATTTTTCAAAAAATTTTACCAGATCTTCGCCAGTTCGCGCTGAGCCATTATCGGTATAGATGGTAATTGTTAATACACTTATTAGTCCTTCACCCCTTTTGCTACACCTATCAGGGAGGTCTAATATCACCTCCCTGCACCTATACTCTCCCTCCCTCCCATTTTCCATATTGGCAGCTATAGCTGCTCGTCCGGATTTTAGTTCAAAAGTAGTAAAAATACGATAGTTGTAAAGTGTTCGGCGTCGTACTCTATATTATCATTTGGATGTCAGGTAGTATACGCATTATGTCATTGCCCCCGCCCCAATTAATACGATTAATGCAGAGCTTCCGGGGGTCCTATTCAGGTATCTGCTAGCCTTAGATGCCCTTTCGTAATGCTCAATGAAGGAAAGGCCATGTTTCGTAATAACTCAAGAATGTTTCTGTGGACTCCACGCACATAGTTTTGTGTAAAACTTTCCCGAAATAGGAGGCAGTAAAATAGACAGAAGGGAGGGGGCTTCAGGAAATTTGTTGGCAACGTATCTGTCTCTTATCAGACAACAAATTCTCCACTTTTTCCTTACCAAAAATTAGCATTTTCAAAATTATGGACATTTTCCGGCCATATATGATCAGTTTCAAAAACATCCCAAAGGGAGCACCATTTTGTATCTAAAAGACCTTAAATTAATGAAAAAATTCTTAACGAGGAGGGAAACCCTTCCCCAGGACGACATCTTTATGTAGTGACAAACGAAATATCAAAACTGCTGCATGCAAATGCAGGAACGCATGAAAAATAAAGGTGTAATTTAACGCAGACTTGGGGGAACTGAGGTATTATTACCACATCATCTATGGTGCCCGAATTCACAAAAATCCTGGCGGCGCCACTGATCTCAAGCCAACTTGCAGGTCTTGTAATGATCTCCGAATTCAAAATTTAGTTGTCTGTGATGACCCTATATGTTGATCCCTGCCTTTTTAGGCTTAACAGGACATTGTTGCTCTTGTAAAATTTCAATCCAGTGCAGCTTATCAACAAGTTTTGTGCTCAAAATAGCATTTCCTAAATGTATGAATATACCAATAGCATACCAAAGAACATTACCACTGAACTTAACCCCTTGAAACAGTCTTCCTGGCACTTCTGAGACATTAAAACCCAGGAGCTTCCGTGGGCTTTGTCCCCTGCACCCCCACCGGGGCTTTGCCCCTGGACCTCACCGGGGGTCTTAAGGCGGGCTGCTCGACCCCACCCCTCATGGGCTCGCGCTTCGCGCTCGCCGTGGACGCTTCACGTGCACATTTTCCACATTTGCGATAGTTTCCCCCCCCCCCCCCCCCGTTGAAAAGAAATCTACGCCGCTGTATATTTCGGACACTCCTGTGTCCTTCCTCAGCGCAAAATGGGGAGTAAAAAATTACAGCATTTATTCAAACTTAACGGTACAACAACTACAAACAAAAACAAATGATAGACAGGCAGGTTTAGTTAACCTTGGCAGGGTTATTAATTACAAAGAGGAAGTCTCGTAAGATGCCAAGGTCCTTGTTCAGGCCCCTAATATGGTTTAACGACCCACTTGCTCTCAGATTTGAGGCGTTCGTTGACAGATTGGTAATTTGAACCCAGCAGAATACACTTTAGATTTAAAATGGAATGATTCGGTTCACCACAGAAATGTTTAGCAACGAGAAAATTACCAAATTTATCCTGAATAGTCTGCTTATGGTAATTGAATCTAAATCTGAATTTATTGCTTGTCTGCCCGACATAGTTGCCAACTAAACCTGCCTGTCTATCATTTGTTTTTTTTTTTTGTACTTGTATTACCGTTAAGTTTGAAAAATGCTGTATTTTTCACTTTCCGTTTTTCGCTGAGGAAGGACGCAGGAGTGTCCGAAATGGCTGTTTCTACCGTATCTGTGCTCTTATAATGTCATCTTTGGAATGTGTTTTATTGTTATATATAAATATATATATATATATATATATATATATTTATATATATGTATATCTATATATATATATATAGATATATATATATATATATATATATATATATATATATATATATATAAGGTCAAATTACTGCGTAGCACTTATGAAGTAGGTAGGTAAAAATGAAGTAGTAAATAGTGCTAAAAGTTTGTGAAAAATTCCACGACGTTTCGGGTTTAAACCCTTCATCAGGTGGCAAAAATGCAACTGATCGTTGACACGGCCAAACGTACAATTTAAAAAATACACAATAAAATTGGGCACGGTAAACCTCGGCTAGGAAAACAGACAGTATTAAGTGGTTACCACAAGTCAAAAAAATGCAGGAATTGCTGCGTTATAACAGTTCAAGTCTAACGTTCAGACCATGTGGGGACAGGGTTCCAAGTTTCATGATTAGGCGGTTTTCGGCAGCTAGGCGGTCATGATCGGAACCTCGACACGAGATGGCCGCCGAAACCATCAAGTCACGGATCGAGCATGTTGACGGGGGATTGAAGTGGGTGGCTACCGGGAACCCTGGGAGGTTCTGTTTGATTGATCAACAAAACGTCGTCTTGCTGACCGAGTCACCGAGCACCTGAGATCAATCAAACAGAACCTCCCAGGGTTCCGCTGCCGAAAACCGCCTAATCATGAAACTTGGAACCCTGTCCCCACATGGTCCCCCAGAAGGGCGGTCAGTACACAGGGTTTCTATCCAGAAACGCTCCTTATACAGGCGGCGAAACTTGGACCCAGAACCCAGATGATCAATGACAATAAGTCTGAGGTCGTCAACCGTGTGGTCATTGGTGGAGAAGTGAACCGCCACAGGTTTATCCCCATGTCTCACCGAGTGCTTGATATTAGAACGGTGGTTGTTCATCCTCTGCCTAATCTCGTTACCAGTCTCACCCACATATTGGATACCACATTTACCACATTGTATGAGATAAATAGCATTCACCGACCTACAGCTAGTAGGACGGCGGATGTCAAAAGTAACACCCGTAACATGACTGGTAAATGTTGTAGTAGCAATAACATGCTTACACGTTTTGCAAGAAACATTACTACACTTTGTGCAACCTATCTCCCCAGGAATAACAGTACCGACGTCATCACAGATACGCGGGACCGCAGCGCGAACTAGGATATCCCTCAAACTAGGAGGGCGCCTGAAGGAAATAACAGGAGGTCTTGGGAAAATCTTCTTCAGCCTACCATGGGACTGAATAATAGGCCAGTGTTTACGAAGAATATGATTAAGAGGTGGCAGGTGAGGGTGTTAAGTGGTCACAAGAGGAACCCTATCAGAATTAACCCTCTTAGTATATCTGATGGCGTCAATTCTAGCAACACCATGGGCTTTCCGTATACCATCCCCTACCACCCTAGGGCCATCCCCTACCACCCTAGGGTTATAGCCCCTCTTGGCAAAATGATTGGCCAGCTGGTCACATCTCCGTTTAAACGACTCATCCTCAGAGCAAATTCTACGGAGTCGGAGGGCCTGGCTATATGGGATATTTCTGGTAAAATGTTTAGGATGGCAGCTCCTAGGATGCAGATACATGTGGGAGTCAGTTGGTTTTGTATACAAATCAGTGACAATTTTCTGGCCATTAGCGAGGCTGACCTTGACATCCAGAAAATTTATTTCAACTTGAGACTCCTCTCTCGTGAACTTAATGTGAGGGTGTATTTGATTAGCATGAGTAATGAAGTTATCAAGGTCACCCTTACTATGCGGCCAAATCATAAATATGTCATCAATGTATCGATACCACACAAGAAGCTGGCAGGCCGCACTTGCCAGGAGACGCCTCTCGAGCCAATCCATAAATATAATGGCATAGGAAGGGGCGAATTTAGCTCCAATAGCGGTACCAGAAACCTGTAGGAAAAACTCTTGATTAAAGGTAAATACATTTGAGGTAAGCGTAAGCTTAAGTAAACGGACCAGCATCCCAGCGGAAGGGGAATCCTGGGTACGGCAGCTTAGGGCCTCTGCAACCGCCTGGATACCTTCCTTGTGGGGTATAGAAGTATACAATGCCTTGACATCGAGAGTGACTAAAAAACAATCAAGGGGTAGCCCCCTTAAAGACCTAATTTTGTTCAAAAAATCCGAAGTGTCCTTAATGTAAGAAGGTACAGATTGGGCAATGGGTTGTAAGAAAAAGTCAAGGTAAATAGATATATTTTCTGTAGGATGACCACAGCAAGAAATGACAGGTCGACCGGGATTGCCCACTTTATGCAACTTAGGCAGAATATAAAATCTACCAGGGCGTGAATCCTTTGGAATAAGGAAATCACGCAAATCACTTGTAATGAGGCGTTCATGGAATAGACCCTGCACCAGTCTCTCAATGTCATTGACAACCCCCTGAGTTGGATCCCCGTCCAGCTTCCTGTAGAAAGTTTGATCAGCCAGTTGACGGTAACATTCTCCCAGATAATCAGATCTCTCCATGACGACCACCGCCGACCCTTTGTCCGCAGGCTTAATAATGATATCAGTTCTGTGCCTCAGAGATTCCAGCGCTTCCCTCTCCTGTTGCCTTAGATTGGTCTTTTGTTTGCTACGATGTTTAAAGGAATTAACGTCATTGTATATATTGTATATATTGTATATATATATATATATATATATATATATATATATATATATATATATATATATATATATATATATATATATTACTATATATATATATATATCTATATATATATATATATATATATATATATATATATATATAATATATATATATATATATATATATATATATATATGTCGAAAGTTGTGTTTGGTGTTCGATCATGAAGTCGAAATCAATCCCACGTGCTGGCACAGCCTTGGTAACAGGAGAGAAAAAGTGAGTGCAGCAGTATTTGTACCTTGTTCTACGTCTGATACCACAAGTGTCACAATGGCCAAGTGGTTAAGGCGCTCGCCCGGTACGCGAGAGACCCGGGTTCAATTCCTGGTTGTGACTTGATTTTTCTCTCTGAATTTATTTCTTCTGTACTGTCCCTTGTGTGAAAAGGCTGTGCCAGCACGTGGGATTGATTTCGACTTCATGATCGAACACCAAACACAACTTTCGACCTACTTATTCCACGTTCGTTCTACCTAACTTCGACCTACTATATATATATATATATATATATATATATATATATATATATATCTATATATATATATATATATATATATATATATATATATATATATATATATATATATATATATGTATATTGTCTTTGATGAGCAGCTGTTCTCAAGCTTTAGTGGCAGTACACCCATCTTCTACAAAAGATACATCGATGACATTGTCGGTGTTGCTTCAGGACCTCGTCGTGAATTGGAGACCTTCATTAACTTTGTTGGAAATTTTTCCCCTATATTGAAATTCACAAACTGCATTTCCGACACTTCGGTAGTCGTTATAGATATGGAGCTGTATGTAGTAGAAAACTGAAATCTAATATTCATTTTGAACCCACTGACTCCCACAGTTACCTACTCTATTCATCCAACCACCCTAGGTCTTGCACCATCTCATTCCCTTATTCTCAACTATTAAGAGCAAGACGGATTTGCTCCGATGACTCAGATTTTGCTAAGGCCTCTCAAGAGATAATGTCCTTCTTTGAAAAACGTCAATACCCACGAAAGGTCCTTAGGTCGTCTTCAAGGAATAGATAGAGCTACATCCATGATCCCCAAAACAGCGAACGTAAAATCCTCGACCAGAATACCTTTGGTCGTAGCTTATCACCCATCCGTACGTCCCATTGTTCAGTCCATTTATAGGAACGTAGAAATCCTCCAAGATCCTTCTACCCATGGACGTCAATCGGGGGGGGGGGGGGGACAGGTCTCCCCACATTTCGATGGGTGGGTTCAGTCTAATTTGTAGCATGATGTGGAAGGTTGAAAGTTCGTTGTTGACGTTAAACATTTTTCAATTTTTTTTTCCGAGCGCTTCGCCGAAGCCATTTTCGGTACAGATGGTATAGATGGTGATTGTTAATACTCTTACGAGTTACGACTAAAAAGCATTCTGAAAACGCCCTTGCTAGTCCTTCACACATTTGCTATACTACGATCAGCTCCAAAAATATCCCAAAGATAGCACCATTTTGCATCTAAGCAACCTTACAATAACAAAAATTTCTCAAAGGGGAGGGCTACGCCCCCTCCCCTTAGACCCCTCCCCAAGGATGACACCTTTATATAGTGACAAAGGAAGGATCCACACTGCTGTATAAAATCGCAGGGTGTACAAAAAGGTGCAATTTTCGCACCGCCACTGCAGTTAGTAAAAACATCCAGCCAGTCAGAAAAATTAAAATTCACTAAATTGTGGACATTTTTCAGCCATATACGATCAGCTCCAAAAATATCCCAAAGATAGCACCGTTTTGCATCTAAGCAGCCTTAAATTAACAAAACGCCCCCTCCCCATTGACCCCTCCCTCAGGACGACTCATTTATGTAGTGACAAAAAGGATTGATCCCCACTGCTGTATACAAAAACGCAGAGCGCATGACAACAAAGTGCAATTTACACGCCTCCACTCCGATGAAAAAAAAAAAAAAAAAAAAAACATCCTGCCAGTCGGAATTTGGGACCTTCACACCCCCAAACATATCACCCTAGCAACGGGCCTGGTCGTGTCCATGATCTCCGACAATAGTCTACGCTGCTTAGCGTTGTTTCAGCTATTTTGTGAAATGAAAATAAAATCTTGAAGTTATTCCGTGGACTCCGTGTATTTCAACTGGCAGATCATCTGTGATGGTCATGTTAACTTTAAAATGATAATTCCTATTAGAATAGGACAACGTCAGTCATTATAAGGGGGTGGAGGAAAGGGCCTATAGGAAGACATCCCCTCTTCAAAACCAAAGGGATTGGTTTGTGCTAAGTCATGCATGTCCCCGTCCCCCCCCCCCCCACTCACACATTTGAATACGGATTGACGCCCTGCTTCTACCCTTGATTATTTCCCTGAAACACCTATCACTGCATTTAGAAATGAGAAAAATATTTGTAGTCACTTAGTTCGGGCCTCTCATCCCCAACCATTAATGCCCGACGTTCCGGGAATATATCCTTGTAATCGCGTAATGTGTAGTACTTGCCCAGTAGTTAGCCATGGCAGGTTTCTCTCTGTTGTGGTTCCCAACAACAACCGCTTTAATATTAACCGGCATTTTACTTGTACATCGACTAACGTAGTGTACATTTTAACTTGCAGGCGTTGTGCCATTTTGTATGTGGGTGAAACGTCGTCTGGCTGATCGAGTTACGGAACACTTTAGGATCCATTAAGCAAAACTTTCCTGGCTTTCCAGTAGCTTATCATTTCAACCCCCCGTCAGTTTGCTCGATACAGGACCTGATGTTCAGCAGTATCATGCCGAGGTTCCGACCGCGATCGTTCAATTGCAGAAAAACGGTTAATTGTGAAGCTCGGGACCCTCACCCCTAATGGACTGAATGTTAAACTTGAACTTTTGTAACTGTTTTATTGCAGGTTTGGCCGTGACCATTCCAAACGCTTTTAATTTTCTTGCCAAACGAGTGCTCTTTTTTACATGACCGTCTTTCGTCAATAGTTTTAGATCGCGTCATGACAGCTTTTAGTTATTTCACGCAGTTGCGCCGATATTTTGTATTTCACGCAGTTGCGTAGCTTTACTGTATTTAGCGCAGTTGCATTTTTTACTGCGTTGCATTGTTGTGTACATACACACTGTGAGCGCGGCCAGCGCACGTGCGTCGGTCGAATTGTGTAGGCACGCATTTGTTTGTTTCATTTGAATCGCGTTTTACTGATCAGTTGATATTTTGGCGCCTGATGAAGGGTATGTATCTGGTTTTTTAACCCGGTTGCTGTGTCTGTTGTTTGTAAATTTACCTTCAATTCACATTTTGCGCTGAAGACGGACACAGGGGTGTCCGAAATATACGCTATTTTTTAACGTATATGTGCTCTCGTATTGTCATCTTTGTGGTGTTTTCTACTTATCATTTTTATGATTCAGTGTCGAGCAGAATACATCATTAAATTAGATAATAAGTGGTTTGGTTCCCTAATGAAATGTTTTGATACAGGATAACTTATTACTTATTGCTTGCACAATTTTCTTGTGGTTGTTAAACCTCAGTCCAAATGTGGTGCTGGTCTGACCGACATAGTTGCCTTTGTCACACAAATTGCAGCATAATAAATATACTACATAACGCATGTCACAGTCCAGGGGAGGGGGACGGATGTTGCAAGTAGTGCCTGTAGGAGTTAATGTTTCGTCCGTGATAATGAACCGACACACTTGACACCTAGGCTTGCCACACGTTTTGATGCCTATGCTCCCAACAGTACGAAGACTGGAGGATGTAAGGAGAGATTAGAGGTTGGGGGGTTGCCGTCTTGCAGTTAAAGAGGGATCTTCAAAAAGTTCGGAAACGGACTTGTCTGTCCGAAGAATACTAAAAATCTGAACGTGTAAATTTATGTAAGCCCTCAGTTTTAGGGGAATAGTCAAAGTCAAGTAGGGTACGTGAATTTCAACTTTAGGTTTGTAAGATAGCAATTTATCCCTGCGGTAAATGGACGCTTTACTTATTACCTCTTTCATAACGGGTAGAGGATAGTCATTATTAAGAAAAAATATCGACAAGGCAACCAACGTGTTTGTCGTGTTCAGACTGCTTAGAGTAGATACGATTGAATCTGATGCACTGAGAAAATACAATAGACCGTTTCAAGCTGATGTTATGGGAACTGTTAAAATTCAGGTGGCCATGGGTGTCTGTCGGTTTACAGTAAAGGGTAGTTGCTATGTAACTTAACCAGTACGTCAAGAAAAGGAATATCCTTGTCAGAAAAATCAAATGTAAACTTAATGGAAGGTGAAAAGCATTATAAAACGATACAAAAGAATGCAACCTACACTCTAAAAACGTCCTCTTCAAATAGGCACTGAACCGATATCTATTCAAATATTTGAATAGTTTCGAAATCTATTCAAATATTTGAATAGTTTCGGTTCAAAACTTAAATTTTTTGTTGAAAAATGAACCAGATCTAGTCAAATATTTGAATAGATATTGGTTCAGTGCCCATTTGAACGGATTCGGTTTAAATCTACAAAGGAAGTTTTTAGAGTATATGTAAGCCATGAGGCCAAATGAAAAAAAAAAAAAAACATGTCGTCAATATATCTATGAAAATGCAAGGATTGTAACGGGTAACCGGCCAGCATCCTATTTTCAAGGTCGGCTACAAAAATGACAGCATAGCTGAAAGCTGTTTTAGTACTCATGTGAATCATGCATGTTTGGAGATAGTGCTGCCCGTTAAATTCAAAATGATTATGTTCAAGAATAAGTTCAATAATGGCAGTGAAGTCACTAAAGAACGGTAGAGAGAAGCCGTTCAAGAAGAGAATTTTCTTACAGGCTAATACACCTTCTTTATGTGGTATATAAGTGTACAGGGCACCTACATCCATACTACCTACATCCATATTGACGAGAAGTGAATTGGATGGAAGAGACTGAATATCCTTGAGAATTCTTAGAAAATGAATTTCATAATCTTACTTTCAAACGCTAGTTATTGCCTGGTTGGTTCCTATTGCTTATATTTTACTTTCTCTTAGTTCCTTCTTTTATCTTCTTTAATTTTCGCACTGTTGTTTACATGTATATGTATATTGTAATTTGTCTTTATTTCCTTATCTTACTTTCAACGCTATTACTTGCCAGTGGTTACTATTGCTTTATATTTTTACTTTCTCGTATTTCCTTCGTTTATTATCTTATGTTGTCTGCATGTATACATTTTGTAATTTAAGTGTTTTTGTACTGTTTTATGCGAGCATTCAGTTACCCTTGTGGGGTTTAATAAAGTTGATCTTATCTTATCTTAAATGGGTAGTATCTTGGATGTAACTACTGAGGGAAGGTAAAAGAGGGTTCAGAATACTATCAACAAACCCACATAAATGCTCAGTGAGCGTACCGATACATAAAACAATAGGTCTACAGGGCGAAGAAAGATTTAATTTAATAATTTAAATTGAATAATTTTTTAATTTTAATAAATTTTGGATTAAATTTTAAAATAATAATAATAATAATAATTAATATCATAATGATAAGAATTAATAAATAATAATAATAATAATAATTAATAATAATAATAATAATACATTAATAATAATAATAATAATAATAATAATAATAATAATAATAATAATAATAATAGAATAATAATAATAATAATAATAATAATAATAATACTAATAATAATAAGATAATAATAATTAGATAATAATAATAATAATTTTTTAATAAATAATAATAATAATAATAATAATAATAATAATAATAATAATAATAATAATAATAATAATAATAATAATAATAATAATAATAATAATAATAATAATAATAATAATAATTTAATTTAATAGATTTGCGGCATCAATGGGGGCATTCACAGAAGACAATTTTATTCTTCAACTAGCTTGGAAACTTTGCTTGACTTAGGTATTGTATAAAATGTCCCAGGAGTGGTGACGGGGTAATGTACAAATTTACCTTGTCAGGTAGTTCAGAAAAAAAAAAAAGAATTAATCAGATTTTGCAGTTTTCTTGAAAAGTGAAAAAGGGTAAGAGATGAGATTCCTATAGAAATTTGAGCTGCTCAGTTGAGATTCTGCCTCCTTGATGTAATCAGCACGGTTTAAGACAGTGACAGCCTCTAATTTGTCAGCGAGCCGTATTATGATTTTATGGTTTGATTTTAGAGACCTGATGGCAGATCGCTCGTCCCGTCGGAGGTTATGGGTTGGGTTGGCATCTCTGGTACTTGCTTCGATAAAGCGGTTGAGATGGGTCTTCGCAGAGTTAACGAACGTGTCGACGTCGTCTATTTTCAACTGTCTTCTAAAACGTTACTATCCTAGCTCTACTGTCAATCACCAGACGAAAGAGAAGTTTGTTAATTTGTCAGAGCATGCACTTTTGCACCAGGAGCAAGCTATTCTCATTAAAGGCCTTCTTTTTGTCCGAATCGGTCCTCGGACCAATTGTTGACCTGGTGTATGATTTACACACTTTTACACGATGAGTCAAATTTTAGAGAATATTTCAAGGACGAAGATGCCGTTCCACAACCCTCTCACCTGCCCACAACATCTCGCAAGTCAGAATGGACCCCCATCCCCGGGGGAACCCACACATCGACACGTTGGTTAACTCTGCGAAGGTCCATCTCAACCGCTTCATCGTGTTTGTGTAGAGGAATGTTATGTCCATAATGACAAACATGCAGTTGATGGAGAGATCAGATATAAGGGATAAACGATTGAAATCAGTTGTGTACTGGACAAAACTGGGTATTTGTTCATTAATGGTTGCAAAAAATGAGTCGATATACACCGAGAGATATACGGAAACCAAAGGCCTTCCTCCCACTCAGAACAAAGGAATGCAACCAGTGCGATTACCTTACTGAGAACACTGGTACATACATCAAACCGTTGATCGTACCTATGACAACAAGTCTAAGGGCCAACGCACATTTCAGCAAGAATTTAAGCATGGCGTTCCCTGCAAACTGGATATAGTTGATCACATTTTAGTGATTTAATTCAACTCAATCATTCTTAATTACTTTAAAGTACTTCAAGTAGCTGATCAGCTCAGTCGTCAGTAATTTCTGCCTATTTTTCTTTTTCCTTATGCTGTGTTACAGACCTTCGACATGCTTTAAATTAAACAGACTATAATCCGAAGAAATATAAGACACGCTGAAGTGTAAGCTTTACCTTTTACTTTGGTACCAGACGAGTAGAACTGCTCGGATAGCTGTATTCTGTACGGAACTGCATTAATTGACTCGTTTGAAGTACCCTGAACATTAAGCTTGTCGCAGGATCCAAGAGATATCATTCGTCCCATACCTGGGGTACACATTATTGACAAATATACAACAACTCTTAACGCACCTTTCGAATTTGACATTTTAGAATGAATCAAAAACTCTAAAAGCTGTGACTTCAACGATTACAACACACTGGGTATATCTGCAAATCGCTTCATGTAAACATTCCGTCTTGGGGTTGTGTTGGTATTTTCTACACAACGGTGGTGATTGTTCTTGCTGTTTAACTTTTATAGAAATCTTGTGCATTTTTACTGTATTCGCGTTCATCCAACCGTTCCAAGGTAAACTGCTTTAGCACTGTCCCTAGAGAGACTTTCCTAAAGTAACAATGTAGAATTGTTAATCTGAAATTACGGGAAAGGCTGCACCATTCCTTACATTGTCAGGTTGCCTTTTTATCCATATACATGCATACTCCAATTCGTGAACGCTTTCAGAACTGAGAAGGATTTGCACCAGGATTTTCCTGACCAACGTGGGGGTGGGTTAGAGGTAACCTGGAGCTGAACCCCTACTCGGGCTGGACATTAGTCATTTATATACCCTGTTTTTCGGGCAATACGTCCTTAACATCATGGGAAAAAGAGCTCCGACCCCAAAGAATGAAAAATGATATGTAATGCCCTACGCTTATGACTTTAGGCGTGTAAGAAGCATGACGAAATACTAGAATTGGGATTGAAAGAAATCTCATGAAAAATACTTGTACGTATCATAAAATATGTTTTCACAATTTACGCCCTAGCTTTCTTTGTATTTCAACTTAGCGCAATACATGGAACGTTGGAGGGTTGGTCTCTGTTTGGAGTAATAAACATTGTCTCGTAACTATCCTTTTACTGGATGACATCGTAAAGTTTCTCGAAACGTTTTATATTTTAACGTACAAGTAAAATTCTATCCCGATTTTGCAGAATACTGCTGGGTCTAGGTATGTCTAGGTTAGTTGTAAGACTGAGGTTCTACTCTAAGCAGTATATATCCACACTATAATGAAATTTCAAATTGACGACATGCATCGGACTAATATAAACTATAAACTAAAGATGATCTTTCCTAAATTCATGTTTTGACTTAGAACTTAACATGGCATTTCATAAAATCTCAACAGAAACAATGGGCGGTTGGGTTTCGCCCTGCAATCCCAACCGCCGAACTCCTGTCAGGAGCCCTAACAACCGGATCAGAATCCCCCGAGTGCAAAATAGCGCTCTTGCGGTTACCCTTCGTCCCCGGGAGAATTCCTAGCCCCGCGCCTGAGGAAAAGACCATTCAACAGTAATGCTACCGATACATAGTACACTTTGCAATTTTCCTTCTGCTTTTCCCCTCCCCCGTCCCTGTCGGAACTTGCTCTGCACGAAGGTCATTTAAATGCTACTTTACGCACTGTTGGTAGTCACCCAGTCGAGTAAACTGGGTATGCGAGAGTATGAAATAACCTTTTTAGCTAACCTTATTGTACCTAGCATAAAAAAATTGTATGACCCCCCACCCCCCCCCCCCCCCACCCCCCCCCCCCCCCACCCCCCCCCCCCCCCACCCCCCCCCCCCCCCACCCCCCCCCCCCCCCACCCCCCCCCCCCCCCACCCCCCCCCCCCCCCACCCCCCCCCCCCCCCACCCCCCCCCCCCCCCACCCCCCCCCCCCCCCACCCCCCCCCCCCCCCACCCCCCCCCCCCCCCACCCCCCCCCCCCCCCACCCCCCCCCCCCCCCACCCCCCCCCCCCCCCACCCCCCCCCCCCCCCACCCCCCCCCCCCCCCACCCCCCCCCCCCCCCACCCCCCCCCCCCCCCACCCCCCCCCCCCCCCACCCCCCCCCCCCCCCACCCCCCCCCCCCCCCACCCCCCCCCCCCCCCACCCCCCCCCCCCCCCACCCCCCCCCCCCCCCACCCCCCCCCCCCCCCACCCCCCCCCCCCCCCACCCCCCCCCCCCCCCACCCCCCCCCCCCCCCACCCCCCCCCCCCCCCACCCCCCCCCCCCCATAGTAAACTTAATTTACTGTAGTTCAAGGACCTTTGTACTATACTTTTGATGAGGGTGATATGCAGAGGGCAGCTTGGTGGCCGGATGGGGATCAACTGGGAGAGCAGACTATACGCCTTTAGGCCTAAAATTGCCAACATCACAAATCTTGGTTACAATTAAAGGCAGTCCTCATATCCAGTTGACCCCAGTTGCACTAGTACATAGACCTACATGATCTGAAGTACAGTGTATGTTGTATCACACAGTATTAGTAGAATGCACCTGTAGTAAGTCAAGACTATAGATTTGTACATGTAGTACCAGTTCTGCTAGAAAGTTCAGTGTTACATTAAGTTACGTAGTCGTTCCTTGCTACCTATAGTATACTACAGCCTTACCTGGGGAAAACAGTTCATTGACTGGTACGGTTTCGTTCAGTTCTAATGAGTTCATCATCATGTATAGTACTGCAGCATGAACAACTCATCTCCCTCATGGACGACACACGGTGCAGACACAGTATGAGTAAGAAGCTTTTTAAAAACTTTTAGGTTAAATCTATCTAGCAAGCGCTAATGCTCGTAACCACTTGCCAACAAGACCAGCTGCTGCATATACTGGACATGTACTGTAGAACTTTCATGCAGCCAGCATAAGGACTTTGAACCGCAGTATATTGTTGGGCCTATGCCTAACAGTTAGAACTCATTCTGTTCAAGCTGCAACTTAACTATGTGTGCTGTATACGATTCATTGGTTCAGTACAATATACACTGCACTATACATGAATGAAGACATATGACTTCAGTTGGTTTTGCATGGGCATTGACAAACATTGTCCTGTTGGCTTTATATATATTATATAGTATAAAGAGCCTGGAATATAACCAGAGACACTGGAGCCTGCATGCACTTTGGCCTTCAAGCCATTTCACTTTACCATGATGACGTTGATAAAAATTTACCTCTGAAGGCCAAAAATCAAGCCCTAGGTGATGCCTGTATTATATTTGATGTGCTTACACAACCCTCCCCATTGTCAGGTTTCAGGTTGCTCCCCCTTCCCCCCACTTTTGGGCACCCTGCCCCCTCAGGCAGTCCTGGCATAATCACTGATAGCCTATTGCACAATTCTCAGACTGCTTTTGAGTTGTAAGTAAACACTATAGGTCTCAGGTAGTCAGTTAGAGGTCAGTGAGCACCCCCACTACCTGTACATACACCCCATCAAAAGAGATATGTTCAAAAATGCTGCCAGACTCTGACTCGGATCCTGGTTTGACTCGGACACAGCTTGGTCTCGAGGCCTTCTGGACTCTGACTTGGATTCTGACCATCGACTCAGACTTTGCTCAGACTTGGGACAGGTGGACTTGACTCCAACCCTGCCCAACAGTAACCTTCACTTTTGTTGTATTTAACTTCACATCTTGCAGACTGGTGGTCACTGCTTGAATAGATAAATCAGTTTAAGTTGAATAACCTGAAGGGATGTGTCAGTTCTTCAATCAAAGAATTTCTGTAGCTGGGTAATGACAATGGTTAATGCCACTGTTGCCATTACAGGAACTAGGCATGATACAAGTTCAACCAGGCATGTATCATGTAGCACTTTTCCAACTAACTTAGAGGGCCATTTTTGTTAAAACCTTCTCTTCTTTATTTCATACATTCTTGAATAGTTCATCGGTTACAAGACCAGACCAATTAATTTTCCCATGTACCCCTGGCTAGCCTGGAGCCCCAGGAGGACTTAGCAAATCCTTGCCCCAAGAAAAAGCCCTTGCCCCACCTACAAAATTCCAACCTGAGTAAGTTTCAACCCCAGCTGATTCTCAATAAATAACTCCCACCCCCCCCCCCCCCCGTTGCAAACATCCCAGTGGCACTTTTCCCAGACAATAGGCTGATAGCCCAGTGGTAAATATGAGCTAATATGCTAGGGGGTATCAAATTTTCACTTAAGTGGACTCGGCTGGACTCGGACGGAGCCGAGTCCAGTTGCAGCCCATTCCGGGCCAATTCCGATTCCAGGACCTCCCCATTCCGGGCCAATTCCGAGTCCAGAAAACTGGACTTGAGTCCGAAATTGAGTCCGAGTAAACTTGCGATGTAGTATTAGTTCTCACTAGCCCCCTCATTAGAGTCAGCCTACGAAAGCTATCATCGCCCTTTAGTATGACAAAATCGCGACTCATTGGTCATTAACTAATAGTTGATTAACACTTGCTCGACTGGTTCTCAGCATAGTAACTACTCACCTGCACCTGACTGACTGATTCTTGAACTTGCTAGAATTTGATAACTCAATGTTCCGCTTGCATAAAAAATATCATATCAATAAGAAGTAGTGATAATCAACAAATGTACAGTTTAATAATTATATTTATACAAGATTGTAACTGTCCAAATTTAATGAGCATTTATAATAGCCTTTCCATTACAGAATTGCTTAATTTCAACGTTACAAAGCCATTCCAAATTCCTTTCTACAACCCATTGATCCTTAAAACCTTCAAAAATCCTACTACTTCCCAACCATTTAAACACCGATTCCATCATAACCCAGGTAATTCAACAAATCAGCCAGTCAAATTCCCAAATACGATCCCCAGACTCGAGCCAACAGTAAACCTTCCGCCTAGCTCAGATCCAGCCGCACATCTCCACAAGACTCCCACCCCCATTCTCATCCGTCCGCATTCCGCAACTTAGACGCCGATGAAATCTGTCCAGTCCAAGCCGCAGGCTCCTCTTCACCTACTGGAGCAGTACTCAAGCTCATTCCATTTCGTAAATTTATAGAACTGTAATGTCCGAAGCGGTAAACTGGTGATAATACTGCACATACATCAATCTTTAAACCATGAATGAGACTTTTATTTAATCATATTCATCACAGTATCTCAAACTTTTTTTCCCAAGTAAGTTAACTTCAATACCGAGTAAAAAAATGTTAGGTACAGTCACACCTAAAAGTAGTTCATATGATACGTCTTCTTTTAATATTGAAGGGTAAATTAATCTAAGAATGTTATTATAACAGTGTTACCGAAAAGTAATATCTAGAATAGATATTACAAACTTAA
Organism: Holothuria leucospilota; assembly: GCA_029531755.1. Taxonomy (NCBI): domain Eukaryota; kingdom Metazoa; phylum Echinodermata; class Holothuroidea; order Aspidochirotida; family Holothuriidae; genus Holothuria; species Holothuria leucospilota. The sequence goes on from CM055972.1 coordinate 51,556,256, forward strand.
GGAATCATACAAAATTAATTAAAGTTATTTATTCAAATGAAGTAATACTTTTATGAATCAACGTGAGATTTAATGAATGAATGAATCAAGTTATACCTCATTCTAAAGTAATTTTTCAATTAGACTTAAGGAAATCAACGTTGATTGTAACACGAAATTCCTTTGACCAATGTCAAAAATACCAAATACATTATTGATAACATACAAAATGAAATATTAATGAAATAACATGTCAAAAATTTTTAGATAGAAGAAATCTACATTATAATCTAATGCATATTATGCCAAATTACTACATACATGATGCTATTTAGAATTAATAAATGTACTAACCAGAAGAACTATTAATACGGATTTTCACTAAACTAAATATATATATTATTGACATTTAGTAAATTCATTTTAAATTTCAAGGCTCCTTAGAAAGAGACTCCGTGAGGCAAGAGATGCACGTTATATACGCTGACTTGGAATTTCAAATCGTGAATTTTACGGTCATATTGAACTTTAGGAATTTTCGTAATATTTTTCGCAATAACAAAATTTGTGAAGATCCATCTAAAATGTTTGTGAATGCTTTAGGATAAACCTTTACTAATAAATTTTTGAAACTTCTTCTAATACAAGAATTTTAAATGATTTTCAAATTTTAATTTAATCAAATTATCATACATATTTTAAAAAAGTCTTTAAACTTTATGAGAATAAACTCTAAAATATGTACAACCTTAATAATAATGAAAATTACTAGTACTAGTTAATTTCTGTAATTACAAACATTCAAGGTCATGCACATTCGCTCTTATTCTATCAGAGGTCAAAATCGCAAATAAAATATTTTAGTATAATTTTAAGGTTTTAATAATTTAGATAGAGAATTTCAAATTGCATAAATCAAGTCAACTTAAACTTCTCATAAGAAAATTATTTAATAATAATTTTCTACACTAAAACAATTATTTGAATCAATACACCATTTCTTTACTTACAACACACATTTAATTCGAATTTTTTTAATAAACATTTTATAATTTAAAAATAATGAAAAAATTTAAAATTATTTAAATTAAATAAACATATTTAAACAAATAATTAGAAAATTTACCCATACGTGACAATATAAAAATTAAAAAAACTTCTCTAATTTTCAATTCAAAGCAAGTTCTATAAATCTTAAACATCTTTTAACAGGTTTTATAAAAATAGTGCAAAATTCTTTAAATTGCAGTAAATTTGGGTTACTCAGATTAAAACAATTTTACCTTTAGTCACAAATTCATAATGTACATGTAAAGAAATGTAGGTCAAGTTTGCCGATCCAGTACAAATCAAACCTATCCTGGATACTAATTCTAAATTCGTAATTATCAATATTCAGAGATCAAATCTCCATTCAAATCAAAATTTAAATTTCTAATTAAATTGGCGAACAGGTGCAATAATTGGTGTAATTCAAAGTGCATTTAAAGTCCCCTAAAGACTCTTTTAAACAAATTGATACTCTGCTTCATAATACAGAATATTCGTGATACGGAGTTGAGGATCATGTAGTTCTTCATGAAAAAATAAGTCCTTTCATAACTAAAAACATTACTTTAATTTCTAGTATTACAAAATAGTCATTTATAATTTCAAGTTGCTAACTAAGATAAAGTTAATTAAATTTGAACAATCAAGCCATGATTAAGTCCTAAACATCAGATTTAAAAAGTTCTACCTAATCAAGTTAATAATTGAATCCAAATGTAAATATTAGCGAACATAATGTATAAGTAAACAGCTAATTTATATTACATATGTGCTAGCCAATGAAAAAGTCAAAGTTATAATTAATATTTAACATTTAAGTAAAAGAGGAAATTAATATACGTTTAATATGTAAATTTTAATTTACAAACTATTTCCAAGCTCTGTTTTTCTAAGATCAATTCTTATAAATAATTTAATACTCTCTTTCTAAACTAATCGCTCCCAAAATTTACTAAATTTCGAATTTGTCATAATTCCTGCAAAGTTTAGTTAGACACTTAACAATAGATATTACATAATATTCACAATGTTTGCCCGAATTGTTCTATACTCTAAACAAAACAATCAAAGCAACTTGAAGACATTAATTAGCCCTCATAGTTAGTTAAAAAAATGTACTTTGCATTTCTGTCATTATGTAAATTTTAAATCAAATAATTCTGAATGATGATCTGTTTATGCCACGGGCCTCATGGGAATTCCACTATGAAGGCCAGCCATTTATTACCTTACAACTTCACTTTTTAGGTAGTGATTTCAAACACAGTCGATATCTAAACAATGTTATTATAGCTACAAGTTTAAATGTCATTGACTAATTGAAATATTTGAAGATGAGTCATCGTAAAATGGTTCAGTCTCCAGAACTATTTAAGAAAAAATCTAGAATCATTAGCAGTACATGTCATAAATCCAGCATTCAATACACAATGACGAGATAACGTATATGAATTCTAATATTTTACTCCTTCATTTGATTTAAATGTTTCGTTAATTTAGAGATCAGCATATCATTATCAATGAATAAATTTCAACTTTCCATAATAAATAAACTTAATGCTCGATTCACTCCTGCAAATTAAGTTTCTAAAAATCACAATATTTTAAAAAAACTACTTACAAAATCAGGTCGAATCTTTTACCAATGTTGCTACACAGAAGACATGGGAGTCCACTCACTTTAGGCTTAAGATCATAATGTTTCAAATTCACTAAAGTCTGGTAAATCTTGTTGATCCACAATAGCGTATGGTTCATTTAATTTCAAGCAGATATCATGTAGTATATACAATGTGCCTAAATCTCAATAAATTATATTAAATACTTGCAGTGAAATAAGATTAGCACTAATATGAATAGTAAGTTTTCAAGCTAAATGAATTAAAAGAGTCAAAACATTAGTCTGTCTCTGAAAATACTTAAATTATTATTAATACCATACCATCATTCAGGTGATTTACCATGTTGAATAAGTCATTTAAAAAAGTTCTCATTAATACAACACTGGAGTGTAAAGTCTAAAAAACAAAACAATTATTCCTAATCAAGATCAAATATTAATTAAAATATTACATTCATGGATCCTTGAATTTAAGTCATTGAATTAATATTCTACATAAGAAGCACTTTTTATAAAAAATATTAAGGTTAATGATAGTAAATGATTTGCTCATAAAACAACTTAATTACCTTAAATGTTCATGCAAAATTCGTATCTTTAAATCTGACTATTAAGTTGAGGCAACATTGTACTTCATTCCGATAAATATGGAACTGTTCGAAAAATGTACAATTGCTTAGTGAACGTCCCAACATATCTAATACTTCACTGATATATCTAAGCACTTTAGAACTTATCGACTGGGTCAAGGTAAGTGCAACTTGATTAAATTGCTGGCAGAGAAGGTACTCAAACTTGTTCTTCACACTTAATAATTGCATGCTTTTCATCGAGTTTTAAGAATACTAACCTAAAAGAAGATTAATACATGAGTATCAGTAATATCCGAATCTTGATAACAAACTTACAACTATTAAGGAAACCATAATTAAACTACAGTATTTAAACTGTAATACGATTTTTAGGAATCCAGCATTTACCCAAGGTTAAGTTTATTAAATTATTGTAAAAATTCAATAAAGCGAATACATTATCTTGCAAGTTAGAACGGAAATTACTTAAGATTTACAATAATTGTATTAAAGAGGTAATTATACATGTTATGATAAATTATCCTATCTTAAAATATTAGAATGGAAATTTTAAATTCTTTCAAATAAAATATTTAAAGAATAATATTCTATTAATGAAAAGAATTCGAACAACTCTATTCGCATAATTGAAGATAGACTGGGATGTTTGCTACATGATAAGATTACTTGTCTGAAGCAAATTTGATCATTTAATACTGTTCATAATTTTTAAATAGAAAATTAGAAAAAACTGAGCACATTTCGAATTTCATATAAGGACTATCACTTAACAAGATGTAAGGCAATATTTCACTTGCACTGAAAATTCAATCTTCAACCATTTTTAATAAACCTTCCAATAAGTTCTAATTTAAAGGCCTTAAATAAAAAATCTTGTCGAGTCTTAACTTTAAAATATACGTCCTAAGCTTTATTAAAGTATGTAATCTTTTTTAATAAAACTTATAACATAAAACTTATTAACATTTCCATAAAATTTAACCTTAATTTACAAACCTACTATCATTCCACTCAAATAAATAACTGCATCAGTTAATGTAGGAATGTTACACTTTTTATATCATCATCTATATTAGGTTAAAAATAGAATTATTGCAATTAATTTGTAAATAACACCAACAATTTACCTAACCTCCCTAAAATGAGTAATTGAGAAATAATTTCAAATCAATTGGGGATAAAAATTAAAAATCTATTATTTAAAAATTAGAGTAGAGTAGATTTAAAAAGATTTCTTTACTTCTTTCTACATAGATTGTACCGGAACTACACATTTGTTAAAAATTAGTCAACTGATAATGCATTCAGTGCTTAAAATAACGTTTCTAAACGAGAATTATGTAAACTTAAACTTAAATTTTAATGCCATAATTTTCATAATCAATAATTTGGAACGTATATTGCATTTAATAAAAAATCTAAATTGAACATAGAACGTATTAAAAGAGTTCAATTCAAAGATCCAAAATGGCATGTATAACACAGCGTTAAAAATTTACTAATGTCATTAAGCAGTTTAGAAACTTCCTAACCTAACAATCGTCTAAATTGTATACAAAATATACTAATTTAATTAAATAGATATTCAACAAGACATAATAAAGTATCAATTTCCACACTGATCATGTAAATACAACGGCGTTAACGGGCATGATCCCATGAAGTCATCAGCTTTACATAATTTAAGGTCTAAAGAACAATCTGGGTATGAATTTCCAGTTCTTTTTTCTTCAAAGTGTAGCTACACCCGACATACTCTTGGACAGAATCTAATTCTTCAATTTACAATTCTTAAATTTATTTTCTATAATTAAATACCTAATTTTATATCAATCCGCATTTTCTAATTTAAAAAGAAGAAAATTCTATTTCTCAAAAAAAGAAAGGATAATTTGTGTTAAAGAAAATTCATTGCAATTACTTAAAACCTAATTATATACCATTACAAATACATTTGCTCACTGAAACTCAAAACTATTTAAAAAATTTACAACCCTTAATAGCACAAATATTAAGGGGCACAATTTACACTTTTAAACTATATCCGCAAAAATTGAAAATAATCTTCAATTAGTCATTTAAAATAATGTAGCTTAACAAGCTATAAGTTATAACAGACAACCGAAAAACCAATTTAAAAATAACGATAATACACTTAATGATCATCAATATTATTTTCCCATTCACGAAAATCACCTAGTAAAAATTTGATATGAGTGTTGAAACAACTTGAAGTTCATAAAGAAAATAATGACTCAACTTGAAGGAATTACAAATATCATTTTAAAAAACTTTTACTAATACAATCAGACGTACGAATCCAAATATTAAAAGCTTCACAACCACTTTCGATCATTAACATCTGCATAACTCTCCTAAGTTTCTCAAACACGATACACTCCTGCAGTTTTAACAAGTTTATCACTGAAGGGTGATTTAAAAATCCCTATTTAGAAAGGCTGCGTAACTCTAGCAGTTTTCACTAAACGATCCCTTTTGCCATTTACACTTCAGTAAAGTAAATCATACTGAATCATTAGAATGTTTTTCTTGATATAGGTGATCCAGTTAAAACTTAGTAATAAGACGGGCATTTGAATTAATAAAACCTTATTATTTGTTACATCAATCTTATTTAATAACATACCAAACATAAATTGGGCGATACAAATACAATTTGATTCTATTAATCAAATATATTAAAGCATTCGTTCCGAATTGATCTTAATAGAAATCATTCATTGTTAAAATTTATAACGCTAAAATCAAATTCCCAATGAATTCTTGACGATTGTGTAAATAATAGTTGTAAATCAATAAACACTGTCATTGACTCTTTAAACGTCCAAACTAGCTAAATAACCGTTTGTTTTAAATTCCGAAGAATTACTTTTAAACATCGAATAAACTTTGAATGTATCAAAAAAGCTGTTTATTTTAATAAGCGTTTAGATTCAGAAATATCAAATTACATATGCTATAGACTAAATTTGTAACCTTGAAAATTAAAATTATCTCTCATAAATATAGACAATATTCTTTTTACTTTAATGACAGTGTTATTCCATGCAATACAATTTAATCAAACCCACTTCAGTTAGTTTAAATAATTTCTTGTAAAAATATTTTTATTAAATGACCAAACATATAAAAAAATTTAAATTAAAATAGATACAAATATATATTTAAGAACATGAAAAAATTTAATAATGAAATTTTAGATGAACTACACATAAAAATTAACGTGAGATAAATCATTTTAACTAAATACATTTCCCTAACTAAAGATCAGATTAAAAATCAAAAACTTGTGAATAGTTGTATGTAGCAGCCATGAGCAAGTTTTTATCTTGTCATACCAAATTTTCCAAAAGAAAATAAATTGTTTCTCGACCCTTTCGTGAGAGAAAAATACGAAATTTAGAGATTCATAACTCAGTTTACTCGGTTATGTTACGAATTAATTAAAAAATATTTTCAAATTAGCAATTTTTCGAATTAATTCCCAAACTCTTAATTCCTAAGCTAAATCAATTGAATCTTTAAAACTATTTAATTGATGTACACTAATTCCCTGATAATGAGTTACTCTCTTCCGGCAAATCGTGAGTATGGTGATACTGACCTATAAAAGAACACATTTATAACATATATTATAATGTAATCGAAGTAATCTGAAAGCCTAAAAAAAGTTTGAAGAATATCGACTACTATTTCATTTATAAATATGAGGAAAAAAGTCCGGCGTTTATTGAATAATATTTAGATTTTAAGTCCTTGCATACTAAAATTCATTTTGATAAAGTACATACTTATTAAAAAAGTTCTATGATCATAGTTGTAATATATTAACTCTCTCATAATCTATTGGCGTAAATATAACAGCTTTTCGGAATTCAAAACAGTCAAATTTAAAATAAACATAATAGAAATCCCGATGTAAAACCAACAGAACTAAAAACATTCAAATTAATCAAATTCAAACCATCACTGTAACTCATCAAAGAATATAAAATAGAAGGGAAATATACCTAATACGATTTATTAAGTTCCACAATGAGGGTAAGCATGGTGATAGCACCAACCTTCTTAATTGCACGTCATAACATTATAGAATGCGCCTTTAAATATGCTTAAAAAACTTTAACAAATATTAAAAGAAAATATCGAGATTCAATGATTTATTGTTAAGATTATTGCAATTATCATGTTTATAAATCTTATGCAAAAAAGTGACTTAATCTTGTGAAAGTCATTGTTTAGATACATATGATAATGATGTATTAATTAAATCAGTAATTGAATTAAGTGCTTGACAAATGACATTTATATCGACGTAATAAACAGTTTAATCCTAATGAATTGATTGTTATCACGAAACTAGTCAAGACTCAATCAATTACTCTAAAATAAATGAGATTATACAAATTATTCCCTAGTAATTTACAATTTGTGACCAATTTAAACGTTTAATTATAACCGTACTCGACAGTCAAACATATCACACTTTAAGCATGGGATCTAACATGTGAGTAAGGATTAATATGAAGATTCAATTATCAAGAATTTTTCGGGAATTAATGATGAAATGCAAGTAGTAAAACAGCTGATAGGTTTTAATAACCAGATTTACTACGTTCAATAATGTATAGTGAAATCTTTTTAGTAGTGAATATATAAAATATGTTTAAATGCATTAATTAAATAGGAATATTGTTAAAATAAGACTGTTTCAAATAAATGATAATTATGTAATTTGAGAACTACGTATTTTAAACACGTATGGTAATACAAGAAACGATTGATGATCAGAATTCAATAGGTAAGTATAGGATACTTGTCCAGTTAAACCAAATTGCTTCTATGGTAAGCATTCAATGGAAATAGATTTAACCAAATGCTTTAAAATTATAAGATACACTTTCTTGCACAGCAATTTCTAATTTAAGAAAATTAAGATTAAAAACTTTTGAAGTGTTATAATTTAAGAACATTTAATTGAAAATATTGAACTGAAGTACCTTAAAGAATGTAAAAATTGATTAAAATTATATAAGCTGAAAAGTTGTAAATATAATAAATGAAGAAACTTTTATTGATTTAAGTTTAACTCTAATGTCTGTAAGATTATTCCATCATTTAAAGTAAATGACCAATTTTCAATCAGGTGAGAAATTTAACATTTGTTAATAAGTAATGAATCGAACATAAGACAATTCTTAAAATGCATTCTAAAATAGTCCATCACTTAATGAATTATTTCTATTAATTTAAGATTTTACAAGAATATATAGATTTTTGTTAGAGGTACATGCTTTAGTTCATGAAAAAAATTATCAAATTTTTCAAATTCAAAAATTATCTTAATTTTGACTGAATAATTTAGCTTCATATGGTAAATGAAGTATTTCTAATATTGCCTTAATGGAGAGTGAGGGAATTAATTCGTGGCTAGGAGGAACTTGACTATATGAAATCTTAGTCTTTAGATAATTTTGGTCCGCTAGGTTCATTCCAGTTATTCATTATACTAAAATTTTTTAAAATCCTAGGCCAACTTTAATAAAATTTAGCCTCAACACAATGTTTCTTGTGAATACTAAGTTTCAAATTAGATATGATTTATATTTCAATTGAATCGCTTAACTTAAATCTTCCTTCTATAAATGAAACTTAGATACAAACTCATTCTAATCAGACCCGGTTTGCTCTGACAATCTGAAAAAACTTACTCTTAAGCCATAGTGTACTGCTGTAACCCAACAGAGAAGTAAAAACACTTCATGTAAAACTAATTGTAATTATGAAACTGCATTACACTAATTCTTATACTGCTCGAAGAAAGTTGAATTCTGCAAAATTATACCCAGAGCCAAATTAAGTTTGAGTTATTGAAAGTGTACTTGCTAAGTAATTTAATCCAATAAGGTCATTTAATATGGGAAGTAAGATGTCAGTCAGCATTAAAATTCTGTTGAACATAATATCTAATAATTATTTCTAAATTATGTTATTAAGACATTTACTGAAGAAAATCTCCTCTAAGGTACAGATTCTTCAGAATCGATTTTCATGTGAGAAACACTGATGGGCACAAATTAAACAATACAAGTTTTAATACCGAAATCTATCATGAACAAGAGATTTTCATTAAATTTTTTAAACTACTTTTCCGATTAAACAGTTATAAAACTAAATTATATGAAACAGACATCTGATAAGGATAAATTGCATTGATGTTTCCACGGCTTTAGCGAATCAATTTTTGAAGTCTAATATATAACTTGTAAAAAAATCTTTAACTCGAAATTCTAATTTAATTGTACAAATTAACCTTGTATACATCATAAACACATATTTATGGTTTACTGGAAATAATTTCAATAGAGATTAGGCTTGATACAAAGAGATACCTTTAAAAAAAAATTACAGAGTAACTTATAAATGTAGACAATTTCCTAACGATAGTTATGAGTACTTCGGCAATGTTTTAAAAATTTGCCTAAAATAGATGCCTGCATTCTACCAAAGTAATCCGTTTCACGATTCATGATATTTAACATCCAGAGCTGATTTTATAAGCAATAAGTAGTATGGTTTATTAAAAGTTCTAAATAGTTGAATCTCAGATAATCCCAATGAATCGATAATTTATTATCACATAAGATTTAGTTTGCTTAACACTTGGTTACTAACTCAGTAAATATATTCTATACAATATTTAACAAAAGTTCCTAAATCAAACTACAATAATTAAAGCATAAATATAAAACAATTTATTTAGAATCCAAATCAATAGAAGCATTAACTAATAATTTTAAAATAACTCATAGTATATTATGATTGGTTCTGAATATTTCTGAAAAATATGCAATAAGTATGATTTAAAAATAAGAAAATATTAAATTAGAAGACCAAAGTGCATTAATATTGTAAATTGCAATTCAGAAGTTTTCCAATCCAAAGCGTTCTATACTTAGAAAATTCCCTTAACGAAACAGACGATTAAAATTGACAGTTCCGAAATTAATTTCTCATAAGAAAATCCCTTGGCTAAATTTGTAGAAACTAACCTAAGTTAATTAATTTTACAAATAAGCTTTCGGATACTTAAATTTAAGTCTCTATCTAATTCCGTAATAACAATTCCAGATTCTACCATTTTTATGCCTCTATAAGTATTGGATCATATCAAAATAATGAAATCTCCATCCAAAGGGTAAAGTATTATATATAGTGCAAATGTTTAACGATCAGGCCCGTCAAATCATTATCATTATTTAAATTAACTTTGTCGAAACCGAGACCTAACAAATTTAAACCATAATAATGACATTTTATATTTCACAATTGATACTAAATTCAAGAAACATAACAATTCATCTAATCTGATGACAAATGGCTTAACTTTAATAATGTAAATTACAATTTTTAAATATAATTCACTAAGTAGTTTCAAGAATAACAGATACGCTCAAATGATTGGCATGCAATTAGATTGAAATTTCTTAACGATTATCTTAAGTTATTTTGGATAAAAATTTTGAAGATTAAACCTCATTCAATTTAATACTGATAATTTACAATAATTACAATGCTATGAAGGTTATGACCGCATGGGTCCAATATCCTTTCAAACAGATCTGTAAAGTTAAGAAAATTTAAAACATTTTAACAATTTTAAATTGTCTTCCATGGTTAGTAAAAATATGTCTTGAAACAAGGAAATCGTTCAAAGAATCTGCTTTAATATATGAAATTAAGTGTAAAAAGTATTCAGGTTTAATGCTAATCAACTTAAAGGAAAATTACTGTGCAATCTAGCTGAGAAGATGAATTACTTTAACTAATCGATGAAATAATGAAAATTGTAAAGATTGTATTCCTGACGATGTACTCTGTTAAAACCAAGTGTGTGCAAAATCGAAATTATTACATTGTATAGGGTTCTTTATTATGTTAATTATGATGATGACTACATGCAAAGTGATTATATAACAAGATAAGGTAAAAAGTTTAAATAATAGCACTGTTAAGGAATTAAATTAGAAGAAGTCAATTCGAAGAACTTTTAGTGCTAAATACTTTCTATATCAATCGTTTACTATAAATACATTTTGTATGATAAGAGAACTTGGATCATAAAACTAAATCGAATAATTAAGTTATTCAAGAATTAAAATTTGCTGAAAGTGACATTCTTAAAGTACTAAACAGTTGGCAACATAAAGTGAGAATCAGTTTCATTTTCTTATTAACATAGGATGCGCGAAGCTGTTTTTGTGCACATCCTTCATACCTTCTCACTTTTTGGATACTTTTAGGGCTTCAACTTAATACCAATTAAATTTAAACTAATAATTAAAGAAGAATGTCCAAGTTTCAATTGCAGATAAAGTGGTATATATAAAGGGATCAGTCATCATCTATCCAATAATGATAAGTTTATAAGAACTTCATAACTTGAATTTTAGCTTCAGAATAAATAGTATAATACTTAACGAATATGTCAACTATGCATAAGAGTGTACTTAGTTACACTATATTTGATTTTACAATATAAACTACTTTGGTTAGTAACTCTATCTTAATAGAGAGTATGTTAATCAAAATAGAAGGTACTGTAAAGTAATTCTTCATTGGCTACAGTTTGTATAAGAGGCCATAACAAGCGTTATTTCAATCAAAAAGTCAGTTTACGCACATATAGACAAATTTAAAACTTTATAATGTTGAAAAATAGACTTATTCCAATCTGAATTTTAGAATGTTAAAACCTTTGGTTTTCACCATTAAAAACAACATGTAAAAGCTGAGTACTACAGAAAGTTAAAACTGATGCTTGATCTTAACTTCATATTTACTTTAATTACCCACTCAAAAAATTAGGTATATTCTGAATAAGTGTGTGAGTTAATAGGTCTTTAAATTTACGAAATTTGGCATTTTGTTAATTAAATCACGTAATTACACACATTCCATCTAAACTGTATTCAAATGGACAATTACAAGGTTAAAATTTATAAATTAAAACTTTCATTATCACAGTCATTTTATCAAATAACCTGAATGTGATGCTCACTTACTGCAAGTAGTTTAGATTAAATTAAAGAGATAAATTTTTGATTAAATGAGTCTTAAGGTAAGAATTATAAGAATATTAATTTCATTAAGAAGTACAATTTAAAAATGCAAAACTTTAGAAAGCATGCATTTTATGACAACTTTTGATATTATTACAGACGATTTTTTGATGTATAAAAATAGTAACAGTTTCATGAAGTTAAGAATGATCAATGGAAATCTTCTTGCTTCTAACCAGTCCAAAATTTAATTAGCAGAACGATATTGTTCTTTAAAAATGCCCACATATCTTGTCAAGGATTCCCTGAGCAAGCATTTGACGTGCCAATGGGTCCTTTTATAGTGAAATTCGGTTAATAACCCTATAGCTTTTAAAGACTTTCTATGTAAATTTGCCTGGCATGGAAGTTTGGCTTTGATAATTAATGGTTTTAATTTCTTAAAAATTTGTTGAAGGATTTCCAAAATGGCTTTCCCATAGATAAGGTGTATGTTAAAACGGAATATATCAAAAACCTAATTAGAAAAAAGGGGAAAAAGGAAATTTAAAATTTTAATTCTTGGTCTTTACTTTTAAAACATTATCATTATTTCAATTTAAGGGAGTTCGTTTCCCTTTATTCATACAATTTTAAAAAATTTTTTATTGAAAAAATTCAGGAAACCCTTCCGAACATAACATGTTCCATTGGTGTAGTCCACCAATTCCCTACATAAGGAAAAATTATCCTAGTTAGCAATTTGTTTGTATTGCTGCTTCCCGGGTTTTATTATGAAATTTTTTATGACGTAATTACCTCAAAAGGGATTTAAGAAATTCTTTCCGGATGAAAATACAAAGGTTCCAAAAAATAGCAAATGAAAATTTGGAGGACAAGTTAAATGAAAGGAAGTTTAAAAAAGTTTTTAAAAAATTTTCGAATTAAAGGAAACGTGTTTTTTTTATTTTGGCCTGAATGTCCACACAATTACGATTCCAACGACTTTTAAAAAATAGAATGGCAGTTTCCGTTGATAATTTTTCATTAATGGAAAATTTGTTTAAAAATGGTTTTTTGTGGTAATTCCTAAAAAGATTTTGAATCCTGAAAAAAATGGAATAGGGTTGGGGAAAAATTTTAAGTAAAGGCCAAAGAGCTGGAAATTTTTTTTTGGGATAAAATTTGATGAGCCCCCCCCCCCCCCACCCCCCCCCCCCCCCACCCCCCCCCCCCCCCACCCCCCCCCCCCCCCACCCCCCCCCCCCCCCACCCCCCCCCCCCCCCACCCCCCCCCCCCCCCACCCCCCCCCCCCCCCACCCCCCCCCCCCCCCACCCCCCCCCCCCCCCACCCCCCCCCCCCCCCACCCCCCCCCCCCCCCACCCCCCCCCCCCCCCACCCCCCCCCCCCCCCACCCCCCCCCCCCCCCACCCCCCCCCCCCCCCACCCCCCCCCCCCCCCACCCCCCCCCCCCCCCACCCCCCCCCCCCCCCACCCCCCCCCCCCCCCACCCCCCCCCCCCCCCACCCCCCCCCCCCCCCACCCCCCCCCCCCCCCACCCCCCCCCCCCCCCACCCCCCCCCCCCCCCACCCCCCCCCCCCCCCACCCCCCCCCCCCCCCACCCCCCCCCCCCCCCACCCCCCCCCCCCCCCACCCCCCCCCCCCCCCACCCCCCCCCCCCCCCACCCCCATTCCGTAAGGACAATTCAAAGAAATTTTGATGGCTGATACACAGTGACATGGCCGTACTTCCGAAGTGAGACGTTAGAGCAAACCTGGTTAAGGCCTTTATCAGGGCACATTAACACTAGAAATGTCTTAGGAGTTGTAAGTCGCATTTCGGGTGTTACGTGCATAATTGGACCTGTTCTTTTCCCTGCGAAGTCTGTTTTATTGTGTTAAAATTGTTATTAATAAAAAATTAACGGGGAATTATATTCCGTAGAGACTAGTAGACGCGTAAGACACAAACATATGCCACTGTAACATAGGTTCCGAAATTGTCCTTGTAGATATTTGTGGTGGACAATGTATGTCCTCTTACTATACATTTGTTTTTTTTTTCTGTCTTTTAAGTACATGTATTGTAATTACCGTGATACTTTTTATCAGATTTTATGTCTGCTAAAATCCAGCCATACACATGCAGCACCCAATACTAAGAGTGTTGCATTTGAAGTTGATATCACCAACGACGCCGGATTTACTAATTTCATGTGCTAGCATTATAGTTCATATCAGGGCTGTAACCGAGTCCACCTAATCCGAGTCCGAGCCAATTCCGATTCCAGTGACCCCAATTCCGGGCCAATTCCGAGTCCCGTACCCTCCGAGTCCAAGCCGAGTCCGAGTCCAGAGGACCCGAGTCCGAGCCGAGTCCGAGTCCATCCCATAAATAAATGTGCTGAAAAATCCTTGGAAATTGGCAGCGCCGCGGTGTAGTGTGAATACAGGAGCATGAGTGCAGGAACAGGTACCAGCTGGTCATGAGTATGGGTACCAAGCCATGGGCGTGGGTACAGGTATGGGAACCGGGCCATCAGTACGGATGGGGGCCGGTACAGGTACGGGTAACAGGTCATGAGCCCGGACACGGGTACTGGTCATGAGTACGTGGTTTTGAGTTTGGTTATGGTATGTGTGCCAACTAGGTCATGAGAAGCTGGTATGGGTGCAAGTCCCGGGTCACGAACTTGAGCACAGACTATAGGGGTAACACAAAACGAGTATGGATACCAGGTCACGGCTCAAGAACTGTCATACCCAAGTGTAGGTATGAAAGTTCAAACATGAAGGAATTTAATGAGCACTGGTACAGGATCTGACCAGGAGGTATGGGTGCAGTTACATGGTCATGAGTATAATTATAGGCACCACCAGCTACTATCATGGGTACAAGAATAATATTAGGTGTACTTAGTAATAAGTTTGGCAGCCACTCTATATGAGTATCATATACGGTATCTGGAATTTTTACAAAGTTCTAGAACACAACCACCGCAATGTGTGGTACTCAGGTGCCCTTCCCTGGGGGGAATGCCCACCGCTAAATTTCTCTTAGACCCTCAAAAATTGCACAAATTTCATTAAGGCTAGTAGTGAAGACATAGATATCCCCAGAAATGTTAGCTTAAAATATATTAAAGCCCAGCTGCAAATTAAATCTTCATATTGTAGCCCCACCCCACCCCACCCACCCCCCGAAAAATATGTCACAACATCCTTACAATTGCGCCTGCTGATGCCTGTACTGACACGTCATATCTCTAAGGTTTGAAGTAAAGTGCAATTTTCATACCTGTTACACTACTTGATTTCAAGTACACAAAACTTACAACTTTGGCAAATTAGTATTGATTATTTTCTGATGCCTATAAACATATAGCTAATTCACTGCCATTTTGAGTGATTGGACTTCACACCTTGTAATCCTAAAGTCTGATGGTCAGTGCTTGAATAGCTTAATCAACTTGAACCATGGGCTTGTTGTATGAACCAAGGATGTATTGGAGCAACTTCCTACTATTTACAGTACAATCAAAGCCAGTGAACAGTTTGTACAACAAAAGCAGTCAGATTTGCTGGGTCTGAGAGTTTAAGAGGAGACTATACAAATCCCCAAAGCTGGAAGATTCAAGGAAAATACAAACTATACTATAGCAGTATGGTACCTAATAATACCTTGAGTTGTGCCTATAATCCATTCACGGGTACAATATGTGCTATTGATTGTTACACACCTTACACAATGCAAACAATGAACACAGGTCTGTGCCTTGCCTTGCAGAACATTGTCAGTGAATCTCCTAAAATCCTCCTATGTAAACAATAAAGTTATTATGGGCTCTGAAGGAGGTGATACTTTTTTGCATCCTGTCTTCTGTAACAAATTTTACAAAAAGGCTATACTGTGTAGACTATATACTAAGGAAGGCTTAGTATTAAACTGCTACAAAGGGGATAGTTCTTGCACTTGTAAGTTTTATCCAGATAAGATGTAAACAAACTGTCTATAACAGCATATGTATAGGTCAGTAGCTTCTGTTGATGTATATGAATTTTGCAGTACTAACTGTACAGATCAGTCATGTCATGAATGGAGCTTAAATTTAGTAAACTTAATTTACTGTAGTTCAAGGACCTTTGTACTATACTTTTGATGAGGGTAATATGCAGAGGGCAGGTGGTGGCCAGATGGGGATCAACTGGGAGAGTAGGCTATAGGCCTTTAGGCCTATATTGCCAACATCACAAATCTTGGTTACAATTAAAGGCAGTCCTCAGATCCAGTTGACTCCACTTGCACTAGTATATAGACCTACGTGATCTGAAGTACAGTGTATGTTGTATCACACAGTATTAGTAGAATGCACCTGTAGTAAGTCAAGACTATAGATTTGTACTTGTAGTACCAGTTCTGCTAGAAAGTTCAGCGTTACATTAAGTTACGTAGTCGTTCCTTGCTACCTATAGTATACTACAGCCTTACCTGGGGAAAACAGTTCATTGCCTGGTACGGTTTTAACTTTTATGGTTCATTTCTAATGAGTTCATCATCATGTATAGTACTGCAGCATGAACAACTCATTTCCCTCATGGACGACACACAGTGCAGGCACAGTATGAGTAAGAAGCGTTTTAAAAACTTTTAGGTTAAATCTATCTAGCAAGCGCTAATGCTCGTAACCACTTGCCAACAAGAGCAGCTGCTGCGCTGCATACACTAGACATGTACTGTAGAACTTTCATGCAGCCAGCGTAAGGACTTTGAACCGCAGTATATTGTTGGGCCTATGCCTAACAGTTAGAAATTCTGTTCAAGCTGCAACTTAACTATGTGTGCTGTATACGATTCATTGGTTCAATACATAGGTATATACACTGCACTATACATGAATGAAGACATATATGACTGCAGCTGGTTTTGCATAAATTACATGCATGGGCATTGACAAACATTGTCCTCTTGGCTTTACTAGTGACTAACGTGTCCATGCAACCTGAAGCCTGCAGTAGCTGCAGAGATAGCATGCCATATATATTAAAGAGCCTGGAATATAACCAGAGACACTGGGACCTGCATGCACTTTGGCCTTCAAGCCATTTCACTTTACCATGATGACGTTGATAAAAACTTACCTCTGAAGGCCAAAAATCAAGCCCTAGGTGATGCCTGTATTATATTTGATGTGCTTACACAACCCTCCCCATTGTCAGGTTTCAGGTTGCTCCCCTTTCCCCCACTTTTGGGCACCCTGCCCCCTCAGGCAGTCCTGGCATATTCACTGATAGCCTATTGTACAATTCTCAGACTGCTTTTGAGTTGTAAGTAAACACTATAGGTCTCAGGTAGTCAGTTAGAGGTCAGTGAGCACCCCACCTACCTGTACATACACCCCATCAAAAGAGACATGTTCAAAAATGCTGCCAGACTCTGACTCGACTCTGACTCGGATCCTGGTTTGACTCCGACACAGCTTGGTCTAAAGGCCTTCTGGACTCTGACTTGGATTCTAACCATCGACTCAGACTTTGCTCAGACTTGGGACAGGTGGACTTGACTCCAACCCTGCCCAACAGTAACCTTCTCTTCTGTTGTATTTAACTTCACATCTTGCAGACTATAGTGGTCACTGCTTGAATAGATAAATCAGTTTAAGTCGAATAACCTGAAGGGATGTGTCAGTTCTTCAATCAAAGAATTTCTGTAGAGCGGTAATGACAATGGTTAATGCCACTGTTGCCATTACAGGAACTAGGCATGATACAAGTTCAACCAGGCATGTATCATGAAGCACTTTTCCAACTAACTTAGAGGGCCATTTTTGTTAAAATCTTCTCTTCTTTATTTCACACATTCTTGAATAGTTCATTGGTTATAAGACCAGACTAATTAATTTTCCCATGTACCCCTGGCTAGCCCTTGCCCCACCTACAAAATTCCAACCTGAGTAAGTTCCAACCCCAGCTGATTCTCAATAAATAACTCCCATGCCCCCACTGTTGCAAACATCCCCAGGGGCACTTTTCCCAGATAACAGGCTGATAGCCCAGTGGTAAATATGAGCTAATATGCTAGGGGGGCATCAAATTTTCACTTAAGTGGACTCGGCTGGACTCGGCTCCGAGTCCGAGTCCAGTTGCAGCCCATTCCGGGCCAATTCCGATTCCAGGACCTCCCATTCCGGGCCAATTCCGAGTCCAGAAAAAACTGGAATCGAGTCCGAATTGAAATTGGAATTGAGTCCGAGTCCGCACTCGGGTGTTACAGCCCTGGTTTATATTTACGTCGTTGTACATGTGAGACTTTATAAAGCAATAATTGTATTAGCTCTAACACAACCAGAACTTGCGATGTCTGATAAAAAAAAAACAACAGTGAACAATCAGCAAGAAAGTCCATGACCAATTCACTTACATACCTTTGACTGTGAGGTGTTGAATAATTAATTCTGAGGGAAGGTGGGTTAGAGAAAAAACACAGCAGTGAACAATCAGCAAAAAAGTCCATGAGCAATTCAGTTACATACCTTTGACTGTGATGTGTTGAATAATTAATTCTGAGGGAAGGTGGGCTAGAGATAAACTTTGTTGGAAGAGTTTCACTTCCCTGGGATAAGAAAAGGGATCTCTAATTTCAAATTTAGAAATTAGAATACTAATCCTATTTCAAAATCTAATACAAATTACATCCGTGGATACCTAAAAAAATTAGCTAATAAGATCGTAAGGTGAAATAATGCCTTAGTTAAAAATGACCTGAGCAGTCTAATCAGTTTGAATTTTAGATAAAAGGTACTTTTCTTCCAATACAAAATTCTGAGGTCTATGCTAATAAAGAAATCAACATCCAGAAAGGGAAACTTAAATTACAAATGTAAGTATATCATGGACGTTGGAAGGTATTTATGAGTATGCCGGGGGGAGGGGGCGATATGGAATGTATGGTCATTGGCCTCTTGAAGGGTTTGTGATACTCTGAAGGGAGGCCGCCATAAAGGGTTTGTGGTACTATCTAAAGGGAAGGCCGCCATGAATTGGCTAACCAAGAAAATATTTGCCAAAATGGCTCCCAGATTGCACAATATGGCACTTCCCAACCCTGTCAGTGCAACTAAACATTCTTCATTTTGATTTCTCATACTGAAGAAATTTAAAAAACTTCCATAAGAAAAGTACTACTATTTCGTTACAAGGATAGTTCAGGTTGGGGGACATTTCCTATGAAATGCTATTTGGACACCTGAACTACCTTTCTTTGATGAGAAATTTCTGGTGAGGGGCGTGCCCCTGGCCTTTGTAATTTTTTCGACGTAGAAGGAGCTGAGATGCAAAATGATACCATTACCTTTATATTTGAGCTACTCACGTCTACACGTGTATTTATGCTCTGCAATGGAGAACGAAATCTTTTGAGAAGAGAAAGCCATACATATTTTGGAACAATACGAATATGATAACCATTTTGTCATACGCCAGTCAGGGCTGATCAGTCCCCACTGACACAACCTATTTCGTAGCGACGTTGTGCTAACGTACACTCTAAGAAAAAAGGGTTCTGGTTCTTCCTGGAGGACAAAAGGTGATAAAGGGTTCCCGGCAGAACCTTTTCTCTTAAGTGATACCTGTAAATAAATCTCGAAAAACCTATAGGAACAAATAAAGAAACCTTTTTGTTAAGAGTGTAGTGTTTTCATAAATATAGTCTACGAGATAGTAAAGGGCGTCAAAATTTGAAATACATGTTGGAAATCTATATCGATGGAGAGTAAATATAGAACCTTTCGTTGTTATTCGTCACACTAACTATCATTTTATTTTAAGTCAGCCAAGAATTTCTTTACAACTTACTTTTCGAATATATTTCCTAATGATGGGAAATTTTGCTAAAAACTAAAAGAAATTTCTAGGCTTGAACAATGTTTCCAGCAGGTGACGTATTAAAATCGTAGGAGCGCAATTAAAGTACATTATTTAAACGTTTGTTGCCAATGGTTTTACTGAAAATCCTGATTAATTTTTGTTCATTGGCGGAAACAAACCTTACTTCAAAGCATGTATGGACAATGGCCTTTGTCTCGGGATTACTTGGAAAAGAAAGGGGGGAGGTCATCATTAAAAGGGTTTAGTCAACAGAGACTTAACAATAGGAACAAAGAGACCTGTCAATCAAATGGCAGTGCCTAAAATCATTTTCAAGTACTGTACATTTTGTCTGACAGATTTGGTGGTAGTTGTATCTCCTTCCTAACAACTCCCTGCTCCTTGAGAGCAATGAAAGGTAAACCTTCGGGGCGACTGAACACCGTCGGGGATTACACTATTGAGCCCACTATCTTGAAATTCTTCAACAGGAGCACCATCGAAATTTAAAACTTCTTTTTTCCATCTCATTTATTATTTCAATCAACTTGAGTGGTTTATGTACAAATTAATGAATGAATATTTTCGTACTCTTACCATGACAAAAATCAAACACTTGTAAGGTATACACATATAAATTGACAAATATATATATCATTTTATTGATGTACATTCATTCATTTATTCATTCATTTATTTGTTTTTCCACGTTATCAAAAAATATACAGACAGAAGTATCAAACAAAATAATATGTGGATGGAAGTGAACTTAAAACCCTTGTGGGCTTTACAAAGAAGATCACTCCAGTAAAAGAAAAAGCTTAATTAGAAAAACCAAGACATTCATATATAGTACTTATATATATATATATATATATATATATATATATATATATATATATATATATATATATAATGTGGAGTGAATTAGGAAATATTCCTAGAACATGCTTATGCAAAGTTAAAGTAATGAAATATACGTAGGATAAATCTTCCTGGAAATCTGCCTTGACGAAATATCGACTGCCTCCACTGGGACTCGAACCAAGACCTTCTGTTATACGTGCAGACGCCTTACCAGTTTGGCTATAAAGCCAGTCCTGGCTGTTCGAGCTTCCAGAAAGGAGTCAATTATTTGCCGAGAGGGCGCTACATAGAGCTGTGGACATATATCCATTGCAAACTCTAATCGGCCTTGTGACAGAGATCACTTCCGGAAACCGGATTGATGCAACGATGCATAAAGCATGAATCTCACGAGGAGATGCAAACCTGTGAAGAATGTAGAGTGAATTAGGAAATATTCCTAGAACATGCTTTATTCTACGTATATATATACATATATATATATATATATATATATATATATATATATATAGATATATATATATATATATATATATATATATATAACAAATAATAAAACACATTCCAAAGATGACATAATAAGAGCACAGATACGATAAAAACAGCGTATATTTCGGACACTCCTGTGTCCTTCCACAGCGCAAAATCACAAGTGAAAAATTACAGCATTTTTCAAACTTAACGGTAAAACAAGTACATACCAAAACAAATGATAGACAAGCAGGTTCAGTTGCCCTTGGCAGCTTGGGAAGGGTTATTAATTACAAAGGGGAAGTCACTTAAGATGCCAAGGTCCTTGTTCAGGCCCCTAATATGAGTTGACAGTTTAACGACCCACTTGCTCTCAGATTTGAGGCGTTCGTTGACAGATTGGTAATTTCTTTGATTATTCTCCCAAAACTGAACGGCTACATAAAACCATACGTTCAGATTACAGTATTCTTAAGTCTGATTCTTCTATATCTGAGTTATTCAATGACCCCCCTTTAACTGCCAGACGTCAGCCCCCCAGTCTCAAAACATTACTCACATCTTCCCGACTGCTTGGTGCCCGTAACATAGGCAACGCAAAATGTAGCAAACCGAGGTGTCAGGTCTGTCATTTTATTATTACAGACAAAGATTTTACCCCTCCCGGCACAAAGTGCATTGTTCGTCCTCCTCCCCTTGACTGCGATACACCCAATGTGGTTTACTTACTCTTTTGTAATATATGCGACAAAGGCAACTATGTCGAGCAGACAAGCAATAAATTCAGATTTAGATTCAATAACCATAAGAAGACTATTCAGGATAAATCTGTTAATTTCCCCGTTGCTAAACATTTCTGTGGTGAACCGAATCATTCCATTTCAAATCTAAAGTGTATTTTGCTCGGTTCAAATTACCAATCTGTCAACGAACGCCTCAAATCTGAGAGCAAGTGGGTCGTTAAACTGTCAACTCATATTAGGGGCCTGAACAAGGACCTTGGCATCTTAAGTGACTTCCCCTTTGTAATTAATAACCCTTCCCAAGCTGCCAAGGGCAACTAAACCTGCTTGTCTATCATTTGTTTTGGTATGTACTTGTTTTACCGTTAAGTTTGAAAAATGCTGTAATTTTTCACTTGTGATTTTGCGCTGTGGAAGGACACAGGAGTGTCCGAAATATACGCTGTTTTTATCGTATCTGTGCTCTTATTATGTCATCTTTGGAATGTGTTTTATTATTTGTTATATTACATGGAGCATACGTGGATTTTTCTCATATATATATATATAGTAGGTAGGTAAAAATAAAGTAGTAAATAGTGCTAAAGGTTTGTGAAAAATTCCACGACGTTTCGGGTTTAAACCCTTCATCAGGTGGCAAAAATGCAACTGATCGTTGACACGGCCAAACGTACAATTCAAAAAATACACAATAAAATTGGGCACGGTAAACCTCGGCTAGGAAAACAGACAGTGTTAAGTGGTTACCACAAGTCAAAAAAATGCATTTTTTTGACTTGTGGTAACCACTTAACACTGTCTGTTTTCCTAGCCGAGGTTTACCGTGCCCAATTTTATTGTGTATTTTTTAAATTGTACGTTTGGCCGTGTCAACGATCAGTTGCATTTTTGCCACCTGATGAAGGGTTTAAACCCGAAACGTCGTGGAATTTTTCACAAAACCTTTAGCACTATTTACTACTTTATTTTTAGCCTACTACTTCATAAGTGCTACGCAGTACTTTGACCTTATGTATATATATATATATATATATATATATATATATATATATATATATATATATGTATATATATATATATATATATATTTCTCTAATTCGGCACTTAGGGGGAAAGTTGTTGTTGAAAAGTCGACCTTAAGGGGAAAAAATTTTTCGGGTGAAATATAAGTTTCGCCTTAACGTTACCACACACTTTTTCTATAGGAATACGTAAACTTACAAGGGCGCCCTCTTAGATTTACAAACTAGATGCCATTACTTCAAAGTTGTCAAATTTACGGACACCTAGCTTTTAACACGAACGGATGGTTGGCCATTGAAATAACGTTAATTATATTTTTAGACGTTAGGGCGAATTTATTTCTTATGTATTTTATTATCTTTTTTTCGCCCTATGTACAAGCAGATATAATAATTTCCCCTTAAGGTGGGAATTAGCGTTATATATATATACTTACTATACAGGACACCACGGACTTAATCCGCAAAATTGGTGAGATACAAAATCTCCCACAGGACACAATTCTGGTCACTCTTGACGTGTCCTCTTTATATACAAATATACCAAACGAAGAAGGCATCTCCGCTTGTAAAACCGCCTTCAGACCCATCCAAGGCAAAACGCCCACCAAGAAAGACTTAGGCGAGCTGATGCGCCTTATTCTGACAAACAACAATCTCGTCTTTGGCGACCAGCACTACCTCCAAATTCATGGTACTGCCATGGGAACCAAGATGGCTCCTTCATTCGCAAATTTATTTATGGGCAACCTCGAGAAGGAATTCTTATCTCGACAAATTTTAAAACCACAAATTTGGTTACGTTTTATCGACGATATCTTCATGATCTGGCCCCACGGTGAAGATAGCCTCAAAATTTTTGTGGAAAACATCAATTCGTTTCACTCCACAATCAAATTCACGGCCGACTCCTCTAGAGTCAGTGTCCACTTCCTGGACACAACAGTGACCATAGACAAATGGTTCACTCAAAACAGACTTGTTCAATAAACCCACGGACAAGCACAACTACCTACTACCGAGCAGCTGCCATCCTCCGCACTGCACCAAAAATATTCCATATAGCCAAGCACTTCCCATCAAACGTGTCTGTTCCTCTGAGACAGACTTTGAAACTCGCACTAACGAACTGTCTAGCCACCTCCAAAATAGACAGTACTTTCGGGGTTCAATTGAAAATGGCCGTCAAAAAGGCAAAAGGACACCCCGCGTTCTGAAACTCTGACATACAAAAACCGTCAGCCCAATTCTAATAGAGTGCCATTGGTAACTGAGTACCATCCCGGTCTACCACCATTCGCCAAATTCATCCAAAAACATTTGCCCATACTTCAAAGCACGGCTCGCCTAAAGTCTATCTTTCCCGCTCCCCCCCGTTGTTGCTTTTTCCCGCCCCCCAAATTTACGGGACATTTTGGTACGGGCAAAATTTCAGGACAAAACCTCAGTCGAGGCTAACAACGAGAATTTTGGTTGTTCACCTT
Organism: Holothuria leucospilota; assembly: GCA_029531755.1. Taxonomy (NCBI): domain Eukaryota; kingdom Metazoa; phylum Echinodermata; class Holothuroidea; order Aspidochirotida; family Holothuriidae; genus Holothuria; species Holothuria leucospilota. The sequence goes on from CM055972.1 coordinate 51,581,014, forward strand.
GCCCGTCCAATTGCAAGACGTGCGCTCTGATTGATTCAACTAAATACTTTCAGAGCTATCAAACTGCACGCACTTTCCAAATTAGGCAATCAATTAATTGTCTTTCCAAAAACGTCCATATATCTCATCTACTGCCAATTTATGTGGAACGCAGTACGTGGGGGAATCAAAAAACTCCCTCAGGATGAGAATGACACAGCACAGGTCAGCAATTAAAACCAAAAAAATTGATCAACCTGTTGCCAACCATTTCAATTTACCGCATCATTCGATAGACAATTTACGTGTCATTGCTATCGAACAAAATGATTCATGGGACAATAGAAGCCGTAAGACAAAAGAAAATTTCTGGGAATGTCAACTCAAGACTACGTCGCCATTCGGCCTGAATATCCGAAACGACTTACCAGCATACTGATTGAAGGGAGTACACTCTAGGCCTAAGTAATCCTATTAGACCGTCTCCGTCACGCCTATTTCAATAGGCTTCCTCAAATTACTTAGTCTCGCCTCTTTCAAAAACGATAGTCCTAATTGACTATCAGTGGGGACCATTGTCCTCACAATTTAAAAGCTTTAAGTCCCGTACACTCCTTGTCACTCTTGTGATCAAGCACTGAAGAAGAGCTAGTATTGCTCGAAAGCTTTGCAAAAACCTTTTATGGCTGTTGTATTTACCAAATTTCTAGCTTCTACTGCTGTCACGTATCTCCTTTGAGATCCAGCCATTCATTTCTGTAGCACTGTTGTTATACAGTATTTCCGTTAACATATATATATATATAGGTCGAAAGGTAAATTGTAGTACATTCGATCTTGAATCAAACTTCGCTCTATAGAAAAAACTCTCTACAATCTGGCAGGGCATTTTTCAGCTTACAATTATAAATGTAGTACATGCAATGAAGTATAAAGAAATTCAGTGGGTGATTTATAGACTTTTTACCATAAAATAATTCCTTCTAAGATAACATGAATTATTTGCCAAATGACAGTTGTTCAGAGTCCAAGAGAAACGTAAAAGCAAAATGACACCCCCAGAATAAGTGTTCTTTGGTTTCAACTGCCACATGGCAGGAACTACAAATGTTGGTATCTGATTTTTTCATTAAGTAAAGGAACCTTTTAGTACCTAGAATGCGGTGTAAAAATCTGAAAACTAAATTTATCATGGAACGTTTTCCTCGCCGACCCTATCTTTCTTTGGGAATATTTTCATTTGATCCATCCTTTCCAAAGGATATTTTGCTCCAGGTATGACCTCGGCAACAGTTTTCATCAATGCTAAAATGTGACTGTCTCTCAAACATTAATTTGATACCTATGAATTATCTGTAGATATCAGCCGCTTTATATCACTTCATGTAGCTCAAGGGGAAATTTTCCTTACCTTGAACTTTAAAGTTCTTCCAAAGGGTTTACTCTCAGCCACTTCTTAAAACATTTCCTGCCCAAGGAGCTTCATATAACCATAAGTTGGAACGGCTAACTAACCAAACGAGCCCAAACGATCAACTGTCATGTCATATGCCATTCTGCAGGTGTTCTTTCCTTCAATGGATCCAGTTTGGTATATACCAATGATCTAACACTTCATTTCCTGCCCAAGGGGCCGCATGTTTCTACAAGTTGGAGACGCTAACCAAACGAGCTCAAAAGGTCTACTGTTATGTGATATGCCACCCTCTACATGTTCTTTCCTTGAATAGATTCAGTTTGGTATATAACAATGATCTAACACTCCCTGATATTAACACATCAGGAAGTGTGTCAATATCTGGCTTCCTTTTGTACCCCTTCACAATTTGCACTTCATGATACGGTGTTGTAGTATGTAACCTTATTCTAGCATTCGAAAGAGACCATGTACGAGTAATCGTTCTTGCACACTACCAAATGTCTTTACCACATTTTCACGGACACTGGCTCAACATTTCTACCCACGTAACGTGATGTTATTATTTGCTAACACTGTCAAGGTAGGAGAATACAGACACATACTGACACATTTCACTCTCAAAAGACTCCAAAGATAAAGGAGGATGGATTAAAAAAGAAGTCAGTGTAGACTTTAAGCACGGTCAACGAAGTCAGTGTAGACTTTAAGCACAGTCAACTGAGACAGACGTGTTGTATGATTACAAAAGGCTAGACATTAAACTTACTATTCATACCAGGTTAATGATTCTACATAAGTAAGCAGTTCAGTAAGTATGCGGTTCAGGGCACTGGAGAGCACTCTTTGTGGATACTGGCGTCAGTATCCACAAAGAGTCCCTCTCTAATGCCCTGAACCGCATACAAGGAATTGATAGAGCCTCTGCCCTTGCCCCCCAAACTGACCAAATACCCACCAGACGTATCCCGTTGGTCCTATCCTTTCACCCATCTGTAACTCCCATTGTACGTGCCATTTACAGGAATGAAGAGACCCTCCTTCATGACCCATCCACACGCGATCATTTCCCTGAACCCCCCATTACAACATTCAGAATTGAAAAGAACATAACTAAGCACTTGGTCCGTGCCTTCCAACCTCAAGCAGTAGTGCCTAACACCCCAGGAACTTTTCCTTGCAAACCGTGGGAGATGCAACACTTGCCCGGTGGTCATCATGACAAAATTCTTTCCATTGTAGGTCCCAACAACAACCGGTTTAACATTCATCAGCATTTTACCTCTACTTCAGCCAATGTTGTTTACGTTCCCTTATGTAAACGTTGTAATATACTGTATGTGGGAGAAACAAAACGCCATCATGCTGACCGAGTCACTGAGCACCTGAGGTCAATCAAGCAGAACCTCCCAGGGTTCCCTGTAGCCACACACTTCAATCCCCCGTCAACATGCTTGATCCGTGACTTGATGGTTTCGACGGCCATCTCGTGTCGAGGTTTCGATCATGCTCGTCTGCGTCTCATCATGAAACTTGGAACCCTGTCCCCACATGGTCTGAAGTTAGAGTTGAACTTTTATAAATCAGCAATTCCTGCATTGTTGTTACCTGTGTTAACCACTTAACACTGTCTGTTTTCCTAGACGGTTTGCCGTGGTCAATTTTGTGTTTTCTAATTTATACGTTTGGCTGTGTCAACAATCAGTTGCATTTTTGCCGCCGGATGAAGGGTTTAAACCCGAAACGTCGTGGACTTTTTCGCAAACATTTAGCACTATTTACTACTTTTTTGACCTACCTACTTCATAAGTGCTACACAGTACTTTGACTTTATATGTATATTTATACGCATATATATGTCATTTTTTAAGATAAAATATATGGTAACTTTGTTTTCTTTGTTTCCTTTCTCTATGCAACATCGAATATGAAGGGCATTTAAAGAGACCTCGACTCCTTATGGTATATAATTCACTAATCCTCCATTGTAATATGAGGGTTAGCAACCAATATCTAATGTTAACACTTTACCAAACAATATGCCCTAATGCGTAAATGGTGATGACGCTGCATTTTCCATGATGAATGCGCCTTAGAGCGCAGGCGTATGAGAGAGGGGGCAAGGGGCACTATGCCCCCAAATGTTAGGAAAGCCCCCAAATTTGGGAAGAATTTGTAGATGTTCAGGCAAAATTCTTCTTAAAAGAGATTCGGGCAAAACATGTGTCCAATAAATCCAGAGGGTCCCATACACATATGAATTAGAACTGAAACCTCCTTCTATCCCTATTCTCTTCCATCTAGAAAGAAAAGTGTTCGATTGTCTTCCCAGTCGTGTGAAAATATTGTTCTTCTCCACATAAAGTTGTAATTCTGTATCCAAGCATGTTTGCCACAATTGTAACAGCTGCCAAACCACTTAGGACTATAAGGGTCAAATGAGTCTTCAGATGGACTGTTGCACAACTGATGAATTTTTTGGACTACCTTACAAGCACCTTCTTTAAACACGGGATGCCTTAAATGGAAAGATTGTTGGTGTACAGAGCCCTCTTTATGCCATTTAAAGTACTCGTTGAATAGCTTCTCACTAGCTGCAACTGTTTCTATATGTTTGGCCAAGGCTTCAATCGATGGAAAATCATCGGCATGGATAAAAGAGTTCGGTGGAGCTAGTCTCTCGTATTCCTCTTTAGTACCACCAACCACAATAGGTACAGACTTCCATTTCTGAAGAGCGTTCCAAAACTTTTCAGAAAGGTACTCACTGCAACAACTATTTTCTAGACTTAAGTGAAATTTGTACTTTTGAATAACCCTCGTGGCAGTCGCACTATTTCTGCTCAAAGAACGGTTTCCACACTTTCCATACATATCAACGGGAATGTATTGTTTTAAATCTAAGACAAATTTGGTTCTGTCCCAACCTAGACCCTCACAATGACGTGAAGATATCCAGGCGACGTTTTTTGGCTTTTGCAGGATCCAGTTTATCGTTTTGTTGTCAGGAAGAACTTTTTGAGAGAACGGCGTGTACCAACCATAGGCACCGTTAATATTGGAAGATGAATGGAAAGTGAAAGACCAATTGAAGGTTTTGTATCGGTAAATCTTTGGTGGTAAGAAACACGGAACAATAGAAGCAGGTTCTTGAGTTACAAATATCCAGATCTGACCAGGTGGCCGTAAATGTTGAAGTTCCTCCCATTCATTAAACTCGAAAGGGCCTGTCCTAAAGAACACAGCATCTTTCCCCCTTATGTCGGAGGTTTTTGTTGAGTAATGTATTGTGACAGTTGCTTTACTTTTCTCACATTTATAATGTGCAGGATATTTTACAAACTTCCACCCTGGTTTTTTCTTGAAAGCCAAAAACTCGTATTTATTTTTCTTCGTGTAATTGAAGTGGTGACTGTAATTGAAGTGGTGACTGACCACCATTTCCTTTCTGAAAAGTGCTGTCTTACGGTAGTTTGGAGCAAAAAACCTAGCATCATAAGATGGCATCAATTTGTCCCTAGAAAAGATCGAAAAACACGTCAATATTACAGCAAAAGTTAACAGTAACACGAACGTTTGTGGTTTCATCTCGTTTCTATGGCAGAAAATTCACTCGTTACCACCAGTCGTTATACGTCTATCAAGCTAATCAATTCAAGGTAACTTTTTTGATCGTTATTGTTTTCGTCTTGAGCAGCCCAATTCTGTCAGCATGTAGTTCGTACTTGCCACCTTAAAGTTTCGTTAGATATCAGTGGCAACCATAGGACTGCTTGAAGTACCTGTTCATAAGAAGAACCAAAGATAATTAAAATAAATGGTGAAAGTTGAACGTCTTAAAATGGTCAAACGTCTCTGTGGCACAAGTGCTCTCTAGATCCAAAAGAGTGAAATTAGGGACGGATCTAAGATTAAGAATAATATTCACTATAAAAGAGTGAGAATGACTCTGTTTGGATGGAAATCTTTCAATCCAAATTTAGATTGGTCCCTATTTGCACTCTAAACGAGATTTTTCACCACATTTGTGGAGTTACAAGTAAAGTGTTGTATCTCCACGAATGTGGTTTACATTTTACCTTGCGGACGTTGCAACTGTCTTTACGTGGGAGAAACCAAACGTCGCCTCGCGGATAGAGTCACTGAACACCTTAGGTCAATCAAACAAAACCTTCAACGTTATCCGGTAGCCAAACATATCAACCCCCCATCACTGTGCTCGATAAAGGACTTGGTCGCTATAATGTGCAGAGATTCTGACCGTGATTGTCTAACTGCCGAAAACCGGCTTATCATGAAGCTCGATACCCTCTCTCCACACGGTCTTAACGTTAGGCTGGACCTTTTTTAACTCCCCCCTTTTTGATATCACCTTTTACCAGTTTTAATCAGCCTCCTTATCGCAGTTTTTCCACCGTGTTCTTGTTTTACAGATTGTACGTGCCTTCTTTTAACGTGTGTTTTCTCTAATTTTGTTCAGTTGCATTTTTGCCACCTGATGAAGTGTTTATACCAAAAACGTCGTGGAATTTTCCGCAAACTTTTAAGCACTTCTTACTATCTTTATCGACCAACACATTTGTATAGTGCTCCGCAGTATTTCGACCTAATATATATATATATATATATATATATATAGTATATATATATATATATATATAATAAGTCGTGATTGGTAGATCGAAGTTAGAATGTGTAGGTCGAAGAGTAATTGGTTAAAACATTCGATCTTGAATTGAAACCAGTCCTAGATAGAGCGTAGCCCTTATCAAAGAAGGAAAGGTTGAAAGAAAAGCACCACAGAGGAAAACTAAGCAGCACTGGAACTTGAACTCGTGCGGTCAACGGCTTTCGCGGCCGTGCCTAGAACCACCAGCCAATGCAGCTTCTGATTTCCAGACGAGACAACAGACTTCTTATACCAGCGAGCTCAGTTTCTCTCTCCTTGTTACCTTGGTAACAAGGAGAGAGAAACGAGAGAGAATATATATATATATATATATATATATATATATATATATATATATATAGTATATATATATATATAGGTCGATAAAGGTTGTAAAAAGTTCTAAAAGTTTGCGGAAAATTCCACGACGTTTCGAGTATAGACTCTTCATCAGGTGGCAAGGAAATGCAACTGAACAACAAAGAAGTAGAAATAGAGAAGAAACACATTGAAGAAAGGCACGGACAAACCGGTCGTACAGAGCCAACACGGTGTAAAAATGGGTCCCGAGTGGTCTCTCCTACATACAGGCAATTGTGGGAGAGACCAAACGTCTTCCTTTCCCCTTAAACCCATTCATTTCCTAAGATACATTGATGACGTACTTTTCATATGGGAACATGGTGAGGACTCCCTCCGGGACTTTGAACAACATGCCAATAATTTTCACCACAGTATCAAGTTCACGACAGAGTCCTCCTATACCCAAATCTCCTTCTTAGATGTACTTGTTAAGTTATATCATGGTCAAATTTCCACTTCTGTATATTACAAACCCACTAATACCCACCTGTTACTGAACTTCCACAGTTTTCATCCCCTGGCTCTTAAGAAGTCCATTGTCCAATGTCTCAGACTCAAACACATCTGTTCCCAGCCGGAGCAGTACCAACAAGAAATAATCAGTCTGACTCAGTACTTCCTTACCGCTGGTTATCCACTCACCTTTATCACACAGGCCATTGCCAAAGCTTCCACATTACGCCGTGATGACCTTTTGAAATACAAGGTCAAATCCAACAGTTCACGCATTCCATTTGCTGCCCAGTTTCACCCCCAGATTTCTGCTCTTTCTAATAACTTAAAGGGAGAGAGTTTACCAGCTTTCGTGATGACACTCATCTTAAGGACCTTTTCCTGGAACCCCCATCCTTACATTTCGGCAGCCGCCCAACCTTAGATCCCTTCTCACTTCCTCAAAACTTCCCACCACAGAAACAGAGGACGGTTCAGGGGACAACAAAAGCTGCATAAAACCGAGCTGCCATATTTGCAAACATATCACCACAGGATCTCGAGTGCCCATTAGTGGTGTTAAGCTTACTTTACAACCCCTCCCCTCACGTGCGATTCCAGTAATTTAGTTTATATATTCCATTGTAATATTTGTCCAGGGTATTTACGTAGCAGAAACAGGTATGCCGTTTCGCTTAAGGATCAATAACCATAAGAAATCCATTAGAGACAATAAACCAGGCTTCCCGTGGCCCAACACTTTAATCTTCCAAATCACTCTATAGATAACTTACGATGCACCTTCATAGCTTCCAACTTTATCTTTGGAATAGTAGAAATATTCAGCCCCAATTTTTTTGGTCACGAAACGCCGGACTCAAGCTGGAGGTATCACCCACTCAGTGGCGTAGCTAGACGGCCTTTGAAGGCCTCTGTCGGAAATTTCTATAGTCTCTGTCGGAAATTTTTACCACCTTAATTAAAAATTCTTACAACGGAAATTAGTAGCTAAAATTATATTCTTAGGGGTTTACTTACAACACTTCTTATTTTTTTAAGCAGAATTACACATCGAAATGGTAACTGACAAGGCCTGGAAGTGTCATTTAATTAAGGCAGTCTAGGATATTTTAATCTAATTTTTTCCGCGCGCTACACGCCAGATGATGGTGGCGCTACGCTTAGATAGTACATCATTATTTGAAGATAATCTGTCGAAAATTTTTAGCTTTTGCCCCCCCCCCCCCACAAAAATATCTAGCTACGCCACTGCAGTTTACGAGGTTTTCGTAAGTTGACTTCTGATAACCTCATATGACCTTCAACCTCCAACAAACCCACACGGTCCCGCTTTTTAAAGTAACACATCTATGTACCAACTATGAAAAGTATCCATTATACCTATCTTGAAATATCGGCTTTTATCAAGGTTTTTGGTTTTTAACCTCTGATGACCTTAAACGGCTTTTGAACTCGACTGAAAAATAATAGGCTTTTCCCTCATGGTATGATAAAGTTGTATACCAAGTAGGAAAATTGTCCAGTATTGCTACCTCCAGATAGTGTTGACAAGCAGTTTGTAAGAACGTCGTATTTTCACCTCCGGTGACGTCGATAACCTTTGGCCTCTACCAAAACCAACAGGGTTTATCTTCTGACTGTAACGCATCCACATGCCAAGTATGAAAAGCATCAATGCTTCCTACCTAGAGATATCCAGGGTTGGGAAGTAACGAGTTACAAGTAACGCCGTTACTGTAACGAGTTACATTTTGTGTAACGGAACCCTGTAACGAGTTACATTTGCATTTCAGTAACGGAGCAAGTAACTAGTTACAATTCTGTGTAAAAGTAACTGTAACGGCGTTACATTTGGGTCCCGTTACTTTCCCGTTACAAATAGTCAAAATGACCACAAATTGCATTTTCTTTGAGCTAATAACAGAATAACAGAAAATTTTCAAATTGATGACACTTTGGTAGTAAAATGTAAAATTATTTTCGATATAGGCTATTTATCATTCATCGTTATTATCGACGTCGCCCTCACCGACATCAAATTTTATTCACGATTAGAATCAGAAGTTGATATTAGATGCACACGCTGCAGGCTTACAGGCCGGGCCACTTGATTGTCTATTGAACCAGGGAGTTGTCAAATAGCAACTCCCTGATTGAAATAAGTTTAAAATTGATCTGTATGTCAAAATACTTATTAGACAGATCAATGCTTATTATCCATGAGACCGATTTGTGCGATTATTTGAAAAATACTGAACGGTCCTCTAAGGCTCAGCTGACTTTATGTATTCTAAGTAAAGTCAGCTGGGCCTTGGTTTACTCATATTGTCCTTTAGAGGACACAGTGGAGACAGTGTACCGTGAGAAACAGGTTGGCCCATGGGCATTCAAATACCAGCTTACTTTGAAAGTTTAATCATTGCCTCTTGAGACGTTAGGGCTGGACCCGTGTTCACCCTATCCGAGTCGGAGCTAACTGCGATTCTAGATTCCCGAATCTTTCCGAGCATGGTACTGCTCAGGATCCTCAAATTTCTGCCAGTTTTGATTCCAATGGCACCAATTCCGAGACCAGTCTTTTTGCCAATGTATATCATATCACACATACAGATGTTTTAATTCTATCGTACATGTCCACCATTAACAAAGTCATCGTTTGTACTCACTTCCATAGCCTGGCCTCCTGAGTAATTTAGTTGATTGTATGTGACAATACCTTAGATCTATACATTGTGCACAAATGGAACTTTAAACACTTTTAATGTAACTTTCATATTTGAGAACTCGGCTGGAATGAACTCCGAGTCCGAGTCCAGTTACATCACATTCCGTAAAAATTTCGATTCCGGAACCTTCTATCCCGGGCAAATTCCTAATCTAGAAAAACGCTCTTGAGACCGGCATTAAGCTAACCGAATCCGGACTCTTGCGTTGGAGCCCAGTAAATCTATACGGTGCCAAGCGTTGGTAAACACCGTGCATCCATTTATGCATCTAATTTAACATGTATGGTATCTTTATTTGATGAATCAAACGTATGAATTTAGGCTATATCATATTCTTTTCAATGTCCGTAACTCCTTACACTGGAATAATAGTACGGTTAATATAAAAAACAGCAGAATATTGAAATGGTCAATGGCGTTAAAAGTATCCTAACAAAGCTAATTGGAAAGAGAAGTGTCCGACTTAAAGCTTTACCTATTGTAAAGGGAAAGTGAATTATGTGCACATGATCTGCATGTATAAACTGCATAGTATCACCATTTCTATGCACTGTTTTTATATCGACACAATGTGAAACTTGAAATTTATGGGGAAATATCACTTAGCCCAACCTAGCGGTGAGGTTTTAAAATTTTACTGCTAACAAATGTATTCATCCTCTTATTATACCATATTTATGCCCTTGAGGGGTGAAGACTTTAACTACTGCTGAAACAACGCTCTTCCCCTTTCCGGCATAGCCGCTAACCTCTCTAAATTAGCCGACTGTGTGATGGGAGTATAAAGATTTCAACCCTCAAAGAAGTACTTTGGTAACTGGAAAAGTTTTGGTTATAACCATATTCCTCTAACAAATAGTTTGCGTAAGCTCCGACACAGTATCATGATTCGCTGCTTCATGTTGAGCATTAGGAGCCTCTGCGACAATGCCCATTGAAGATCATCTAGCTTCATTGACTTTCTTTGGGGAACACCTAAGGATAACCGGCACAAATGAGGTGTCGGTCGTCTCATGTGCCCCCGTCTTACTATCTAATTATGCCCCCCCCCCCCTCCATTTCAGGTACCGAGGTACCGTATATTCACCTTGAAGTAACGAGTTACTTTTGAAATGTAGCTAGTTACTTTTTAGTCAAAAGTAACTGTAACTAGTTACTTTTTCAACATTGTAACTAGTAACTGTAACGAGTTACAATTTTACGGAATTAACTGTAACTATAACGAGTTACTTTCAAAGCGTAACGGGAACAACCCTGGAGATATCTGGTTTACAAGATGTTCGGTTTGTGACGTGTGCTGACCTCACATGACCTTGACCTCCACCAAAAACGGATATTGCTCTTTATATAATAATGTTATATTCCAAAAACTGGCGTAGCAAGCCGGTGAACTGGGTGGACAATGTCCGGGGGCCCCGAAGGCTCAGGGACCCCAACCAAATACGCCAAAAAGTTCTCAAAAATAGTGACTCTGCCTACAGTCTAACCAACTAGTACAGACGCGAAAGGAACCACAAAGCTTTCAACAACTGCAGAACTGCTTTTGAAGAACCAGGCAAGAATGGGATACGGGACTGAACCCGGATCTGGCGCATGCAAGGTCTCACTCTTACCCTGTAGGCCTACCTCCCCATGGAGATTAGAGGGGTCTTAGGAAAATGGGTGTATGATACCATTGGTCTTGGGGTCCCTCGCTGTCTCTTGTCTATGGGACCCAGAAGGCCTTGCTACGCGACTGATTTCAAATATGAAAATTATCCATTATTGCTATCTTGAGATATCGTGTTTACAAGCCAAGTATCACAAACACATACATATAGACACACACACACATGTATACAAACGCGTGATTGCATACATTCCTTTTGCCTTCGACAAGGAATCAAAAAGAGGTAAGAGATCATAATTTGTTAGAAGCATGGGCGGCTCTAAGAAATTTTGTTGGGGGCCAAAATCAAGTCCGTATTTAGGGAGGTTCGGACGAACCCCCTCGGCAATATCAATGGTCCGCTCTGGATAGTACAGTAGTAGTGTAGTTAAAAATTTGTATTTGATTAAGTGATTAAAATGGTTAAAATTTTGTATTTAAGTAGCCTAATGCCCCATATAGTTTTTCAAAAGCCTTTCAAATACCATCTCGGGCAGTAAGTCATGAGCTGACTATCTTTAAAAATAACTACAGTCATACCAGCCAATCGCTACTCCATAAGGGTGGAGTCAGAGGTAGGGGGAACAGGAAAAACGGCTTGATCCATTGGTATAAAATGACTTATACCTTTAAATATTTTGTTGTTTCTTTCATTGTGTCACAATATGTTTCAGCTTTGCCAAGAAGCAATATAATGTTGGTTTTCTGGATTGCTTTCTTAAAATAACGAAAGCCTCGACCATGAAAACACTTGAAAAGAATGAAATGATAGCACCATATTTCAATGGGGGAGGGAAATTCTCCTAACTCAGAACGACAGTAATCCCTTTTACAAACAGGTCAATAGTCAGAAGTCCCACTACTGCTTTGAATGACTGTTTGGTTGTTCATTTTAAATCAACTGAAACGGTATACTTTATAACAGGGGTGGAGAACCTTGCTTATAACGGACCATTTGACAGTCATAAGACCGCTCGTGGGCCAAAGGCGCCGTCAATTTGGACAAGGGAAGTACAATCTCTCCTCCTATGAGAAACAACACGTTTAGGACAGATTTCCGTTACAACTTTTGTAGACAGATGCCTTTTCTAATCTGGCCAAGTGACCGCTAAGTAAAGCTGCTTTTAGTCGTGTATGGTAGTCAACACGACTAATGGCTAATGGGCTGTGTAACTATATGACCCCGATAGCTCTGGTGTCTGCAAAATTGTGGGAATTTAACTCCAGCATTACCGTCACACTGTAAATTACATTATGATGCGCGAAGCTAATCAGATTACAATATCCCAACGTAATCATTTGTTTTAAATATCTTACCTCGCATTCATGACAGGTCTGTTTGTGATATATATATATATATATATATATATATATATATATATATATATATATATATATCATATATATATATATATATATACATATATATATAAGGTCAAAGTAATGCGTAGCACTTATGAAGTAGGTAGGTAAAAATGAAGTAGTAAATAGTGCTAAAAGTTTGTGAAAAATTCCACGTCGTGGAATTTTTCACAAGCTTTTAGCACTATTTACTACTTCATTTTACCTATATATATATATATATATGTATATATGTATACATATATATATATATATATATATATATATATTCTATTATGGAACCAAGGACTTTACCAGTGTTATTTGTTTGTTTATTTGTGTGTTTCCAACACGTGGAACTCTCACTCATGCATATATATATATATATATATATATATATATATATATATATATATATATATATATCAAGTAACTAAGAAAAAACGTGCGATGTGGGCCTAAAAATATCGTTTTGATGGCACTTTATTTATGTTTAATCTTCGTGTTACCCTGAAAAGTTATTCACCTCTTTAATTTTAAACCCATTCAAGGTGGTGGAGGGTCTCACCCATGGAATCCACAGGGACTGATACGGTGCGAACGAGATAATTCCGCATAGTTTCCCATGAGTTTGGTTTATGTATAAATACATGCCTTACAATGAATGCTACAATTGTGCAAGCTCAGAACAACTCTTTGGGTTTTATGTTACTTCAGATATACCATAATTAGAAAAGCCATTCAGTTTCCTTCATTGTTTCAAGGTAAGTTGTACTGTATAGTTTACCTATTAGGGGAGCAATGGTATCAAAGTGTTTATTTAGGATAAATCCCAATGAGAGGAATGCGATCATTCAGGTAGGTGTTGTTGGCTCGAATAACATGCCTTTGTGGGAATTTCTTGCCAAATTAATACCTTGTAAGAAGTGGAATCATTTTTACGATACTGCCACTCTGCTTTTGCAGTTGAAAGCTGCTTACGAATTCTCAGGTAAACGATTGGCATCGTGATTGGCATATAGGTTTGTTGGGAAATTGAAAGTGGTTCGATGCAAAACATGAATGCAAGTTTTGTCACGAAAAACTTATTCTTAAAATGAAAAAGTATTCTGGTCACATTTTTTTCCGAAAACAGAAGTACATCTCTAACCTCTATAGGACCTCGCATAGATATGGGATATTTCAATCTTATTTTTAGCATGATATGGAAGGTTGAAAGTACGAATTTGCCGTTACATACATTTTCAAATTTTTACCGAGCGCTTCGAGCACAGCCATTATCATTAAAGAGGGTGATTGTAAGTACACTTACGACGAAAAAAAAAAAAGAAAACATTCTGGAACGCGCTTGTTAGTTCTTCACTCCTTTCTATACCTATCAGGTAATTTTAGTATCACCTCCCTGCACCTATACTCTCGCTCCCATTCCCCATTGTTGGAAGCTGTTCGTCTGGATTTTCGTTCAATCTTAGCAAAACTAAGATAGTTGTAAAGTGCTTGGCATCATACTTTATGGTATAATTTTCCTCATTAGCGGCTCGTCATAGCTAGTTCACGGGGGGGGGGGCACTTGCCCCCAAAAAGTTTGCAAAGCATGGTCTTCAATTTTCAAAAATAAAAATAATAAATAAAAAAACATGTAATTAGAGATGGGTTAGGCCCTCCCTTTTCCTTGAGTGGGCTTAAAATTAAAGAAGTGAATAACTTTTCAATACAGTGCGAAGGTTAAACATTAATAAAGTGCTTTCAAAACATTTTTTCGGCGCGCTTCGCGTGTTTTCTCAGTTGCTTATTTGTAATCTGATTAGCTTAGTCATCATAATGTCATTTACAGAGTGTAACGGTAATGCTGGAGTTAAATGCCCATAGTTTTGCAGATACTTCAGAGCTATCGGGGTCATTAGATACACTACCCATTAGCCGTGTAGACTATCATCCACGACTAAAAGCAGTTTTGCCAGGGTGTCACTTGGCCAGATTAGCATAGGTATCTGTCTACAAAAAGTTGTAACGGGTATGTAGTCTAAAAGTATTGTGTTTCCCATAGAAGGAGAGGTTTCCCTTCCCTTGTCCAAACTGACAGCGCCGTTGGCCTACGAGCGGTCTACTGTCAAATGGCCTGTTATAAGCAAAAGGTTCTCCAACTCTGTGCTAAAGTATACCGTTTCAATTGATTTAAAATAAACAAACCAAACAGTCAATCTAACTCAGTGTGATGAGACTTTTGACTTGTGGCCTAGCTATTTGTATATAGGATGAGACATCGTTCTGAGTTAGGGGAATTCCTCTCTCCCTTTCAAAAATTCGTTTCGGAACTGCACTGAGATCCAAAATACTTAGTGCTATCATGTCATCGTTTTCAAGCTTCTTCATGCTCGAAATTTTCGTAAGTTTAAGAAAACAATCCAGAAAACCAATATTTTATGGCTTCTTGGCAAAGCTGAAACATATTGTGACACAATGAAAGAAACAATAAAATATTTAAAGGTGGGGCTTATATATACAAATGGATCAAGCCGCCTTGCCCATTTCACCTGCCTCTTACTCCACCCCTATGGTAGTACGGTAGCGATTGGTTGATATGGTTGTATTTATTTTTGAAGTAGTCAGCTTATGACTAACTGCCTGAAATGGTTTTTGAAGAGCTTTTGAAAACTACATGGGCATCGCTGTGATACATAATCATAACCATACTCCCATAGGCGTAGGAGGAGGGGGGCTGGGGGGCTGCAGCTCCCCCAACAAAATAGTTTGGAAAAATTCGGGCAATATTCTGAGAATTTTTCGGGCACCTACTGAAAGAAAAATAATGCAATAATGTAGCTTAACGGAAATCGATACTTTAAAAAACTTCCTTGGTAATTAAAATACAGATCTGATTTGGATTGCACCATCACCTATATATTCGGTATTAATTCACCAGTGTGTTTTAATTGTAATGGTTAAACTTATATATTATGATTATCAGCGGTGTATTTGAGGAGCCATTAGGCCATTCCCCCGTCACTGACGCCGATATTTTTAGTACCTAAAATAAAGCACAAAATTTTACTTCAAAGGTAGCATATGTGGCACCAGATTGCATGTAAGGACACCTAATTTTTCAAAAATTTTCAAAGCGGTAAGGGGTTATGCCTATTTTTTCTTTTAGTACCTAAAATACGTACGGTAAATTTTTTAACACAAATTTTACTTCAAAGGTAGCATATGTGGCACCAGATTGCACGTATGGACACCTAATTTTTCAAAAAAATTTCAAAGGGGGAGCGGGACACCCCTCCCCTAATACCTCTCCCCCAGGCCGGCGATCACACAACATAGTGTCTGCCCCACCCCCATGAGAAGAAGTCTTGGCCACACCACTGATTATTATCATCATTATTGTAACGACTTCCCACAGAATTATAACCAATATGGAATAGGTAGTAACGTGGCAAATTATTGTATATAATTGGCATGCGGTGTGATAACGGATACATGCCTATATGATATGTACATTAACATTTTGAACGCGCGAGGAACGCGCGGAAATTTATGTTTCTATTTTTCGGGCAGATCGTTACATCCCCCCAATCAACCTGGGCCCCTACGCGTATGCATACTCCTATTGAGGCTATTGTACTATCCGGAGCTGACCATTAATATTGCTGGGGGTCTTCCGAACCTCCCTGAATACGGACTTGAGTTTGCCCCCCCCCAAACAAAATTTCTTAGAGCCTCCCATGATTTGCATGTCGGGTAATAAGCATCATGGCAATACCAAATTTTATATAATTAATACAGAACTTCCAGGAGGCCCCTATACCGGTGCCTGCCAGCCTTAAATACCCTTTTATAATGCACGATGAGGAAAAGGAAAATTTTCGTAATAGTCCAGGAATGTTCCTGCTGACTCCATGCAAGCACGTATTTTTGCCCAAAACCTTTCCCCGAATAGAAGGCAGTAAAGTAGCCAAAGGGGGGGGGGGGCTTCAAGAGGTTTCTTGACAGCATACCCTTCCAGACAGCATAGGCTACTCTCCTCTTTAACCTAACCAAAAATTAAAATTGTGGACATTTCCCAGCCATATATGGTAAGTTCGAAAAATATCCCAAAGATAGCACCATATTGCATCTAGGCAACCTTAAACTGACAAAAATTTCTCAAACGGGAAGTTGACACCCCCTAAGACCCCGTCCCCAGGACGGTACCTTTATGTAGTGCCAAAGGAAGGACAGCCCACTGCTGTTTACAATCGCAGGGGCACATAAAAGGTACAATTTACGCAGACGGGGGGGGGGGGTAAACTGAGGTGGCATTACGACGTCATCTTAGGTGCCCCCAATCACCAAATTCCGGCGGCGCCACTGGCTTTTGGTTTGTTTCCTTTGCAGATAAGAAGATCGTTTTCATGCTATGTCATGTTTGGTCTGAACGCGACATTAAATAGGGTCACGCTTTACTGTTTTCAAAAGACTGTAAGAAAGAAGCATATTATTGCAAAAGAAATAATTCCTTTTAAAATCATTGACCCGGACCCAAATAGGCCTTAATTCAATGGGAAACAGTCTTGATGCTTTTGAAGGGCTTTCAATACGCCTGCACCGTAAAAGCAGAACACACGTAAAACCAAATTAGTCTATTTTGCATTTGTTCTCACTGGCTCTATATGTTACATTTGTGCTAACTGGCTCTGTATATTGTATTTGTGTAGGGATAGGTTAGACAACTTCCTGATCGTACAAACAAGTCATGCATCATTGATAGGGTATATCAAGTTGCTACAGTACTGCATAGACTCCATACTGCGTGAATCGATGAAAACTGAAAGTTCTACAAGTATAATCACTGATATAGACTAGTAATGATACTTGAAGGGGAAATGAAAGTCTATAGTTTACGAAACTGTATCTCAGAGTATGAAATAAACCCACCAATTATCAATGCCTAACATCACTGCTTATTTCGTAGCACAATCAGGAAATGTTAGTACAGTTGCCACTATATTATTAACAAACAAAACGGGCGTACTAGCTGAACAGAAAGTATGAAACAACGGCGAAGGAAGATGTTTGACATGGGGGGGGGGGGGCAGATGCGATTTCTCGACCTTGAGACCCCTTCCCACACCAAAACATCATATTTGCTCATTATAATTTTTCCGATTTTAATTTAAGCAAAATAAAAATATTCAAAGAAAAAGGAAACAACTACAACATCAACACCATGCAGCCGTGGTGTAGCTAAGATTTTTTTTTTTGAGGCTCTGGAGGACTGGAGTTATTTTTTTTGGGGGGGGGGGGGGACTCCCTTTCACTATCTAAGTGGAGCGCCACCATAGGTTGGCGCGGATCGTACCAAGAAAATTTGAGATTGAATACATCCCAGATAGCGGAAACGGCACTTGCCAGGCTTGATAGCAGCCATCAAGATGTCCAATTGTTGTGAAAATTTTTTAAAGGTTGATTTGAATTTGTTCTAAAACACATTAAGTTTGTCACAATCTATCCGACTTCATTCGAAATTATTCAGAGTGAAGTTAGCCCCATGGATTTTGGTGGATTGATTGGAATGGAGATTTTCCACAGCCAGAGTCTACTATTATTAAGTTGGTGGCGCCAAGATTTGCCCGACGGGGGCCACCGACCCGAATCTCCGACAGCCCCAATGCCGTCGGGTATAAGTGGGATTTGAAGGAAACCTGTGTACTAGACCATTACATTTGGGGCATATATTGCATAAAATTTGTATATACTAGAGAGGCATAGTTCCGCGTTGATTCAATGTTTTCCCCGGAATCTGAGCTGTAAAAATTGCAAAGCCCGCGAAGCGCGAATATTTTTGGTAGAGTTTCACAAAAAACATATGTAAAAATTAAGAATAAAAAAAAGAAAGAAAATCTGTAGGGGTTCTAGACCGTATAGGAGATAATATGCAATGTATCGAAACTACCTTACCTATGCGATGAAATAGCCAAATATTGCTCCGTGAGTCCCTCACCAACTGACAGTACCGCTTGACACACACAAGAGAACAGTTACTAGGCTTTGCGATATGGGATGAAATTTGCGACCTCTACATAAACTGTGTACTTTTCCTACATGTTACTTGGTAAGGTGGAAAGGACTTGCACTATCTAGCGATGTAGAATGGAAATATTGAAGAAAGTAGAGTAGCTCTTCTGCGCTCGTATAGCTCGCCGAAAATTTTGTATTCTTATTAGAGAAGTTGTCCTCTTGCGAGCAAAAACGGGTAAAATGAAACTGTAAACTGTCGCAATATTGGGGGGGGGGGGGGCAAAATGACATTTGGCCCCCACAAATCATATTGGGGGCCATGGCCCCTTTGCCCCCCCCCCCCGGTTCCTACGCCACTGAGAAATTATTAAAAATTTTCAGCCTTGCTTCAATGTACTCAATTATTTTTTAACATACATTTTACACATACAGTGTTTTGATACCTTTAAAACGTGTAAAAAGGGAACAAGGGTTATGAATTTGGATATGTCCTCGTTTAGTTGCTTCTATATACAATGCCCTTAACGTTTCAAAGGCACACCAGAACACCAGAATCTACATTTGAATAAAAATTCCGGAACTGTCGGATTTTAAAGCGCTGAAGTACAGGTGAGGACCATGTAATCTATTTAAATGTATGGTGCGTGTGCTTGGTCAGTCAATTTGATATGTAGCGTCTGAGGCACAAAGCATGGGTAACTGAAAAATATTACTCACGAACGAGTAAGCACATGGAATGTGAGATTCCTCATACACGACAAAGTTTTGTCACAATTTAAGAAATTTACACCCTTACTCATAACCCTAGAAAATATCAAAGGCATAACACGGCGAAGTAAATGGTATCCATCAGCAGAATAGGGATATCAGGAGATTCATTAAAATATTGAAGGCATTTTAGCATAAAATTCTGAGCTTTCTGAGATTTTACTTTATAAACGGCATTTTCATTGACAGTCGGGGTAACACTGTTTTTGTAGGTACTCGCATTGAAGATATATAACATCTGACACTGAACATGCACGTGGTGTTGTGCAAAGAAACCATTGTGATATTCGTGTGTAGATTTTACTAAGAGAATAAAAGCACCATTAGAAATTTAAGCCAATATCTGATTTAGCTACGTTTAAAACCTTTTTTTTTCATGAAATTGACAGAACTATCCCAACGAATGAAGGTTCAAAATAGTATACTGAAAATCCTTATGTTCTTTACGTTACTCAAAAATGGGTAGAAGCTCTACCGGCGTCGCCGAAATTTCTATATAAATAGATAACATACTTGAGGTATCAATATGATAAAGACTTTGTTTAACTTGCCTTTGTAGTAACTTTGAAATTAAGAAAGACACAACCTCAAAGAAACATTAACGTAAGCGATGTTGATATCTGTAGACACATTTGTATGGCTAAGCTTATATACTGTAACACAGCTCATGTTGTGCAAATCTACAGCATTACGATGTACCTTATTATTTATGACTCGAATGAAACTAAATGAGTCAGTGATATTAGTAAGGTACCTTATATGGGACATCATATAGGAATTCGTTTCTGTCGAAGAAAAAACCTGGATGACAGAAGTATTGGGAAAGAGGTAAGTCTGAATGATTAATTAGATAAAAAATTGTAAATTGGGGAACCTGTATAATTTTGCATGTATCATAAAGTTATTAGTACTGCTAGCAATTAATATCAATTATTATCAATTATATAAACGCAGCTATTGACGCCAACTTGAGGCTCAACCTTCTTTTACATGATAGGCCGGCAATGTACGTTTTAAATATAGTCTGCCTGTAGATGAGTGGGTGACATGACAGAAAATGTGTTGATAACGCAATTGTAGCCCACGAAGGATCAGTAAACAATATTGAAAGTCATCAGGGAGTCAAGGAGATCTCCAGTGGAAAAGGTAAAGACGACGGCCTACTCATGGCGGGGGTGGGGGTGGGGGAATCACAACCGTCAATACCATCAAATCAAATAGAATGAAAACGGCGACCCTTCACATTATCTGACTCTCTTTTGGTAAATTCTATTGTCATTAAACATGGGAGTAACCAGTCGCTAGTTTCGTTTAAGGGACGAACGGCTTGAAAGAGTCATGTCCACAGGATGACCAGTTTCGAAGGGGAGTTTGATTTGCATTTCCGACTAACATGATGCCAAAAACCAGTTGCACAGATGATTCCAATCTTTTTCATCTTAGGGTGGGAAATCCAAGATGGTCGCCGGAACCCCAGTGTTCCATGTTTCGTTTGATATGCCCATAGGTTCTGGAAGCTTGCCATAGGCATGACACTTGCGTGCGACATGCCCCACCGGGTGAGCCGGGTTAGTTGTTGGCCTTGGGATTGGTCGGTACTACCTCTGGAGGGAGGCACCAAACGAGGTGTCGGTCACGCAGGTCCTCAAACACACATATAGAAGACATGGTACCATAAAATAGAATCCAGTCACCTGCTTCCGTACACACAAAGACCGCCTTTGAAAAGGAAACACCAATTAATAGTCTCTCTCTAACCGAAAATCCTCTACTCTCGACTCACATACGATTGTCTGTCCTCCTTTTGAGAAGCCTGCAGTCTCACCATCTGGATCTGTTTCCTAGAATCCAACCTTCGAAGAACAGTTCAACCGGCTATATTCCGGTGCGTATTTTCTACATTCTTTTCACTTCCAAGAGAGACGTGTCTACTCCAGGATACACCCTTTTCCTTTCTAACTCTACACCCATCTCTCTCTCTCAAAAACACCCCGTCTCTTTCCAGTTCTTCCCTTCCAGCTTCCCCCTAATTCCACTTTTCCGTGCTTTCTGTCACCTTCCTATTCGTTATTATTTTCTTCCCAAGATTCCGCAGAGCTAAACAAAGCACAAGTAGGCCCATATCAATTTGAATACTTGTCTCTTAACTTAATAATGAAGTAATAGTGAACGTGCATTTATTAGGAGCTAAACTAAGTAGGTTCTTGCGTGGCTTTGCTCTTGTGGTCAATCATTTTGAATATGGCTTCTACTTTGGGGACTGAAATGAAACTGAAATCGTTTATAATGCTCCAGAAGTTCATGCTCTGCCATTTTTATCAACTTCAAAAATGTCTCACAGGAGGACTCTAAAGACTCCGTCTCCTGGTAGTGTCTCATGACATCTAATTTTGATATGTCGGGCGGATAGAGTGGAAGTACTGCTAAAGACTTGGGTAACCACTCAACTCGATTGAGCGGAAACAGTACGGAGTATTTGTCACTGCCCTTTGAGGCCCCCTCCACCCCGTGATGATAGAATAACGTGTTATATAAAAACACTTACGGCCCCAAAGGGTAAACTAGTTATTGTGATAAAATTCCCCAATGTGCCGGGCAGAGGAGTTATCTTATGAAAACAAGTGGCCAAACATTGCATTGACAGACATGGATTCTGTGCCACTGTAGAAGTTGCAGCGTTTACACAGTCTATTATTATCACCATCTGCGTGTACAGACCATACATTTATCATTGTAAAACAGATTATTTATTTAATACAATCAACGTGATTAATACCCAAATTAGTGCATTGAGAGTGCAGAAGCATTATGGAAATTATTAAACTATTTAAGGTAGCCCACTGTCATTATTATGATTAGGCCTTGCTAATGCGCTTACTTGTTCTTTTTCAAAATTTTCCACAAGAGGATACATTCGGACAATTTTCGATATGTTACAAAAAGGGGTAATATCTTTTGTTAGATTTATGTACAAAAAGGCCAGATTAAGCATCATGTTGGTCAGATGAAACAAAGTTTGAAGAAATTATATGCTTAGAAGCTAGTTGTGAAATGTGAAGCTTTGATTGAGTGATAACCATAGAAATAAAAGTAAGGGAGAATGACTTCAGCCGATCTGGACTGAAGCCATTGATTTGGCTTGGTTGTACGGCAACAGAGCACCTGCGCGTAATACAAATATCACGTCATTGCTTTTGCCCCAAGTATTGGCAAAGAAACTACAAGTTTTCAAGTTAGGAGTATAAAACAAAATACTTAAGGCACCATGACTTGTTTCTGTTGTGAAAATTACTCCAAATCTTTCGAAAAACGCATAAAATAAGCTATAACTTCTGCAGCAGAATGCACACTATACGTACGGAGAGACATCAATCAACCGGTCTTTTGCCGTACAACGAAAGCGCCCTCACCATTTTCGTGGCTTCACCGGTTAAAAACATGCATGGATGCATTGTGTTAGCGTTCTCCCTTACTTTTATTTCTATGGTGATAACTTAACTTTTAGGATATTAGTGTGTCAAGAGGGAATTTATTGGGGTGTGCTACCTCAGCTTAGCTTATGACGGCCATCTTGAACTAGAATATGCCGAGATTATTGATAGAATCCTTTCCCGGGGCCTAATCACTGACAAGGGCGTATCAAGCATGACCAAGAATCCACGTAAATAGGGTATTTTTGAGAATAAGCACGATACGTACGCAACGTGGTAAGGGTTTCGAAAAACCACTAAAATGAAGAAAAAGGGTGTATTTTCGTATAGACCTACCCTGCTTTTTTACTAGGTGTTGTTTGGGAATTACCCGGGGAAATTTCCAGAAGAAAGAATAAGTTTGTGCTATTTGTTGAACTTAAATAATTATTTTTGTTTTTAATTTTACTCTTTTTAAGTTTTCATGACGATTGTACATGAAAGCAACTTGTAGTTTGCGATTTGATATTACAACTTGATGGAATGAAATTAAAGGTAAATATAATTACCTTCTTACAATAGAAATATTTACTTGTAATGTTTTGTGTCAGGTCCAATCGGTGACACTGTGTGTTTCTCGTATGGTTTCGATTAATAAGTGGTCGGTTCAAAGCAGGGTAGTGGAATGTATTAATCATATGAAAGGTTATTCTTGTTTACGGTAACAAAATATGGTGGTTAATTATACTTACTTAGGGTGTATATTGAGTCTCGGACAAATACGTGTTTAGGGTGCTTTCAGGAAATCAGTGGTCACGCTATGGAACGCGAATTACGCAAAGTTCGTCAATAACGGCGTAATCGTTAGTAACAGCGGCGTACATTGAGTTAATAACGGCGTGATTATCAACAACAGCGTGGTAAATGTTGTTAATAACGGCCTGATTTTAAGAAACAACGTGGTTAATATCGGCAACAATGGTGTAACTTTAAGTAACAAGGCGGTAAAAGTAGTTAACAGCGGCGTGTTACGAAGTGGCCTCGTACAGCAAGAGGAACAACGGCGTAATCCTTATCAATAGCGAGCCAAATGTCTTTAACGACCTTTCCGCGTTCAACGGGCTGATTGTAAGTAACCATGTAATACGAGTTAACAACGTGAAAGCGGTCAATGGCGCTGTTTCAGTCAACGCAAATGCAATTAACGACGATGTAAAGGGAAGCAACAACACGATTGGTAGTAGGCTAAGTCAATGCAGCTTATGCAGGGAGCTGGAAGACAGCTCCATGTTTATCACCCCCCCCCCCCCCCACCCCCCCCCCCCCCCACCCCCCCCCCCCCCCACCCCCCCCCCCCCCCACCCCCCCCCCCCCCCACCCCCCCCCCCCCCCACCCCCCCCCCCCCCCACCCCCCCCCCCCCCCACCCCCCCCCCCCCCCACCCCCCCCCCCCCCCACCCCCCCCCCCCCCCACCCCCCCCCCCCCCCACCCCCCCCCCCCCCCACCCCCCCCCCCCCCCACCCCCCCCCCCCCCCACCCCCCCCCCCCCCCACCCCCCCCCCCCCCCACCCCCCCCCCCCCCCACCCCCCCCCCCCCCCACCCCCCCCCCCCCCCACCCCCCCCCCCCCCCACCCCCCCCCCCCCCCACCCCCCCCCCCCCCCACCCCCCCCCCCCCCCACCCCCCCCCCCCCCCACCCCCCCCCCCCCCCACCCCCCCCCCCCCCCACCCCCCCCCCCCCCCACCCCCCCCCCCCCCCACCCCCCCCCCCCCCCACCCCCCCCCCCCCCCACAGAACAGTGTAGTACTTCTGACGAATATGGGAGTATTCATAGCAGTCGACGAGAATATGACTGACGGTGACATCGCAATCACAGGGGATACAATATGGTCTCTCTTCCCCGTGGAGCAAACAAGCATGGGTTAGGTAAGTATGACCGATTCGTGCTCTAGTCAATACCAAATCATCCCTCCGTTCTCTGGGGCCCGCATTACCCACAGTCCCGACCGTTGGTTTGACCTGGTATAATTTGTTCTCAGGGAAAGAATCCCAGAGTTCTTGCCATTTTGATTTTATATAGCGGTTGATGTTAGGACGATAATCAGTGTGGGGTACTAGGAGGTTGGTAATCTCCATCTGTAGGGCTTCCTTAGCTAGCGTGTCTACCTTTTCATTTCCGTGTATGCCCACGTGGCTCGGAACCCACGCGAGCACAACTGATTTCTGCAGTCTTACCAAATTGGAGTACGTTTCACGAAGAGCCATTACACTAGGGTGTTTTTGCTCATGGCCTTGAAGAGCTAAAAGGCTGGACAGTGAGTCTGTGAACACAATTAACTGTCGGTCGTGCGAGGCCTCGATCAGCTCGAATGCCATCTTAAGTGCCTGGAGTTCAGCGGTAAATATTGATGCATCATCCGGCAGTCTGACTTGTAAGAATGTATCTTGGCATGTTGCTGCAGCCGCCACCCTGTTCGTGGCTTTCGAACCATCGGTATAGATTGCATGATAACGACGGTACCTATATCTCAGTTCATTAAAGCTGGCACGGTACACCAGTTCATTGGTTGAGTTCTTTAGATAATGTCTCAAACTAAGGTCAATAACTGGTTTGACTAACTTCCTGGGGGGGGGGGGGTGTTTGAGAACGTGAGCTGTGCTACGGAGTCGAGGTTTTGTACACACTGTGATAAAGCTCCACCCAACGCGAAAAGCAAATGGAGGGAGAGATGATGGTTTCCTCATATATATGTCACTAAACTTATGGTTGAAGGCCGTCTCAAAGGTCGGGTTTTGTCTATGACTCCTCAGTTTGAGGGCAAACTGGAGTGACAACTTTTTCCATCTTATATTGAGGGGTGCTCGTTCGCTTCGATGTAAAGACTCTGCATTGGGGAGGTTACGGAAAGCTCCCAGGCAGATCTTAAGGCCTTGGTTATGGATAGGGAGGAGTTTTCTGAGGTATGACTCACGTGCAGAGCTATAAACAACACAACCATAATCAAGTTTGGACCTACAAGGGATCTGTAAAGTCGAAGCAAACGGGACGATCAGCGCCCTAGTCCATCTTTGAGACGACCTTCAACAGGTTTAGCGCTCCTTGGCACTTCCGCCTTAGAATGTCGATATGAGCTTTTGAAGTTGAAGCTTACTGTCCGAGTATTAGGCCTAGGAACTTAGTCTGAGGAACACTGGATGTGAACACCGTTCAAATTCGAAGTCTGTGGGTCGCAGTGAGCTCCTCTACATCCGGTTGCAAAAGTGCATACAAACAGTCCTTTGGTTTGAGAGAAACGGAATCCGTTTTTGTCAGCCCAGTGCCTGGATCTTATTGAGGCAGTTTTGCATTAGTCTCCCTATAGATATGACCTCATGTTCCTTGAGGAACAGGTAATAGTAGAAGTCATCCACAAACAAAGACTTCTCAAATCCCAGCGTTAAACCACTCTAGCGATACTATTTATTTTCATGACGAAAAGAGTGACTGACAAGATGCTACTTTGGGGGAACACCACCCTTCCTGATTATGCAACTCTGATAACAACCACGCTCCCCACACGTACACAACGAAACAAAAACGATCTCTTTCAAGAAATTCTGAATAAAAAGCGGGCATTCTGCCCTCAGTCCCCCCGGCGCTGTGCAAGTCTATCAGAATGCCATGTTTCCAAGCAGTTTCGTATGCCTTCTCCAGATCGAAAAATACTGACACCACATGGTGTCCACGGACAAATCCGTCCCGAACTGTTGTCTCCAGGCGGACGAGTTTGATCAAGTGGTAACTGTAGCCCCGTGGCGAAAAACCACTTTGATAACTAGTTATTAGACCGTTGGTTTCGAGGAACCAACCAGACGGGACTTAATCATTCGTTCCAACGTCTTGCACAGGTCAACTTTGTGAGGGAATAGGGTGGTAGTCTGTATGCTTTTGTGTGGTCGGGTCCTTACCCGACTTGGCGATGGGGAATGATGGTGGCTTCCCGCCAAGCAGCTGGAAAGTTGACCATTTTTCTTCCCTATACCGTTTGAAAATATCCAACACAGTAACCAGTAAAGAGCTATCTGGAAAGGTGTTTGAGGAACTGATAGTGAATTTCATCTGGGCCAGTGGCAGTGTCATTGCTTCTTTCGAGAGCAATTCGCAGCTTGCCGTCATGTTAAGAGGAGCTGTTGTATTCCTCAGAGTTATCCGAGATGAAGTTCCAACTTTCTGTTCTTTTTCAAACGGTATATTTGGAAATTGTCTGGAATGCTTGTGAATAGTGATTGCTTGAAGCGTTTGATTCAAACTCATCTGCAAGCAATTGGCAACATCTGCTGTCTCTGTGCATTTCTCTACCGTCTGGTTTGGTCACGATGGTAAAACAGAGGAACTGATCTGCTTTCCACTGATTTTCCTAACCATATCCCATGCTTTTTTGACAGGAGTATTTGAATTTAGTTTAGATATGTACTGTTTCCATGACTCCCGTTTGCTTGATGTAATGATTCGCCGTGCTTTGGCGCGGGCATTTAGGTAATTACTAAGATTAACATTATTTGGGTACTTCTTAAAAATATTAAGGGCCTTCTTGCGATCTTTGATCGCTTGTTCACAATCCGTGTTGAACCACGGCTTGTGTTTAGTACGTGGATTTGCAGAGGACTTAGGGATAGCTTTTGGGTAGGCACATATTTACCAAAAGTTGTGTAAAATGGGCGATCTGGTCTTCAACACCATTGAAAGCATCCCTGACTATCTCATTTTGGCAGAGATGGCTAAATTCAGACCAGAAGGCTTTTTGGAGTTGCCACCTGGAGACTCTCTCTTTGGGCATTGGGGAGATAATATCTATCAAAAGGGGGTAGTGGTCACTTCCACATTGGTCATCGTGCACTCTCCACTGAAGGTCCATCAAAATTGCCGGAGAGCAGATTGAGAGATCAATTGCTGAACGAGATCCAGAGGCTGGATGAATATAGGTACAAGACCCACCATTCAGAAGGCATAGATCCCAGGCAGCTAGCACTGATTCAATCAATCCACCTATCTGATTGGTGTAATTACAGCCCCACATGTCGCTGTGTGCATTAAAATCACCCAGGAGTAGAAATGGGGTGGGCAGCTGGCTAACTAGCAATTGCAAGTCATCTCGTTTCAGGTTATACCTAGGTGGGATGTACACCGAGCACACAGTGATGGTGCGGTGAAGTGTAGCTCGAATAGCCACAGCTTGCAAGGTGGTGTTCAGATGGATAGTGGAGTGTGGAACTGTTTTTTTAACCAATATAGATGAACCCCCAATTGCTCTATTGTCAACCGAGGATACAACCGTTTTGTTATAAATGTCATACCCCTTAAATGAGAGTTGGTCTTCATCCCGAAGGAAAGTCTCCTGCAGGCACATCACTGAAGGAGACCAGTCTGCCATGAAGCACTTGATCTCCTCGTAATTTGGTCTAAGTCCTCTGCAATTCCATTGGATTATAGCCGCAGGCCTCCCAAGGGTCATCCTTTGGAAATCTGTGGCTTGTAAGTAGAGCTGGTGGAGCCCCCTGGCTCGGGCCGACGCTTCCGGCCACTGAGCTCCATCAGCTCTTCCCCTTCTCCCTCACTCCCCTCTAACGCTCCAAATCTGTTGTGCAGTTTGATAGGGTCGTCGGACCGTTTGCTCGGTTTTGTCTGTATTTTAATTCTAGGTGTGTCTCTTGCTTTTGTTGGTTCTTTTTTTTTGTCTCTGTTTTGTAGTTGTTAGTTTTGGTGGTGGTTTAGGTTTCTTTTGTGGGGGTGTTGATTTTTGTGATAGATTTGTCGGTGCTGTCATCGTCTCTATTGTCTTGGATGTTATAGACTGCTCTGATGGTTTTGCGAAAGTAGGTGTAATGGGCTTTGGAAAACTGCTGTCCCTGGGCCAGGTCATATCTGTTTGGGTTGCAGCAGACACCTTTGCAGTCCTCACAGCTCTAGCATAGCTCTTGAGCTGCGAGTCCTGCGAGTGGAATGTTTGCCTAGCCTCTTTATAGATGTTATTAGAGGCTTTTATCTTTTGTATGTTTCTCCTCGACCCACTTCGGACACGTTTTACTATTTGCCGGATGACAGCCGTGGCAATTGACACAATGGGGCGGTACCTCACAGGTTTTCACCTAGTGTGTCCCCTCCTGGCCCATTTTTCGCAAGCAGCTGGTCTGCTGCAGTTAGTTTTGAAGTGGCCATAACGTTGGCAATTGTAGCAGCGAACAGGGTTGGGGATGTATATCTCGACCCTGACCTGCAAATAATAGCCAATCTTCAGTGTTTTTTGGAGTGTTGGGGGTGTTGAAAAAGTTAGGATAAAGGTGCCAGTTGGCTTCCTGACACCCTCCCTTAACACTGAAATAACGATGGGACGTGGCTCACATGTTGAGGATGCCAGGTTATCAAGATCTCTCCCTCATCTGAGCAGTTCTTGAGATCCTGGCATCTAATGACTCCTTTGTGACTATTCAGTGACCTGTGAGGGTCACCCGAACCGGAAACACCAACAGTACTTTTGGATTTCATAAGTTGTCTGCTTGGGTGTTGCGGCTTACCTCAACGAGGAGATCTCCTGAGCGGAGTCCTCTTGATCGATTTTGGGTGCCGACAACACCTTCAATACCTTTATTAAGAGCAAAGGGGGACAAGTTTGAGAGAGTCTTGTCATCATCATTACTGGAGATGACAAGGAACCTAGGCCAGTTATGGAGTGGCTCTGGGTCGGAGCTGGACCCAGAGTCACTCCTGAAACGTTTAATTTGCTAGTTTTGTTGAGTTTGAGGAATCCATAATAAAAAGGTAAAAATTCATCACCGGTGCTCCCCACCCACCATGGAGCCACAAGGGGGACATCAAAGGAGAGTGGAAAAAACTCACAATCCGATGCCAGGGATACACTAGTGATATACTCAAGGCCATTAAATGTATCAATAAACCCCGATTGACCTGATTAAGCAGCACGCCTTCCTGAGAAAACCACTTTCTGATACACACAAGCAAAGTCCACTTGGTGACGATTTCCATGACAAGTTAGCGCTATGTTTACTAAGGAATAGTTTGGAAAGCCAGTAAGGGGAATCCTCAGGGCATGACACCAACCAGCCGATTGGTGAACCAGGCCAATTCAACCTCCCGACTAGGTGAATTTGGGGCCAAAGTGTGGTGTGTTTGCTAGGAACCAAACCCGCAGTTGATAGCCTTCACTCAACCACCAGGACCCTCTCCTTCCACCGACACGGGTCGCGACTCACGGCAAACAAGTCGCCCCTGTTAGTCGCCTCTCTTTACGCCATGCTGAGAAAGCAGCAGGCCTGTTTCTACATCCCCGTACCCGCAGGGGGAGACATGGTTCGAGAAAAATATTTCGTGAATTTCCGTGCAAATGTACCACAGCTTTTTGGTGTTGCTTAATCTATTTTCCCAATTTTATAAGTTGTTTATAGCTGAAAAGAGTGTGTCACCTAATTTTTGGGCAGAGAGTATCAAAGAAGTAAATTCAGCACTGTAGGAAAATTTTCGTGCAAACGCAATGGTGTACTTCTGAAGATGCATGCTACTGAAGTTGGAGTTTTACGGTGCATCAGTCAGTGTCTAATCCGTTGTGTTCAACCTGAACTTTTCATATGTAGTGTAAGCAGAATAATGTAAGGATACTCGCAATATGCCGATTTGGGTCATGCAATTACTCCATGGTAGAAAGAGGTGAGGATTTTAAGTTGACTTTGCTTTGAAAAAGAGGGTAACACGTTTTATCAATGTGAGGAAATGATATCACTCTATCCTTTATGTATGAATCGTATACGTGGTGGCTTATCATGGCTTATATCGAGAGACGTAAATATCGGGTACCGGTAATTGCAAGCAAGTACCACCAAGAGTTACTAAATTAAGTTATTCTTTAAACATGTTGCCCCCAAAGTTAGGTCAGTAGGCCATCCTTTTACCAGATCTTCCGTATGCCCTTCTCCCTCACAAATGCAAAATGGAATGGGTTATCACACTTCAATATGAATTCGGACAAAATGTTAGCAACACTTTTCACCCAAGTAAAAACGTCGGACCATGTATATATGTGGCCAACTGGATTGCCAATGCACTTAAGTTAATATATTAGGCTCGTCAACTTAATTGAGGACCGCCATCTTGTTGTTTGCAAAATTGCAGCATTATGGTGCAATACTTTATTTGCATGAAAGTTCGACATTCCGGAGCACTGCACACGCGGTGCCCACGTCTGTCTTGGCCTCTCATCCGATCATCTATTTACAGCGCGCCATTTTTCTGGCCAATTGCATTACAGTTACGTCCTGGTATAAAATCGGAGGCCGCAAGTCCACGACACTTGTATGCGCTCCTCGAAAGTGTAAATAAAGGATCATAAATAAGTGTTCAAGAGTATGTAGCTCCAAATCCCCTTTGCAATGGCCGGCCAATAATTATATACATATGATTCAACATGTAAGTCATCAGCAATAATTATGCATATAATTTTTAATACTGATAAATAGTCACCAGATAAAAATCGAGAACAAGTTAAAGAAAAGCTGTTTTAGATGTGTTTGTGACTTTGGATTCCTGTAACGATTTCCAAGTCTTCGCAGTGAGCGATTTGCCCACACTATTCAATACCACGATGACAAAATACCAGTTGAAAACATTTTCTTCTTTTCTTACACTTACAATTGCATTCTGGCGAATTTTGGCCATAGGTTATAATCCTTCAGAGAGCCTGGTATAAAGTTGCAAACATTCCCATGTTACGTCCATACTAGACAAAGTTTGTGTACAGTGCAATCAATTGATCACCAACTTCTTGTTAATCAAACTATTATATGTTTAGATCTTAGATCTCCTACTTTTATTCCCCAGAGAAAATGTTTTAACAGTTTGAAATTGACCAAGTCAAGTCGTATGCCGGCCTTAGGAACTGGGTGGTGTCTTTGACACCTACGGCTAAACACAATTTCCATACATTGCTAGAAGATCTGCATTTTGAATAATAATTATTAATTCAGGCCTTGAAGGCAGTTTTGTTTACCATGCTAAGCGACGAGAAATTTGGGAGAGGATTATGTGTGGCTTATGAAATTACAACTTCAGGTCGGGTGGCATAACCAACTCAATAATTTAGATCCAAATTTTGTTTCTTTTGAAAAGCCAGTTCAGATGGGAAAACCGTAGATTGTTCATCGGAAGAAAACCCCAAACCACTTTTTTGACCCGGCCAGAGGATCGAAACCCCGAACCTCCGGTTGCCAAGCTTCATCACTTTAATTAAATTCATGTGAATATTCCTATGGCAGAATGACATTAGAGAACAGAAGTGATTGCCCTTTACAATTCCCGTACCGTCTTAATTCATGTTCGGCAATTTTGATCAGCAACCTGTGCAGGCTGATGCCTGTTTGAGGACATTAATTACCCGTCACAACCAAAGCGTTTTATTAAGCCCAACACCAAGAACATAATAGTTTGGAGTTTCCTTACGCATTTACTATGGAATTAGAGGAGATGGAAACGGTCTGGAGGCAAGGTTCAGATTGAGGCAAAACAAATTCTTTCCAGCTCAAAAGTGACACTAATTATAGACATGTGATCACTCCATCACGCTATGCACACAGCTCCCGGGACTCTGTGGTGTTTCCTGAGGCGGACTATTAGATGGGGTACTTAGATGTTGCACATACGGTGTTGGAGTGAATAGAAATTGGCTGTAGAGTGGTTTTCAGTACCAACTCTTTATTGATGTAGGCATATTTAAAATGCACAAAATAATTAAAATAAAGGAATATGGAAAAAAGAAACAAACAGAGACAAAGGAAAATGATATATACAGATTGACTGCCATAAAATATGGAAATAATGCTTACATTAAAGTAAAAATGGCCATAACATTGTCAGCTGCAATTATAAACATTTGCATATCTCATTGGTTTTCATGTATTGAGAATTACAATCTGTTTATCCACACAGTATGACACAGGACCTCACCGGCATAACCAGCATTTAAACCACTGATGAACGAGTAGCAGTCATGACATTATTTTACTTAACTATAAACTGATTAAAAC
Organism: Holothuria leucospilota; assembly: GCA_029531755.1. Classification (NCBI taxonomy): domain Eukaryota; kingdom Metazoa; phylum Echinodermata; class Holothuroidea; order Aspidochirotida; family Holothuriidae; genus Holothuria; species Holothuria leucospilota. The sequence goes on from CM055972.1 coordinate 51,613,855, forward strand.
ATGCTGCAAATTACTTTGCGGTACACGTCTTACTAATACCATAACGATTGCATGTCCGTTTATTGTGCCCCTTCTCTGAACAAATACTGCATAATACAGAAAAATCTAAATTCCTTCGGCACGACAGACTAAGAAATTCCATTCTACTTTGTTTGGCTAATACTTGCTTAAGAGCTGTTGTATTTTGATGATTTGTAGCTCTAGAAAACAAATGACTCGGTTACGTCACGGTTTTTTAGAGCTACAAATCATCAAAATACAACAGCTCTTAAGCAAGTATTAGCCAAACAAAGTAGAATGGAATTTCTTAGTCTGTCGTGCCGAAGGAATTTAGATTTTTCTGTATTATGCAGTATTTGTTCAGAGAAGGGGCACAATAAACGGACATGCAATCGTTATGGTATTAGTAAGACGTGTACCGCAAAGTAATTTGCAGCATGTTTTAATCAGTTTATAGTTAAGTAAAATAATGTCATGACTGCTACTCGTTCATCAGTGGTTTAAATGCTGGTTATGCCGGTGAGGTCCTGTGTCATACTGTGTGGATAAACAGATTGTAATTCTCAATACATGAAAACCAATGAGATATGCAAATGTTTATAATTGCAGCTGACAATGTTATGGCCATTTTTACTTTAATGTAAGCATTATTTCCATATTTTATGGCAGTCAATCTGTATATATCATTTTCCTTTGTCTCTGTTTGTTTCTTTTTTCCATATTCCTTTATTTTAATTATTTTGTGCATTTTAAATATGCCTACATCAATAAAGAGTTGGTACTGAAAACCACTCTACAGCCAATTTCTATTCACTCCAACACCGTATGTGCAACATCTAAGTACCCCATCTAATAGTCCGCTCAGGAACACACAGAGTCCCGGGAGCTGTGTGCATAGCGTGATGAGTGATCACATGTCTATAATTAGTGTCACTTTTGAGCTGGAAAGAATTTGTTTTGCCTCAATCTGAACCTTGCCTCCAGACCGTTTCATCTCCCTCTAATTCCATAGTAAATGGTAAGGAAACTCCAAACTATTATGTTCTTGGTGTTGGGCTAATAACGCTTTGGTTGTGACGGGTAATTAATGTCCTCAAACAGGCCATCAGCCTGCACAGGTTGCTGATCAAAATTGCCGAAATGAATAAGACGGTACGGGAATTTGTAAAGGGCAATCACTCTGGTTCTAATGTCATTCTGCCATAGGAATATTCACATGAATTTAAAGTGATGAAGCTTGGCAACCGGGAGGTTCGGGGTTCGATCCCTGGCCGGGTCAAAAAAGGGTGGGGTTTCTTCCATGAACAATCTACGGTTTTCCCATCTGAACTGGCTTTTCAAAAGAAACAAAATTTGATCTAAATTATTGAGTTGGTTAGCCACCCGACCTGAAGTTGTAATTCATAAGCCACATAATCCTCTCCCAAATTTCTCGTCGCTTAGCATGGTAAACAACTGCCCTTCAAGGCCTGAATTAATAATTATTATTCAAAATGCAGATCTTCTAGCAATGTATGAAATTGTGTTTAGCCGTAGGTGTCAAAGACACCACCCAGTTCCTAAGGCCGGCATACGACTTGAACTTGGTCAATTTCAAACTGTAAAACATTTTCTCTGGGGAATAAAAGTAGGAGATCTAGTCTAAACATATAATAGTTTGATTAACAAGAAGTTGGTGATCAATTGATTGCACTGTAACACAAACTTTGTCTAGTATGACGTAACATGGGCATGTTTTGCAACTTTATACCAGGCTCTCTGAAGGATTATAACCTATGGCCAAATTCGCCAGATGGCACTTGTAAGTGTAAGAAAAGAAGAAATGTTTTCCAAACTGGTATTTTTGTCATCGTGGTATTGAATAGTGTGGGCAAATCGCTCCTGCGAAGACTTGGAAATCGTTTACAGGAATCCAAAAGGTCACAAACAACTAAACAGCTTTTTCTTTAACTTGTTCTCGATTTTTATTCCTGGTGACTATTTATCAGATTAAAAATATATGCATATTATTGCTGATGACTTACATGTTGAATCATATTGTTATATATTATTGGCCGGCCATTGCAAAGGGGATTTGAGCTACATACTCTTGAACACTATTATGATCCTTTATTTACACTTTCGAGGAGCGCATACAAGTGTCGTGGACTTGCGGCCTCCGATTTTCTACAGGACGTAACTGTAATGCATTGCCAAGAAATGGCGCGCTGTAAATAGATGATCGGATGGAGAGGCCAGACAGACGTGGGCCACCGCGTGCAGTGTCCGAATGTCGAACTTTCATGCAAATAAAGTATTGCACCATAATGCTGCAATTTTTGCAAACAACAAGATGGCGGTCCTCATTAAGTTGACGAGCCTAATATATTAACTTAATGCATTGGCAATCCAGTTTGGCCACATATATACATGGTCCGACGTTTTACTTGGGTGAAACTGTTGCCTAACATTTTGTCCGAATTCATATTGAAGTGTGATAACCCATTCCATTTTGCCATCTGGTGAGGGAGAAGGGCATACGGAAGATCTGGTAAAAGGATGGCCTGACCTAACTTTGGGGGCAAACTGTTTAAAGAATAACTTAATTTAGTAACTCTGGTGGGTACTTGCTTGCAATTCCGGTACCCGATATTTACGTCTCTCGATATAAGCATGATAAGCCACCACGTATACGATTCATACATCAAAGGATAGAGGTGATATCATTTTCCTCCCATTGATAAAACTTGTTACCCTCTTTTTTCAAAGCAAAGTTCAACTTAAATCCTCACCTCTTTCTACCATGGAGTAATTGCATGACCCAAATCGGCATATTGCGAGTATCCTTACATTATTCTGCTTACACTACATATGAAAGTTCAGGTGAACACAACGGATTAGACACTGACTGATGCACGTAAAACTCCAACTTCAGTAGCATGCATCTTCAGAAGTACACATTGCGTTTTGCACGAAAATTTTCCTACAGTGCTGAATTTACTTCTTTGATTACTCTCTGCCCAAAAATTAGGTGACCACTCTTTTCAGCTATAACCAACTTATAAATTTGGGAAAATAATTAAGCAACACCAAAAGCTTGGTACATTTGCACGGAAAATTCACGAAATATTTCTTCGAACCATGTCTCCCCCTGCGGGTACGGGGATGTAGAAACAGGCCTGCTGCTTTCTCAGCATGTCGTACAGAGGCGACTAAACAGTGGGCGACTTGTTTGCCGTGAGTCGCGACCCGTGTCGGTGGAGGAGAGGGTCCTGGTGGTTGAGTGAAGGCTATAACTGCGGTTTGGTCCTAGCACACACACACTTTGGCCGCCAAATTCACCTAGTCGGGAGGTTGAATTGGCCTGGTTCAACAATCGGCTGGTGGTGTCATGCCCTGAGATTCCACTTACTGCTTTCCCAACTATTCCTTATTTAACATAGCGCTAACTTGTCATGAAATCGTCCACCAGTGGACTTTGCTTGTGTGTATCAGAAAAGTGGTTTTCTCAGAAGGCGGCTGCTTAGTCAGGTCAATCGGGGTTATTGATACATTTAATGGCCTTGAGTATATCACTAGTGTATCCCTGGCATCGGATTGTGATGTTTTTTCCACTTTTCTTTGATGTCCCCTTGTTGGGCTCCATGGTGGGTGGGGAGCACCGGTGACGAATTTTAACCTTTTTATTATGGATTCCTCAAACTCAACAAAACTAGCAATTAAACGTTTCAGGAGGTGACTCTGGGTCCAGCTCCGACCCAGAAGCCACTCCTAACTGGCCTAGGTTCCTTGTCATCTCCAGTAATGATGATGACAAGACTCTCTCAAACTTGTCCCCCTTTGCTCTTAATAAAGGTATTGAAGGTGTTGTCGGCACCCCAAAATCGATCAAGAGACTCCGCTCAGGAGATCTCCTCGTTGAGGTAAGCCGCAACACCCAAGCAGACAACTTAATGAAATCCAAAGTACTTGTTGGTGTTCCGGTTCGGGTGACCCCTCACAGGTCACTGAATAGCTCCAAAGGAGTCATTAGATGCCAGGATATCAAGAACTGCTCAGATGAGGAGATTCTTGATAACCTGGCATCTCAACATGTGAGCCACGTCCATCGTATTTCAGTGTTAAGGGAGGGTGTCAGGAAGCCAACTGGCACCTTTATCCTAACTTTCAACACCCCCAACACTCCAAAAACACTGAAGATTGGCTATTTGCAGGTCAGGGTCGAGATATACATCCCCAACCCTGTTCGCTGCTACAATTGCCAACGTTATGGCCACTTCAAAACTAACTGCAGCAGACCAGCTGCTTGCGAAAAATGTGGCCAGGAGGGACACACTAGTGAAACCTGTGAGGTACCGCCCCATTGTGTCAATTGCCACGGCTGTCATCCGGCAAATAGTAAAACGTGTCCGAAGTGGGTCGAGGAGAAACATACAAAAGATAAAAGCCTCTAATAACATCTATAAAGAGGCTAGGCAAACATTCCACTCGCAGGACTCGCAGCTCAAGAGCTATGCTAGAGCTGTGAGGACTGCAAAGGTGTCTGCTGCAACCCAAACAGATATGACCTGGCCCAGGGACAGCAGTTTTCCAAAGCCCATTACACCTACTTTCGCAAAACCATCAGATCAGTCTATAACATCCAGAGAAACAATAGAGACGATGACAGCACCGACAAATCTATCACAAAAATCAAACACCCCCACAAAAGAAACCTAAACCACCATCCAAAACTAACAACTACAAACAGAGACAAAAAAAAGAACCCAACAAAAAAGCAAGAGACACACCTAGAATTAAAATACAGACAAAACCGAGCAAACGGTCCGACGACCCTATCAAACTGCACAACAGATTTGGAGCGTTAGAGGGGAGTGAGGGAGAAGGGGAAGAGCTGATGGAGCTCAGTGGCCGGAAGCGTCGGCCCGAGCCAGGGGGCTCCACCAGCTCTACTTACAAGCCACAGATTTCCAAAGGATGACCCTTGGGAGGCCTGCGGCTATAATCCAATGGAATTGCAGAGGACTTAGACCAAATTACGAGGAGATCAAGTGCTTCATGGCAGACTGGTCTCCTTCAGTGATGTGCCTGCAGGAGACTTTCCTTCGGGATGAAGACCAACTCTCATTTAAGGGGTATGACATTTATAACAAAACGGTTGTATCCTCGGTTGACAATAGAGCAATTGGGGGTTCATCTATATTGGTTAAAAAAACAGTTCCACACTCCACTATCCATCTGAACACCACCTTGCAAGCTGTGGCTATTCGAGCTACACTTCACCGCACCATCACTGTGTGCTCGGTGTACATCCCACCTAGGTATAACCTGAAACGAGATGACTTGCAATTGCTAGTTAGCCAGCTGCCCACCCCATTTCTACTCCTGGGTGATTTTAATGCACACAGCGACATGTGGGGCTGTAATTACACCAATCAGATAGGTGGATTGATTGAATCAGTGCTAGCTGCCTGGGATCTATGCCTTCTGAATGGTGGGTCTTGTACCTATATTCATCCAGCCTCTGGATCTCGTTCAGCAATTGATCTCTCAATCTGCTCTCCGGCAATTTTGATGGACCTTCAGTGGAGAGTGCACGATGACCAATGTGGAAGTGACCACTACCCCCTTTTGATAGATATTATCTCCCCAATGCCCAAAGAGAGAGTCTCCAGGTGGCAACTCCAAAAAGCCTTCTGGTCTGAATTTAGCCATCTCTGCCAAAATGAGATAGTCAGGGATGCTTTCAATGGTGTTGAAGACCAGATCGCCCATTTTACACAACTTTTGGTAAATATTGCTACCAAAGCTATCCCTAAGTCCTCTGCAAATCCACGTACTAAACACAAGCCGTGGTTCAACACGGATTGTGAACAAGCGATCAAAGATCGCAAGAAGGCCCTTAATATTTTTAAGAAGTACCCAAATAATGTTAATCTTAGTAATTACCTAAATGCCCGCGCCAAAGCACGGCGAATCATTACATCAAGCAAACGGGAGTCATGGAAACAGTACATATCTAAACTAAATTCAAATACTCCTGTCAAAAAAGCATGGGATATGGTTAGGAAAATCAGTGGAAAGCAGATCAGTTCCTCTGTTTTACATGTGACCAAACCAGACGGTAGAAAATGCACAGAGACAGCAGATGTTGCCAATTTGCTTGCAGATGAGTTTGAATCAAACTCTTCAAGCAATCACTATTCACAAGCATTCCAGACATTCCAATATACCGTTGAAAAACAGAAAGTGAACTTCATCTCGGATAACTCTGAGGACTACAACAGCCTCTTTAACATGACGGAGCTGCGAATTGCTCTCGAAAGAAGCAATGACACTGCCACTGGCCCAGATGAAATTCACTATCAGTTCCTCAAACACCTTCCAGATAGCTCTTTACTGGTACTGTTGGATATTTTCAACGGTATATGGGAAAATGGCAACTTTCCAGCTGCTTGGCGGGAAGCCACCATCATTCCCATCGCCAAGTCGGGTAAGGACCCGACAAAAGCTACAGACTACCACCCTATTTCCCTCACAAGTTGCCTGTGCAAGACGTTGGAACGAATGATTAATTCCCGTCTGGTTTGGTTCCTCGAAACCAACGGTCTAATAACTAGTTATCAAAGTGGTTTTCGCCGGGGCTACAGTACCACTGATCAACTCGTCCGCCTGGAGACAACAGTTCGGGACGGATTTTGTTCCGTGACACCATGTGGTGTCAGTAATTTTTGTCGATCTGGAGAAGGCCATATACGAAACTGCTTGGAAACATGGCATTCTGATAGACTTGCACAGCGCGGGGCTGAGGGCAGAATGCCGCTTTTTTATTCAGAATTTCTTGAAAGATCGTGTGTTTCGTGTACGTGTGGGAGCGTGTTATCAGAGTTGCATAATCAGGAAATGGGTGTCCCCCAATGTAGCATCTTGTCAGTCACTCTTTTCGTCATGAAATAAATAATAGTATCGCTAGAGTGGTTAACGCTGGGAGGGATTGAGAAGTCTTTGTTTGTGATGACTTCTCTATTACCTGTTCCTCAAGGACATGAGGTCTATAGGGAGACTAATGCAAAACTGCCTCAAAAAAAGAGATCCAGCACTGGGCTGACAAAAACGGATTTCCGTTTCTCTCAAACAAAGACTGTTTGTATGCACTTTTGCAACCGAGAGGAGCTCACTGCGACCCAGACTTGAATTTGAACGGTGTTCACATCCCAGTTGTTCCTCAGACTAAGTTCCTAGGCCTAATACTCGACAGTAAGCTCAACTTCAAAGCTCATATCGACCATCTAAGGCGGAAGTGCCAAGGAGCGCTAAACCTGTTGAGGGTCGTCTCAAAGATGGACTAGGGCGCTGATCGTCCCCGTTTTGTCTTCGACTTTACAGATCCCTTGTCAGGTCCAACTTTGATTATGGTTGTGTTGTTTATAGCTCTGCACGTGAGTCCATACCTCAGAAAACTCCTCCCTATCCATAACCAAGGCCTTAAGATCTGCCTGGGAGCTTTCCGTACCTCCCCCCAATGCAGAGTCGTTACATCGACAGCGAACGAGCCACCCCTCAATATAAGATGGAAAAAGTTGTCACTCCAGTTTGCCTCTCAAACTGAGGAGTCATAGACAAAACCCGACCTTTGAGACGGGGCCCAAAAGTGGTGTTTGTAGGACCAAACCGATTTATAGCCTTCACTAAAACCACCAGGACCCTCTCCTCCACCGACACGGGTCGCGACTCACGGCAAACAAGTCGCCCCTGTTAGTCGCCTCTTACGACATGCTGAGAAAGCAGCAGGCCTGTTCTACATCCCCGTACCCGCAGGGGGAGACATGGTTCGAAGAAATATTTCGTGAATTTCCGTGCAAATGTACCAAGCTTTTGGTGTTGCTTAATTATTTTCCCAAATTTATAAGTTGTTATAGCTGAAAAGAGTGGTCACCTAATTTTTGGGCAGAGAGTATCAAAGAAGTAAATTCAGCACTGTAGGAAAATTTTCGTGCAAACGCAATGTGTACTTCTGAAGATGCATGCTACTGAAGTTGGAGTTTTACGTGCATCAGTCAGTGTCTAATCCGTTGTGTTCACCTGAACTTTCATATGTAGTGTAAGCAGAATAATGTAAGGATACTCGCAATATGCCGATTTGGGTCATGCAATTACTCCATGGTAGAAAGAGGTGAGGATTTAAGTTGACTTTGCTTTGAAAAAGAGGGTAACACGTTTTATCAATGTGAGGAAATGATATCACTCTATCCTTTATGTATGAATCGTATACGTGGTGGCTTATCATGCTTATATCGAGAGACGTAAATATCGGGTACCGGAATTGCAAGCAAGTACCACCAGAGTTACTAAATTAAGTTATTCTTTAAACAGTTTGCCCCCAAAGTTAGGTCAGGCCATCCTTTTACCAGATCTTCCGTATGCCCTTCTCCCTCACAAATGGCAAAATGGAATGGGTTATCACACTTCAATATGAATTCGGACAAAATGTTAGCAACATTTTCACCCAAGTAAAAACGTCGGACCATGTATATATGTGGCCAACTGGATTGCCAATGCACTTAAGTTAATATATTAGGCTCGTCAACTTAATTGAGGACCGCCATCTTGTTGTTTGCAAAATTGCAGCATTATGGTGCAATACTTTATTTGCATGAAAGTTCGACATTCGGACACTGCACGCGGTGCCCACGTCTGTCTGGCCTCTCATCCGATCATCTATTTACAGCGCGCCATTTTCTGGCCAATTGCATTACAGTTACGTCCTGTAGAAAATCGGAGGCCGCAAGTCCACGACACTTGTATGCGCTCCTCGAAAGTGTAAATAAAGGATCATAATAGTGTTCAAGAGTATGTAGCTCCAAATCCCCTTTGCAATGGCCGGCCAATAATTATATACAATATGATTCAACATGTAAGTCATCAGCAATAATATGCATATATTTTTAATCTGATAAATAGTCACCAGGAATAAAAATCGAGAACAAGTTAAAGAAAAGCTGTTTAGTTGTTTGTGACTTTGGATTCCTGTAACGATTTCCAAGTCTTCGCAGGAGCGATTTGCCCACACTATTCAATACCACGATGACAAAATACCAGTTGAAAACATTTTCTTCTTTTCTTACACTTACAAGTGCATTCTGGCGAATTTGGCCATAGGTTATAATCCTTCAGAGAGCCTGGTATAAAGTTGCAAAACATGCCCATGTTACGTCATACTAGACAAAGTTTGTGTACAGTGCAATCAATTGATCACCAACTTCTTGTTAATCAAACTATTATATGTTTAGACTAGATCTCCTACTTTTATTCCCCAGAGAAAATGTTTTACAGTTTGAAATTGACCAAGTTCAAGTCGTATGCCGGCCTTAGGAACTGGGTGGTGTCTTTGACACCTACGGCTAAACACAATTTCATACATTGCTAGAAGATCTGCATTTTGAATAATAATTATTAATTCAGGCCTTGAAGGGCAGTTGTTTACCATGCTAAGCGACGAGAAATTTGGGAGAGGATTATGTGGCTTATGAATTACAACTTCAGGTCGGGTGGCTAACCAACTCAATAATTTAGATCAAATTTTGTTTCTTTTGAAAAGCCAGTTCAGATGGGAAAACCGTAGATTGTTCATGGAAGAAACCCCACCCTTTTTTGACCCGGCCAGGGATCGAACCCCGAACCTCCCGGTTGCCAAGCTTCTCACTTTTTACCCCACCCCCCCCCCCCCCCACCCCCCCCCCCCCCCACCCCCCCCCCCCCCCACCCCCCCCCCCCCCCACCCCCCCCCCCCCCCACCCCCCCCCCCCCCCACCCCCCCCCCCCCCCACCCCCCCCCCCCCCCACCCCCCCCCCCCCCCACCCCCCCCCCCCCCCACCCCCCCCCCCCCCCACCCCCCCCCCCCCCCACCCCCCCCCCCCCCCACCCCCCCCCCCCCCCACCCCCCCCCCCCCCCACCCCCCCCCCCCCCCACCCCCCCCCCCCCCCACCCCCCCCCCCCCCCACCCCCCCCCCCCCCCACCCCCCCCCCCCCCCACCCCCCCCCCCCCCCACCCCCCCCCCCCCCCACCCCCCCCCCCCCCCACCCCCCCCCCCCCCCACCCCCCCCCCCCCCCACCCCCCCCCCCCCCCACCCCCCCCCCCCCCCACCCCCCCCCCCCCCCACCCCCCCCCCCCCCCACCCCCCCCCCCCCCCACCCCCCCCCCCCCCCATGAAATCTGTGTCTTAAGATCTCAGAGATTAACTTTTTTGGTAGTATCATTATAAGAGGTTACAAATGTTGGGGAAATCTAAATCCCAGTAAGGGTTTGTTGTTAGTAGTAAAGAGCTCTCAGGGCATTCTTTGGGATAAATTTACTCCAACAACATGAGCAAATTAAAAAATTGGTACAAAATCAAACCAATATTTGGTTTAAATCAGAAAAGGACCAATTAAATTTTTAAATAATTGGTAAGGTAAATAAAATTTAAAACAATTCTATAAGTTTTAGTATTTTTATTCGCAGTTATCTTCTACCCATAACCCTAATAAGGTTGAGAATATTTTTGGATTTTTTTTTTGGTGAAGAAACTCCTAAGGTCTTTATTACCAATATTGATTTGGCAGTTACTTGCAGTGTTTGTTTTTAGTTTTTTTTCAATCCAGTTTAAGTTTTAAACTTAAAAGATGTGCATCATTTGTTTCCTGTTGAAATTTTAAGCAATGCCCTGCAAATGAAGTATGACTCTTAAGTTTTCGGATTAACACAAGTGAGATTTGAAAATTATATTAATTGACAATAAAATTTTTTTGAAAAATATATTTATTACCGCCTGTTCAGAGATATGTAGTTTGCCCAAAAAGATGAAACCAAGGTAAATGTATAAGACTTCGAGCCCAAAAAAAGAGTAAAAAATTTTTTGAACCTTTTTAAAAGAAACCTATCAATTTTATTGTAAAAGTTCTTCTTGATCTTAATGTTAAATTACTGAAATAGAAAGTGTAAATGCCACGTTAGTTTGAAATGATTACCTTAAGACTTTAAAGAAGGGACCCGTTAAAAAAGATTACAAAACCATCAATAAAAATTTGTTTCAGTAAGTTTATTTTAAATTTAAACCATACTTTATGAAAAATAGCTTTAGCCAAAGTTTTGTGTTTAATGAACATGGGGAATGAAACTTTTAATAGACCGGTTGAAATTTTAAAACATATCAAATATGTATTAGAATTTTACTCAGAGTCTTTTAAAATACCCATACATTATAAAATTTTTTCACATGTTGGGGCTGGCCCCAAAAGATAATGCTAACGACTGCACGGTTAAATGTTAAAAAAGGATTAATTGCTAAAGTTTTTACGATTAAACAATGCTGTACCATTTAATCATTGACTTTTGAAAAGGTTCAAAATATTAGCTACATAAAATGACCAAGTGAGCTTCATGAGATCCTGTTGAGTATGGAAATTATTCCCCGAAATTTCCATTTAAAGGATAAATTTTAAAAAATTTTAAAAAAAAAAAAAATTTTTTTTGGGGAAACCCCTTTTAAAAAAAAAAAGGGGGGTTTTAAAAAAAAAGGGTTTTTGGGGGTTTTTTAAATTTTTTCCCCAAAAGCCCGGGGGTTTAAAATGCCCCCTTTTTTTGGGGGTTTTACCAAAAAACATGGGGGGGAAAAAGGAAAAAAAAACCCAAAAAAAACCCCTTAAAAAAAATTTTTTTGGTTTTTAAAAAAATTTCGGAAAAAAAAAAAATTTTCCCCCCCGGGGGGTTTTTGGGCCCCTTTTTTTAAAAAAAGGGGGGTTTTTTTTTTTCCCCCAAAAAGGAAATTTTTTTTTTTAAAAAAAATTTTTAAAACCCTTTTTAAAATTAAAAAATTTTTTTTTCCCCCTTTTTTTTTTTCCTTTTTTAAAAAAAAAATTTTTTTAAAAAACCCCCCGGGGGAAAAAATTTTTTTTTAAAAAGAAAAAAAGGGAAAAAAAAAATTTTTCCGGAAATTTTTAAACCCCCATAAAAAAAATTTTTTTTAAAAAAATTTTTTTTTTTTTAAATTTTAAAAAAAAAAGGGTTTTTTAAAAAAAGGAAAAAGGAAAAAAAAAAAAAGGGGGTTTTTTTTTTGGGTTAAAATTTCCCCCCCTTTTTTTTAAAAATTTTTTTGGGAAAAATTTTCCCCTTTTGAAAAATTTCCCAAAACCGGAAAAAAAAAATTTTCCCCCTTTTTTTTAAAAAAAAAGGGGCCCAAAATTTAAAAAATTTTACAGTTGCGGGTTTTTTGGGGTAAGGGGGGAAATAAAATTTTTTTTTTTGGGGGGGGGGGGGGGCCCAAAAAATTTTTAAAAAAATTTTTAAAGGTTTTTTTTTTTTTTTAAAAATTTTTTTTCCCCCCTTTGGTTTTTTTTTCCCCCTTTTTTAAAAAAGGGGGGGGAAAAAAGGGTTTAAAAAAAGGGGAAAAAAATTTTCCCCCAACCTTTTTGGGGGTTTTTTTAAAAAAAACCCCGGAAAAAAATTTTGGGGGAAAAAAAATTTTAAAAAATGATTTTTTGGTTTGTTTTTTTAAAAAATTTAAAAACCCCCCCAAATTAAATTTAATTTTTTTTTAAAAAATTTTTTTTAAAATTTTTTTTTTTTTTTTTGGTTTTTTAAAATCTTTTTGGGGGTTTTTGTTTTTTTTTAATTTTTTTAAACCAAAAAAAAAGGAAAACCAAAAAAAAACCCCCCCCTTTTTTTTAACCCCCCAAACCCCCCCCCAAAAAACCTTTTTTTTTAAAAAAAATTTTTTTTAAAAAAAACCCTTTTTTTTAAAAACCCCCCCTTTTCCCCAAAAAAAAAAATTTTTTGGGTTTTTTTTTTAAAAAAAATTTTTTTTTTTGGGGGGGGGTTTTTTTTTTCCCCCCTTTTTTAAAAAAATTTTTTTAAAAAAAAATTAAATTTTCAAGAGGCCCAAATGTGGAAAAAAGGATTAATATGTATTCTGGGGTCCATCTTCTGAACCCATAACCGGACATCTGTAAGGAGTCTACTTCCTTTTGATGTCAGGGTAAATTCTTTTTTTTCCCCTGGGGGGGGGCATAGAGATCCTTCAAAATTCCCCTAATTTAGGGGAATTTGAAAATGTTTTTTTAAACCTTAAAGGGTATTAAAAAAAGGGAAATTGGGGTTTTTTGAGGGGCCATTGGGCCCTTTATTTTCTTAAAAAAAAAGGGCTTTGCCGGGTAATTTTTGGGGGTTACGGGGGAAAGCGGAGGGAAAAAACTTTTTAAAAAAATTTTTTTTTCAAATTGACAGCAAATTTACCCTGGTACAAAAATTTTTTTTAAAATAAAACCGTTTTAAAAAAAAATTGAAGGTCAAATTTTGGGATTTTTTGTAGTCTCTTTTTACCCCTGGGTTTTAGTCTATTTCGGCCTAAAAACTAAAGGACAAAATTTTTTCATTGGCCAATTTCAAAATAGGGGTTTATTAAAACATCTTTTTTTTAAATAGAAAATTTTCCCAAAAAATCCCCCTTTTGGGGAAAAAAAAAACCCCCAAAAGCTTTCCTACGTGTAGAATGTTTAAATTATCACTAGACTTAACAAAGGTTTTTTGAAGAAATTTAAAATTTTTGGGGTTTAAGGGGTTTTTTAAAAAACCCAAACCGTAGGGAAATGGTTTTTTTGGAATTTTGTGAGGGCCCCAGGGTGTTTTTTTAAAGATAGAAATCCAAACCCCCCCCTTTCCCATTACGATTATTGAAAAAAAAAATTTTTTTAAAAAAAATTTGACGGTCAAATAATTCTGGGGATTAAAAGGGGTTTTCTAGGGCTCCTTTGACGTATTTCCACTAATTAAAAATTTTTTTTTTTCATTGAGCTTTCCCTTGTATGGAAAGTGCAAAACCCTCGGGGGTTTTTCTGGTATTATAAATTAAAATTTATGGAAAAATTTAAATTTTGGGAAAAGGGGGGGGTTGGTATGTTTTTTAAAAACTTAATTTTTCAAGTAGTTTAAATTTTATTTTTTCTTCTTTTTTGTTTTTGGGTTTTTTTTGTTTTTGGTTGGGGGTTTTTGTTTGGGGGGGGAAAAAAAAAAATTTTTGAGGGTTTTTTTAAATTTTTTTTCCCCGGGGGCTAGGTTTTTTTCAGTTCCCATTTTTTTAAATCGGATTTTTTTTTTGAAAATTGTTTTTAAAAATTTTTGAAATTCCCCAAAACGAAGTCTTTTTATTAAAACATTCGGAAACATTTTAAAAATTTTGGGTGAAAATCAAAAATTTGGGGATTTTTTAAAAAAGGGGGGCCCGGGTTTTGTTTTTTTTAAGGGGGTTAAAAGATTCCTGGGGGGAAAAAAAAAAAGGGGCCCAAGTTTAAAATAGGGGAATGATCCCCGGGGAAGTGGGGTTTTCCATTTTGTTTTTTTTAAAATTTTACTTTTTGGTTTAAAAAATTTTTTTTAAGCAAAAAGGGGCAAAATTTGGGGTTGTTTGGTTGGGGGTTTTAAAAAATTTTAAAATTCAAGTTAATTTTTTGGGGGGGGGAAAAAAAAAAAATTTTTAAAAAATTGGAAAAATGTTTTAGTTTGTATTTTTTTTTCCCCCCCCGGAAAAAGAAAAAAGCCTCTTAAAATCCCCTTTTGTAAATTTTTAAAATTTTTATTTCCCCAAAAAATCATTAAACGAAGTAAAAAAAATTTTTTACTTTTTAAAAAAAGGGGCCCCAAATGTTTATGTACCCCCCTCTTTCAAAGGCCTATTTTGTCTGTACAATTTTTTTGTTTTTGTTTTTGGGGAATTCAAAATTTTTTTTCTTTCCTTTGGGTTTGAAGTTTTTTTAAAATTTTATTTCTTTTGCAAAAAAGGAAAATTTGAAAATTTTTTATTTTTTGGGGTCCCACCCCCCTTTTAAGTCAAAATTACTTTTTACCTACAAAATTTTTTCAACGCCCTTTAAAAAAATTTTTTTATTCAAAGTAAAAAATTTAATTTCCCCCCCCCTTTTTTTTTCCTTTTAATTTTAACTTTTTTAAAAAAATTTTTTTACTTTTTTTTTTTTTTTTTGGGGGGATTTTGGGGGGAATGTTCAAAAAATTTTAATTTTGGAAAATTTTTAAGCTCCGACCAACGGAATGGTAAAGGGGGGTACAAGCCGGCAATCTGGTTTGGAAAATTTGGGATTTGCCATTAACTTGATTTTTAAAAAAGGTTCCTATGAATCATAAGAAAATGGTAGCCAATGCAATAATGTGCTTCGGTGCAACATTGCATGAATTGCCATCATTTGCTGTTACCATTTAAGTCCCTCCTCCCCCCCCCCCCCCCCCCCCCCCCCCCCCCCCCCCCCCCCCCCCCCCCCCCCCCCCCTCCCCACCCCCCCCCCCCCCCCCCCCCCCTTTTGTTAATTTTTTTTTTTTTAAAAATTTTTTTTTTTTTTTTTTTTTCTTTTTTTTTTTTTTTTTTTTTTTTTTTTTTTTTTTATTTTATTTTTTTATTTTTTTTTTTTTTTTTTTTTTTTTTTTTTTTTTTTTTTTTTTTTTTTTTTTTTTTTTTTTTTTGGGCCTTCCCAAAAGCCTTCCTACTTAGAATATGTACCTAAATTTCCATTCATTATTCTTCCCGGGGAGATTTCATTATCTGTGGGGTGTTGCTAGGGGGACCTCTTAAAAACATATCCAATTACAAGGATATTTTTTGGGTAAAATTTTGTTTGAAAAACCATTTTTTTCAAAGGATTTATACCAATAAAAAAACGTAACACTATCTAATAGATACAATTTTTATTGGTTAATTTGCTTAAAAAACGGGGGTTTTTTAAAAAAAGGTCGGGGAAAAAAAAATTTTTTTTGGCCCCTACCTTACAAACACTTTTTTGGTTTTTTTTCCCTTTTTTTTAAAAAAAAACCCCAAAAATTTTTTCCATATTTAAAAAACCCCTTTTTTTTTTAAAAAAAGGGGTTTTTTTTTTAAAAAAATTTTTTAAATTTTAAAGGAAAAATTTTTCCCTTTTTTTGGTTTTTTTTTAAAAGGGAAACCCTTTAAAAGGGGGGGGGGGGCCCGGGGCCCCCCCCTTTGGCCAAAAAAAATTTTTCCAAAAAAAAAAAGGAAAAAAAAAAGAAACCCCAAAAAATTTTTTTAAAAAAAAACCTTTTTTAAAAAATTTTTTGGGGGGCCCCCCCAAAACCCCCCCTTTTCCCCTTTTTTGGGGCCCCCCCAAAAAACCCCCCCCTTTTTTTTTTAAAAATTTCCCCCCAAAAAATTTTTTTTTTAAAAAAAATTTTTTTTTAAAAAACCCCCCCCCACCCCCCCAAAACCACAAAAAAAAAAAAAAAAATTTAAAAGGAAAAAACCCCCGGGGAAAAAAAAAAAGGGAAAAAAAAAAAAAATTTTTTTTAAAAAAAAAACCCCAAACCCCCCCAAAATTTTTTCCCCAAAAAACTTTTAAAATTTTCCCAAAAACCCGCCCTTTTAAAAAAAATTTTTAAAAAAACAAAAAAAAAAAAATTTTTTTTTTTTTTTCCCCTTTAAAAGGTGAAAAAATTTTTTAAAAAAAAAATTTTTAAAAAATTTTTTTTTGGGGGTTTTTTTTTTCCCCCTTTTTTTAAAAAATTTGGGGGGTTTTTTTGGGGGGGAAAGGTTTTAACCCGGGTTTTAAAAAAAACCCCCCTTTTGGAAAAAAAAAAAAAAAAAAAAAAAAAAAAAGGGTGAAAAAATTTTTTTTTGGGGGGGGGTTCCTTTTTTACAAATTTTGGGGGTTTTTTTTTTTTTTTTATTTTAAAAAAAAACAAATTTTTTCCGGGGGGGGAAAATTTTGAAAAAGGGGCCCAACCGGGGGTTTTAAAAAAAAAAAGGGGGTTTTTTTTGGGGGGGGGAAAAAAAAAATTCCCAAAAAAAATTTCAAAAAAAAAACCCCCCCCTGTTTGCAAAAAAGGGGGGGAAAAAAAAAAATTTTTTTTTTTTTTTTTTTAAAAAAAAAATTTTTTAAAAAAAAGGGTTTTTTAAATTTTTTACTTAAAAAAATTTTTAAAAATTTAAAAAACCGGCCCCTTTTTTTTTAAAAAGGGGGGGGGGGGCCCCCCATTTTTTAACCCCCCCCTTTTTTTTTTTTAAAAAAAAAAATTTTTTTCCCCCCAAAAAATTTTCCTTTTTTAAAATTTAATTTTTTTAAGGGGAAAAAAATTTTACCCCAAAAATTTTTAAAAATTTTTTAAAAAAAATTAAACATTTTCTTTTTTTTTTAAAAAAAAAGAAAAGGTTTTTTTTTTTTTGGGGGGGGTTTTTCCCGGGGTTTTTTTAAAGGAAAAAAGGGCCCCCTTTAAAAAGGGGTTCCCCAAAAAAAATTATTTTTAAAAAAAATTTTTAAAAAAACCCCCCAAAAAAAAAACCCTTTTTTTTTTTTTGGAAAGGCCCAAAAAACCTTAAACAAAAAAAAAGGGAAAAATTTTTGTTTTTTTAAAAAAAGGAACCCCCGGGGGGGGGTTTTTTGGGGTTTTTTTAAAAAAAAAACCAAAAAAAAAAATTTTTTTTTTTTTTGGGGAAAAGGGGGGGAAAAAATTTTTTTGGGGAAGGGGGAAAAAACCCCAAAAAAAAAAAAACCAAAAAATAAAAAAAAGAAATTTTTTTTTTTTTTGGGGGTTTTAAAAAAGATGGAAGGGAGTGTTTTTTGGCAGAGGCAAAGATTATTTTAGGTCACCCCAGTTTAAAAATTCAAAAACCTTGGGGAATTGGGATGTTACAAACAAAACCCCAATTCCCTTTTCAAGTAGGAATTATAGATACTTTTCATATTTGTTATGGATTTATCAATTGAGAGGAAGAACCCCGTTTTTTGGTAGAGGAAAATGTGAGGTCCCCCATAGATCAAAAAGTAGAAAGTAAAAACCTCATAAAAACAAAAAGGGGGACAGGTTTCCCCTCAATATTTATGGGAAAACTTTTTTTTACTTGTTTTATACAGTTTAAAATTTAAAATATTGAAAAGGAAGAAAATCAAAAATTTTTTTTGGGAGAGAAGGTGGAGGGAATTGAGGTCCCCAGAGGTCAAAAACAAAAAAAAATGTTTTAAAAAAATGATACTCAAGGTAGGAAGAAAGCATACTTTAGGGTGGGATTGGGGTGAAAGATTTTTAGGGAAACCCAGCTTTTGAAAGTGTTGTTTATGGGGAGAGGTCAAAAAATTAAACTGAGGTCATTTGAGGTGAAAAAAAAAAAGCCGGGGGGAAATTGCTTGTAAACATTGGGAGCTCCCGGTGCGAAAGGGTGGATACCTTTCATACTTTAAGGTTTTTATATTGAGAGGGGAAAAAATTTTTGGTTGGGGAGGAGGTCAAAAGGGCACCCGCAGTCAAACTGAAAAACCTTTTAAATGACAGGAAACCCTACCTGTACATGGTTTTTTTAGTTAGCAGGTGGATGCATTTTTGGGGCAGAAGGGGCCCTATTGTGTTTGATAAAAAGTTTTTGAGGGCATTTGGAAAAACAAGTTTGGTTTAAAAACCCCTTTTAAAGTGCTTCCAAATACAAACCCCCCAAAAGTTTTAAAATGATAATAATGGTGCAGCTCATTCTTAAAAAAGGAAAGCCCCTTTAAAAGGGTAAAAGGGAAATTTTATTTAAAAATTGCCTTTTTTTGGGGATGAAAAAATTTATTGGGGTCACCGGGTTTAAAATTTGGGATAAAAAAAAATTCTAAATGTTTTGGTACAGGGGTTTCATGAACGTATTAGACCGTTTATAGATCTTACTGTACATGGGCTTTCCCCCCATTTTTCAGTGTTTTAGAGGGATTTTAGTTTTGTGACTTAACCCAAATAGACACAATTTTTAAGGGGGAAGATCGCGCATCTTTTTGTTTTGAAGGGCAAAAAACGCCCCGTTTCTTTGGTTTTTAGGGCCTGCGTCCATTTTGTCACATTTGTATCTATGGGTTTTGCCCGGGGCGGGGTGAGGCCGGGAAATTCGCTTACTGCGTGTGTGTTTTGCCCTTCAGTTTCCCTGGCAATCCCCTTGCGTGTGACATACAAAGAAAAACCCTTATAGTTAAACCTTTAGGTTTCCATCAAAACAGGGTACAAAAGTGATGGGAATTGGTTACACTCCCCTTTTTCTGAAGCAAAAATTTTTATGGACCAGTTAAGGGACCTGTAAAAAAATTTTTACGGGCCGCCACATAGCGGCTAGGGAAAAAGTCGCCCGTCCTATCGGTTTTCGCCGAAACCCAAAAGAGATGTAATTTGTGAACAAAAGGTGCCCTGAAAATGACTAAAAAAATCCCGGGAGACGCTTACTGTTAATTTTCAAATAACTATGCTCCACCCTGTAATCTTTTTCGGGCCTTGGCGGCAGCTGTGAAATTTTTTTAGGAAAACTAAAATATATCGAATAAGGGCCCCTTCTATGAAAAATGGTCCCGGGGTGGGTAAAATTTGAAACTCCCGGACTACGTGTTAATTCAAAATTTAAAATTTTGTAGGGCAGGGGAAAAAAATTTAATTTTTTGGGAAAAATTGCATTGGGTTCATCATTCTTGAAAGTGGGCCCAAAACCCAAAAAAAAGTCTTAGATATGGAACAAATTTAAAAAAACTGAATATAGGGGTTTAAAAGGGAAATTTTAAGAAAAATGAAGCAAAATAACTAAATTTGAAAAATGTCTTCCCTTTATTTCAGCTCTGAAAAGCTAAACCCATTATTGGGTTTTTGAGCAAGCAAAATATAATTTATCAGCTATTGGATCAAACGCAATTTTAAATCTGGTCAGTCACTTTTGAAATTTCGTGAAAAAAAAATTTTCCCAAAAATTTTTTTTTTCAAAAAAAATGGGAATGCCAGAGGACAATGATGAAATAAAAAAGCAAAGGTAGGGTGGGGGGTTTAAAAAAACTTAATCATTTTGGGAAACCCTTTTATTTCCCCAAAAATTCTTTTCTATTTGGCTAAAGTTTGAAAAAATTTTGAATTACGTGAGTCCATAAGGGCACAAAGGGTGGGGTGACTTACACGGGCAGTTTTTAAGTTAGCACCTTAAAAAAAATATGGTAAGTGAATGATAGTTGGGTTTCTGCCCCTCAGCAGATAAGAAACACTTATTTTTTAAACCCAACCCAGCCCCCTTAAAGGGCTCCTAGGTGTTTTAATAGTCCCCTGATTTGGGCTCGGGGCCGTCGCCCTAGTATTTTCAAAAGAACACTCCCCAACTTAGTGATGAAGCCAAAAATTTATGGCATTTTATTTTGGGCCGGGTACATTGGAAAAACCCCAAAAAAAGCCCAAAAGGGATTCTTTTTAAATTTTCAAAAGGCAATGAAAAAAAATAAAAGAAATCTCTGTTTGAATTTTTTTTTTTAAAAAAATTTTTCCATTAGTTTTGGTTTTGATCCCTACAGAGGAATTTAGTATCAAAAAGAAAAGGAAATTCAAAAGGGATTTCTTAGGAGAATCCGTCCCTTTTTGGGGGTTTTTGATGAAGCAAAAATATACACACAAAAAGGCCAGTAGGGTACAATAAAATTCCCCGCATCAAATTTTCAATCTTTTTTAAAACACATCCCAAAAAATTTAAATGCTATGTTCCTCACTAAACTTCAATCAGAGGATTGTAGTGGCCCGTACAAGTGCACAGACACCCTTTTTAAATTTTTTTTAACTGTGGGGAAAATTGCATTATAAAAATTTTTAAAAGGCCCCCTTTTTAAATAATTTTAGGGACAGAGCAGGCACCACAAAAAAAACCCAATGTATGTTTTGACTGCCTTTTTATGAAAACTAAAAAGGGGAAAGGAAAAAAAGGGGTGTTTGGGCTGGGACTAAACCTTTGGGGGGATTCAATGCATTGCCCAAAAGGTTTAAAAAATCACTTTTATGGAAAATTTTTAGTACAAATTAGCTTTTCCAACAATCATCACCCCAGCATTTTCCTCAAAGCCATTTTAAAAATAGTTACTGGAAAAGGGTTTTTCAAAAAGGTTTCAGGGAATGGGAAAACCCAGGAAAAGGGAATAAAACTGCGTACACCGAATTAAAAAAAAAAATATAAATTTAGGTAAAGCCCGGGTTTTGGGCCCCCTCCTATTCATTTTTTAAAGGGCCCCCCTAGATGAAACCATGTCATGTATAGTGAAATTTTCGAGGAACCCCGAAAAGTAATGAGGGGGTGTGGCCCAGATTTTATGAATAGGTCAAACAAGACTTTCAGTTATTTGTTGGGGTACATTTGTCTTTATTATGTTTAAAGCTCCCCGGAGCCATTTTTGCTAATAAAATTTAAAAAAAGCCCCGACTTTACTTTGATAAAATTTTCCCGTTCTCTTCCAGCTTTTTGGCTTGGCCAGCCTGAATGATCTGAAACCCACAGTTTACCTAATTTTTTCTCAGTTTTCAGTTTCTGGTTTCCAAAAAATTTTTCCCCTTTAAAAAAATTTTTTTAAGGGCGAAAAATAAATTTAATTTAGATTTCCGGGCAAAAATCTTCAGCAGGGTACTGTACAATAAAACAAAAAAAAAAGAAACAAAAGCAAAAAGGGAAAAACAAAAAAAATTTATCAGTCAATGATTTCCACTGTTACCCCAATTTTGCACTATGGAAAAAGCCACCCCAAAATTTGGGAAAATTCTGTTTTTCCAGTTTATTTTTGTTTCTGCACAAAAAGATGGAAATTGTAAAATCTCTTTTAAAATTAGTTCTTTTTCTCTATCTATGTTAAATATTTTGAAAAAAGTAAGTTACACCCAAATAAAAACCAAGTTTCTTAGGGTTTTTGACTTTTCCATAGCAGAGGAAATGGCTCAAATGAAATTAATATTTTTTTGGGAAAAATTTTTTAAATTATGGCTGGCAAATAAGCTCAAAGGGCAGCCATGGAGAGTACATTTTCTTTTTTTAAAGCACTGGAAATGAAATTTTTTTGACCCGTCTTTTTGATACAATTGTTTTTTCACATAAAGGGCAATTCTAAAGGCAGATGTATAGCAAATGTGTCTCCGTAACAAGCTAAAGACTAGGGTTTGTTGGAAAAAATGTTTGTTTTTGACTTACGTGACGCCCTTTTGGGACTTAAATGACGGGCAAACTTGTTTGTAGGGCTCACGAAAAAAATTTTAAGAACTCAACCCTTTAAATGTTTTACATAGACTATTTTCTTCTTTTCCAATCCTAAAACCCAATTATCCCTTCCGCCTAAACTTTACTGGATTCTCACCTTTGGGTTTTCAACTTTGAAAAAAAACAAAATTTTTCCCGAGTGGAAATTACGTGACGTTTATTTAGGGCGCCCCCTTTTTTCAATTTTGCAACCCAGGGGGAATTTAAAGATTTGTGAAATTCAGAAGAGAGATATCTTATGACATTTTAGGAAAAAGTACTTTTTGGAATACTAGTATTCCTTTCATGGTCCATAGGGGGGGCTTTTCCACTAAAATTTCTGCAAATGCTGTGACTTAAACGTCACATGGAATGGCCCATAAGACAGTAGACAAAGCCTGCAGTAAATTTGGGAGAGCATGGTGTGGTGAACAGTTCACTGTTTCGGTATTATTATTACTGTAGCTGACTTTGCTTGCTTTTTTTTAAAACGCTCAAAGTGATGGAAAACCATTTTTAAATCAGTTCTAAACATTTAGTATTTCAAGGCTTCTGCGGAGGGTTTTTATTAAGTGTCTTCCCCAGTTTGAGGGGTGGGAACTCTCTTGGGGGAAGTTTTTAGGTTTTTAAATATATATGCTTGCAGGGGGATCCCGACCCTTTCAGTTTGGGGGCCCTGTGAGGGACATTTCCCTTTGGGAAAATTAGTGCGACTTTTTTTTAATTTGAAATTCCCCATAGTGAAAAAAATATTTAAAAAAATATTTAGAGGGAAGGAAAACACTAAAAGCCTTTTTGGTTTTTTGGTTTTTCAGTATTTTTAGAAAAAAAAGGGTAAATTGAAATTTTTTTTTAAAGGAAAAAAAATTTTAATAGAAAATGTTTTTGAAAATGATTTTTTTTAGAGCAAATTTTATCGGTATTTTTTTTTTCAAAAATTGCACGGTATTTTATTCATTTTGGTACAATAATAACCCAAAAGAAATCAGTCAGACTCAAGTAAAAAAAATAAACTTGGAATTTTATGAAAAGTACTGGGAAATGTACCTCTCTCAGTCTGTGCCCCTGTCCTTTGGGTTAAACCAGGAGGCCCCCTTGGGTTTTCCCGTTTGGTTTTTTTTGTTTGTAAATTTTGGAAAAGTAAACAGGTTTTGATTTTTCCCCATTAGGAGGGAGTTAAAAAAAAAACTGAAAATACAAATGATGGGATGATTTTTGGGAAAAAAGACAATGATGGGTAATGTACCTGTCAGGAAAGGGGCGTTTTCCAGTCATGTGAAAAAGAGCTGGGGTTTTTTGCACCAAAACATTTAAATCAAGGGGTGAGGTTTGTGGGAAAATTTCCCAAACAGTAATTTTAAAAGTTTAAAAAAGGTTTTTAAAAAACCCCAAAAAATAAAGGAGAGAGAGGGGACCAGGCCCCCGCCCCCCAAAAAGATTTTTCACTTTGGGCATTTTGTTTTTGGAAAACCTTAGTAGGTACAAGAAACTCAGGGGACCGGCAGGGAAAAAGCCCAAACTCACAAAGGGTTGGCTCACGTAGAAAACATTAGGGAGCGACAGAATCTGATCATTTAATTTGGTGAAGTTACAGGCCCATTTAAGAAAATTACTGTACGGAAAGGGGATAGACCGTGGGGCATTTTTAGTATAGTTTTGTAAGGCCCTTCTTTTAAACAAAGGGGAAATACCTGGGCTGTTTTAAAATAGCTTTTTAAAGGGAAAGGTTTTCCACTGGACTTAACCCAAGCAGTGAAAATCAGACAAAAATCCCTTCCCTGGACATCTGCTTTTTTCTAATTTTTTCCTTTTAGGCTTTTCACCAAAAAAAGCATTTTTTGGGAAATTTTACAGAGGGGTTTTGGGTTTGACCAAAGGAGAAAGGGTGGAGCCCCGGGGGAGTAGTTGATTTTTACTGTGAATTTTAGTGAGTGTACCATGGTTCCTGGCCTTTGGGGTTGGGTACATGTGATTGGGAAAGTCTGATTTATCAGCCAAAATTTCCCCCCCGATTGTGATTTTTTTGTTTTCTCTTCCATGAATTTTTAAAATTTTTATTTTTTCCCCCGGGTGAAGGGAAAAAACCATCAAAGAACCCGAAAAAGGTACAAATTAGGGGCGCACAGATTGACACTGCCAAAAAAAAGAGACAGAAGAAGGAATAAATTTTTGGAAAGGTTTTGTTTTGGGTAGGATTATATTTGCTGAGGTCTAGGCCACAGGCTACATTTGTACAGTGTTTACATAGTTGTTTTTTCAGTACCGTAGGTTTTAAAAAAAAGGGAAAAGGGGCTCCCAAAGGGGACAATTTTGTGTGACTCTTTTTTTGCAGTGTGGTTTTGGGCTCTTTTTTGCAGTGTTTGGGAAATCCATAAAATGCTCTGATGCGAGATAAGGATCCCCGGCGCAAAAATTGGAGGGCGCACATACTTTGGAAAAAACCAAAATTTCTAGCTCACCCGCTCACTGTACAGTCCCTTTAAATTTTGGGGGAAGATGAGAATTTTTAGCTCGCATGATTTTCCGGGAAAAGCAAAGCAGTTTTAAACCAGCTTTTTTGGGAGGCGGTTTAAAGTTTTTTCAAGGGGTTTTGGTCTTTTATATAGGTTTTTTATGTGAAAATTAAACATTGTATTGTCAATATTGGTAGGGACAGTTTTGATAACCTGGCCTGCATCCACCCCCTTGCCCAAAAACCCCAAAAATAAATTTTGCAGGGGACTGGGCTTGTGAACGTTTTGCAAAATTACCCAAACGTTTTAAACGCAAAAATTTTTCGATCGTTTAGCGATTAATTGTAAAATAACCCGTGAAACATGGGACTTTAAAGGCCCTTGAAAATGATGAATATGTAAAATGTGTTTGTGACTTCGGGGGGCTAATTTCCATGAACCCCAAACCCCGGGTCCCCATAGAAACTCAACTTTGATGTTTTAGTTTACATGTGTGCCATCATAATTTTGTAGTTCACCTTTTTTTTAAAAAAAAGTTTCCCAAAGGAACATCTAAATTTTTTGTTTGTGACGGCAAGTTTTTTTTTTTCGATGGAAAAATGGGTTTTTCGATTAATCACTGGGAGCTTTGTACTAAACCCTTTATTACAAAAGCGACGTTTTGCGATAATCGCTAAACGGTTCCCCAAAACCCTAGCCCGAACCCTGATTTCTGAAAATATATTTCCAAAGGGGATCCCATGGTAGGGTAAAAGAACTTTGTTGTTATAAACAGAATATTTCCCCAGTAATTTTTTAAAATGTTTTTCTTTATCTTTTTATGGGAAAGTTTTTCGCTTCCTGGGGGGCCTTTTAGAAAGTTTTTATTGCCCCCCCTTATTTTGCCACTCAGAAAGGGTGTTTTTTACTTTAGAGAGTAAATTTAGGGCTAGTTTAAGGTCTCGGTAGGCAGATTTGTGGTGGGCGGGGAGACGTGTGTTTGCCTGGAGTGCCGGGCGGGAATATCGAGTGCTGGGTGTCTCCGCCCAGCACCGCCCACTGTAGCTACATCCCTGCATCTGAGTATGGTCAAAAGTATATTCTGTATGTGCTAGTTTGTGTCAGAATTTTACCAAATATAATACCCTGTCATTCTTTAAATATAAAAGAAAACAATTTTTCAATATACCAATATCATGACAAGTGTATTTGAGCAAGTTGGAAACGATATAACGAACAACACTTGACATAAATACCTGTGTGCATTTAGTGCACTATATGCCGGAGATCTTCGGCATGGACATACGATTTCGGTCGGCGTGGCAGCTTAGAAACTAGCCTTTGTTGGCGTACAAAATGCAGTAAGTTGAGGATTGCCGGCGTAGTTGGCATACTCCCCAGCGTAGCAGCGGGCAAACGGTACTCCCGGCATACCGGCGGGCCGATTCAGTCAACTCCCGCTAGTATATTCATGCACAGCAATGTGCTATACATACCTGTAGGCCTACTTGTTTTGCCAATGAATGGTGTATGCATTACGTACATGTCTACATACGTACGTACAATCGCTTACAGATTGCCTCTGACTTAGCTATAATGTGTGTATACTATATACCTGTACATGCATTGCCAATTTATGGTGACTGTGTACAGTACGTATCACGTACATGTACTGTATACTGTACGTATGTACGCACGCCTATGGATTGCTATGTACATGCATTGTATAGTGCACAGTACAGAAAATCCTGGCGTACGGTCACGAAAACCTCAGCGTACCTCCGGCGTAGGCTTTACATGGAATGCACCCTGGCATAAATAGCGAGAAATCATTAAACTTTCACCTACCACAGCGATGTGTTACTGAGTTCGTATATTAAAGGGGAACAATAGTGGCCATTTGACCCTTTACATATGTGTAGTATACATATAAATACTACAGATAATCTTTACCTGGTGGACCTTACATGAACCTTTATTAAGAATAATATATTTCAAATTTCCCTCGCTTGCTGGCATGTGCACAGACATATTCGAAAGAAGACGACTAGATATCAGCTGATTGCTGACGTACAACACGCACCTCACGATTTCCAGAGCAAAATGTTGCCAGCTCAAATAAATTTAAATAGGCCTTCTTAATTTTTCTGAGTGGTGGTTCAAAATTTCAAAATTATGTATTTTAAATCATAAAAAATATAGAAAGTATAACAAAAACTTCGGTGGGATTTTTATGCACCACAGCTAAAAATACTAAATAGTTCTTGCCCATTTATTTTTCGTAGTATTGCAAGAGGATGCTATCAAGGAATACTCTCTTTCAGTGGTTTTTCCAAGCCTATGGTATCACGCTGAAGGGCTGTGTTCATGCCTTGTTTGGTTGGTTCTTCATAAAGATTTCTATACGTAAATGATGATTATCCGTTTTTACTCTTATATTACTATAAGAACATTAAGAGATTCAACTCTTCCGTAGTAGTCATGAAAACTTAAGGAAACTCTGATCCACTGAGGGAAATTTCTTCTAACTTATGGAAACACTCTTCTCCTTAAAACACCTATACGTGTTCACTAGGGCCTGGCTTTCGTTCGAGACGAAAATCTTGTGATATTTTCTGATTTAGTGCATATAATGAGGATTTTGCGCAGACACTGTGAAGTATGATATCGATTATTGCATATTTGGTGGAGTACTAGCCGCATTCTTTCAGCAACACCTTGAAATGTCAGTCGAGAGTTGTTTTTGAGTCTACCGGAAGCAAAGTGTAACCATTCTCCGCGATGTGTTCCCATCATGGCTGCCTCGAGCTTTCGGTAACAGGCACAGAATTTCTTTTTGGTTGAGTAAGCTTCAGTCAGACGCATTTTGTCTGGTAAGAGACTTCTGTGTATTGTTTGAATATTTTACTTTGAATTTTACAACTTTTATTGGCAGATTGACTGTTGAGAGTTACAAAAATCTAAAACGTTTTGACAAGTATGATCAAATCCCTTCGGACTACGGCGGTGCCAGGGCTTCGTTTTTATAAAATCGAGGAGAGCACTGAATTACTCTCCTGGGATCATCAACACTGTGAAATTGCTCTCCTGGACAAAACAGTCTCTAAAACACATACACTGTTTTACTCTCCTGGAGTCTTTCAGGAGAGCAATTTGCTCTCCTCAATATTTGTACAACTTATGTTGTAGTAATTAGCATACAGTATATTAACACTGGCTAGTTCCCAATGTATATACAGTGCAGTATTGTATGCAGGGCATTCCTATCTTTAAAAAGATAGGACACATTCGAAGTCATTGGAACCACTCAACATTTTGTTTTTTCTGACAAAATACACACCATATTTATAGCCAGAACCTACCTCCCTTGTTCGTCAGCATTTGTGAATTTGATGAAAGGGGCATGTACAGAGACGCGACAATATTTGAATCATTTTTTTCCCATTTAAAAAGATGCCTAACCTGGGATTGTATTTTTTGTGGCAGGCACATGTTGTTGGACTAGATACCAAGGGAAATCCCTGTTGCTTGACTTCCACTTTGGTCACCTGTTTTCCTTCAAGACTAAGCCGGCAGCCACTATAGACTGGATAGGCCCTTCAAAGGAGTATCCATGAGGCATACCGAAAGTTGGTTAACGACAGCCTACTAATGTTGCCCTTGGATGACAATTGCCACATCTCCTCATTATAAAACATTTGGATATGTGTTACAGAGACAGAAACATGAGTGTGTTCAGCTTCTGACACGAAGGACCAACGTCATGGAGTGAAATGGTGACACGGCATGAACTAGAGCGTAGTGGGGCATATATAGTCCCATGTGCTGTGCGTGATAGATGCCAATTCCAATTCGAAAAAGAACAACGCGCAACATGCAGAGCTAGCACGATGACATTCAGGATACCCTTCGCAATCCTACGGCCGCTTGGCGACAGTGCGGCAAATACGCTGTTTGGGCCTTTTCTGTTCTACGTTGGATCTCAATCAAGAAGACCGGAAAAGAAAAGGACTGTGATGGTTCAAGTGATCAAAGCTGGCAACTCAGTGTATTTTGTCACCCCAAGCACTGGAAAGATTAATTGATTAATATGGAGATGTCAATGCGGAGAATTTGCACAGGTCCGATTAACAATGCTTTTCAGAACAACTTAAGGATTGGTATGGCTGCAATATACATATGCTCTGGTATTTGCTAACTGGCTGATGGGGCATCAGTGATACATGTGATGAGTCTTTATGGTAATGTGAAACAAATAAATGCATTTATTTAGCAATCTTTATATTAACGTGGATAAACCCCCAATCATGACATATTGTGATAGCGTACATACGATCGACCGTTGTTAGGACTTGAGGGACACTTAATTAGATCCCAGTAGGCATGACCGGCATCAGTTATTTTGATGCTGAGAGTGTACTATCATGGCTCTTACGATTTTCTTATCACGACAGTTTCCGATTTCCTTCTAGCTCATCTTGAATCACATACACCTAGTTTTCACATCCTGGATTCCTAGGGTAAGTACATGCCCTAGAAGAACCAATTGTTTCAGCAAAGTTGTCTGTTAAAATTTAAAAATTACCAAATCGGCTGCTTTGCACCTGAACTAACAGCATTTGTACTTCAGGTATGCTTTTTCAAATGCAGGAAAGTGGAAACTTTCAGAGATTCAGAAAATACAACAATTAAGTTCAATGCTTCTAGGCCCTAATTCCAGAGAGTTCACATTTTTCACCAGTATGAGCATTTGTTTAAATGGTTGTGCGCTACAGTACCTTAACGCAACAAGTTATCAGATTACTTTGTTTTATGAATCATCAATATTTGATGGCGTTATATTATTAGAACAAAGGGCTATTCCTGTAAGAAAATTCTGGTTTTGTTCAATAAAGCATGCTTTTTTACATATTCTTTTTTTTTATGATTACAGGGATCTACAATGGACCTCTCGTGATAATGCGAAGGCTGAACGTCCCTTGCTTGGTATGATACACTGTTTCTCTCATCGCTTAGGAGCTTGCCGTGAGACACTTTGATGAAAGAAAAAACCTTTGAAGCAAGGAAGGGATCTGAGTGATAAACCATCTGACTAGTGATGAAGACTCAGGTAAATTCAGAGACTTTTGAAGAAACTGCCATGCACTCGGAATCCAGTGTCTAGCAAATTTTCCGAAGGTTCATGGCACACGTTTCTAAGCTCACCAGAAAAATGGGAGTTCGCATCTTGGTTGCACAACTGGATTATGCCTTGCACACGCCATTGAGACTCTATTGCCACGGAAATCACAGCACATGAAGGCCAAACTGCATGGTATACTGGGAGAACTCGAATCTGTTCACTTCCTTTCTGCCACTTTTATTTCTTCGAATACTGGAGTTATCTCTGCCTTGTCCCCTAATATTAATTTCAGAAGGGGGAGCTGCATGCCTTTTGCATGATGCCTGCATTGAGCAAACCCAGTTTCGGTGTGCAAGAACTGCATGGTAGAAGAATCTGGCTGGTCCCTGTGGAAGAAACTGGCTATACGTTAATGAAACCCAATCTCCTGTCAACTACCCAAGAAGGCCACATTCGCCATTCGGTAAGAAACAGAGTTTGTACTGGTCACTACGAGACGAAATGTTTCATGTAGCACCACACTGAGGATCTGGAGTTGCCATAGATGCCAAGGTCAGTGACATGCTGAAGCAAAGTGCCCTATCCAGCTCTGACGCACAAGTGTCTTGGAATGACCTGTTCACATCTTTTCACCATACCTGTATAAGCTATGCATTGGATAAATCCAGCAACTGAGGACTGATAGTTGGTCATCTGATAGCATGGGAATTTCTTGAGGCTTGTAGGTGATTACTTTTTTCTACTACTCTTCGAGCTGCAGGCTATGCAATCCACAAAGATCAAGCGAGAGTGGAGCAGTGCCTGAATGTAGTACGAGAGAAACTACTATCAGTGGGATTTCGACAAGGACTCGGGACAGATCCTCCAATACAGGAAAATGAATTTCCTAACTTATTGTTGCTTGTGGATGTCGTGATGGCGTTGGGAGTTTAGTAATGGCAACGTAGAATCGGGGTTTCGAGTGTGCCTTTCTTCCATGATTCCGATCGAAGATTTCGCTGAAACATGCAGGATGGATGTTTAATTCTCATAAAAGCTAATGATCGCATCTGGTTGGGAGACAGAGATGGAAGCATAATCGATGAGCTCTTGATCAGTTTATGCAGAGAGAAACGCGTAAACAGAGGTTGAGAATTGCCCGTCCAGTTGAAAAAGGCAGAAGGCATGGACCTAAATCCGACCCCAAAGAACACTCCATCTGCAGTAGGGCAGTATTTCTGCACGAGAGGAGTAGTCTGAAACCTTAACTGGAGTGAGCTTCTCGGGTCTTGAATAAATCTGATGTTGATGACCTGAAAAAGCAAAGAGAGTGACCTAAAGGAGGATGCTGAACCAGGCTGAAGATGAGAAATCTGTTTGTTTTTCTGAAGAAACAGATGTTCTCTCTGACAGACATGCTGGCTGGTATCTCGCCGGCAAAGTCAACTTCAGTTGAAGACTCCGACTCATCATTTTAAAAGGCCACCTCGTATGGACTAGGGAACACAGAAGAGCTTTGATCCACACCCTGTTATACAGTGTAAGATGACATAAATGATGGATAAAAGGGCAGTTTTCATTTTGAACTCTCATATTGGAAAAGTAACAAACAATACTGATTTCCAATTTAAGTGTAAGACATAGAGACTTTGAAGGCATTCAGTTTCATTTATTCATGGTTACAATACCAAAGATATAAAACAAGATGCAATGTGTTAAGATAGAAAAAAAAAAAAAATTTCATTGCAGTTTATTTTTCTTGCTTCTGTTACGTTTTAATTACGTAGGTGAACTTCATAAAAATTTGACATGTAAATTTGTAAACATGTATTCCCCTATGTATGTGGCCTACTTCTGCTTATTAAATGGGCTATCTTCACTGAACATCTTTAAGATATTATTGAGAAAGTCCTAAGATGCTGTACTTACAGTAGATCTATATGTTCGACATCAACTGAGAGTATCTGACAAGTTTGTTAAATGGTTCTTACCTGTTGGAACTCTTTTCACTTCAATCATTTGGCGAAGAATGTGTTGTAAAATTTTTGATCGAGAAATAAACAAGATGACTGTATAAACCTCAATTCATTTCTATCTTTTTGTGTTTCTAAGAAATATCCAAAGGCACATTGCAAGAGTTGTCAGCATAACAAATTTGAGTGGTTCCAATGACTTCGATGTGTCCTATCTTTTTAAAGATAGGAATGCCCTGCATACAATACTGCACTGTATATACATTGGAACTAGCCATTGTTAATCTACTGTATGCCTAATTACTACAACATAGTTGTACAAAGTATTGAGGAAGACAAATTCTCTCCCTAAAGACTCCAGGAGAGTAAAGACAGTGTATTGTGTTTTTAGAGACTGTTTGTCCATGAAGTCAATTTCACAGTGGTTTATTATCCCAGGAAGTATCAGTTGCTTCGCTCCTCGTTTTATAAAAACGTAAGCCGCTGGCACCGGAAGGGCCGTATCCGAAGGGATTTGATCATACGTGTCGAAAACGTTTAGATTTTTGTAACTCGCAACAGCTCAATCTGCCGATAGAGAGTTGTAACATTCAAAGTACAATATTCAACCATACACAAAGTCTCTACGCAATACAAAATGCGTCTACTGAAGCTTACTGCAACCAAAAGAATTCTGTTGCCATGTTACCGAAAGCTCGGTCAGGCCTTGATGGTAACACATCTCGAGAATGGTTACACTTTGCTTCCGTAGATCTCAAAACCACTCTCGACGGGGGGGGGGGGGAAAAGACTTCAAGGTGTTGCTGAAAAGAATGCGGCTATACTCACGACCATTATGGCAATAATCGATATCATACTTCCCAGTGTCTGCGCAAAATCCTCATTATAGCCCTAACTCCGAAAATATCACAAGATTTTCGTCTCGAACGAAAGCCAGGCCCCTAGTGAACACTCTAGGTGTTTTAAGGAGAAGAGTGTTCCATAGTTAGAAGAAATTTCCCTCAGTGGATCAGAGTTTCCTTAAGTTTTCATGACTACTACGGAAGAGTTGAATCTCTTAATGTTCTTATAGTAATATCAGAGTAAAAACAGATATCTCATTTAAGTATAGAATCTTTATGAAGAACCAACCCAAACAAGCATGACACAGCCCTTCAGCGTGATACCATAGGCGTGGAAACACTGAATAAGAGTATTCCTTGGATAGCATCCTCTTGCAATACTACGAAAAAATAAATGGGGCAAAACTCTTTATTATTTTTAGTCTGTGGGCATAAAAATCCCCACCGAAGTGTTTTGTTATACTTTCATATTGTTTTATGATTTAAATACCATAATTTTGAAATTTTGAACCACCCTCAGAAAAATTAAAAGTCCTAGTTAATTTATTTGAGCTGGCAACATTTTGCTCTGGAGATCGTGAGGTGCGTGTGTACGTTCAGCAATCAGCTGATGGGGGAAGGAAGGGAGGAGATCTAGTTCGTCTTCTTTCGAATATGTCTGTGCCGCATTCGCACACCAAGCAATCGGGGAAATTTGAAATATATTATCTTAATCAAAGGTTCATGTAAGTCCACCAGGTAAAGCTTATCTGTAGTATTTATATGTATACTACACATATTAAAGGGTCAAAATGGCACTCATTGTTCCACTCATTTAATATACGAACCAGTAACACATCGCTGTGGTAGTGAAAGTTTACTGATTTCTCGCTATTTTGCCAGGTGGCATTCCATGTAAAGCCTAGCCGAGGTACCGCTGAGGTTTTTCGTGACCGTAACGCCAGTATGTTCTGTACTGTGCACTATACCATGCATGTGAGCATCAGCAATCACAATCGTGCGTACATACGTACAGTATCCGTACATGGACGTGATAACGTACTGTACAGCAGTCACCAATAAATTGGCAATGCATGTACAGGTTATATATATACACACATTATACTAAGTCCAGAGCAATCTGTAAGCGATTGTAGTAACGTATGTGACATGTACGTAATGCATACACCATTCATTGAGCACAACAGTAGGCCTACAGGTATGTATACACATTGTGACTGGTGCATTCATATACTAGCGGGAGTTGACTGAATCGGCCGCCGTATGCCGGGAAGTACCGTTGCCCGCTGCTACGCGGGGAGTAATGCCAACTACGCCGTCACTCCTCAAACTTACTGCATGTTGTACGCCACAAAGGCTAGTTTCTAAGCTGGCACACGCCGACCGAAATGCGTATGTCCATGCGAATATCTCCGCAATCTAGTGCGAGCTAAATGCACAAGTATTTATGTCAAGTGTTGTTGCGTTATATCGTTTGGCAACTTGCTCAAATACACTTGTCATGATATTGGTATATTGAGAAAATTGTGTTTTCTTTATATTTTTAAAAGAATTACAGGGTATTATAGTTGGTAAGAACGTTCTGACACGACACTAGCACATACCGAATATACTTTTGACACATACTCCATGCAGGGATGTAAATCTACAGTGGCGTGCTGGGCGGAGACACCCATCAGCTCGATATTCGCGCCCGGCACTCCAGGCAAGCACACGTCATCCCCGCCCACCACAAATCTCCTACCGGACATTAAACTAGCCCTAAATTTACTCTCTAAATGTAACAAAACGCCCTTTCGAGTGCGAAAATAATGGCCAATGCCTTTAACACCAAAAAGTGCTTTTCTAGAGGGATTACTCACTCAACGGAATACCCGAAGCTTTTTTAATTATCCTCTAACCAAGGTATCCTTAACGTCCACTGCGCTCTCATACTACCTAGGTGTTGACATTCAGACAATATTACCCGAAAGACATATTAAGCCCATATCGACTTCGTCTGCAATAGGTTCTGGCGTTTATCAGAAGGAATCTATCTCCTGTCCAGGAGTGTTAAAGCTAATGCTACCTTCCTCTTGTCAGGCCTTTATTGTAGTATTCATCTTCCTTTGGGATCCCTACACCATGTCCCTATCCAATAAAGTTAGCAAATTCAACGTAGGGCTGCTATGTTTTCTGTACCATTGACTATTCCCCCCCATAGCAGCGTGACTGAAATGTTAAATATCCGGGTGGATAGCCTTAATCAGGCGTACTGTCAACAGGCTAGCAATTTTTCACAAAGCCAGATTGGTTCTCCTAGCCTTGCCAATGAACAACCTTCAACCGGTCCGGCGGCCTTCTAGGCATCATCATTCAAATAGCTTTTTACATATACCAAAAAATTATGGACTGCTACAAATACAGTTTCTTTCCTCGGACTGTCAGGGACTGGAACCTTCTCCCCCAGAACATAACAGATCTCGAGGACCCCAAGCAGTTCAAGAGCGCAGCCTTGAGGATTCTCAGACGGGACGACTAACTTCATGCGCACACCCATCCCTGCACGTTTGACTCTACCAGGAGTGTTGTGCAGTATTTATCCAGATCCAGAGGTGCTTTCCCCAGATAGGACAATGACCCGTCACTCAAATTTGGCTAGCTACATCCCTGCTCAGATCTGCAATCAACTATACTAACAACCAATCAGGTATCGAGTTGACGGGGTACAGTATTCTCTGGCACGTCCGAATGAATAAGGCACTACAACTTATTTCAGCTAATTTTATTGTGTAATTTCGATATTTGCATCATAATCGTTCATGTTTTTTGGTTTTAAAAAGAAATGAATGTACTTGATGTGATACAAGTTGTTACTACCCTTTTTGCAATTTAATTTCCTTGCAAAGAAAGTGCATATTTGGGACAGTTTGTAACCCAAACTAGCACACCAAATGAACTCACATTGACTCACAAAGTATCAGGTTTCTCTTTCACGTCATACTCAACAATTTATATCTCTTTGTCAAAATTATGAGTTTATGTCAGTTATCGACGTTCACCAAGGATTATATTTGGAATATTCACTTACAACTCCAACTTGAGAATGGTAACTGAATACTGCATTTCATTGTTCAGCGCGCTGTGCAAGAAGAGAAAAGGCTCTACAGTGTGACGGCTGTTCCCCGGTGGCACATCTGGGCTGCAACACAGGTCCTGAAGAAGAGTATGATGAGCAGTGGATTGAAGAGGGAGTCATCGAGTGGGCCTGCGTCTGGTGCTGCCAGCAAGGCAGTGGAGAAGGAAGCCGGTTGCTGAAAGCACAGGTGATGCTGAACCAGAGGAGTACGACATTCCTCACCTAGCAACGAGTCCTCTTGCAGAGGAGGCAGTCATCCACAACCAAGAACCACATCAACGGTCAGCCACCTATGAGGTGGTTGGCACTGAACTAAAAGAGGCAGAGAACTACTATTTGACACCGTGGTTACACTTCAACGGAAGAGAAGACGGACCAATGCAACTGACTGGCAGGCACTGTAACGCAGAAGAACAGTAGATGTCCTGCACAGTGTACATCGTCCAGCCGATCCGAATTTTACAGCAGGGCACCAACGCCACAGTCATCCACCCATCAGGAATCAGCAACAGTGACGAAAGTCATGCATCATTGAAAGAAAGTGCAAGGAACACCTCTCAAGTCATCGGCACTATTTGAATGAGTTTTGCTCGGCGAGATGACAGATGCACCTTGCCCTTCGATGCCTATTAACAGACCACTTTGCACGAGCACAAACGGTACGCAGCAGAATGAGACCGACTGATCCAGTTGATCTAGCATTTGACATTGATGAGAGGCATATCCCTCCTGGATTCGTGCGGTTTGATGATTGCAGTGGAAGAACCACACATACTGTTTGTCAACAGACAAGCAGCTCAATCTGCTGGGCAAAGCAGGTGTGGTACGTCGATGCCACGTTAAGCTGTGCAGACTCACCTTCACCCAACTGTTCCTTTGTCAATGCATTCATCAAGGAGGTGAAGCTGTAAACAAGTTCCTCTTCTGTTCATCTTGTGTCCGGCAAGAAGAAGAAGGATTATAGAAAGGATTGAAGGAGTTGCAAAGTCCTTGTACCAGACGACGAGTTCACAAGTGACGCTCAGACTTTGAAAGGGCATGTGGACAGAGTTTCAAGAGTTTTCCCCTATGTAACACTGCAAGGGTGCGTGTTCCACTGGACGCAGCAGTGTGGTTGGTAACGTGCAGAACCATGGTTCAGGTCGCCTACCAACAATAACCGACACCCATAAGTACATCAGGAGCTTATGGCGTTACCGTTCCTGCCACACGAGTTCATCCATAGATTGTCCACTACCTGTAGCGGGTGGCAGAATCCAGATGCATGAAGGGGGCAGTGAATATATTGAGAACACGTGGATCATGGAACCATGGCCCCATCCAGCTTGGAGTGTTTTCCATGCAGTCTGTACGGACCAACAACGAATGTAGAGGATGGCATAATAGATTGAATCGTCCATGCCAAGGGATATGCCAGCTGCCGTTTTATCTGCTCATTGACCTGGCTGTACAAGGAGGCCAGACTGACTTCGATCCAAGTGATGCTTCTGTCTGATCGTCAACTTCGAAGAATCCCGACAAGGAAGTACAGAGAACTGCAGCGTAGGGTTTGTCGACATTTGGAATTTCAGCACCAATGAGTTGACTGCAAAGCAACTCTTAAGGCTTGTGCTTACATCAACGGTCTGGCATTGTTTTGATCTCTCGTGTAAACAGAAATTTCATCAGATATGGCCCTGAAACATGGGGTGAACATGACGTGGAGAAGCCCTGAAATATGGGTTCAACAGAATAGGCCACCCATGTTTTCAGGGCCATATCTTGCTGATTCTTTTACCCGAGGATCAAAACAATTGCCAGGACCGTTGAGTAAAGCACAAAGGCCTTCAAGCAGTTGCTTTGCAGTCAACTCATTGGGCTGAACTTCTCCCAAAATGTCGGAAAACCCCTACGCTGCAGTCCTTTCTGTACTTCCTTTTCTGGATTCTTCGAAGTTTACGATCAGGGACAGAAGGCCTTCACTTGGATCGGCAAAGGCGGTCTGGCCGCCTTGTTACAAGGCAGGTCAATGAAGCCAGATAAAACGGGCAGCTGGGCATCTCCCTTTGGCATGGGCGAATTCAATCTATTATGCCATCCCTCTTACATCGTTGGTCTGGTTCCTTACAGACTGCATGAAAAAACACTCCAAGCTGATGCGTTGGCCATGGTCCCTTGATCCACGTGTTCTCAATATAGTCACTGCCCCCTTTATTGCATTGATTCTGCCAAAACGCTATAGGTAGTGGGAACATCTCTGGGGATGAAAAAACTCGTGTGGGCAGGAACGGGTAAACGCCATAAGCCTCCTGATTGTACTTATGGGGTCGTTATTGTTGTGTAGGCGACCTGGTAACCCATGTTCTGCACGTTTAAACACAACTGCTGCGTACAGTGGGACACACGCACCTTGCAGTGTACATCGGGGAAAAAAACTCTTTGAAACTCGTCACATGGCCCTTTCAAGTCTATCGTCATTGTTGAACTCGTCGGTCTTGGGTACAAGGGCTTCTGAAAAAACTCCTTCAATTACCTTTCTATAAACTTCTTTTTCTTTGACGGAATCAAGATGAACAGAAGAGGCACTTGTTTACAGCTTCAACCCTCCTGATGTAAGCATTGACAAGAAACAGTTGGGTGAACCCCCCCCCCCCCGGTGGTCTGCACAGCTTGACGTGGCATCGACGTACCACACCTTGGCTTTGCCCAGCAAGATTGAGCTGCTTGGTCTGTTGCAAAAAGTATGTGTGGTTCTCTCCTTACTGCAATATCAACCCGCACGAATCCAGAGAAGGAGGATATGCCTCTAATTCAATGTAAATGCTAGATCCAAGTGGTCAGACGGGTTCTTCATCTGCTGCCGTTACTCTGTTTGCTGCTCGTGCAAGGTGCGTCTGGTTAATAGGAATCAGAAGGGCAAGGTGCTCTGCATTCTCGCCGAGCAAAACTTCAGTTCACAATAGCTGCGTGACTTGAAGAGGTGTTCTTTGCACTTTCTTTCACTGATGCAGGACTTTCGTCACTGTTGCTGATCCTGGATGGGCTGGTGACTGTTGGCGTTGGTGCCCTGCTGTAAATTCGGATCGCTGGCGCTGTACAAACTGTGCAGGACATACTATGTTCTTCTGACGTACAGTGCCATGCCCAGTCAGTTGCTTGTTCCCGTCTCTCTCACGTTGAATGTGTAACCACGGTTGTCAACTAGTGTTCTCTGCCTCTTTTAGTTCCAGATGGCCACACCTCATAGGTGACGTTTGATGTGTTTCTTGGTTTGTGGATTGGACTGGCCTCCTCTGGCCCAATGAGGACTCGTGAGAGGTTGAGGAATGTCCGTTACTCCTCTGGTTCAAGCAATCCACCCTTGGTGCTTTCAGCAAACCGGGCCTCTTTCCTTTCCTCCACTGCCTTGCTGGGTAGCACAGACGCAGGCCCACTGATGGATCCCTCTTTCATGTCCACTGCTCAGGCAACTCTTCTTCAGTGACCCTGGTTGTGCAAGCCCAGATTTTGCCACCCGGGGAAAACAAGCCGTTCACACTGTAGAGCCTTTTCTCTTCTTGCACCAGTGCACTGAACAATGAAGCAGTAGTCAGTTACCATTCTCAAGTTGTAGTTTTAAGTGATATATTCCAAAATATAATCCTTTGGTTGAACGTCGATAAAAATGACATAACTCACTAATTTTGGCAAGAGATATAATTGGTGAGTATGACGTGAAAGAGAATACCTTTGATAACTTTGATGATCAATGTAGAGTTCATTTGGTGTGGCTAGTTTGGGTTACAAAAACTGTCCC
The DNA here is from genome assembly GCA_029531755.1 of Holothuria leucospilota. Classification (NCBI taxonomy): domain Eukaryota; kingdom Metazoa; phylum Echinodermata; class Holothuroidea; order Aspidochirotida; family Holothuriidae; genus Holothuria; species Holothuria leucospilota. The sequence continues at coordinate 51,653,103 of CM055972.1, forward strand.
AAAATATTTTTTGCACTTTTTTCTTTGCAGGAAAATTTAAATTGCAAAAAGGGTAGTAAACAAAATTGGTATCACATCAAAAGTACATTCATTCTTTTTAAAACCAAAAAACATGGAACGATTATGATGCAAATTATCGAAATTTACACATAAATTTAAGCTGGAAAAATAAGTTGTAGTGCCTTATTTCATTCGGGGGACGTGCCAGAGAATACGTACCCCGTTAACTCGATACTGATTGGTTGTTAGTAAGTTGATTGGCAGATCGAGCAGGGATGTAGCTAAGCCAAATTTGAGTGACGGGTCATGTCCTAATCGGGGAACAGCACTCCTGGATCGGATAAATATGCAACAAACATCCTGGTAGAGTTCAAAAACGTGCAAGGGTTGGGTGTGCGCAATGAAAGGTGAGTCGCTCCCGTCTGAGAATCCTCAAGGCTTGCGCTCTGAAACTGCTTGGGGTCCTGCGAATCTGTTATGTTTTCTGGGGGGAGAAGGTTTCAGTCCCTGGACCTCCAGTCCGAGGAAAGAAACTGTTATTTGTAGCAAGTGCCAAATTTTTGCGTATATGTTTAAAAAGCTATTTGGAATGATGATGGCCAGAAGCCGCCGGACCGGTTGAAGGTTTGTTCATGGCAAGGCTAGGGGAGAAAAACCATCTGGCTTTGTTGAAAATTGCTAGCTGTTGGACAGTTTACGGGCCTGGACTTTTAAGGGCTAGACCCACCCCGTGATCTTTTAAAACATTGTCAGTTCACGCTGCTAGGGGGAATAGTCATTAAGACAAACCTAGCAGCCCTACGTGAATTTGCTCAAACCTTTGGATAGGGACATGGTGTAGGGGACCCCAAAAAGGAAAAAAAGTGAATACTCCAAAAAAGGCCCCTGACAAGAGTAAAGGTGGGGGGCCATTTACCCCCCTTTAAACATTTTGGGAAAAAAAGGTGTTTTTTGAAAAGCCAGAGATTTTTCAAGAATGATAGGGTTTAAATAGTCTTTTTCGGAAAGATGTCGAATGTCAACCCCTAGGTATTTATGAGAGGCAGTGGACAAAGGATTTTTTCTAATATAAAAAAAGCTGGTTTTCCTTGATGAGTAATCCTCATAAAAAAAGCATTTTTTGGGGTGTTAAAGTGCATTTGCCATTTTATTTTGCACTCAAAAAAGGGTGTTTTTACTTTTAGAGAGAAATTTTTAGGGCTGGTTTAAGGTCCGGTGGGCAGTTTGTGGTGGGGGGGGGAGACGTGTGTTTGCCTGGATTTCCGGGGGGGAATATCGAGTGGCTGGGTGTCCCCCCCCCAGCACCGCCCACTGTAGTAACCCTTCATCTGAGTATGGTAAAAAAGTAATTCTTTTATGTGCAGTTTGTGTCAAATTTTAAAAAATATAATCCCCTTTCATTTTTTAAATATAAAAAAAAAAACAATTTTTTCAAATCCAATATCATGCAAGTGTATTTGAGCAATTTGGGAAACGTATAACAACAAACACTTGACAAAAAAATACCTGTGTGCATTTAGTGCACTATATCCGGGGGAGATCTTCGGCATGGACATACGATTTCGGTCGGGTGGGGCCCAAAGCCCAGAAAACAGCCTTTTGTTGGCGTACAAAAAATGCGTAATTTGAGGATTGCCGGCGTAGTTGGCTTTTACTCCCCAGCGTAGCAGGGGGGGGGCAAAGGTACTCCCGGGCATACCGGGCGGGCCGATTCAGTCAATCCCGCAGATATTCTGCACAGCAATGTGCTATACATACCTGTAGGCCTACTTGTTTTGCCAAGGGAATGGTGTATGCATTACGTACTTTACAATTTATACAATCGTTCCAGTTTGCCTCGGGATTAGTATAATGTGGGGAAAACCCGGGGGGGGGGGGCCCCAAAAAAACCCCCTTTTTTTCCCCCCCTTTTTGGGGGAAAAAGGGGGGTTTTTTTAAAAAAAAAAAAACCCCCCAAACCCAAAAAAAAAAAAATTTTTTTAAAAAAAAAAACCCCCCCAAAAAAAAAAAAAAAAGGGGTTTTCCTTTAAAAACCCCAACCCCGGGTTTGGGGGGGTTTTTCCCCCCCCCCCGAAAAAATTTTTGGCAAAAAAACCCAAAATTAAAAAGGGGGTTTTTTCCCCCAACCCCCGGGAAATTCCCCCAAAAGGGCCCCCCCCCTTTTTTTGGGGGGAAAAGGGAAAAATTTTTTGGGGGGGGGGGGGGGCCCCCCCCCCCCTTTTTTTTTTTGGGGGGGGAAAAAGGGTTTAAAACCGGCCAAACCCCCCCGGGGGTTGTTTAAACCCTTTTTTTTTTCCCCCCCCCAAAAAAAAAGGGGGCCCCTTTTCCCCCCCCCCCCAAAAAAAAACCCCCCCCCCGGGGGTTTTCCCTTTTTAAAGGCCCCCAAAAAGGGGGGGAAAAAAACCCCAAACCCCCCCTTTTTTAAAAAAACCCAAAACCAAACCCCCCCCGGGGGGTTTTTTCCCCCGGGGGGGCTTTTTTCCCCCCAAATTTTTTTGGGGGTTAAGTTTTTTTTTTAAAATTTTAAATTAAACCTTCCGGAAAAAAATTTAAAAACAACCCCCCCGCGGGGGGGGGTTTGGGGGTTTTTTTTTTGGGGGGGGGGTTTTTTTTTGGGCCCAAAAAAAATAAAAAAAAAAAAAATTTTTTTTTTTTTTAAAATTTTCCTTTTGTTTTTTGGTTAAAAAAGGGGGAAAAAAATTTTTTTTTGGGTTTTTTTTGGGGGGGTTTTTTTTTTTTTTAAAAATTTTTTTTTCCCAAAACCCCAAAAAAATTTTTTTTTGGGTTTTTAAAAAAAAAGGGTTTTTGGGTTTTTTCCCCCAAAGGGGAAAATTTTTAAAAATTTTTTTTTTAAATTTTTTCCCCCAAAAAGGGGGGGCCCCCGGGGGAAAAAAAAAAATTTTAAAAAGGGGGTTTTTTTAAAAAACTTAAAAACCCCCAATCCCCCCCCCCGGGGGGTTCCCGGTTTTTTTTGGTATTTGGTTTTGGAAAAGGGGGGGGGGCCCCTTAATTTTTTCTTTTTTTAAAAATTTTCCCAAAACCCTTGAAAATTTTTAAATTTGGGGGGGGTTTTTTTCCCCCGGGGGTTTTCCCGGGTTTTTTTCCCGGGGTTTCAAAAAAAAAAGGGAAAAATTTTTTTAAACCCCAAAAAAAAACCCCCCCCAAAAAAACCCCCCCAAAAAAAAATTTTTTTTAAAAAAAAAATTTTTAAAAATTTTTTGGGTTCCAAAAAAAAAAACCCCCCCCCCCCCCAAGGTTTCCCCCCCCCCCCCCCGGGGAAAACCCCAAAAACCCCTGGTTTCCCCCTTTTTCCCTTTTTTTTAAAAGGGGGAAAAAAAATTTTTCCCCCCCGGGGGTTTTTCCCCCTTTTTAAAATTAGGGGGGAAAAAAAAAAATTTTGGTTTTTAAAAACATGGGTTTTTAAAAGGGGCCCCCCCAAAAAAAACCCCCGGGAAAAATAAACTTTTTTTAAAACCTTTTTAAACCCCCTTTTTTTTTTTAAAAAAGGGAAAATTTTTTTCCGGGGGGCCCCAAAAAATTTTTTTTCAAAATTTTTAAAGGGGGGGGGTTTGGGGGGGGGGGGGGGAAAGGGTTGTTTTCCCCCAAAAATTTTTTTTGGGGTTTTTGTTTTTAAGGGGGTTTTTTTTTTTCCCCCTTTTTTTCGGTTGGGGGGGTTCCCCCAAAAGGGATTTTGGGGCCCTTTTTAATTTTTTTGGGAAAAACCCATTTTTAAAAGGGGGGGGTTTTTTTAAAAAAATTTTTAAAAAAGGGGGGGGTTTTTTTCCCAAAAAAAATTTAAAAAAAAAACCCCTTTTTTTTTTTTTTTTTTTTTTTTTTTTTTTTTTGGGGGTTTTTTCCCAAAAAAAAGGGGGCCTTTTTTTTAAATTTTTTTTTTTTTTTAAAAAATTTTCCTTAAAAAAAAATTTTTTTTTCCCCCCTTTTTTTAAATTTGGGTTTTTGGGGGGGGGGAAAATTTGTTTTTAAAAAAAAAAAAACCACTTTTTTTTTTTTCCCAAAAAAAAAAAAAAAAAAAAAGGGGTTTTTAAAAAAAAAACCCCCCCGGGGTTAACCCCCCTTTTTTTAAATTTTTTTTTTTAAAAAAAAAAGGGGCCCCAATTTTTGGTTCGGGTTTTTAAAGGAAAAGGGGATTTTAAAGGGGGGGGGCGGGGAAAACCCCGGGGTTTTTTAAAATGGTTTTCCCCCCCCCGGGGGGCCTTTTTAAAAAATTGAAAAAACCTTTTTTTGCCCCCCTTCCCCCCCCCCCGGGGGGAAACCTTTTTTTTTTTTTTAAAAAAACCCCAAAAGAAATTTAATTTTTTTTTTTTTTAAAAAAAACCCCCCCCCCCCAAAAACCAAATTTTGGGCCCCCTTTTTTGTTTTTTTTTTCCCCCCCCGGGGCCCCCCGGAAAAAAATTTTTCTCCTTCCCCAAAAAAAAGGGGGAAAATCCCGGGGGGTTTTTTGGGGGAAAAAAATTTTAAAAAAGGAGTTTAAAAAAACCCCCGGGGGCCCCGGGGGTTTTAAAATTTTTTCCCCCCTTTTTTTTTCCCCTGGGGGGAAATTGGGGGGAAAAAAGGGTTTTGTTTTTGGGGGCCCCCCCCCCCCAAAAAATTCCCTTTGGGGAAACCATTTTTAAAAAAAAAAAATTTTTTTTTTCCGGGGGGGTTTTTTTTTTTTAAAAAAAAGGGGGGGTTTTTCCCAAATTTTTTTCCCCCCCTTTTTTTTTCCCCCTTTTCCCCCTTTTTTAAAAACCCCCAAAAATTTTTTAAAAAAAAGGGGGGGGCCCCCTTTTTTAAAAAAAAGGGGAAAAAAGGAAAAATTTTTTTTCCCAAAATTTTGGTTTTTTTGGGGGGGGTTTTTTTTTGGAAAGCCTTTTTTTTTAAAGGGGTTTTAACAAGGGTTTTTTTTGGGAAATTGGCCCTTTTTCCCGGGGTTTTGGGTTTTTAAAAACCCCCCCCCCAAAATTTTTTGGGGTTTTTTTCCCCCCTTTTTAAAGGGGGGTTTTTAAATTTTTTTTAACCCCTTTTTTTTTGGGGTTTTAAAGGAAAAAAGGGAAAACCCGTTTTTTTTTAAAAAAAAAAAAATTTTTTTTTGGGCCCTTTTTTCCCCCCAAAAAAAAAAAAAATATAAAAAATTTTTTTAAAAAACCCCCCCTTTTTTTTTACAAAAATACCCCCCCCCCAAAAAAAAAAAAAAAAAAACAAAAATTAAAAATTTTTTTATTTTTTTTTTTTTTTTTTTTTTGGGGTTTTTTGGGGTTTTTGTCCTTTGGAAAAAAAATTGTTCCCTTTTTTTTAATTCCCGGTTTGGGGCCCAAAAAATTGGAACCAAAGGGGGTTTTTTTTTCGAATTTTTTAAATTTTTTCCCAAAAAAAAGGGGGGGGGGGGAAAAAAAAAAATTTTTTTTTTAAAAAATTTTCCCCCCCTTTTTTTAAAAAAAATTTTTTTAAAAATTTTTTTCCCCAATAAAAAATTGTAAATATTTTTTTTTTTTTCCCCCCAAAAAACCGGGTTTTAAAAAAATTTAAAAAAAAAGGTTTTTTTTTTTTAAAAAAAAAAAAACCCCTTGGGGCCCTTTTTTTCCCCCCCCCAAAAAAATTTTTTCCCCCAAAAAAATTTTTTTAAAAAAATTTTTAAAAAATTTTTAAAAACAAAAATTTAAAAATTTTTTGGGGAAAAAAAAAAAATTTTTTAAAAACCCCAAAAAGGGGAAAAAAGCTTTAAGGGTTAAAATTTTGGGTTTTCCCCCCAAAATTTTTTAAAAAAAAAAGGGTTTTTTTTTTTTCCCCCCCGGGTTTTTTTTTTTTTTTTTTTTTTCCCCAAAAAAACCCCCGGGAAAAGGGGGGGGCCCCCCCTTTTTTTTTAAAAAGGGCCCCCCCTTTTTTCCCCCAAAATTTTTTTTCCCCCTTTTTTTTTTAAAAAAAACCCGGAAAAAATTTTTTTTAAAAAAAACCCAAAAACTTTTAAAAAAAATTTTTTTTTCCCCCGGGGGCCCTTTTTTGGGGCTTTTTCCCTTTGGGGGGAAAAAATTTTTTTAAAAAAAATTTTTTTTTAAACCCCTTTGGGGCCAAAAAAAAATTTCCCTTTTTTTTAAAATTTAAAATTTTTTTTTTTAAAAAAAAAGGGAAAAAAAAGGGGGAAAGGTTTTTTAAAAAAAAAAATTTTTTTAAAAAAAAAAAAATTTTTTTTTTTAAAAAAAAATTTTTAAAGGGGCTTTTTTTAAAAAAATTTTTAAAAAAAAACCCCCAAAAACCGTAAAAAAAAAAAAAAGAAAAAAATTTTTTAAAAAGGGGTTTTGGTTTTTTTTTTTTTTAAAAAAAAATTTTTCCCCCTTTTAAAAAAAGGGGAAAAAAAACCCCCTTTTTTTTTATAAAAAAATTTTTTTTTAAAAAATTTTTTTTGGGGGGGTTTTTTAAAAAAACCCCCTTTTAAAAAAAAAAAATTTCCCCTTTTTTTTTTCCCCTTTTTTTAAAAAAACCCCCTTTTTCAAAAAAAATTTTTAAAAAACCCCAAAAAAATTTTTTTTTCCCCCCCAAAAAAAGGGTTTTTAAAAAAAAAAAAAATTTTTAACCCCCCCCAAAAAAAAGGTTTTTTTTTTAAAATTTTTTTTTAAAAAAAAAAAAGGGGTAAAAAAACCCCCCTTTTTTTTAAAATTTTCCAAACCCAAAACCCTTTTCCTTTAAAACCCAAGGGGGGTTTTTTTAAAAACTTTTATTTTTTGGTTTTAAAAAAAATTTTTAAACCGGGGGTTTTGGGAAAAAAATTTTTTTTTTTAAAAAATTTTGGGGGGGGGGGAAAAAAAAAAAAACCCCGGGGAAATTTAAATTTTTCGGGGGGGGTTTTTTCCCCAAATAAAAAAAAAAAAAAAATTTTGAAAAAAAAGGGGTTTTGGGGGTTTTGGGGGGGGGGGGGGAAAAAAAAAAAGTTTTTTTGGGGGGAAAAAGGGGGAAAATTTCCCAAAATTTTTTTTTGGGGCCCCTTTTTTTTTTAAAATTTTTAAATTTTTGGCCCCAAAAAAAACCCTTTTGTAAAAGGGTTTTTTTTGGGGAAAAAATTTTTTTTTAAAAAAAAAACCCCCCCTTTTTTTAAAAAAATTTTAAAAAATTTTTTTTCCCCCTTTTTTTTTTTTAAAAAAAAAAACCCCGGAAAATTTTTAAAAAAAAGGGGGTTTTTTTTTTTTGGAAATTCCCCGAAAATTTTTTGAATTTTTTCCCATTTAAAGAGATGCTAAAACTGGATTGTATTTGTGGACATCATGCGATGGCTAAATACTAGAAATCAGTTGGATATAATTTCACTTTGGTCCCTGTTCTTAAAGAAGAAAAAAGAACTATAAGCTTTCTTCAAAGATTTTCCAGGAGCATACGAAAGTTGTTACAAATAACTATGTTGCCTGTGCCTACATTTAATTATAAGCATTTGCTTAGGCCACAGAAGAAGAATGGGGTGAGCTCTGATCCAAACTGATAGTAAGACAGGCAGCTGAGTGATCCAGAACTGCTGTGCGATTCGCAGGAAGACAATTACTTTGCAGTCTGCTGGCCCTTACGTCCTTGTGAAGATGTCAATGATGCGGTGAAGAAAAGGTGGGCTGGTTCAGTGATCATTTCTGGCAAGCAGTGTATTTTCCAGCACGGGAAAATGATATCGATAATGGCAGACAAATAGACGAAATTTGAACAGGTCCATAACAATGCTTTTCATAACAAGCTGTTGGGTATGTTCCATCCAAATGCTACGGGTATTGCTAGCTGATGGTGGCATCGTGAATACAGTATAGTCTTAATGTTGGAAACAAGCAGTATTTGATTTAGAATAAACGGGAATAACCCGAATCATTGAATATTTTTACTTATTAAAATCATTGGTTAAGGTTAGGTATTTGAGGACTTAATAGACAAGATATCTAGTAGGTCTTTCAAACCGATTCAGATTTAGCTGAGAAAGTGACAAGCTGTTTCTTATAGGGGTGTACTTATTCCAAAGCTGATTGGTGCTTGGCTGAAACTAATAGCCCTACAAAAAAAGTTCGCAGGCATCCTGGAATCCCTATAGGTAAAAGTTACTGCCAGAGTAACCAATGTACATCAGCTTTGTGAATCCAAACAGAACAATTAAAAATTAGCCCAACCTGTGCATTGCACAACAGTGCTGAATCAGCAATCCCAAAGAGTGTCTTAGGTGAATCTTTTAAATCGGTAAATATTTTGAAATTCAAATTAACACATAAGGTTCAATGTTCGGGTATTCCATAGTTAACTTTTACACCGTAATGAGAAATTTTTAATGGCTGTCCGGTACTGTACATTAACGCAAACAAGTAAGATATTTCTATAATACATCAAATATTTGGCTTATTTATTAGGAAGAAAGGTTATCCTGTAAAAAATTCTGGTTTTGATTCAATAAAGCAAGCCTTTTATGACATATTAACTTGTTTACAATTTACAGGGATGCTACAAGGTACTCTCGTGAAAATGCGAAAGGCCTGAACGTCTGGCTGGTTTTGTACACTGAAGTCTCTCATCGCTAGTTGCCGTGAAGGCACTTGATGAAGAAAAACCTTGAGCTAAGTGAAGGATATGATGAAACTCATACCGCCTTTGTGATGAAGAACTCAGTAATTCAAAAGCGAGGATTTGATAAACACTTGCTGCAATCGAATTCAGGTCTTCATTTTCAGAATTTAGAACACGGTTCGTCTCACCAGAAAATAGGCCGCATCTTTGAAACTGGATAATCGCTTGTCACCCATGAGACTTTATTGCCAACAACAAGCACCAGCATTAATGCACGAAAGCCCGGTATAAGTGAACTTCGGTATGACACTTCGTTTCTCATTTTTTTCTTCGAATATGGAGTTATCTCTGCTTGTCCCTAAATTTCAGAAGGGGGAGCTGCATGCCTTTGAAGTGATGCTGCCATTGAGAAACAGTTTGACGAGTGCAAGGAACTGCAGGGTAGGGGCGTCCTTAAGAAAGCTGCATCGTAATGAAACCAAATCATTCAATCCAAAAACATGGAATTGCCCCCCCCCCCACCCCCCCCCCCCCCCACCCCCCCCCCCCCCCACCCCCCCCCCCCCCCACCCCCCCCCCCCCCCACCCCCCCCCCCCCCCACCCCCCCCCCCCCCCACCCCCCCCACCCTCCCACACCCCCCCCACCCCCCCCCCCCCCCCCCCCCCACCGCCCCCCACCCCCGCTCCCCCCCCCCCCCCAGCCACCCCCCCCCCCCCCGGCCACCCCCCCGCCCCCACCCCCCCCCCCCCGCACGCCCCCCCCCCCCCACCCCCCCCCCCGCCCCCCCCCCACCCCCCCCGCCCCCCACCCCCCCCCCCCCCCCCCCCACAGGCCCCACCCCCCCCCCCCGCCACCCCCCCCCCCCCCACCCACCCCCCCCCCCACCCCCCACACCCACCCCCCCGCCGCCCCCCCCACCCCACCCCCCCCCGCCGCCCCCCCCCCCCCCACCCCCCCCCCGCCCCCCCGCCCACCCCCCCCACCCCCCCCCCCCCCCTCCCCCCCCCCCCCCCACCCCTCCCACGTGTTCCCTTGGGGTCCATCCTGTTAAAAAAACAATCACTAGACGTATGGTATACTGCAGTACGTATGCATATCCCCAGTATGCTTTAAGTAGCGGGGGTTTTTAAAATTGCTCGTCTTTTGTTAAAACCCCTAAGACGTTCAGGTTTCTGAGTTTTTAAGTTATTCAAATGAGGATTTGCCTGGGGTTCAGCTACGTTTTTGGAGATAAACAGTCACAGCATTTCAAACTACATTTGGAGAAAAGTTTGGACATGTTAGGATCCAGCCAAACAGCTAAGTTAGAAAGCGATTTCTTTCGAGGATTCAGTGCCCAAGGAATTTTGTAAGTTGTAAACGTTATTTAGGCTTGGGCAGTTTTTGACTTTAAATTTATAACCTTTTGGGGACCCTTTTTTGCCTCTATGGGGGTTTACGTAGATTTGGGAAAACAAAAGTTTTTTCTTAGAAAGGGAAGCGTTTTCGTAGGCCTTTTTGGGGACTAGTGAGTAGTGTCACAAAAGGGCCTAACTTTGGATATATCATATCAGCTCAGCTAGGCCTATTTTGTGTCACCCCGCTCCATATTAAGCTGGTGTTTTTAAAAATTTAGTACGGTTTTGGGATTCTCCCCCCCCCCCCCCCCCCCCCCCCCCCCCCCCGGGGGGGGGGGGGGGGGGGGGGGGGGGGGGGGGGGGGTTGAAATTACGGTCTTTGGGGGGCCCCCCTCTTCAATAAAAATAAATGGGATCGTAATTTTTTCACCACGCCGTGATTTTCCCTCTCTTTTTTTGGGAAAAAAGGTCATTTGTTTCCGAATATCTGGGGTGGTGCGCGTTGTTAAATACGCACGGTTGGTTGTTTTCCCTTCGTGCCCGGGGGAAACCAAGCGCGACTCAAAAAAATCCCCAACAGGAGGGGCCACATAAGGCGTTAGAAAACGGGAAACCATGGAGCTCTACACGGACAAACCAAACCATTGACCCCAAAACACAAATTTAACCAAAAACTAGAAATTATAAAGGGGTTATATAAAAAAAAATAAAGAATGTTTTTCATTCGGGAAGTATGAATAATTTCATTTTTTGAAAGTTTTAAAGTCTTTCAATCGTTCGCCCGTTGAAAGAAAAGTTCAATCTTTCAACTCTGAAATTATTATACTACCCCACTCAAAAAATTCATTATTTGTAACTAACCCACGGCAAAAGTCACATGAAAAGCGCGCCGTACAAGCTATGCCCCTCTCAATAAACACTGACATGGGGGCGTAAGCTTTTTTAAAAAATAACACCCCAAAAAAAAAAAAATTTTCCCCAAAAAATTTTTAAAAAAATTTTTTCCCAAAAAAAAATTTTTAAAAAAAATTTTTTTTTTTTCCCCCCGGCCCCCCCTTTCCCCAAAAAAAAAAATTTTTAAGAAGGGGGCTTTGGGGGGGGGCCCCCAAAAAACCCCCCCGGGGGGGGGAAAAAAAAAACCCCCCAAAAGGGGAAAAAAAAAAAAAAAATTTTTTTTCCGGTTTTTTTTTTGGGGGGCCCCAAATTTTAAAATTTTTAAAAAAAAATTTTTTTGGAAAAAAAAAGGGTTTTTTTTGGTTTTTTTGGGGCCCCCCCCTTTTTTTAAAAAAAAATTTTTTTTGGGTGGGGTTCCCAAAATTGGCCCCAAAAAACCCCCCTTTTTTCCCCCCAAAACCTGGGGTTTTTTTTTTTTTTTTGGGGGGGGGGTTTTTTTTTTTCCCGGGTTTTAAAAAAAAATTTTAACCCCCCGGGGGCCCCCCAAAAAGGGGGGGTTTTTTTCCCATTTTTTTTTGGGCCTTTTTTGGGTTTTTTTCTTTTTTTTCCTTTTTTTTTTTAAAAATTTTAAAGGGGCCCCTTTTTTTGGGGGGGTTATTTTTTTTAAACCCTTTTTTAAAAAAAAAAATTTTTTGGGGGGGGGTTTTTTTGGGGGGTTTTTTTTTAAATTTTTTAAACCCCCAAAAAATTTTAAAAGGAATTTTTTTAAAAGGAAAAATTTTTTTGGGTTTTTTTTTCCCCAAAAAAGGGGTTTTAAAAAATTTATTTTAAAAAAAAATTTTTTTTTTTTAAATTTTTTAAAAAAAGGGGGGTTTTTTTTAAAAAATTTTTAAAGGGGGGAAAAAAAAAAATTTTTTAGGGGGAAAAAAAAAAACCCCCAAAAAAATTTTAAAAATTTTTCCCCAAAATTTTTCCAAACCCCTTTTTTTTTTTTTAAAAAAATTTTTAAAAATTTTCCCCCCCAAAAAATTTTTTCCCGGCCGGTTTCTTTTGGGGGTTTTTTTAAAATTTTTTTTTTCCCCAAAAAATTTTTTTCCCAAATTAATTTTTTTTTCCCGTCCCCCCCAAAAATTTCCCCCAAAAAAAAAAAACCCCCAAACCCCGGGGGAAAAAAAAAAGGGGGGGGGAAAAGGGGGGTTTTGGGGTTTTTTTCCCTTTTTTTTAAAAAAACCCCAAAATTTTTTTAAAAAATTGGGGGGGGTTTTTTTTGGGGGGGGGAAATATTTGGGGAAAAAAAAAATTTAAAACCCCCCGGGAAAAAATTTTAATTTTTTATTTTTATTTTTTTTTTTAAAAAAAAAAAGGGCCCCCCGGGGAAAAATTAAAAAAAAAAAATTTTTAAAAAAAAAAATTTTAAATAAAAAAAAAAAAAAAAAAAAAAAAAATTTTTTAAAAAAATTTTTTTTTTTGTTCTAAAATTTTTTTTTTTGGGGGCCCCCCCCCAAAAATTTTTTTTTTTTTTTTTTGGGGGGGTTTTTTTCCCCCCAAAAAAAAAAAAATTTTTTTTTTTGGGGAAAAAAAATTTTCCCCCTTGTTTTTAAAAACAAAAAAAAGCTTTTAAAAGGGGGGCCCCCCCCAAAAAAATTTTTTAAAAAACCCCCCCTTTTTTTTTTTAAAACCAAAGGGGGGGGGGGAAAAAAAAAAATTCCGGGGGCCGGGGTTTTTTTTTTAAAAAATTTTTTTTCCCCTTTCCCCCAAAAACCGGGGGGTTTTTTTTTTTGGGGGGGGTTTTGAAAAAAAAAAATTTTGGAAACCTTTTAAAAAAAAATTTTCCTTGGGGGAAAAAAAATTAAATCATTTTAAAATTTTTTTTTTTTTTTTTAAAAGGGCAAAAGGGGCCCCGGCCCGGGGGGAAAAAAAAAAAAAACCCCCCAAAAAAAAAATTTTTTTTTTAAAAAAAAGGGGGAAAATTTTTCCTTTTTAAAACCCAAAAAAATTTTTTTTTCCCCCCCGGGGGGGGGAAAAAAAATTTTTTTAAAAAAGGGTAAAAAAAGGGTTTTTTAAAAAATTTTTTTTAAAACCCAAAAACCCAAAAAGGGGGAAAAAAAAAAAAAAAATTTTTTTAAAAATAAAAAATTTCCAAAAAGTTCCCCTTTAAACCTCGAAAAAAGGGTTCCCCCCCCGGGGAAAAAATTTTAAAAAAAAAAATTTTTTTAAAAAATTTTTTTTCCCCAAAAAAGGGGAAAACCTAAAAAAATTTAAAAAAAAAAAAAATTTTTTTTTTTTTTTAAAAAAATAATTTAAAAAAAATTTGAAAAAACCCCCCCCCCCCCAAAAAAATTTTTTTGGGAAAAAAAAAAGGGTTTTTTTTTTTTGCCCCAAAAAAAAAAAAAAACCCGGTGGGGAAAAAAAAATTAAAACCCCCCTTTTCCCCCGGGGTTTTTTTTAAAAAAAAAATTTTACCCCCCTTTTTTTTTTTTAAAATTTTTTTTTTAAAAAAAAAACCTTTTTAAAAAAAATTTTTTAATTTTGAAAATTTTTTTTTTTTTAAAAAATTTTTTTTTTGGGGGCCCAAAAAACCTTTTTTAAAAGGGGAAATTTTTTCCCCAAAAATTTTTTTAAAAAAAAATTTATTAAAAAAAATTTTTTATTTTTTTTTTTTATTAAAAATTTTATAAAAAAAAAAAAACCCCCCCTTTTTGAAAAAAAACCCCCTTTTTTAAAAACCCCGGGCCAAAGGGGGGTTTTTTTAAACCCCCTTTTTTTTTTTTTTTTTTTTTTTTTCTCCCCCCCTTTTAAAAAACCCCCCGGGGGAATTTTCCCCCCCTTTTTTAAAAAAACCAAACCCCTTTTTTAAAATTTTTCCCCGGGGGGGAAAAAAAAAAGGGAATTTTTTTTTTCCCCTTTTTTTTTTTTCCCCCCAAAAATTTTTTTTTTAAATTTTAAAAAAAAAGGGGGGTTTAATTGGGAAAAAAATGCCCTTTTTTAAATTAAAAAGGGTTTTCCCCCCAAAACCACTTTTTGGGGAAATTTTTTTAAAATTTTTTTCCAAATTTTTTAAAGGTTTTTTAAAAAAAAATTTTTTTAAAAAAGGGAAAAAAGGGGTTTTTTTTTTTTTTTTCCCCAAAAATTTTAAAAAAAAAAAAAATTTTTTTAAAAAAAATTTTTTAAAAAAAATTTTTTAAAAACCCCAAAATTTTTTTTTAAAATTTTTTTTTTTAAAAAGGTTTTTATTAGGGTTTTTTTTTTTTTTAAAAACAAAATTTTAAAAAAAAAAAAAAAACCCAAAAAAAAAAAACCAAATTTCATTGTAAATTTTGGGGGGGGGTTTTTTTTTCCAAAAAAATTTAATTTTTTTTTCCCCTTTTAAAAAAAAAAAAAGGGGGGCCAACCTTAAAAAACCCCCTTTTTTTTTAAAAAAGGGGGAAAAAACCCCAAAAAAAGGGGGGGGGGGTAAATTTTTTTGGGGGGTTTGGGGGGAAAAAAAAAAATTTTTTAAACCTTTTTTTTTTTTAAAAAAATTTTTTTTTGGGTTTTAAATTTTGGGGTTTTTTTTTTTTTGGGGGGAAAAAAAATTTTAAAAAAAAATTTTAAAAAAATTTTTTGGGGGTTTTGGGGAAAAAAAAAAACCCTTTTTTTTTTTATTGGTTTTTTTTTTTTTTTTTTTTAAAATTTTTTCTTTTTTTTGGGGGCCTTTTTTTTGGGGAAAAAAAATTTTAAAAAATTTTTTTTTTTTTTTTTAAAAAATTTTTTTTTTTTTTTGGGGGAAAGGAAAAATGTTTGAAAATTTTTTTTTGGGGGGGTTTTCCAAGGGCCCCAAAAATTTTTTTTAAAAAAAACCCCCGGCCCCCCCCAAAAAAAAAAATTTTAAAAAAAAATTTTAAAAAAATTTTTAAAAAAAGGGTTTTTCTTCCTTTTTCCCTTTTTAAAAAATTTTTTTTAAAAAAAAAAAATTTTTTTTTAAAAAAAAAAAACCCCCCCCAAAAATTTTTTTTAAAATTTTTTTTTTTCCAATTCCCCCAAAAATTTTTTTTTTTTTTTTTTAAAAAAAATTTTGGGGGAAAATTTTTAAAAAATTTTTTTTTTTTTCCTTTTAGGGGGGAAAAAAATTTTAAAAAATTTGGGTTTTTTTACTGGGTTTAAAAATTTTTTTCCCTTTTTGGTTTTTTTTTTAAAAAATTTTTTTTTTTTTAAAAATTTGGGGAAAAAAGGGGTTTTTTGTTGGGGGTTTTTTTTTTTTTTAAAAAATTTTTAAAGGGGTTTTTTTGGGAAAAAAGGGGGTTTTCCCTTTTGGGGGGAAAAAAAAAAATTTTTTAAAAAACCTTTTTAAAAAAAAAAAAAAAATTTTTTTTTTTAATTTTTTTTTTTTAAACCCCCTTTTTTTGGGTTTTTTTAAAAAAAAAACCCCCCCCCCCCGGGGGAAAACCCTTTTTTTTTTAAAAATTTCCTTTTTTTTTTGGGGGAAAAATCCTTTTTTAAACTTTTTTTTTTTTAAAGGCTTTTTTCGGGAAAAAAACCCCTTCCAAAAAAATTTTTTTGGGGGGGAAAAAAAAAAAAAAAAGGGGGAATTTTTTTAAAAATTTTTTTAAACCCCCTTTTCCCTTTTTTTTAAAAAGGGGGGCCCAAATTTTTTTAAAATTTTTTTTTTTTTTTTCCCCCCCCCCCGGGGGGGAAAAAAATTTCTTTTTTTTTTTTTTTTTTTTGGGGCGGGGGTTTTTTTTTTTAAAAATTTTTTTTTTAAAAAAAATTTTTGGAATTTGGGTTTTTCCCTTTTTTAATTTTAAAAATTTTTTAAAAAAAAAACCCCGGGGAAAAAAAATTTTTTTTTCAAAAATTTTTTTAAAGGAAATTTTTTTTTTAAAAACCCCAAAAAGGGCCAAAACCCCTTTAAAGGGAAAAAAAAAGGGGCTTTTTTTCCCCTTTGGGAAAATTTAATAAAAAAAAAATTTTTTTTAAAAGGGGGGGTTTTTTTGGGGGGCCCCAATTCCCCCGGGGGTTTTAAAAAACCCCCTTTTTTAAAAAAGGAAAAAGAAAAAAACCCCTTTTGGGGGAAAAAAAATTTAAAAGTTTTTTTCCCCCCTTTTAAAAATTTTTTTTTGTTTTTTTTTTTTTTAAAAAAATTTTTAAACCAAAAAACCAAAAAACCCAAAAAACCCAAAAAACCAAAACCCCCTTTTTTTTTTAAAAAAAATTTTCCTTTAAACCCCCCTTTTTTTAAGGGAACCTTAAAAAAAACCCAAAAAAATTTTAAATTTTTTTCCCCCTTTTTAAAAAAAAACTTGATTTTGGGAAAAAACCCCCCCTTTTTTTTGGTTTTTTAAAATTTTTTTTTTTAAATTTTAAAAAAAAAAATTTTTTATTTTTCCAAAAATTTTTTTTTGGGGAAAACTTTTCCCTTTCCCTTGGAAAACCAAAAAAAATAAAAAGGGGTTTTTTTTTTAAATTTTAAAATTTCCCAAAACCCCCCCGGGGGGTTTTTTTTTTAAAAAATTTTCCATTTTTTTTTTTTTTTTTTTTTTTTAAAAAAAAAAAAAAACCCCTTTTCCTTAAAAAAAAAAAAATTTTTAAAAAAAAAAATTTTTGTGGGGTTTTTTTTTTTTTTTTAATTTTTTTTTGGAAAAAAAAAAAAATTTTTAAAAAAAGGTTTTTTTTTTTTTTTAAAAAAAAAGGGGGGGGGGGGGGAAAATTTCTTTTTGAAAATTAAAAAATTTTTAAAGATTTTGGGAAAAATTTTTTTTTTTAAAGGTTTTTTTAAAACCCCCCCCCCCGGGGCCCCCTTTTTTAAAAACCCAAAAAAAAAAAAATTTTCCAAAATTTTTTTTTAATTTTTTTTTTTAAAAACGTTTTTAAAAAAACCCCTTTCCCCTTTTAATTTTCCAAAAAAATTTTTAAAAAATTTTTAAAAAGGGTTTTTAAAAAAAATTTTTTTAAAAAAAAATTTTTAAAAAAAATTAAAAATTTTTAAAAAATTTTTTTTAAAATTAAAAAACCGGAAAAATTATTTATTTTTTTTTTTTTTTTTGGGGTTTTTTTTTTTTTTCCTTTTTTGGGAAAAAAACCCGCCCAAAAAAAAAAAACCCCCCAAAAAAACCGGGGCCCCTTTTTCCCCAAAAAAATTTTTCCCCAAATTTAAAAAACCCCCGGTTTTTTCCCCTTTTTAAAAATTTTTGGTTCCTTTTTGGGCCTTTTTTTCCGTTTTTTTAAAAAAAAAAAGGGGGGTTTTGGAAATTCCGGGGGTTTTTTTCCCCGGGTTTTGGGAAAAAACGGGCCCCTTTTTTTTTCCCCCCCAAAAAAAAACCCCCCCGGGTTCCCCCTTTTTCCCCCCCCCCCCCGGGGGTTGGTTTTACAGCCGGGCCCTTGGAAACTCGAAAAACATAAAAATTTTTTCCCAAAAACCATATGGTCAGTTTGTTTCCGTCCCCTTTTTTCCCCCCTTTTTTTTTTTTTTTAAGAGAAAACAAGGCCCTTTTAAAAAGTGTTTTCTTTGGGGTTTTTTTTTCCCCGAACTGTTTTTTTTTTTTATTTCTCGTATTGAAGCTTTTTCAGACCCAAACCCCCTGAAACCTTAACGACACAAAAAAAAAAAAAAAATACTGGGAAAAGCGGTTTTTTTCAATGTCTGTTTTATTTCAAAATTTTGTTACAATGTTCGAATTTTTCAAAATTTGGGGAAATAAACTTTTTTTTTTTTTTTATTTTTTTTTTTTTTTTTATTTTTGTTTTTTTTTTTTTAATTCACTATTTATAGTTGCAGTTTCAATTGACGTCTTCTCTGGATGTTTAAATCTGATTATAAAAGGGGTTCGTACTTAAACGTAAGTAAAAATAAAACCCAAAATAAACAATAGTTCATTTGTCGGAGTACGTATTTTTTATTATTTTGGGAATCCCCTTTCAAAGATTTTGGAGATATGCCGCTTTAAGCAACACCCCAAACTAACCTTTAATACCTTTGGGACGATTGTGACATGTAAATTTTGGTTCGAATACTTAAAATTTTTTATGTAAATTATTCAAGAAATCTGAACACTGCCAGCTCCCCTTCCCCCAAAATAAACTTTTGGTACCTTATTACTCCGGGCCCCCGGCAGAAAAGGTTTTCTTTTCGGAGAATACAAACTTTTTTTTGGGGGGGGGGGACGATGGGGGAAAAGGCTTAAATTTAAATGTAGGGTAAAAAAAAAAAAATCTTAGCCCCCAACCCCTAATGTGTTAAAATAAACAAGTGCGCATTCCGCGACAGATGCGTCGTCTGAGGTAAACGTTTTGGGAGGGTTTTCGTGCGGAATCAATTTTAAAATCTTATTTTTTAACGGAAACCACATGCAAATGTTTTAAAGTGGAACTTCCCCCTTTCAGTAACCAACAACCCGTAAAGCTACTTTATATTGAACTTACATTTGACGTTTGTGTTAGGCCCGCCACGTGATCCCTTTTCTGTTTTGCATGCTCCTTGCATTGAAAGGGAAAAAGCTCACTGGGCCCCATTAAATACAATATACGGTTTTTATATGAGGGGGAATTGGGGAAATTGCCCTTTATAAAAGTTAAACGTAAAAAATGTTCTTGTGAAAGGGTTTACCCTTAAAACAAAAGGTTGTAGCTGACCGTAAGAAGCTGAATTGTATCTTTTAAACGTTTTCTTTAAAAAAATCTTTGGGAAAAAGGGAGGGGTTATAGCCTATTTTAAATTTTTAACTTTTTATAGGACCCCGTTTAACCCAAATGACCCTGCCCCTTATTCGCTAAAAATTTTTTTTTTCCAAAAATAAATTCCCCTTTTTATGGGACATGTAATTTAAAAAATTGCCCACACTCATACGCCCTTTTTTTTTGGGGCCCTTTTTTAGATAAGTTTCCCTTTGGTAAGGGAAAATAAAAGCTTAAAAAAAAAAGAAGAAAACAAAAAGAGAATGCCCAAAAATGAAAAGGCGAACTAATAAATACTTGTGGGCTGCTGGCCGCATAAACCCGCATTGGTTTTTTTACCATCCCTTTAATTTTTCCTCTTGTTTCAAATCCCACCCGTCAGGAAAACCGGATTGAAACCCTCGACCCAGCGGAGGAAAGTTCCAGAGAATTCAAATTCAACCCCAGCCTTTTTTAGAACTGTCCCAGAAATGAAAACTGTTTACGTTATTTTCCCCAAATTTTACAGCGACCTGGGAACACTTCGGAAGCTGCCATTTTCGTTTTTTCAACTACTGTGTGGGTTTTAAAGTTTCTATTAAAGGGAAAGTTCTCGTAATTGCTGGACTGTGTACACTAAAGTTTCTGTTAAATTCTGGAAGTTCTCGAATAAAACCTAGCATATAAAAGGCAGTTCAACAAAATTCTGGGAGAAATTTCAAAGAAAACCCAAATGTCACCCCTACTGAGATTTCATAACCGCCAACTGACACTGAACACTTCTGATAAATTTTCCTTACGGGCCCTTTTTTCCCTGTTATTAGATTGTTATCGCCCTCTCGCTAGCCTTGTCGTTATTCGCTCGTGGGAAACCCGTTCCCACCTACCGCACCTGCAGGTCTACTACTGTTCCCCCGTCAACGTCATGCCTACCGCCCTTGGACCCGACCCGGCAAAAATTAAAATTTAAAAGGGTTGGGGATTAAATCCCAATTAATTATTGTTTAAATTTTAAATGAGATAAGGAAAATTGTAAATAACATTAAGTTGTTGAATTTTTTTAAACTCTTTTTCTGTGGGGTCTTTCGCTGTTTTGGGGTTTTACTCGCGACCACAACCCTAACACTCTTAAAAAGCCCGTCAACTGGAAAAATTCATTCTTCTTCAGAACAAAGCACTATTGGGCAAAAAGAAACAAAAACACTCGCATACTACGGCATGAGCGGGTTTTTAAAAAGTAACAGAGAAGGAAGTTTTTAATTCCAACAGGGCCCTACCTGCGGGGGAAGGGGGGCAGGGGGGAAACTGCTTCCCCGAATTTCCAAACCGTAAATGCCCGTTAGCCTACTTGAAAAAAAAAACCCAAATACTAAAAATTTCACTGTCCAAATTTGAAATTTTACGGCCTCAAAAAAACCCCGGAAATCGGATAAAAAGGGTTTCTTTTTTGTGAAATTTCCAGGGGGGTTTTTTCGGGCACCCGTCACGGACGCGGGGTTTTTTGGGGTTTTTTCTTCTCGACAAAAAACCATCTTCTTCCCCCAAGGGACACGGCATGAAAAACTGGGGTCAAAAAAAAAAAGCTAAGGGTTACCTTCAAATTAAACAGTTAAAATCCCCAAAAAAAAAAGGGCCCCCTTTTAAGGTAAATTTTTTTAAATTAAAAGGGGTAAGCAGTCGCCGCAAACCCTTTTTTTGAAACAACAGCTAAATGTCCCAAAAGTCCTTTTATTTTTTACTTCAAATAGGGTATCTTTCATATATTTTTTAGAAAAAAATATTGCATATCTTAGGGAAAAGAAAGGGGTTCTCCCTACGGGGAAATTTAAAAACTCAGTGAAAAACGTATTGTAACATGATTTTTCAAGTAGTCATTTAAACAAAATTCCGGGTACATTAATTCAAATTGGGGGGCTGCATTTTCCCTTTTAAAAAAAATCCAAAATTTTTTTTTTTGAAAAACTAGATTTGTTTTTGAAACATGAACCCGGGGGGGAAAAAACAAATGTTTAGATGAAATTAAAGTCTAAAATGTTCATTTCAAAACCCATATTGGGTTTTCCCCCATGGGTACTTAGGCGCCAGGGAAAGCCTGCAACGGGTATCAGATTTGTAGGGGGTTTCCTTGCATGAGACTCTGAAAAAATGGGATTTAATTTTGTGAAAATTTTAGGTCATGTTTTCACTTTACCCAAAATAAGATCCAAAAGGATCTAGAAACACTTAGAACGGAAAAAAATTTTTTCAAAAGTTAAAGTTTCATCCCCCCCTTTGGCAAAAACATCTTTAGTTTCACCCTACCAAATAAAAAAAAAAATAAATTTTTAAATTTTTCCTAAAACAAATACCAACTCAACTCTTTTCGAAGCTTTACAAAAGGTAGCACCATTTCTGCACCCCAAGCCACCTAACCCTAGAAAAAAGGCTTTCTCCCAAAATTTTAAAGGGGGACCCCTTTTCTTAGACAGCCCCCTTGGGCCCTTTCACCCAGCAAAAAAAAGAGGAATTAAACACTTAAAATGAAATTTCTAAAATACTATCAGTCAAAAAACTTTTGCCAAAGATAGGAAAAATTTTCCCTACCGGTCTTACATTACCCTCCCCCAAGCACCCTCCCCCAGGTGGCCCCCTGTACATGGGGAAAAAAAAAGATTCCCCCCCGGGGGTAACTATCGCAGGCCCCGCCAATTGGGGGCTCCGCGTGATAGTGCCCCAAACTGCCCCCTTGGGGATTTCGTTCAGGGTACCGCCCTGGTTAAAATTTTTTTTGAATATTTTTTGAAAAAGAAAAAAAAATAAAAGGAAAAATTTTTGTTTGAAAAAAAACGCAAACCCCCACACATTACATCAACTGTACAATGAATATTAGATCGTTATATTTTTTTACAACTTGGAAATCGCCGTTTCATGAAAGTCCCCCTGCTGTGTTGCAACGCAGATTACCTTTTTAAAAGCAATTTTCAAAAGTTTTAAACATTATTTTGGGGTTGTCCTTTTAGAGAGTGTCGTTGAATCATCAAATTTCCCTTCGTCTTTTTTTTTATTATCTTTTAAGGGAAAAAGGGGTTTTTAATTTTGATCAACGTGGTTTTTTCCTTTTTTGAAAAAAATAACTTAAAAATTTTGGAAGGGAATTAAAGACAAATTTAAAGTTTACCCCCCTTGTCTTCCCCCTTACTTCACACCTAATATTTTCAATTGGGTTTTTGGGGAACGTAAATTGTACTCAATTTTTATATTCGTAGGGATAGCAAAAAGGCAAAATTTCTCCGCAAATTAAATTCGTGCATTAAACTCATGCATAAAATACATTTAATTAATAACAAGGGAGACAGTCTATACGTGTCAACTTAACTTTTATTTTTAGTTTGTTTCTTGTAATTTGGAACTTCTTTCGCCCGTGTTTTCGTGGTAAAAATTCATTTGTGTCAAATAAATTTTATTTATAACACCTTATTTATTTCTCTACATCTGATTGGAAAATTGGTGATCACATGCCATGCGTGAAATTTGGCACTATCACAAAATTTCCGTGCCGACCGTTTGGGTTTGTATATACTAACCCCGGTTTGTTGGGTTTGTAAAAAAAGGGGTTAAACAACGTGGAAAGGGGGCATTAACTAAGGAAATGCCATCGGGGGGTTAATCCAAACGATGCAAAATTTGGCTGCGCCCTCGGGGCCTGCGATAGCTTAACCCCCGGAGGCATTTTCCTCTTTTAAAGGGACGTCCAGCGTTGTTAAACCCCGTTCTTCATACACAAAAATTTTATAAAAAAAAGTAAAAAGAAAGAAAATTTGTGTTTTCAGATAACCCATTTTTATTGAACAAAACCCCCAGGAAAAAATGAGACCCCCTTTTCCCAAACCCTTTTTAAAAAAATAGGCCTATTTTTGCCAGGTTTAAAAAATACCTACTATTAAACAAAAAGAATTTTAATGAAAAAAATTTATAAGTCATGAAAAATAACAAAATTTGACTAAATTTTGGGAAAGGTTTTCTTCTAACCCTTTAACGCCGAAAAAAGGGCAAAAATTTTAAAATTGGGAAAGTAAAAAGGTATTTTGAAATCCATGGTAAACCCCCTTTGCCCCCGAAAACTTGGGATTTGTATCATTTCATTTGCACTGCAACACGAGCATATTTTCCCTTGTGTACGCTGTGGGTGGGCCCCTGCTGGTAAATAAACACATTCCGTAACACGTATTGGGTATACTGGGGAGTACGTTTGTGACATATCCACCAATATGCTTTAAAAATTAAAAAACGCGGCCCTTTTTTAAAAATTTCTCGTCAAATTTTTCAAACCTAAAAGGACTTGTTTTTAGGGATTCTTGAGCTTTAAGTTACTTCAAAAGATGGGAAATTTTCCTAGTTTTCAGCTACTGATTTTTTGGAAAATAAAAAAAAAAAAGTCACCCCATTTCAAACGTACATTTTTGGGGAAAAGTTTGGCCCTGTTAAGATCTCAGCCCTAACCCGCGGGAACGTTAGTAAAGCTGAATTTTGTTCGAGGATTCGTGCTCGACAAAGGGAATTTTGTGAAGTTGTAACGTTCTTACCCTTTGGGGCCCACTTTTTTTTGACTTTGAATTTTAAACCCTTTTTTGGATCCTTTTTCCTCTATAGGGTTTTAAAGTAAATTTTGGGGAAAAAATGTTTCTTAGAAATGGAAGCGTTTTCGTAGGCCCTTTTTTTTGACTAGTGATATGTAAAACCATAGGCCTTTAAAGTTTTTGGGTATATCATATCATGCCCCAGCTAGGCCTATTTGGTCAAAACCCGCTAGCCATATCTAACTAGGGGGATTTTTATAAAACAGCTTAAAATAGTACGGTATTGTATTTATCCGCCGGTGATTTTTTTTTCCTTTAAATTACCGTGGTTATCCCAGGAAACCGGTCACCCGACCTTTAAAGAACCAATAGAAATTGGGATTTTAAAATAAATTGAATAATATTATTATATAATACCTTAAATTAAAATTTCTCTACATCTGATTTGGGAAAATTGGTGGGCACATTTCCAATTGCCCTTGGGGTTCGGCAAATACATCAAAAATTTTCGGGGCTCGACCGTTTTGGGTTTGTATATACCCAACCCCGGTCGTTGGGTTAGATATACTTTAAACCCCCGGGAATGGTCACGATGCATTGAGAGCGCTACGTACAAGCTATGCCCCCGTCTCAATAAAAACCGCAGCACTCGGATTTGACTTGTTTTCCCCCCCGCGCCAAATGATCGCGCGTCCCCTTTTTGGGTTTTTGAAGGACCCCGCGTCCCCTTTTGCATTTTGGGCCCCAGAAGTATCTGCGGTAAAAGCCCTGGCGTGTTTCAAAAAATACGCTTACTTTCTTATGTTGGGGTTTTTCCGGGGGGGCCCTTTAGTGCCAGAGAATTTCCCAAAGCGTTTACGTCCACAAAAATCCCGCTATATCAGGCGGGCCCCACATAACGCGCAGTTGAAAACGGCAAACCCCTGGGGGCTCACACGGAAAAAACTCGAATCCATAGTGACCGCCCCAAAAAAAAATTTAACCAGCAACTACAAAAAATTTTAAGGTTTATATAAAACAAAAAAAAGAATGTTTTTCATTCGTACGATAGTAGGGAAAAAATTTTTTCGTTGAAAACTTTAACGTTTTTATTAACTCGGGTTTGCCTCGTTGAATAGAAAGTTCAATCTTTCAACTCATGAAATTATTCATACTATCGCACTCCTAAACATTCATTATTTTTTACTAACCCCCCGGCAATGATCTCAAATTTTATCTCGGGGGGCGCGCTACCCAAAGCTATGCCGCGTCTCAAAAAATCCTGCACACTGGGGGAAACGTAACTTGTTTCACCAACGTCACGTGATCGGGCCCTCTCTTTTTGGGTTTTTAAGGGGAAGGGAAAAAATACTTTGGGGTCACGAAGTACTTTTGGTAATGGGTGCCCCGTGTGCTGAAAATACGCTTACTGCGTTTGGGGTGTTTTTTCCCTTTAGTGCCTGGAATCCAACGCGCTTGCGTCACAAAAATCCCCCTATACATAGCCTCCCCCAAAGCGCGGTTTAGAAAACGACAACCATGCGCTACTACACAACAAACAAAATCCTGTGGGCCCGCCATAACACAAATTTAACCAAAAAGTAGCAAAATTATAAGGGTTTATAAAAAAACAAATATGAATTTTTTTCATTCGGCGAAGTATGAATAATTTTATTCGTTGAAAAACTTAAACGTTCATTCAACCCCGGCTTTCGCCTCGTTGAATAGAACCCTTTAAACCCTTTTTAAAATATAAAAATTTTTCATACTTGCACTCTAAAAAATTCATTATTTGTATAAATATCCACACTTTTTTTATTTAAATGAAAACTTAGAAAAGTTGTATTTCCGTAAAAAAGGGTTTGCGTGCGTGTTTTTTTTTCAACCGTTCTATACGCCCCGGGGAAAAAAAAAAAAAACATTTCTCTGGGAAATTATCCGAAATACTTGACCACACTTCTCTCTCTTTGGGGAAGCAAAACCCTAGTTGATTTCCCCTTTTTGGGCGTAAGAAAATTAAAAAGCGCATATAAAAGTGCCCCTTAAATTTAAAATGGGGGTGAAAAGGCCAAAATTTAAATTTTGTTTTATTGCAAATTGGGTACAGGATTGTAAAAGTTATCTCCCCCACAATTTTTAAACCGGGGCAGTTTGGCATAAATAGAATTTGGGGAAAGACGTCCCAAAAAACCCCTTTCGAAAAAAGCCGCAAAAGGTCCCTGACTTTTATGACGCAAATTTGGGGGACCCCCCTGGGGCTATGTAAGGAAAGCGTATCTTGAAAGTGAAAAATCATAAAATCTTTGGGGAATTTTTTTATATCTTAGAAACTTCATGAAAAAGGGTTACATCACAAAACCCCCCAACCTCTCAGAGCGCAAAGCGCGGAAAAATGTTGGGGGGTTTTGAAGCTATCATTGGGCCCAAAGTGTTCGGGGTGCATATTCGCCCCCTGTTTTAGCTTCCCCGGGAATATAAAAACAGCCTTTTTTTTTTGTGGGAAAAAGAACACGGGCCCCGGGGGCGCTGTACAGAACAGCTAGGAAATGTATTGGCCCGCCATAACAAGCGCGCCTTCCTCAGTGGGAAATGTTCAGTAAAAGTTTATCTTTTGAATGGTAACAGTCCCCCGGGGCAACGACGCATTTGTTCCAATGTGGTCACTGGTCACGCGCGCTGTGTATTTTATCGTAGCCCCGGTGTTTTTCAATGACGTACCTGTAACACCGTTTTCATTTCACCTGAAATTCCCTGTTTAGAACGAGGGACTGCCCCGGGAAAGTGTTACTAACCTTGCTCCAAAGACGTCACGATCTTGAGACGCGCTCAATACTTTTTTTTCGGGGGGGGGGGGGGGGGGGATTTCAGATGGCTGATCTGGCCCGTAATTTGGGGAAATTTAAAAAGGTCGTATAACTGGGTTTTGGACGTAGTTGGTCGGGAAAAAATTCGCTTCATTTTCAAGCTGTCCCCAAAAAATATTTACTGAAAAACGTACTTTGGCCGTGTCTACCCCTTTAAAAAATATAGGGGAAATGGCAAAATGTAGGGGAAAAGTGTATGAATTTAAAACCCGTCATTGTGGGGTTCATGTTCAGGGGTACTTATTTTTAATTCCTTTTTAGGAAGAATTTAACTTCTTGTGTAGAATTTTGTGTTTAGGAATGAAAACTTCTTACTTTCCAAAGTTTTCCCAAAAAGTATTAAAACTTTTGTAAAACCCTTCATTTTCCCCGTGGGCCTTTTGCCTTTTTTTTAAAATGCTGAAAAATTTATCACACTTCTGCCCCCTATTTTGGGGTCCTTTAGGGGTCAAAACGCCCACCCCCCCCCCCCCCCGCCCCCCCCCCCCACCTCCCCCCCCCCGCGCACCCCCCATCCCTCCCCCCACCCACCCCCCCCGCCCCCACCACCCCCCCACCGCGCCCCCCCCCCCGCGCCCCTCCCCCACCCCCCCCCCCCCGCCCACCCCCCCCACCCCCCACTCCCCCCCCCCCCCCCCCCCCCCCCCCCCACACCCCCCCCCCCCCACCCCCCCGCCCCCCCACCCCCCCCCCCCCCCGCCCCCCCCCCCCACCCCCCCCCCCCCCCCCACCCCCCCCCCCCCCCACCACCCCCCCCCCCCACCCACACCCCCCCCCCCCCCCCCCCCCCACCCCCCCCCCCACCCACCCCCCCCCCCCCCCACCCCCCCCTCCCCCCACGCCCCCCACACCCACCCCCCCCCCCCCCCCCCCCGCACACCACCAACCCCCACCCCCACCCACCCCCCCCCCCCCCCCACCCCCCCCCCCCCCCACCCCCCCCCCAACAAACCCCCACCCCCCCCCCCCCCCCCCGGCGCGCGGGGGGGGGGGGCGGCCCCCCCCCCCCCCCCCCCTTTAAAAAAAAAAATTATTTTCAAGGGGGGCCCCTTTTTAAGGGGTTTTTCACTTAAAGAAACCTAAGGGTTTTTTAAAAAGTTTTACTTTTGGGAGTTTTTGGGGCAAAATTTAAATCCCCTTTTTTTTGGGGTTTTTAGAATAAAGGGAAAAACTGGGTTTTTTTTAAAGGGCCAAAACTTTTTAAAAAAAAATTTAAAAAAAAAAATTTTTTCGGGGGAAAAAAAAAAGGGGAAATTTTTAAAAAAAATTTTCTGAACCGGTTTTTTTTTTGTACGCAACGGGAAAAAACAATTGTAAAACATTCCCCCCCCAAAATTTTTTTTAAAAGGAGTCACTGAGGGGAAATTAAATTGGGGTTGGAACTTCTTATTTCTTTTTGGAAATCCCCCTTTTGGAGGAAATGGGAAAACCTTCAATGCTTTAAAAAAAAACCCTTTTTTTAAATTTTATACCCGGGAATTTTTTTTCCCCCCCAAACCCCCTTTTTTTTTGGGGTTTTTTTTGGGGCCCCCCCAAAAAGCTCATGTTTCTGAAAGGGTTTTAAAAAAAACTTGTTTTAAAAAATTAAAAAAACCAATCAAAATTAATTTTTTGGGGGGAAAAAAGGAAAACCCAAAGGTACCCGGGGCCTTCCTCCCTCAAAAAAAGGGAAAAAATTTTTTTTTGGGAAAAAAATTTTTCCTTTTTGTTTAAAAAAACCCTTTATAAGGCCGGGAAAAAAATTTGCCAAAATTAGGAAATTTTTAAAAACTTCACCCGCGCAAAAGGTTGCCCCCCTTTTTCCCCCAAGGGTATTTAAAAATTTAAAAATCTTTTGGAAAATTTTTTAACAAACCAAAATTTGGATTTGGGGGGAATTAAAAAAAATACTTTCCCCTAAAAACCCCTATATTAGTGTATTGTGGGGAGATCTTTGTCTCGGTCTTCCTCAGAATAGGCCTTTTGTTGGTCGTTCTTCCTAGGATCACCATGCTTTCAGCGACCGAATGCTATACACGTGCCTTTACTGTGGGGACTAAGCCGGTCTATGCATGGGAATAGTCAACTTGACCCCCAACGAAACGAAAACTGATCAGCTACTGTTGAATTTAGCTCATACACATGATAGTTCCATGGGGGTTGGGAAAATTCCATCATCATTTGGTGTCCAGCAAAATTCCTCAAAAGGGGGACGATGCACAGGGACGAATCCTCGAATTTTCTACTGGGGCGCGACTGGATATTTAACCGTGAAATTTTGATACCAAGCGGAGTGCCAGAACCATCCCGGATTGCAGAATAAATTTTGGCCATAATGAGGCCCCCAAATTGCCAGGAAAGGCACTTTCCAGGGTTTTGCCCTTCCCCTGCAGGAAATTTGAGTACATTTAAGGGATTTAAATGAAAAAATGGTGCTATCATTGGTAAAGCTTTAAACGGATAGAAATCTGAACATCTATTGAAAATTCTCACTTTTGTCTGAGTGTAGGGGTTGGGTTTTGTCTAATGGAAGGAATTTATTTCATTTACATAAGATAAAATGTTAACATGTCAAGAAACCAACTGAAAAATATATCCTGCACCTAAGTCAAGAGGGGTTCCCTGAGGATGTGAACAACATACTCTTCGGTCACAATTTCCATCAGACCCATCTTTTGAAATTAAAATGATTGAATAGTTCTGTAGAAATGGCAAATGTTTTTACATTGTATGTAGAGGCGGTTGAAACACGTGCGGGAAGTCCGCCGAAAATTTAAAGTTTAAGTTTAGCAAAAACCTAAATATGTGGAAGAAATGGATACTGAAATTCAGAAGAAAATACTCACCTCACCCTCCACGATTTTAAAACCCTGTCGTTCTGAAAACTGGGGTGGTGTCCCCCCCCCCCATGGGGACGTTGTCAGTGAGTGTGAGTGTGGGTCCAGGGGAGCACCAACGTAAGCTTTGCAAAGGGTGAATAATGAAAATGTTGACACTTGCATGAAGCTTTAGCAGACCCAAAAAACACTGGGATGCACTAAAAACTTTAAAAAAAATTCAATAATTTGAACGAGAATTCAGACGAACAATTTTGGGTTTAAACCTTAAAGGGAAAAAGTGAGCGAGGAGTAAAGTATTAGGTGCACTGTTAAAAATGTCTGTAAAAATTTCAGCACAAAAAATAAAGGAATACACAAAAAATTAAAGATGAATCCTGGCTGCACTTTTTGCTGTAATCTTTAAGTATCTCTTTATTTTTTGTTCTTTTAAATTTACAGCCAATTTTTAACCCGTGTTCGCCGAACGACTGAGGATTTAAAAACGTGTTTTGTTTAAAATGTATAATAAAAACATCACCATGCGGTAAACCCATAACAGGAACACACAAGCACGCCTAAACCCAAAAATCATATTTGTGTAATACGTTTTTGTAAAAAATCAAGATATGAATTTAAATGGAGTTACACCTACGCTACAAATGATACTTTAAATTTAAAGCTAAATGATCCGCGTTCGAAGCCGGGTCTCTACTAAAGGAGGAACAGAAGTTTACCTCTAGTTGTCGAAAAGAGATTTCACTTGGCTAATTCGGTTGTCCTTTGTATTTTTGTTATGATGATGGACATAAGTAATGTACGTGAAGGTGCATAACTACGCGTGGAGCGCGCTAATTTTACATTAGGAATCATTTTCAATGATTAAAAATCACATGCAAGACTATGAACTGAGACACTTTTCATGAGTCTTTTCAATGTGTCTGCTGCGAAGGCAAGTGCGAAGTTACAATGCCTACATATTTTTTACCTTTTAAAACTTTCTTATAAATGAGGGCCCCTTGTCATTTAATCTAGCGAGAGAAGTCTAAATATAGGCTCCGGCTCTGGAACTACAATCTTGGACAAAACTGTTGGGACACTTTGTCATTTAATTTTCCTTGAATTTCAGTTCCCTGGATTACATGGAACCCCCCCGCTCCCCCTCCCAATGTTTCGCCAAAAGAGTAACTGTATGCCGTGAACAGGATAACTGTGGTCAACGTTGTGAAGGGATCGGGGTGTCCCAACAAGTTTTGTCCAAGATTGTAGAGAAAATTGATGTGAAGGATATTCCATCGGGCAGAAAACCAAAAGCCCCCACCTCCCATCCACCTTTTCTCTTGATTCGTGCTGGAATGCAAAGACTCTTTTGGTGAAGCTAAACCCAAACACAGAACAACCAAGCTGACGTCAGTAAATACTTAGTTTACCATATCATGAAGGTGAAGTTTTTTGGGAAAAAAGTATTTTAAAAATCAAAAAAGCGAGTGTACCACAATCAAATTTTTTCATTGATTTGCGTACTTGATTTTGGTCCGTTTCAAGCCTTTGAAAAGTCGTAGCATTTAAAGTCACAAGTAAGTGTGACTGTTTGAGGATTTTGTGCTCTTAAGACCAAGGAAAGGGCAGGAAGGCTTACATCTCGTCTGGAAAGTGGTACGTGACACCAGATGGGGGTAAGGGAGCAGTTCCTCGTCGAGGAAGGATCCCCCACGGTCGAGTAAATTTCCAATTGGTCGCGGGAAACGATAAAAATGAAATGGAACCAGCAGCCATTCGCCTCTGTGATTTATTTGATGTTTTGATTCAAATCAGGTGTGTATTAAATCCCCCAAATTTTTTTCCAAATTTTACGAATAAAAACCCCCAAACAACCCGAAAATTTTGAATAAGCTGTTGACAACCTTCAGCAACCCATCGCCCTTGTCGCGTCTTCAGGCTGCAGTCCCACGAGGGGAAGCTTGACCCCTGTTTAGCAAATTCTGGCGCTACGTAGCCCAGCGTCGGGATTACACATTTTATCGTACCTCTGTCTGACTACAGGGTTTTTCCCAAGTAACTGGAAAATTTTGCGGCCGAGAAGACGCCCGACTTCCTGTGCGTCGGCTGTTTCTTTCCCTACCAAGCCCCTCCCCCCCCACCCGTGTCATTTATAGACAAACCACGAAAAATTTACAGAACAGCTATAAAAATAAAGGAAAATGTATGACTTCAAGGATATTGAAACAACATCATTCAGGGTGTTCAGGCAATATAAAGTACGGTCTATAATTAACAATACGCAGTGCCGGATTTACCGGGGCGGGGCCCATGCCCCGGCCAATACATTTAGGCCCCCACATTTGGGTGTCCAAAAATGGGGGGCATAAGATGCCTACCGTCTGTCTGTCGATATTCAACATTAAAATACTGCCCTTTGTTCGGAACTCCCATCCCATCCATCACAACTAGTTGTTCTTTCCATAAATTCAGGCCTACCCGGATGCATGGTCTTTATTCTACGCATTTGCGTAAAATTGTCAACACGCGACACCACAAACCCCAAGAATTCAGTGTTCACAAATGTAAATTCTGCGGTTTTGCTCAAAATAATTTGGCACCTATAGATATTTGGATGATTTCTAGCTATCCCCACCGATCACATGATTCATGTCCACTTAACTCTAACCAACCGAGGAAGTCGTCATCTCTTGAACCCCGTTTTCATAGTCTCGAAAATCGGTGAATATGAATAGCCCATTTGAGTTTTATGTAGTCAAAATTTAAAGACAGCGTTCAATCAGAAAAAATTAAATGACACAATCTGTACAAATCGACGTCGATGAACATCCTCAGTCAGTTTGCTAAAGACAAAGCCGGGAGAAAAGCCCATTCCATGATGGGTTCGTCGTTCAACTGAAACGGAAGTAATGCATTTCCCCCCTTGGACACTTGGGAAGAGGAAAATTTGCGGAAAATATTTTTATGGACTCAAATGGAATATTGATTTCTGGGAGGGGGATTAGGAAAAACAAACGTAAGTACTTACAAATTAATTGTGACAAAAGTCAATTTCCAGAACATGAGATTTTTAAAAATTTTAAAATGTTTAAATGCAACTTACAAGTCCCAGGAAGTGCCATTTCCGCGATCTGGAAGCCGTTTTCTTCCAAAATTTTCTTGCACCCTTCGCGCCAACTTATGGTAGCGCTCCGCTTAGATGTGAAACTAATCGTGAAAGTGCCTCCAAAACCATTCTGGGCCCGGGCCCCTACAAGCTAAATCCGGCTCTAACAATACGGTGAAAAGGGTTATTCGATCCAGCTCCCCCTACCCCCGTTTCCACAGGCACCACTTCTTGTATGTCAACAGTTTCACACAAAGTATAACTATTGGTTATAATGCCACTACGCCAAGTATTGTCGATGGTCAGACGGTAAGCAATCGATTTCGACTACAAAATTTCTTGAGTTCGAGTCCTCTCGGAGACTGGGATAACGGGTCAATGTTTGTTTTACGATTTGTTGTGGATCTGTGCGGTTTGCAGTTTCTTTCTCTTTATCTTCCTTTTTCCCAGTTTTATCGACTTCCGGAGTTCCCACTTTTCCGTTTTGTTTAATTAGGCTACGTTTGTTAATTATTCTTACTGTATATTCCGGGAAACAGGTCATATACACGCTGTTGCACGCAGCCTGTATTATCAAGTCGTGTAGCCCCCCCCCCCCTTTCCACAAAGCTTTTTTTAGGTTGCAGTTGGTAAAAGTTTTATGAATATTTTCCCATTATGGGATGAAACCGATTCCATATTTCATGTAATTAGCATTTGATACGAAAGGTATCAAAAAAATGAAACCAGAGGCTGATACGAATTTGCCTACCTTCCCAAAGGACTCTCACCGACTGGCTGGGTCAAGGGGTTAGAGCAATCCGACTTGCAGCCCCAAGGTCTAGGGTTCAAAATCCTGGCCGGGTCCTAACCAAAGACTTTAAAAAAAAAGGGAACCTGCTGCCTTTGTGCTTGGTGCTTAGCATAAAAACAATGGAGTAGGAAACAAGCCATGAGCCACAACTGAAAAAAGGCCGTGGGCGTCTCGACTTGAACCAATTTGGGTTGGAAACTGGGACGTTAAACCTCATCAACCTTTTAAACCCAACGCAAAGGAACTCTCGCTTTTAATAAAAAAGCCTTGTTTGGGATGAATATTCATAAATTATCGACTTCAAAATACTTTTTTTCCCATTTCAAGTTTCCCTTTAATCCTCTTGGGGGGGTTTTTTTTTTTGTGAAAAGTTTCTCCTAAAAAAATGGGGGGGACCAATTGCCCCCTGTTTGCCCGGTGCTCGGGATTTGTAAAGAAAGCCAGCGGTTCCCTTTAAATTTAAACCCCAAGTCGCTCTCTCCCCCCCTTTCCGAGTTTTTTCCCTAAAATCTCGATGGGATCAAAACCCCACTGATTCAAAGGGAAATTCCCCGGGGAAAGGGATATTGCCCACGAATTTAACCCCTTTGCAGGAAAGAATTTTAAAGGTACTCATCAGAAATTTTTTTGAAAATATCCTTCCCGCAAAAGGCAAAAAATTGGCATTTTTAAACGAGGTAAAAAACCCGGAAAACCCACATGCTCTCAGAGTTTCCAAAATCTCAACAGCCCATGGAAACCAAAAATCTAAATTTTTGGGTGAAAGGCCGCCCCGGTAGTTTTCCCTATGAGGGGAAAGCCCCAATTGTCCCCCGGTTGACTAAAACTTCTACAAGGAAAACGAAACGGACCAAAATTATTTGGGTTTTTGAAAGGAAATTTGGGCTTTTAATTGAAAAAAATTTCCCCCCGAGCCAATATTTGGGGGGACAAAATTTAGTCCCTAACATTTTTTAAAAGTTTGCAGTATATACCATTTTTGCTAAAGGGATCAGCTCACCCTGTGAGGGGGGAATGTTGTGGGGCAATGAATTCAAGAAACCTCGGTTTTGGGCCCCCCCCCCCCCCCAAAAACCGATGGAATGGAAGGTATTCTAGACAAAACGTTTGCCTTTAATGCCCCTTTTCGTTAGGGAAAAAAATGCATTTGATCATTGAAGTGTAAAAACCGGAAAACAAACTTTTTCCCCATTTTTATCGAAACCGGGGGAAGGTGTTACACCCCCAATTGAAAACACTATGAAAAGGCCGAACCCAAAAGGGGTTTTGATAAGAGGTGGGGGGGAGCTTGTGCCCTTTGGGGAAAACTTCTCCCAAGGCCTAGAGTCCCACAAAAAGGAAAATTTTTTAGGTACCTAAAATTTTCTTGGGGGGGGTTTTCCAAAAGGGGTTTTGTTGCCGGGGGGTTGTACCCTGGGAAATTAAGGACTTATTTTAAAAAAGGGGGAATTTCCCCAAAAAAGGAAAAAGGGGGTTTTCCCCATTTTTAACAACCTTTTTTGGGGGGGGCACCTTTAAACTGTATTTTTTTTTTTTTTATTTTTTGATCAAACTCCTTTTTGTAAAGTTTGGGTAGTAGAAAAATGAATTTAAATAACTGGTTAGGGCAAAAAAAAAGGTTAATGGGGAAATTTGGGGGGTGGTTTTTTGAACTTTTTAGACCGTTATTTTTCCTTTCCCGCCATAAAAAAACGCCCCTTTTTGAATGGGGTAAAAAAGGGGGAATCCAAACCACCATTAAAAAGTTTCTCTTGGTTTCAAAATCTAAACCGTCTTTTTATACAACTTTGATATTATTGTGAAAAAAATCTACTTTTATCTTTCTTACGAGGAGTATTTTTGTACCCGTTTAGGTAGACGCCCCATTATAGGCTTTTTAATGCCGTCCATTTGGGCTCCCCCTTTCACAAATAACCCAAAAGGGAAGGATTTGTGACAATTTTTTGTGTATTTTTACCATAGAGGGGGTTTTTTTAAATTTGATGGGCAATGAAGTAACTAAATGAATTTATAAAGGGTGGAAAATGGGTCTTGGGAAGCAAATTTTGGGGAGATAATGGGTTTTAGAAAGCGGGGCGGTTCGATTCTCGGGCTTTAAACTGGAAAAAAGGTTTTTGGGGAAAAAGGGTTGGGGGAAGCTCTGGGTTTCCCTTTTAGAAAAAAAGTTTCCGGGGCATGGTATGGAAAATTTTAAAATTTGGGCCATGAAGGGGCCAACTTGTCAGCTTTCTTGTGAGGGAAAGCTCGTATTGCGAAGTTTTTTAGGGGCCCAATTTATTTTTTAAAATTGTGTGAAAAGTCAAGGGGGGGGATTTATTGGGGGTGTGCTCCCTGCAAGAAAAACAAAAGCCAAGGAACAAAAAATTTTAGTGTGAAAAGTCAAATTGAGAAAAAAATTAAAGTGGTGTGTTCCCTATAATGTATCAAAAGGGTTTCAAATCTGAAAAAGTGAGTAAAACAGGGGAAAAGACCCCCTTCTTTGTGTCCTTGCAGTCAAGCCGAACAGGTGTACCTCCCCCTACTTCCAAAGGCTAGTAAAAGAACCAGGGGAGCTACAAAACTGGGGTTTCCCCCCCGCGACGCGGGCTCTAGCTTTGGTCTTTAAGGACTTTGGGAAAAAATTTTTCTTTTCTTACAGGGTTTATCACAAAATGGGGGGCACCTGTCGACTATTAACTACGTACCCCCCGAGTTTTTAATTTCCCGGGGGCTGTGTCCCCTATTTAAAAACGAAAGCCGGGAATTTTGGAATAGGGGGTTTTTTAAAAAGTTTTGTTAATCCCACATAAAAGTTAATTTGTTGAACTTTGGACCAACTTTTTAAAAACTTCCACGTTCCCCCTTGATGACCCCTTACCTTGAAAAAATTTTTGGGACGCCAATTTTTTTCCAAAAGGAATTACTTATTGTTTAGTTGGGGAGTTTCGGACAAACCCCCCGGTTTTTTTTTTTAGGTTTCTTTTTTAGAAAGGGAATTAAAAAAATCTAATTCCCTATCCTTCATTTTCCATGCTTTTTCCAATAAGAAAAAATTTTAACCCAAACCCGCATCTGTCCACAAATTTAAACAAATTTGAAAAATTTAAAAGGCTTCCTAATTTTTTAAAAGCCAAGCATAATTGGATAAAAAATTTGGGTTTGGTAGGTTACGAAATTGGTTTTTGGGGCCCCTGCCTCACGGGCGGGGTCCCAGGGGGAGCCAAAATTTTAAACCCTTTCTGGAAAAAAAAAAAGGGAAAAAGGAAAAAAAAAGCCTTGGGAAAAGGAATTAAAACAAAAATAAAAAAACAGAAAAATAAAAAATTTAAAAATGTTACGATATATCGTGGGCCGCCATTTGCAAGGCCTCATGTATTTTTAAATGTCTAGTAAATATTTGGTGTAAAATTTCCATCAAAAGAATTTTTTTCCCAATAAAACCTTGTTTTTCAGAGGGTTTTACGGGTGGCGCGCATGGGAGGGCAGATGGGCGGGGGGCCCCTTTTGGGGATTTTTCAAAAAACCAACAATGAAAATTTGGCCCAAAGGGTTTGTAGCCTCAATTTTGTTTTTTTTTGCAAAAGGTTTGGGGTGAATTTTTTTCGACAAATGATTGATGTTTAAATTATTTTTTTCTTTTCCCTACGAAAAATTTTTTTCGCAAAGTCCCAAAAAAATTGACCCGGGGTTTCTCCTGTTTTTCTAAAGCCCGTATGTTGTTTGTACACGCACAAAAAAATTTCAGGGGGAACCCAAATTGTGGAGTCTTAAAAATTTGTTCCTAAGGGGGAACGAAAAAATTTCGTAAAAGGTAGTCTAGTTGACGGGTTGCCCTTTTTTTGTGAAAAACGGGGGAAGAATTGAATTTTTAAAAAAGTTTGACCAAGACTGAGCTCTGCGCGCTTTTAAACCTCCATTTGGCTCCTGGTTTTTCCTTGTACATACCTAGGAGTGTTGCGGAGGGAAACCACACTGTGCGGTTTGCGGGCAAGGACACAAAGAGGGACTTTTCCCCTTTTGGGAACTCAAATTTTTTCAGATTTGAGCTTTTTTACAATTTAATGGGAAACACACCACTAATTGTTTTTTTCCAATTGACTTAAACAAAATTTGGGTTAGTTCCATGGCTTCGTATTTTTGGGAAAAGGTTGCACCCCCCCAAAAATAAACCCTTCCATTAAACTTACAAAACAAAATTTGAAAAGAAAATTGGCCCTAAAATTTCCCGGCAAGGTACAGCTTTCCCTCACAAGAAAGCTGAAAAATTTTGGCCTTTCATCCCAAATTTTAAATTTACCATACCATGCCCACGGAAAATTTTTTTGCAGCAAACCCCCCCGGGGGTTCCGTCCCTTTTTCCCTAAACCCTTTTTTACTCAGAAAAACCTATATACAAACCCCCCACCTAACCCCAATTTTTCCCCCCAAAATTGCTTCAATTGCCCAAACTTTTTCCCCCACCACTGTTTTTTCATTTTACCCCTACTTTCATAGCCTATAAAATTGAAAAAAAGGCCCCATCTAGGGTTTAACATACCCACAAAGTTGTCCCCCCAAAGTTTTTCTTGGTTTATTTGTGAAGGGGGCCAATTGACGCATTAATTAAAAGGGCCTTTTTTTTTGAATTTTTTTTTTTTTTTTGGGGCTTTGGGCCCTCCCTTTAAAGGGGGAACAAACACTCCTCGTAAGAAAAATAACAGTAGATCTTTCACAAAAAATTTCAAAGTTTTTAAAATGCCCCTTTCAGATTTTGACCCAAGAGAGCTTTTATAATAGGTTTGGTGGTTCCTCCCTTTTTTACTTCATTCAAATGATTTTTGTATGGCAAAGGGGTATCGCAAAAAAAAGTGCCAAAAATTCCCTTTCAGTTTTCCTTTTTTTTGCAAAACCCAGTTATTAAATTCATTTTCTACTACAAAAACCGTCACAAAATGAGATGATAACTTCAGTAATACATTTTAACCCGGTTTTGGCCCCCCCCCCAAAATAGGTTGTTAAAAATGGTTTTAAAACCCAAATTTCCCTTTTTCGGGGAATTTTCCCCCTTTTTAGTTTAAATCCTCTACTTTCTAAACTACAACCCTTTGGGCCCAAAACCCCCTTTGGGCACCCCCTCCAAGTTTTAGGGCGCCCCAAAAAAATTTAAACCCTTTTCGGGGGGCTCTAGGTCCTTGCAGAAGTTTTCACGGGGACCCAAACTTTCCCCCCCCCTACCGTCTTTTCAAAGCTTCCGAGTCAGGGTTTTCAAAGTGTTTTCAAATTTTGTGTAACATTTATCCAGGTTTCGTAAAATTGATATTTTTTTACCCTTTGACACTTCACTGATCAAATGGGATTTTTCCATAACGAAAAGGGCATACGGGAAAAAAGTTGTCTAGAATACCTTCCCTTTCCCTGTTTTTTTCGAATGAGTTATTGAATTTATTTGCTAAAACCCCCCCACATCACCGGTTGAGGGTGAAACCCTTCACAACATGGGATTCTGCATCATATAAAAAATGTTTGGGGGAAAAAATTTTAGGGGAATATTTTGGCTCGGAAGGAAAAATTTTTTTCCAAAAAAAGCGTTTTACTTTTAAACAACTAATTTTTGGGCCCCTTTGTCTCTCTTTGTAAAGTTTTTTGTCAACGGGCACAATTTTACTACCCCTCATATGAAAGCTCACGGGTCGGGCCTTTTAACAATGTTTTGATTTTGGGACCAGGGGCTGGGTTTAAATTTTGAGCTCTTTAGAGCATGTGCTTCCCGCTTTTCTACTCGCCAAAAAAGCCCTTTTTTCATCGCGGAAGGGTATTGCAAAAAAAGATGTCTGTGGTTAATTTTAAAATTTTTTCCTGCAAATGTTTTAAATTTTGGGGGGCCCAATACCCCCGCGGGGAAATTTCCCCCCGAAAATTTGTGTCTAAACGAGATGGTAGGAAAAAAAAGGGAAAAGGGGGAAACGACTTGGTTAAGTTTAAGGGGAAACCGGGTGGCTTTCTTTGACAAATCGCGCACCGTTTAAACAGGGACAAGGTTTCCCCCTTGTTAGGAGAAGCTTTTCAAACCCACCCCCCAAAAGGATTAATGGGACTTTCAATAGGAAAAAGTATTTTGAAGTCGATTTTTTTAGAATATTCATCCCAAAAAAGGCTTTTTTTAAATTAAAAACGAGAGTTCCCTTTGCGTTAGGGTTTGGTTTTGAAGGTTTTAAGTTCCCCCGTTTAAACCCAAATTTGGGTTTAAGTGAGCGACCACGGGCCTTTTTTTCCCGTTGTGGCCACTGGGGGTTGCTTTCCCCACTCCATTTT
Organism: Holothuria leucospilota; assembly: GCA_029531755.1. NCBI lineage: Eukaryota > Metazoa > Echinodermata > Holothuroidea > Aspidochirotida > Holothuriidae > Holothuria > Holothuria leucospilota. The sequence goes on from CM055972.1 coordinate 51,691,845, forward strand.
TTTTAAAGCTGAGCACCAAAAACCCAAAACGCAGGTTCCATTTTTTTTAAAGTCTTTTGACCCGGGCCCCCCCCCGGGTTTTTAACCCTAGCCCCTTCCGGTGCAAAAATCGGTGCTCTAACCCCTTGACCCCTGCAGTCCCGGGGAGAAATTCCTTTGGGAAGGTAGGCAAATTCGGTATCAATAATGACAGAGCTCTCGGCAAAATTTGCCTAGAGCTCTGCATTTTTTTGAAACCTTTCGTATAAATTTTCTAATTACATGAAAAAAGGAAAACTGGTTTTTATCTCATAAAAGGGAAAATATTATAAAAAATTTTACCAATTGCAACCGAAAAAAGGGCTTTGTGGAGGGGGGGGGGGGGGGGGTACCGACTTGATAAAAATAGGCCCACGGCAACAGGTGTATGTGAACCTGATTCGGAAAAATAAAAGTAAAGTTTTGATTAAAAAAACGTAGCCAATTAAACAAAAGGAAAATTGGGGGAAATCCGAGAAGTCTAAAAACCCGGAAAAAAGAAGATAAAAAAGAAAAAAACTGCCCCAAACCTGCACAGATCCACAAACAAATCGGTTAAAAAAAAACATGGGCCCGTTATCATTTTCCCAGGGAAATCGAACTCCCCAAAAACTTTGAGTCGAAATCGAGTGCTTTAC